>CM049573.1:3600923-4200923 GCA_027123335.1 Amphiprion clarkii
ATGCTCACAGGAAATCATGAGTTATGTCACAAGCAAAGTTTTCATGCAAATTTAGACAGTATCAGCATTTAATGCATAGTGTACAGTTATATTACCATGTGGTCTAATTCAGTGTAGCTGGTGTCTTACTTTACATTTTGCCAGCCACACTGAAGCCCGAGTGGCATTTTCAGGTCCTGTGTAATAAAATAATACCATACATTCTATGGTCACCATGTGTTTCTTTATTGTTTGGCCTAATAGGTTTTTGTTTTTATGTTCAATTTAAGAGAGTTAAAAATAATGTAATCAATAGTATTATGAATTGAATAAGAAATGAATGCATTTCAAGTTTACAGAGTATGCATACAGATTTGTAGTACTTCTTTAGTTTACCACTGAGTTTCCATTGAAGAATTTGTTTGAGTTGAGTTGAGTTGAGTTTTTTTAAAAAGAAAAATGAAAAAGAAAGAAAAAGGAAAAGAAAGAAAAAGGAAGAAAGAAAAAGGAAAAAAGAAAGAAAAGGAAAAAGAAACAAAAGAAAGAAAGAGAAAGAAGGAAAAGAAAGAAGCTAACAGAAGCAAAGAAAAAGAACCTAAGAGAAGCAAAGAAAAGAAGCTAAGGAGAGCAGAGCAGCTTCCTGTAACAAAAACAGAGCATCAACTTGCAGCACAGCCTTCCTTCCTGTAACAAAAACAGAGCATCAACTTGCAGCGCAGCCTTCTTTCCTGTAACAATAACAGAGCATCAAGTTGTAGTGACAGACGTTCTTCCTGTAACAATAACAGAGCATCAACTTGCAGCACAGCCTTCCTTCCTGTAACAATAACAGAGCATCAACCTGCAGCACAGCCTTCCTGTAACAATAACAGAGCATCAACTTGCAGCACAGCCTTCCTTCCTGTAACAACAGCAGAGCATCAACTTGCAGTGACAGACGTTCTTCCTGTAACAAAAACAGAGCATCAACTTGCAGTGACAGACGTTCTTCCTGTAACAAAAACAGAGCATCAACTTGCAGTGACAGACGTTCTTCCTGTAACAATGGTTCACAATCCAAACAATTTTTTCAGTAAAGGTTTTTATTGACAACAAACTTGTACAAAACATAAAAAAAAGAATCAATTCTTGCAATTTCTCACAATAATCTATAAATAGAAAAGGCAATCAATGCAGTCAAATGGAGTCGAGTCGAAACCAGAATGTGGCAACAATGACAAAACTTCTTGTGCAACATCCTCCAGAAAGGTCCATGGTCACCTTTGAAACATTTATCAGCAGGTCAGTTAAAAATCCAGCCAGTCATGCTTAAGCAGGTGGTGTATTTTACCCAGACTACACTTTTATCAGTATTTATTTTTCCCATCTTGATAGAATCTAAAAGCACAGACATCAGCACAAATGATGGTCTAGACTAAACAGTGTGTACTTTCATTTCTTACCCATTTTCAAATTGTCTTTGAAGGTTGTTGTCGTTGGGTCTTCATGGCAGAATGATTTCCACCTTCGTGGAAGCTGAAGGTTTCTGCTTGAATATTTCTGAGCTTCATCAGGTGTACTTGTTTCCCGGTAACGCTTTGTAGCAGATGGTCTGGGGGAGGAAAACATCAAAAAAATGTGTTAAAGTATAGAAAGCTGAAAGTCACACACTAGTGCATATATATGAAACTACAAAATTCAACACTCTAAACTAACAACAGAGGGGAAATTTAAGAAAACCATCAATGAATAACCTAAACTAATCCATCAAAACTGGATACTTACGAGAAGAAACTCAGCTGAAGGGGTAGGTAGGAAACCCAAACAGGAACTGGCAGGGGTACAAGGGCAGCGTCGTGTCCAAGAAGCTCTGGTGGTCGTGAGTTGACGCAGGATGTGCGAGCCCATGGTGGAGCAGGGAGTGAATGACAGAGCTGGCTTATATGCTGGGAGGTGGAATTGCAAACAGGTGACTGGTGTGAGCCGATTACGGCAGCTGATTCTCATTGCTGCAATCAGACTGCAGGCAGGTGGAAGATTCAGGAAGCAGAGAGACACAGTAGAAAGTTTTAATTACAGATTAAAGTGTGGCTAAATGCAAAAAAAGAAAAATAAACAGCAGGAGAAAAAGGTGAAACACTTAAGGAGTCATTTACTATGAAAGTCTAAAAACAACAGACTTAAAGCTTTATTAAACAGGATGATAAAACAAGGCTGAGTATTGAAAGATTTGATTTCATAGATTCAACTCTATAATCAGTCCCATCGGTTCTCAAATCTCTGAAAATGTGGTTTCTTACTCATTTCATTAACAAAACAGAATGAATTAAGACTGCAATAACTCTTCATTAACACATCTGAATGTCCCTTGAGCTA
The DNA here is from genome assembly GCA_027123335.1 of Amphiprion clarkii. Classification (NCBI taxonomy): domain Eukaryota; kingdom Metazoa; phylum Chordata; class Actinopteri; family Pomacentridae; genus Amphiprion; species Amphiprion clarkii. The sequence goes on from CM049573.1 coordinate 3,603,258, forward strand.
CTTCCTCCCCGTTTTAGACAGCAAAAAAAAAAAAGAATCCTGAACATTGGACATGTTCTCAACACATTTTTAGTCTGACTCACCAAATGTGCTGTTGCAGGTAGGTGCCTGCCATTTCCAGCAGCATTTCATGTAATATTCTTTTCCCCTTTTGCTATTCAAGCATTACACACTGCACCTGTCTCTTTACAGGACAGTGAAGCTGCTGTGCTGCAGGAGGGTGTTGTACCAATAAATCATAAATGTTGTCTGTGCTTTGTTGGTTTCTTGGTTGTTTTTTTTTTTAAACCCTCCTGTTGTCTTCATTTACAGGCACCAAAAAAATTGTTTCCTGTGTCTGAAAAAAATCCAAATATTCAGCAAAAAAATTCCCAAAATTTATGAAAAATTTGCTAAATCTTCAGGAAAAAATTCTTTAAAAGTTTCCCTTAAAAATTAAATTAAAAAAAAAATCTCCAAATTTGGCAAGAAATAAAAATTAAAAAATAATTTAAAAAAGTAAATATTTTCAAAAAATGAATAAAAATTTCCCCCCCAAAAATCCTAAAAATATCTAAAGTGATTCCATATCCATCAGTCAAACTTTCATTTTTTTCAGAAAAAAATCAACCAAAATTTTGGTTGACTTTTTTCTGAATGTTCTTCGAGAAGCATTTTTTGTAACATTGTTTTTTTCCCACCAAAAAATGTTAAAAAAAAATTTCCCCAAAATGTTGAAAATGTGGATATCAGAAGTTTCACTGTGAAAATATTTTTTTTCCACATTTTCAAACTTCAGAATGGGTTAATTTGACCCGCAGGACGACACGAGGGTCAAAGGAAAAATCAGGTGCAGCATGTGTCAACACTGACTAGTCTGGTCGCAAATCTGTGACGACACGTCAGACGCTGCAGGTTAACAGCAGATTTCAGCTTCTGTTTGGCTCCTTTGTTCTGTTCATCATCTCCCAAGCTTCTCTTCATCAGTTTTATGCTTATTTATTTGCTGCAGACGATGCATATAAATACATTTTAATCAAATATGCCCAGCGTGACTTAAAAATTGTCCTAAAGGACTCAAAATTGACTCGAAACATGTCCAAAATGTCTTAAGACATGTCTAGAATGAGTTAAAAACATTCAAAAATAACTCAAAATTGCCTACAGTAACTTAAAAATCTGCCACAATTGAGTAAAAATCTGTTTAGAATGCTATGAAACTTGCACAGAATTACAGAAAAAATGTCCTGAAGGACTCAAAATTACATATCCAAAAAGACTCAAAAATTTACTTGTCCTATAGTTTAAAAAAGGATGTAGCAATGAAACAAACTGTAGAACTAGTTAAAACTCAACAGAAGGAGCCACAGAACCATTAATCGGTTATTTTATTGGCCGTTGTTTACAGTTTTAACCTATTTTTTTTGTGGTTAACATGTGAATTCATGCGTCTTCTGTGTGATTTTACTTGTTATTTTACTGGTTGTTATCTGTGATTGAACCAAGCAGGAAAAAGAAGAGAAAAGACGTGTTTTATTTCCAGTCCAGTCTTGATTTCCCTCCCTCCCTACCTGCAGCTCATTTAGTTTCACATGTGTTGACCTGGTAGAACTCCTCCTCCATTTCTCTGTTTGCACGCTAGCTGCTATTGTAAGCGGATCACGAGAGCTTCCAGCCGGATTGTGTTGCATTATTTCCTGTGCAACATGAATTTATCATGAATGAATCAGAGGAGATCAACACGAGACTCATCTATAGCAAGAAGTCTTTTGTTTTCTCTCTTGTTTGGTGTCATGTTTTTGTTGTTTTGTGTCTCATTTGTGTTGTTTTGTGTCACGTTTTTGTTGTTTTGTGTCTCATTTGTGTTGCTTTGTGTCTCATTTGTGTTGTTTTGTGTCATGTTTTTGTTGTTTTGTGTCATGTTTTTGTTGTTTTTTTGTCTCATTTTTGTTGTTTTGTGTCCCGTTTTTGTTATTTTGTGTCACGTTTTGGTTGTTTTATGTCTCATTTTTGTTGTTTTGTGTCTCATTTTGTGTCTCCTTGTTGTTTTGTGTATCGTTTTTGTTATTTTGCATCTCATTTTTGTTATTTTGCGTATCATTTTTGTTATTTTGTGTCTTCTTATTGCTGTTTTGTGTCACATTTTTGTTGTTTTGTGTCTCGTTTTGTTGTTTTGTCTCATTTTTGTTGTTTTGTGTCTCCTTTCTGTTGTTTTGTGTCACGCTTTTAATTTGTGTCTTATTTTACTCATTTGGTGTCTCATTTATATAGTTTTGTGTCTCATTTGTGTTATGTCTCTTTTGTGTCTAATTTTTTGTGTGTTTTATTTTTGTAATTCTGTGGCTTATTTTTGTCTTTTTGTGTCTAATTTTTGTCATTTTTTTGTGTCATTTTTTCATATTGTGCCTCATTTATGTCATTTTGTGTCTCATTTGTGCCGTTTTGTGGATATTTTTTGTCATTTTATGCATCATTCATGTCATTTTGTGTCTCATTTGTGCCTTTTTGTGGCTAATTTTTGTCATTTTATGGATCATTCATGTCATTTCGTGTCTCATTTGTACCGTTTTGTCTCTGGTGTTCACACAGATTACCATCAGATATCTGAATCTCCAGTCAACAGCTCAGATTGTCTACAGCTGCATCTGAACCGCTAATAAAGCGTCTTCCTTTTTTATGTTCAAAGCCGACTGAACAAACGTATAAAAATGCTGAGCGTCCTGCAGAATAAGTTCCACGCTCGACGAGGAGCGGTGAACTTTCAAATGTGCACACGGAGCAAGAAGCTGCAGGGAAATGTTTGCTAATGCAAGCAGAGATTCCCCCGAACAGCTGTGTCTCCTGTCTGTCCTCAGCACCTCTGCACATCACAGGGGACGTCCCGCAAACATATCGGCCTCCAGGACGAGTTCTAACCGGCCTGCACCGCTTCATAAAAACCCTCCAGAACTGTGGAAGCGAACTGATATGAGCTCTGCTTTAAAACCGTATCCGAGAGCAGCGTGAGGCAGACACACACAGCCCTGACATGTGAGTCCTGGACAGATGCCAGAGTGTGAGAGCGTGTTCAGACAGGACGAGGCCCTCAGGTGTTACGAGTATTTATGTCTCACCGTGTCTCACTTTTAAACTGGAAAAACATTAACGCGTCATGAAGTCTGACGGGGTTTTTAAAGGGTGTTTGTCACAATATTCAGCCGACTTAGTGGCAGCATTTAGAGAGATTTAGCAAAGTTTCTAGGTAAAAGGGCAAAAGTTCAATACAAACACATTTAATTAACTTAAAAACAAACAAACACAAAGATAGAAAATAGGACTTAACCCTCCTGTTGTCCTCATTTACAGGCACCAAAAAATAAAAAAAAAATCTTCTGTAAGAAAATTCCAAAAATTCCTTAAAAATTTCCCTTTAAAGTCTTTTTAAAAAAAAAAAAATCCCCAAATTTGGCAAGAAATAAAAATTCAAAAAAATAAATAAATATATAAATTGTAAATATTTTCAAAAAATGTATAAAATTCTTCCCCAAAGAATTCTAAAGTAAAGTAAAAATCCAATTTTATTTAAATTTTATTACTTATTTTGTTTTTGTTGTTTGTTTGTTTTTTTACTGTACATACATCATTAACAAACACAAAAGAGTAGTTCAGTATTTTATAAAAATTCTTTCTTTTTTTAAAAAAAAAATTAGCAATAAGTAAGTCTTAATGAATAGAAAATATTAATTTCTTTAACTGCAGGATATAGTTATTTCTCATGTATTTAACATTTGCTACTCTAGATATTCTAATAAATAACAACAAATGACCTGTTTTTGTATTTTGTAGATTTACCACTGACCATTTTCTGTCATAGATTTACCATCAAATAACTGAAAATAGCTATAAATATACCACGAAACAACAGAAAATGTCAATTTTCCTCATAGATACACCATAAAATAACATTAAACACACCAATAAACAACAGAAAATGTAATTTTTAAAATAGATTTACCATTAAATTTCAGAAAATTCACCTATTTTTCACAATAGATCAACCATTAAATAACAGGAAATGTCTTGTTTTTTCCCTTTCTGTTGTTACACCATTAATCTATAGAAAACTGTGTTTTTTACTATTATTATTATTATTATTATCATTATCATTATCATTATCATTATCATTATCATTATTATTATTATTATTATTATTGTTATTATTACTATTATTATTATTATTAATAATAATATTACGTAATTATCTATTATTTTATTGTAGACACACTGTTATTTAACAGAATTATTATTGTTTTTTACAGGGCAAAGTCTAGCTAATAAGTTGCCAGGACATTTTCAGGTTTCACAATGTAGATATATCATTAAATAACATATAAATGTTTTTATTTATTTATTTTTGTACTATGACTGCAACATTAACTAAAAGTAAATGTTCAGTTTCTTATATCTTATTTTTTATTTTATAGATTTGCACTTTACATTAATTTAAAAATTCATCATATATTTACCACTTGATAACAGAAAATGTCAAACTTTTCACTTAACACACTTCAATCATAGTAAATGTTCTGTTCTTTTCATTTATAGATTTACTAATGACCGTTTTCTATTATAGATTCACCATCAAATAATTGAAAAACAACTACGGATGCACAGTTTAATAGTAAATGGTAATTTTTTAAATTATTAAATTTTAAATTATAGATATAACATTAAATAAACATGTTCCTTTATTTTCCTGTGGCTATACCTTTAAACAATAGCAAGTGTCTATATTTTAAAGATTCATGTTTTTTATTTTAGACATACCAAAAAATTACAGGAATTGTCATATTTTATGCAATAAATTTTATTTATATTATAGCAAATGTCCTGTTTTTTAAATATTACTTTATAGATTTGCTGTTTTTTGTTTTTTTAATCACAGATTTATTGTTAAATTACAGAAAACGTCATGTTTTTCATATAGATGCACAATAAATAGTCATTTTATACTAGCTTTTATTTAATTGCATGTCTATAGGGAAAAAATCTGAATTTTTATATTATTTAATTATATATCTAAGATTAAAAGCAAACAGTACATCTTATAAAATAATAAAATAAAAAAACAAGATATCTGCTTTTATTTAGTGATATATCTGCGGTATAATGTGACATTTACGGTCCAGATTTACTGTTAAATACCAGGACTTTTTTTTTTTTTTTTTAACTCTAGACAGACAGTAAATTAGCAGAAACATTCCAGGTATTTACTTAAGGAACACGAGGTGCAGGGAGTAAAACCTCTGATGTGTTGTGCAGGTAGAACAGACGTTTACCTGACGGATGATTGATATGGATGTGAGCTGACGGGTTTTGGTCCATCAGCGCTGCTCTGACAGCTTAATGACCGGCTGTCCACACATCACCTCACTCAGATTCTCTGGAAGGAGGAAGCAGAAAAACAGCCAGGACTCTGAGACGCTGCTGATGGAGAACATTCAGAACCAACCTGGAACCCTGAAAAAACAGCAGAAGGTTCTGCTGTTAATCTTCCTCTGAAGCACAAAGAAGGCCTCTGAGCAGCAGCTGGCAGAAGCACTAAAGAGCTGAAGAGTCACATTTTCTGCATGTGATTGTGTTTGGATGAGGGGAAAAAAAGGTGGTCACAGTGTGCAGCCTGCAACGCATGCATCAGTGCTGCAAAAACAAAACACAAAATGGCAAAGGTGAGCCATAAAAACACAAAAACGAGACACTGAAAATGACAAAAATGAGACACAAAATGACAAAAATGAACCATAAAAAAGAAAAATGAGACACAAAACAACAAAAATGAGCCACAAAAAGTAAAAAATGAGAAACAAAAAACAAAAATGAGACACAAAATGACAAAAATGATCTACAAAAAGACAAAAATGAGACACAAAATGCCTAAAAGATGACACAAAATGACAAAAAAGAGACACAAAATGCAAAACTGATCCACAAAAAGACAAAAATGAGACAAAACAACACAAACTAGACACAACAATGCATGAACGAGACACAAATGTAAAAACAAAACACAGTAAAACAACAGCAAGGAGACACAAAAGACAAACTGATACAAGTGAGACAGAATGAGACAAAACGACACAAACAAGACAATAAAGGAAAGTTGGACACAAACAAAAACAAGACACAAAACGACAAACTGTCCCAACGAGACGTTAAACAACATAAATAAGACACAAAGGAAAAACAAGACACAAAATGACACAAATGAGACACAAAACAACAAAAATGAGACAAAATGATACAAATGAGACACATAACAGCAACAAGCTGCAGCGTGAAAGCCTCTGAGCAGCAGCTGGTAGAAACACCAAGGAGCTGAAGCATCACATTTTTCTGCATGTGATTGTGTTTGCATGAGGAATAAGGAAGGTGGTCTTTGTGTGTCGTTGTGTGTCTTTGTGTGCAGCGTGGAGCCTGTCAGCTGTGTAACGTCTGAGGAGAAGAAAACGCTGATTATGAAATGAAAACGAAGGTGTAGGAGGCCGGAAACTGGGAATAGAAGACACTTGCTGCTGTAAATACCTTCAGAGCCAAATAAATGTGTGTGTTTGTGTAAAAATGTGGCAGAAAGCTGCAGCTCTGCAGTTAATTGTGCGACTTTTATGTACAGACAGCGACACATATCAGGAGAGGTGTAAATAAATCTGCCTCTGACAGCTTCATGAGCTACACCTGATTATCAGCACAGATGATCTGAGTTTATGAAACACAGCAGGAAGGAACAGGAAGTTAGTGCAGAGGAGACGAATAAAGCAAAGTTACAGATTGAAGGAGTCGCTGCCATCAGTTACTGTAAAATACACACGAGTTCTGCAGCCAAAAACAAGAATGACAGATAACAGCAGGCTGCTATTAAAACTGACGGTGTGAAGTACACAAAAAACACACAAAATGACAAAAAAAACCCACACACAACTAGACACAACCACGCAAATGAGACAAAAAATGAGAAAAGAAGCACAAAGTTACAGCAACGAGACATAAAATGCCAGAAATGAGACAAAAAGTGATACAAACCAGACACAAAAAGACAACAACAAAAAGAAACACTAAATGATGCAAATGAGACAAAAATAGACAAATATCAGTCAAAATGACACAAATGAGATCCAAAATGACGAAAAAATGACACAATATGACAGAAACAAGAAACAAAACGCCAAAAATTGGACACAAAATTACTAAAACGGAACACAAAATGACAAAAATTTCAAACAAAACTACAAAAATGAGACACAAAATGATGCAAGCCACATAATACCAATAATGAGACACAAATGACACAATATGAAACAAAACAACAAAAATGAGACACTAAATGACACAAACTAGACACAAATGGGAAACAAGACACACACAAACAACAGAAACGAGACACAAAGCTACAGTTACAGTTGAAACACAATATAAATCCGGTATATTATTGCTGAGTTTAATTACAGTATTAAACCATGAACCTCATATTCCACTGTACAATACTGACATCAAATACACAATAATGAACTGTTTCTGTAAATCACAACACTATAAAAAGCCACTATTTACTGTCATCTACAGGAAACTTTCAGAGACATAATCTGGGACAACTAAGGAATAAATAATGAGAAGAGGAGGATCATGGGAATAATCTGACAAACAGGTGAAGGAAGAAGCGACAGGAAAACTGAGAGCAGCACATTCCAGCTGGGACAGGTGTGTGTTTTACACCCCCCCCCCCCAGTGTGTGTCTGTGTGCTGAGTGTGCACAGCGTTGTTGTTGTTGTGTGATTACTACAGAAATAGTCTGAATACAACACACACACACACACACAGACACACACACACGGGGGAGTGTTTCAGAGTCTGAAGGATGTGTGTGCAGTTTACGGTGTCAGGAAACAGAGGGATCCTGTTTGTGACTCGCACTCATTGTTCAGCTGCTAACGCAACACGTACACTCACACTCACACATGTACACAACACACACACACACACGTGTACACAACGTACTCACACATGTAGACAACACACACATCTCATGCTACAGCTGGCCGCAGACCAAAGACTCATCAGTGTAAAGTTTCCTGCTCAACTCTGAACACGTCGAAACCCGACACTGATGAGCACACGCCTCGTCCCTCGGTGTCTCCTTTGTGTCATGTTGTGTCTCGTTTGTTTCGTTGTGTGTCTCACTTGTGCCATTCTGTGACTAGGTTTTGTCATTTTGTGTCTGATTTAAGTTGATTTGTGTCTCATTTTTGTAGTTTAGCATCTATCTTTCTCATGCCGTCTCATTTTTGTTGATTTGTTTCCCATTTGTTACATTCTGTTTATCTTCATTGTCATTTTGTATCTTGTTTGTCTTATTTTGTGTCATCTTGTCTAGTTTTTCATTTGTGGCTTTTTTGTCAAGTTTTTGTTACTTTGTGTCTCATTTTTGTCTTTTTGCGTCTTGTTTTATTTTGTCTTGTTTTTAATTTGTCGCTTTTTTGTCATTTTGTGTCTCATTTATGTCTTTTTGTGTCTCATTTTTGTCTATTTATGTCTCATTTGTCTCTTTTTGTCTTTTTGCCTCTCATTTTCATCTATTTGTATCTCATTTGCATCATTTACTGTCTTTTTTTGTAATTTTTTGTCTCATTTCTGTTAATTTGTTGTGCATGTCACTTTTTTGTATTGTTTCGTCTCCTTTTGTGTCTCGTGTCATTTTGTGTCTTGTTCGTGTCTCGTTTGTCTCATTTTGTGTGTCCTTTCTGTTGTTTTCTGTCTAGTTTTTCATTTGTGTCTTGTTCGTGTCAGGTTGTGCGTCTCTTTGCAACAAAGCTGAGTGTCTAATGACGGGTGTGTCTGAACAGTCTGTCTGACTCTGTCCTGGACGTCTGCCTCCTCTTAGAAGAATCATCCAGAATCCTCCCTTATCTGGTCCAGGACTCGTTATTTACTAATTCATTTTCCTCTGAAATGACTAATTTCTACTCACAAAGCCCCCGTTCACTGCTCGGCTCTGACTCATGAGTCTGCACCGTCCTGTCCCAGATTATTCATAGATTGTTTTGTTGTGTCAGAACTTACTGTAAATATCACTATCAGTGTGGCCTCAGCAATGAAAATGTTGTTCTGTTCTGGATAAACTGCTGCAAAACATTTGCACTAATCAGCCACACTATAAATAAAGTAAAAATATGACACAAAATAGCAAAAATTAGGCACAAAATGACTAAAAATCAGGCACAACATGAGACGAAAAAGACCCAGACGAAAAGCAAGACATAAAATGACACAAATGACACAAAATGGAAAAAAAACCCAAGCACAGCATGACACGAGCGACACACAAGTGAAAAACGAGACACAAAACAACAGAAAGGAGACACAAAATGACAAAAATGCGACAAACCAACAGAAACGAGACACAAAATGACACAAACGAGACATAAAATGGTAAAAATGAGACAAACGACACAAATGTGAAACAAAACAACAGAGACACAAAATGACACAAAACAACAGAAAGGAGACACAAAATGACAAAAATGCGACAAACCAACAGAAATGAGACACAAAATGACACAAACGAGACACAAAATAAGAAGACACAAAATGAAAAAACAAGACGCAAGATAACAAAAGAGACACAAAATGACAGAAATGAGACACAAAACAACAGAATAGAGGCACAAAATGAGTAAAATGAGACAAAAGGACACAAATGAGACTCAAAATGACACAAATGAGACAAAACAACAGAAAGGAGACACAAAATGATATAAATAACAATTAAAAATGAAAATGTTTTCCACTGCATTAACTTGGGTTCAGTTTTAGGACGACCTGAAGCTTTGTATACGTTCTAACTAAAAGAATCTCCCTGTAGAACCTCTTTCAGGGCTGTTTTTGGGTTCCTAATCATTTCCTCTCTTACATCACCATCAGCAGCATAAAGCTGTCCATACATTCTACCTGAGCAAACCTCTACTGTTCTGTTTCCCACATGGATCTGGAGTTATGTCCAGTTTTGTTGCACACAGACTCAACGTTGCATTTGAAGCTGTAGGATCCGACACCACAATGAAAACAGAAAGGCTAAAAGTGCTGCTCTTGTAAACTTTCACAAGACCTCCTGTCAGTGGGTGGGATGCTTAGGCAGCAGGTGCACAGTCTGGACTTGGAGTTGGTTTGCAGAAAGAAGCAAAATGTGCAGCATGTGTGAGTATCTGAGAGACTTTGACAAACTGTGATGGTAGATTAAAGGGTCAGAACATCTCCAGAACAGCAGGACTTGTGCAATGTTTCTGGTATGAGGTGGTCACCAAAAGTGGTCCAAGAAAGGACAACCAGTGAACCAGGACAGGGTCATGGACACCCAGGGATTATTGCTGCAGGTGGGGAGCAAAGGTTGAGCCACAGAATATCTCCAGAGCATTCCAGACTGTTCTAATCCACTATAAACTGAGAACAGCTGATGCAGTCTAGTCAGTTCCAAGTCATGACTGGAACCAAAGAGCTCAGTAAGGAACCTCCAGTTTCACATCGTTGCTGCTCGCTAGATGTTTAAAGGCTATAAAGTCACAGCAAGTGTTTTCAAGGTCCAGAGTCCACAGTTTGAAGCTTCATGAAAAAGTCCAAGGAGTTCCACACTATGAAACATGGAGCCGACGTGGTGGAGAAATGATGAAGAGGAAACAATGAGAAGATGTTGGAGTCCAGACCTGAATCCATCCAGAATGTGTGGAGGAACTGAAGAGGAGAGTGATGGAGAGGAAGCCTTCAAAGAGCTGGAGATGGACACTTGGAGGAACTAAATCCCAGTGGAGACCTGCAGGAACACTGTTAGACACTAGAACTACTGATGTGGAGGAAAATAAAGACTTTGATACTGAGTTGTTTTGGACATGGCATAGAAATAGCTAAAAATGCATCATTAACACAATCTAACAAAATGTTTTACTGACTCTTGTCACTTGTTTATATCATTTCCAACCAGAAGAACCCTGGTGATTGAATAAAAACTGACTTAAATTTAAATTTGGCATGGAGATGAATAATTTTGGACATTGATACAAAAAATTAACTAAATCCCAGAGAGACCTGTTAGTCACTAGAACTACTACTGTGGAGGAAAATAAAAACTGACACTGATTACTGAGCATAAAAATAGTTAAAAATGCATCATCAACACTTGTTTGTCATTTTCAACCAGAAGAACTGTGGTGATCGAATAAAAATTTACTGTAAATTCAAATTTAGCATGGGGGACTAATAATTTTGGGCCTAAAATATCCGGTGAAGGACACAAAAATGAACCAAATCCTGCCGTAGACCTTGAGAAAACCTGCAGCTTGGTGTGAATAATTTGGGTTTACCTGTACTTGAGCAGTTACAATCCACCACTGGGTGATACTTGAAGCTTATCGTGTGAAACATTGAAAAACAAAACTGAAAGAACCAGACATACAATTACCTTAGGCTGTATATTATTATGTCAGTTTTCAATACTCCTCCAGCTCCCCCCTCCTCGTCCTGCTAATTTATCTCCACCCTCCAGCCTCCTCTACACAACAACTCCAACACAATGTCTATGTGTGTTCTCTATCGAGGTCTTTGAGCTCAGGAAGAGGCCGGCGTTACACACCAAACACACACACGGGATGAGAACCTCTGGCGTGGCCTTTCCCACCGCTGGCCTCTCTGAATCAACACACTCGTACAAACACACTCGTTCACACCGCCGCGCCGCCATCAAACGGGCTTTTGTCTTCCTACAATCACACACTTATCTGCACACATCTGCATGGGAGCTCATTACTGCGACCACAACAAACCCCGTCCAGCACGTTATGTTCTCTGCTCAACAATCGGCAAATAAATATCACATCTGCAGTAAAAAAATAGCACGAATCAGCACTGACGCTTTCGTTTTCCCCTTAATATGTTTAATAATGATAATTCAAACAGCCACCACAGAATTAGGAAACATTCATCCTCGTAAACAAAATCTTATGGTGTTAATTACATTTCACCTTGTAAAAATAGTAAACACTATTTGGTTCACGTCGCATATCAAAAAAAGGAATAGAAAATATCACTGCCACTGACACGATTCAATATCTGTCGACATGAACAAAACACAAATGAGTTATTAAGCAGAAAAATAAGTGTATGCACATATCCCACATGTGATTCCCAGGGAACAGGGGGAAAACAACAACAATATATGTAATTAAAATAGCAGCCGACAACTCCACGAGATCTTTGGCTAGTACGAGGTGAGGTTGAATCCAGTTCAGCGGATTGCGAAGGGAGTTTTCCTGACGTGTGGGCAGATCAGTAAATGCCATTGAGCTTTAATGGCAAGCTTGACCTAACAGAAGGCACTTAAAGACGCAGAGCAGACGCAGGTCACAGTTCCACACACGGCTGCAGGAAAGTAACAGTTTGACTGTTTTTAAGACATCGCAATTGTTCCTTTGCAACTCTAAAGCCCCTTTCAGACGTGCAAAACTCTGTTAATGTGACGGCATCTCAAAGAAGGTGCACCAGGCTCAGTTTTCTGGTAAAAATCCTAATCTTACAAGGTCGTACCGAGCGATATTTCAATTTTAACACAGCATATTAACAGATAAACACACGTGACGTATTTTGAGCTGTTTTGAAGAAAATTGAGGATTTTTTTTTCCCACATTTCAGCATTTCATTTAGAAAATCTTCTAAGATGTTTGGACTGACTGGCCTTCTATTGTCTAATGTTCTTCCTTCTTTTTCTTGTCTCGTCTGCAAAGCACTCTCTGTTTTTAAAAGGAACTACATACATATATAAAGTTATTATTATTATTATTATTGGTTGTACTGTCAAGTTTAGTGCTGTGTCTCCGTCAGTGTGGTGTCTGATTGAAGCCAGGAGGAATATTAACGGATTAACTGCCGTCACTTTAACAGACTGACAAAGCTGTGACATTCTGTATCTTCACGTCTGAAAGGGGCTCGACTGCACTCCTTTGCTTTCCCTCCCCGAAAAGTAAACACAACACAATCGCCATTATCGCCACTTTATAAGCGGCGTCACTCAGCGAGCTCAGATATGTTCTTTCTGCCATACTCCAGTAAAAAGACAGGACGAGTGACGGGAGAGCTTCGCCTTCCACCGACATCTGTCATCTCTCTGTTTTCATAACTGTCCCCCTTGGTGTCATCATATATGCATAGGCTTATAGGAAGGCGAGCTCTGATTGACGGACGCAAACCTCCAAAAGAGATAAAATCTGATCAGACTGGTGAAGATTCCAGGTGTGTTTGGAACCTGCAATAAAAACAACACGGAGGAGTGTTATTATTTTAATCCCGAGGGCTGTGATTACTGGCACAGATTCCAGTGCATATTTGCTGCGTCTTACCACGATGTAGTAGTCGTTGAGCTGGAGGCCGTACAGAACCCAGGAGGTGGAAGTGAAGAAGGTGGCTACAGTCAGAGGGAAGGACAAGCACTGGACGTTACCACTGCGCACTATTTCCACCTGAACGGGAGGAAAATAGGAGGAGAGAATCAACAATCAGTTAGCAAATAAGACTTTTTAGATTTACATTGGATCAAATGTTGAGTTACTCCTCTGCCTCCTTTAAGGATAATGGTACAAGTAATAAATGTAGTCTTTTTGGAGCTCTGGAGGCGTAAGTGGAAGCGCATCTCCACACCATGGAAAACACCCCGCTAGCTGTTAGCCAGGCCCCCTTAGCCGGTGTGGACCGCAATAGCATAGCTGCCAGTGTAGCTTCTGCTAGCAGCTCCTGAGCAGCCGGGAAGTCAGGGTAGCTGGGTGACAGTTCATATGTTCCTCTCAACCCGCCGGCCAGCAGCAGATGGGTCCCCCATATAAAGAGCCGGGTTCTGCTCAAGGTTTCTTCCCGTTAAAATGGAGTTTTTGCTTGCTACTGTCGCCTTAGATCTTGCTCTGGGGGTTCAGGCATACGAGTTCTGTGAAGCGTCTTGAGACAGTTTGACCTGTAATTGGCGCTATATAAGTAAACACAAGAAAAGCAGTCAGAGAGCGCAGTCCTCCTCCAACGCTGCTCAGTCGTTGCATCATTTCCGGCGCCTGAAATCTTGAAAAAACTCGAGGCAGAAATCACAGCAACATAGAATATGTCCATGTAATATAGATGTACTCACAAACAAAATGACCTTGCACTGAGCACAGGTGTGTGTTATGCACGTGTACGTTATGTATGGATACCGAATCACGTGACATCTATATGAGTTCCGACTTACGGCAAAAATCGCGTTGCGTCGCGCTGTAGGAACGGAATTTCAATGCAAGTCGAGACCTTCCTGTACAACCCGTTGTTTTGGTGCAACAGTGCACAACTTTATCATTTTGGTTCAGTTTCAGCAACATGCCACAACAGAAATGCTTGTACAGCTTCAGAAATCGCTTTTATATCCTCACACACTTAATATCAGAAGGATCGAATGCGCATTGTTACCAGAAAGTGCTGAAAATGCTCAAAACTGAGTCAAGAAGTCTGTAATTGTGGTGTGTGTTTTAAATACAGACCCTGGGTGGTGATTTCACCTTCCAGCTTTGCAAAACCCTCCTGATTCTCCGTCTGACTGTTCATTCCTTTGTGTAATTTCCCTTTTAGAAATTCCCCACGTGTCTAAATCCCAGTAATTGATGGCGACCGACGGCTACAAATGTCGTATAAATCTGGGATTTCCACGTAAAAGCTACTTCCACCTCTGGAATGTGCTGCGATGTCGAGGGGAACGCGAGGACAGCTTCGGGTTTACTCAGTTTGTGTGATGCTCGGGTCTGATTACGTGAACTGTAAGGAGTAAAAATGTGACCGAGGGGGATGAGACGCAAACAGAGACAGAGACTGAGAATAACAGGAAGACAGATGAAGGAAAGAAAGGCAGGAAACCGACCGACTCGGGGTCAGTGGCAGCTGAGAGGCAGATGGAGGGAAGAAGACAAACAGGATAGAAGACGGAACCGTGAGACGACATGAAGAGACAAAAGGAAAGGAGAGCGAACAGGGATTTATTCCTTCAGTGCACAACGAGTCCATGTGAGATGAACCGAACTGTTGCTGCTCAGCCAGGCAAGGAAGAATGTGTGCCTGTTGCTGAAAATAAGGTGTAAGTCCTGATGAAATGTGTAAATAGCTTCAACAACACACCCAGTGCTTTGTAATAACAACTCCATTCAGTCTCTGATGAACTTGATTTTCTTGCTGCACAGCGTGAATTCCTTCAAACTGAGTCTTTACTGTTAGAGGTACAATAAAATCTCAATTTCTACATGATTAAAAGTCTACTTTTTGCCATTTTTTGATTCATAAAACAGCTCTTCAGTGTATATTTCCTCATTTTATCTTTGGTTCTATACAGCAGCATAATCCTGAAGTCTTGGGTTCAAGGACTACACAATGTTAAAGCTACAACAAGCTGCTATTTGGTGTTTAAATGGGCAGAAATCAGGCATTAGTAGCTCCCATAAAAGGTGGTGTACACTCCAAGGTCAGCAATAATTCACTAACCTCAGCACTGATGATAAATGATTATCCATATTTATATTATACACTTGTGTATATTGTCACTGCCTATGCACTTCTGGTTAGATGCAATCTGCATTTCATTACCTTGTTCTTGTGACGTGCAATAACAATAAGCTGGATCTAAACTGTACAGAAAAGATTGATTTTTTTTGGCCTGCGGACACTGGTTTATGAAGCTTCTTTGTGCTTTTTGAAATCAATCACAATTGTTTTGAGACACTTTGATTCGGTAAAAACTTGAAAAAACTATCAAATACTGTCAGACAATAAAAAAATGTCACTTTTAGTCAAATCAGTAACTGTAAGTATATTCCAGATGAGAGGATTTTTTCTTGTAACAGTTTGTCTACATTATTTATTAAACCACTACTATGAATTGGTTTCTTCTTTTAAATCACTTCCTAAACTTCATTTTTATAGACTTGCCTTCATGTTGTGTTGTTCAACTATTTTATTCCATTTATTTATTACTCTGGCAAGGAATGTGGCAGAGTTATGTGACTATCACCGAAGGTCAGAAATGCCACAAGGACCAAGTGGTTAGATTTTAGCAGTGATGCAGCTTATAGTCTGGATCCACGGATTTGTTAAAGATTTCTGTATCATTGTGACATAGTGGCATGGCGTCACAGTAACCAGGTGAACACTACGTCAGCTGACTGCTGACGATCACATGATTCTGATTCTACTACAAATCCATCGCTGTGGACTTATCAGGACTTATTTGTCAGAAATGATACAAGGAACTACTGACTAAATTGTGGGGGTGTTTCTGAGTCCCATCAATTCCTGCCGCCCGCTACATATTTAGGTCACGTGATCCGGTATCCGTACACATGCAAGGTCATTTTGTTCGTGGGTACATCTATATTAAATGGACACATTCTATGTTGCTGAGATTTCTGATCATCAATAACGAATAATCAAATGCTGCATTTCTGCCATATGGGGGAATGAACAGCCTTGGAGGAGTACTGCGCTCTCTGAGTGCTCTTCTAGTTACTATTATCACTTTTTGCTCTCGTTTTTATGGTTTAACCTGCAATCTGTTTATTCTACTTGCTTCTTTTCTTTAATTTGATATGGTATATTTGCTGCTTTTACTGTTATTCGTATCCATTGGTGTTTGTTGTATTAATTTTTTTGGAAAATCTTTTATCACGTTTAATAATGTTGTCCCACTTTTGCAGTTTTGCTGTTGGTTGTTCTGTTGCTAAATTTTCTTCCTGAGTATTCTCCATTTTCTCGTCTGTGTAGCAGTTTGTAAACTTTGTTTTTAAAGGGCAGATAAAGTCATAGACCAAGTTATAAGCAAACTATCTCCCAGTGAAGTCCAGCTGCCTGTCTACATGCAGCCTGTATGTGTTGTGTTTACCAGGTCGGTCAGCGGCGACATGTACATGCTGACGGTGACGACGCTGCAGGTGAGTCCCAGCTGGCTGAGCCGAGAGTCTCCGTCTGGTAGAAACATGCCGAAGTAGAGCCAACCACAGGTCAGGACCGTCCCTGCCGCCACCGTCTGGGACATCACCAGCCCCTGAAAGCAGGAAACAGTCAGAACCGGCTGCAGGGAGGAGAGCGATTCCTGCTGGAGGACAAACCCACCTTGTGTTTGGTGTAGTGGAAGTACATGATGATGTAGAGGATCTGCAGAAGAGCTCCGATTATGTTGACCAGGACGATGGTCTGATCTCTCTTCAGCATCCCATAAAACAACCAACCGAGGTTACTATGGCAACAAGAGGAGCATTAGTCGAGCTGGCATCATGGCTGAAGTCTGGCTCCCTCTACACAGCTAACAGTAAAGCTTGTTAGAGGACACAGTGCACACATAGAACTGGAGCTGCATCCAGTAACTATCTTTCTGGCAGAACTTTTTTGTGGAACCATTTCTCTGCAGTCGCTGTTCCCACATTTATGCATTTCAAAAGCACAGCCACCATTCAAACACATACACCCTTGTTCAAAAGTTTGTGCTCACCCAGACAATTCCATGTTTTCCATGAAAACTCCCACTTTTCTCCATGTGCTAACATAACTGCACAAGGGTTTTCTAATCATCAATGAGCCTTTCAACACCATTAGCTAACACAATGTAGCATTAGAACACAGGAGTGATGGTTGCTGGAAATGTTCCTCTGTACCCCTATGGAGATATTCCATTAAAAATCAGCTGTTTCCAGTTAAAATAGTCATTTACCACATTGACAATGTCTACACTGGATTTATCATTCATTTAATGTTATCATCATTGAAAAAAACTGCTTTTCTTTCAAAAATAAAGACATTTCTAAGTGACTCTAAACCATAGGTGTCAAACATATGGCAAGTTTGCAAAGTGTAAAAATTACAGAGAAGATATTAACTGCAGATTGTAAATTAGTAAAACTATACATTTAAAACAATTTCTAGACCATGACAAGTTGTTTTGATCCTAAAGTAAAATACTAGGTTGTTCATTGTTCTTTTGTCATTTTGTGTCTGATTTTTCTAATATTTTGTATTGTTTTGTTGTTTTTGTCTGATTTGTGTCATTTATTTCATGTTTTTGTCATTTTATTTCTCGCTTTTGCCACTTTTTGTCAAATTTTTGTCATTTCATCCATTTTTTGTCGCTTTCTAACTTTTGTCTAATTTTTCTCTTTTTTGTTTTGTTTTGTTTCATGTCTCATTTTTTGTCATTTTGTGTCTCGTTTTTGTCATTTTGTCTCATTTTTGTAATACTTTGTCTTGTTTTTGTTGTTTTTTGTCTTTTTCTTCTGTTGTTTTGATCATAAAGTAAATTGATAAACTGAGGCACAATATTGTTGAAATTTTATTTCATTTTCTTAAGAAATTCAGGTTGTTCTTAATGTTTTGTAAAAAGATAATTCCTTAAATGTGAACATTTTTGCACTGAAACAAGGGCAAGCATTTGGAGTTGTGGTTATTTATAGGTTATTATGCTGTGATTTTACTGGTCTGGTTTATTTGAGATCAAATTGGGCTGAATGTAGAACCTGAACTAAGATGAGTTTGACATCTCTGCTCTAAACTTTTGAATGATAATGTGCAGCCAAATAGTGCTAAAAAAACAGAAAATATTCCACCATTTTTTAAGAAACTCAGAGATTTTGTATTATCGTTAAGTGTAAAGACAGAATAGTTGCAGATCAAATTAAATATTTTCTTTCTCCACGTGTTTTATGGCTCTTATCCAGGTTGTTTTCTCCTGACTAGATCCTTGTTTGTGTTGTATCTGCTCTCAGACGTACGTCGCTTTGGATAAAAGCATCAACTGAAATTGTAGAATTGTAGGAAAAAAAATATTCAGTTTGCTGTTGAAACTCATCTAGCTTGAAGATCCATTCATCACTAATGTCAAGCAGGAGAGCCAATAAAAACACATGATCAGAGTTGTTGCTTTTACAGTGAAGCTGCGTTGATTGATTTTTGACGTCGGACTTAGCAACATGCAAGAAAACATTCAACTTTAAAGTCGAAAGGAGCTGCTGCTTTTCTTATGTTTATCCCCTTTTATTTTCTTTGCAACAGCTAGAAAGCTAATAAAAACACAATAAAATAACGTCATTCATCACATTAATGCCAGAGTTCATCAGTGTTGGGCTGTAAAGCTGATTGGAACACATTTATTGGCTCATGTTGTGCCATATACTAATAATAATCTGACTGATAAGAAGATAACTGGATGACAGCATAAAGGTCCCCACGATCAACTTGACCTGATGGGGAGCGTAAGGTTTTGTTTCGTCTTTTGCCCACCTAAATGGAGCTGCTAAAAATGCTCGACATCTAAGACTGGACCTTTTCCCATACAGTTCTCTCGCGTTGCCAACATTTACGATCCGTTATTAGTTCGCCCCAAGTTGGGGCAATGTAACAACCTTGCAATGCAGGAAAGAAATAATTTTTTACACAACTTCTTGATACGCAATGGCATCAATTCCGAACTCCTGTGTGGGGTTATATTTCCCGTCCGCCAAATTTTTAAACAAACAACACTAACGCTCCCCGATCCATATATAACCATATTAACACCCCCCCCACCACCTAATACTTCTTCCACCCACCAATAAAAATATACCACCAACCATATAAATATCATAAAATCATCTAACCACCATATTATACATCAACATTAACTCCTTTAAACTAAACACTCCAAACCTCATCTTTCCATCCCAACCAATCTCCCCCCCCCCCCCATCCTCATCCCACACATCCTCAATCATCCCCCACTCCTCCCACCTAATTCACCCCTATTATCATACACATATTTATTTATCTATCTTAAACAACACAACTCACTCTAAAACAAATACACATTCACACCTAATATCCTATTAATAACCCCATATCACCACCCATCACCCCCCCCCACCCACACCCACTACCCATCAACTAACCATTATCCAATTTAATAACAATAAACTCACACATCCACAACCTATCCCATTACCTATATCCTACACCAATAAAAAAAAACCAGATAATTAAGAATAAAATAATGCTGGGTTTGATAACCCTGTTTTTTTAACTAACATGCAAAAAATAACCAAGTGGCAACTAAAACCCATGTTACATACCCCCCCCCCCAACTGTCCCCCCCCCCCTTTAAACACTGGTTTTTCCCCCCCCCCCCCCCCCCCCCCCCCAACCCCCCCCCCCCCCCCCCCCCCCCCCCCCCCCTGATTTGTTTTTGTCCCCCTTTTTTGTTTCGGTGATTGTGTGTGACCCGCCTTTTCTGCTCCCCCCCCCCCCCCCCTTGGGTGGAGGCGGGCGTTGTATGCCCCTTGTGTGAATGGGTGGGGGGCCGGGGGGGGGGGTTGTGGCCGCGTGGCGGACAAATAAAGTCATTTGAATTGAATTGAATTGAACTGAATTGAATTTTGGGCTGCACAGTGGCGTAGCGGTTAGCACTGTCGCCTGGCAGGTAGAAGGTCCCTGGTTCGCGTCCTCGCCTTCCTGGGATCTTCCTGCATGGAGTCTGCATGTTCTCCCTGTGCATGTGTGGGTTTTCTCCGGGTACTCCGGCTTCCTCCCACAGTCCAAAAATATGCTGATTTATTCTAAATTTTCTAAATTGTCCATAGGTGTGAATGCAAGTGTGATTGTTTGTCTGTGTATGTAGCGTCAGACCGGCGACCTGTCCAGGGTGTCCCCTGCCTTCACCCCAAGTCAGTTGGGATAGGTTCCAGCGACCCCAATGAGGATTAAGTGGTGTACAGATAATGGATGGATGGATGAATTGAATCTCGTGAGGTAGAAAGTCACTTCCTGCTGCGACCAGCTAGTAGTTTGGTAGAACCATGTTGGGCTTGTGTTTTTCTTGGTGTAATGAACAGCTGTCTTGGAGATCTTCAGTTTTTCTCTACCTGTTTCTCACTCATGCCAATTTCCAGCAGTGCCAAGATGGTTGCCTTTGTGGCTCCACATAATTCTTTTATTTTAGGCATTATGTGAGAGCTGACAACTTCTGAGTTGTGCTACGGCGCGAATGTCAGTAGGAAACCACTGTAGGCCTTTACATGTGCTGCTGATGACATGAAATGTCCTCTTATAGACCCTGGAATACAATGAAGCTGAAGCATGTCAAAGAGGACATAAAGTATTATGGAATCAGCTGCATTTATTGTCGTGTTAATTGTATTCTTCAGGTAATATACCTTTAGTGGTACCAGGCATTGAAATAAACAATAAACTAAAGAAAACCAGGGTGGTCTAATAAATGTTTCCGTGACTGTATTTACATTCATTCATGTGTGCTGCGGCTTACAAATGATTTGGAATGTAAACAATAATTATCTTATGACCTTCACCAACAATTTAAAAAGATCAACTTAGGCATCTGTTGCAGCTTTTTTTTTAGTTAATTGAGGATTACATAATAAAGTTTATTACATGGTATGTGACTTCTCCTGTATTTCTACTTTGCACTGTGTCTGCAGAAGCAAATATTAAGAATTATTAACTTAAAAAACAGACTTAAATAAGACATTGTGCCATAATAACAGAAACTGAGTCACTCACTTTAGACATGTGGTGAGAAAAGGGAGAAACTGGATGTTGTCAGTGCTTTTGGATTGTCGCATAGTCTTCAGGTCGGTCCTGGAGGCACAAACAAGCAAATAAGTAAACAAAACACGCAGTAAACACAGATACAGACACTGAAAACACTCAAAAATAAAAGATTTAATGCATTTAGTTGTAAATACTTCTCACATTCCTTCATTTTAAACTTGTCATCAGTGTTTGACATGAATTCAGTCCAGAAAATTACCAAAAACAGACCCGACAGCTGTGTAATATTAAAATTAAAGCAGTAAATAAGGTTAATATCGACGCTAATACAGGATATTAATGAAAAATTCCACTTACAGTCCAGTCGAGAACATCCCGACGGTGAACACGATGCAGGCCCATGACAGAAGCTGCAGAAAATCCATAGAGCGAAAGGAAATAAATCTAAAAACACCAGTCGACTCGATATTACAACCTTCAATGTGCGTTTTTTTAATCACGGTTTGATAAAGTGCATGAAAATAAAGATGGACTGCAGCTACGGAGGATCCGTTTCCGTGTTTGCAATCAGTGTTCCCCGGGTAGCTGCGCTCTGATTGGCTGCGCGGTCAGACGGGTGGGGTGGATCTGACCAATGGGAGCCCGGAACGTCGTTAACGTGGCACGTAACGCCATGACGTCGCCAGAGTTTTGTATGTACAGTGTGGTAGGATGAAAGTTGAACCCAGGCAGGTTTAAACAAAAAAATACTCATAATAATGCAAATATTTCGATTTATAGTGAATTTTTATTAGACTAACAGTTTTATTTTGGCTGGAAATTAAATAAACAAGTTACAAAAGACACTAAGACATTGTTTTAGTGATGTCAATGATAGATTTTAAACAGTTTCTATATATTTCACTCATATTTTTGTAAATAATGTAGTCATACTCCTTGAAATTCTTGATTTTTTTGGCTGGGCCGCTCCAATATCTTCTCATTGTTTTCTCTCCACCATTTCTTCACCACTTTAGCTCCATGTTTTGCATCATTGTCTTGTTGGAAGCTCCAATGCTGCCCAAGGAGCAGTTTTTCTGCAGACGGCTTGATGTTTTCCTGCACAATTTCTCATGATTACTTAGACCAGGCTGCCTGGTCCATCTGCTGAAAAACAGCCCCAAAGCATCACGTTCCCACCACCATGTTTCACTGTGGAGATGCTGTTGTTGGTCTTGAATGCTTCTTTGTAAAACACTTTATTTTTTTATCATGGCATTTGTAGTAAAAATGCAAACAACCAAGCAACAAAGCTAACTTGTGCATGAATTATTTTTATATTAACTGATTCCCAACCTGATGGTAAAGGCTTTTAGGCTGGGTATACTTTTCATTTCTACAAGTCTGCTCAGGTCTGCTAGATATAAATGCGGACTTCTATGCTTGCAGCCCAAAGTTTGTGGCCACTATGCTGCAAAGACAGTAGTGCACATGCTCAGCTGTAGTGTTTATGTGCAAAATAAGTACATATGATCACATTTATGGAATGTAGCCCATACAGCAGACACCTGGCAGACTAGTAAGTAGCATATAATAGCAATAAATAAATCTACTTGTGTCACCTCTGCAAGACATAATCAAGGCTTAATACTACTTTCTAGTGTGCTTGCATGACTCTGTTGTGTACATGTATATTTAGTTTTATCCATGCAGACACACTAATGCCCTTTAGTTTTACTTAGAGTCACCTGAACCATCCCTTAGTTATGCTGCTATAGGTTTAGACTGCTGGCAGACGTCTTATGATTCACTAAGCTCCTCTCCTCTCCTCTCCTCTCCTCTCCTCTCCTCTCCTCTCCTCTCCTCTCCTCTCCTCTCCTCTCCTCTCCTCTCCTCCTCTCCTCTCCTCTCCTCTCCTCTCCTCTCCTCTCCTCTCCTCTCCTCTCCTCTCCTCTCCTCTCCTCTCCTCTTTCTCACTTCCATACAGTTATATACCATCATTGCATGCCACTAACTTTGTGTCATCTAATTTGTGTTTTGTCCTGTCTGCAGATGTCTCTAGATCTGGAGCTGCACGTCTCTGATCTGCAGTTACTGTCCTCACTGATCTCAAAAGTGTTAATTGATCTTATATGCTTTGTTTATCTGTTCTCCATCCTGCTTTATCCTGCATTCCAGTAGAGCTACCTTGGTGCTTCAAGAGATGGAGCAGCTTCGTATTTGCTTGAAGTTGAGGCAACTTCAAGCAAATCGCGGCGTCTAGCAAGACTTGACACCTCTGAAAACTCCCAAAAAAACTCTCATATTTATGTTTTTGATCAAAAAGCAAGACAGATTTGGCAGTTATATGGCTTATTACTTAACTCAGATGCTTTTAGAGAGACATTTTGGTGAGTGAAAGTTTCCAAATCAGCGCCATGTTGGTACAGTTTGAAATCCAGTGGCAGCTTGAATGTTTGTCCAGTCAGGTGCAACCTTTGTAGCAGGGAGTTATCTGCTTCCTGTTGGGGATCACCTGTCAATCATCTACAATGATACGCCCATGCGACAGTGGGAAATGGTGCGACCTCTCACCTGCCTAAACTCACCTGTGGGCGCATTCATTCCACTTCATTAAGCACCACTCAGTCTGTGAAGACGGTTGTAGCCTGTAAAGTCATGTGTGGTTGAGGAAGAAACTCTCCAAAGTCTGAAGAAATAATTGTGATTGGCTCGAGCTCATATGAGATTTAAAACTCAGAACAGAAAGCAGACTTGAGGTGGATAATTTTAATGAATTGAGGAAACACAGGGGCTCTAAAACTGAAAAGACGATTTCGATCAAAATTATAATCAGTTTTCTGTCATATCCTCAACCTGGTGGAAGCGGAATATTAAATTCCTGGAGTTTAGCAGAATAGGACACATCAGAGGATTCTTTTCATGACTAGTTTTTGCTTTTTTCTTGTTGTTTCTGATCGTTTTTTCACCCCACAGTCCAGCTAAGAAGACAAAACATCACTCTGTGAATCTGTTGAATCGGCTGATCTAAAGCTTTGTTTTATTAAGACCGAGAGCCTCGGGTTTACATCATTACACCAACGTAATTGCATGCATATTCTGGGTGTTCACAATCCAAAATGAAATGTTTAAAAGGAAAATTAAAAGTGCACTCCGCTGGGGCGCACCGGCGTTGTTTGATTAATTCAATCTCCTCTGCATCATTTTTCAAGCAACTGTTATTTCATGGATATTACGTCCAGGAATTAAGATTCATATTTCAACCCGTGAATTAAAAGCTACTGCTGTCGCCTCATTTAGCAAAGTTAAGGGCAAATTTAATGCTAATCACCTAAAATGTCCTCATTAACTTTCTCCGGCCCTTCCTTCCTCCTCCTGCTGTCAAGGCCGAGCTGCTTTTTCACTTTTCAGAAATCTTTCAAACTTGACCTTTAATAACAATCTCTGATGTATAATTTTCTCCCTTCGTCTCCTTTATTTTTGTAGCTTTTAGTTCTTCGCATCTGTTTGACATTTACATTTTTTTCCCTTCATCACTGTTTTTAAGGTCATTTCGATTTAAATGCTAAGCAATTTCATCTCTTTATATTTGATCTTTCTCTTATTCAATTATGATTCACTTTTTTTTGTGACTTTCTTTATTTGAAGATGCCTGAATTCCTCTCAATGTTATGCCAACAAAATTTTAGAATGTTAAAGTTTATCTTTGATGAACCTCGATCTTTTGAAGTAATTGAAAAAGTGCCATATTTAATAGAATATCACTTAAATGTCAAATTATTTAAAATCGTATCACTTTGCAGTAATTGTATTACATCTAAGGTGAACAGAAGGTATTTGCTCAGATGTAAAATTAAAAACTAAGAGTTTAGATTTACTATATGACAAAAACAGGCCCCACTGTAGGATGCAAATCCATTTTTTTCAGTATGTCGTATTTCCACCTTTATTTCTGATGAATGATAACAAATTTCTGCACAGATGTTCTGTTGTTCTTCTTCTATCATTCTTTCAGTTGCTCTTTGCTGGAGGGGTTGTGTTGCTCTACCTTTCCTTAAAATACCCCAAATGTGTTCAATTGGATTCAAGTCAGAACAAACACTTGTCCAGGTTCATAGTTTGCAGCTTGTCTATCTTTAGAAACTCTTCACAGTATTTCTTCCTTTGAAATTCTGGTGTGATGTAGTTCTTTGGATGGTTCTCCTGTTGGAATATTCCTCTTCTTCCAGCTTCTTGTCAGCCAGTATTTAGGTTTATCCTCAGATATTCATCATAAATATCATCTCCCCAACACCTTTTGCTCTCATGCAGCCCCACATCATCATACTTCCACCTCCGTGCTTCACTGTCAGGACTATGCATCCACTGTGCTAGTCCTGGTCAGGTTCACACCAAACATCTGGACTCCATCTGAGACCAACTCATTTATCTTCATCTGACCAAAGAATGTTCTCCCGTCATTCATTAAGCTTTTATTCACATTCTTTAGCAAAGTTTGCTTTTGCAGCAAGCAAAGTGTTTTTCTTGTCCTCCGTCCGTAGAGGTTGATGTTCTGAAGTTTCCTTCATTGTCTGAGCTTCACAATAACTCTGGTTTCCATTGATTACTCCTGTACCAAGTCTGAAGCAGCTGATGTCTGATTTTCCCAGCTGGATTGTGAAAGTAGTTCACTGTCTGTGGATTATTCTAGGAGGACGACCACTGCAGCCATGATTAGTGGGACTATGACTCCTTCTATACCTCCTGATTACTGCTGACACTGTTTCTGCTCATTTTTGCCTGATTTCTCTCCTTTTTAATCTTTTAAAAGCCTTACAATCAGATTTTCCAGTTCGTCTGTTCAATTCCTTTCCATGTGGAGCCATGATGCAGACATAGACACAGTCCATAGGTCCAAAACTGAGAGAGTTCTGCTGTCCACAGTTCATTTTAGAACCATGTTCATGCAGTCAGGCTTAATGGAAATCACAGGTGTGCTCTGCTCAGTTTCACTTTTGTTTCTATTTCAGGTCCTGTGTTTTCTTAAGTACTTGTTTTTAATTGTTCGTGAAAGGAAATTCCCTGCTGCTGTTCAACTGAGAAATGACGCAATTTCTCGATAAGTGATGCAGATTCGAATCATTTGACTTTTAAATGTTATTGCCCAGGTGTGTACTTAGTTGTATTGTACACTGTGTATTGGTTCATTGTGCCGTTTACACCCATGTTTGCACATGTGGATGACCTAATGCTGAAGTGAGGTTGGTCTGCTCCATCAGCTGGAGTCTGTCCTGCATTAACCGACACGGTGCTACAAGATTCCTGAGGCCGTGTGACCATGCGCACTGAATTTAAACTATGCTGTTATATCGGAAAAACAAACAGCTCAGTTTAACGCTCCGACTCTTGGAGTGTGCATGTTGTGTGGTTTTACGAGGGACGGCGACTTTTGGCAGTTTTCGGTCAGCAGGTACGAACCCTCGGCTCCTCCTCATTCCAACATACAGCCGAGCAGACGGTCGGTCAGCTTTACCTCAAAAAGCAGATGTACAGAGGTGGTAGAAAAGGGCAAGAAAAGAGCCAAAGAGGAGGCGAGAGTGACACCTTCGCACTCGGTTGTCAGTTTTCCCGTGGGCTTCTCTCACCATCTCCCCTCTGGCCTCCCTTCGCTGTCTTCGTCCAGCTCCGGTGTTTGGTTTGGGGACTGTGAAATCTAAGCATGTTGTACGGACACGGATGAAAGACAGAACAGCCAGAGAGGAGGAGGGAGGAAGACATGAGAAAACTGCTTTAGGGGAAAAGACCTGGGGGAGATTTCACGAGGCGGGAGATGGATGCTTTTGCCAAAACATTGTGTCACCCATCAAAATCTCGATGACCTCAGCGGGTTGGTTATTGCAAAAAACGACAAAAGACAGATTTATTTTTTATGACATCACATTTTTTTTATTATTTCACATCTTAAAACAGTTTCTTATAGTTTTCTCTATGTACAGATTTACATATAAACATTTACAAAATGATGCAAGCAGGTTTAACAAGAAAAAAAATTGGATTCCAGAAAGTCCCTTCAGTTGGAGGTTTGATGATCACATCTGCAAACATCTGCCAGTGTACCATGATAGCATCAAGACGTAGAAATGAGTGAATGAGATGAAAAACTAACTGAAAATCTTATTCATTTTGGATTTTATCTGTTCTGATCTCTTGATAAGTGGCTCTCAACCTTTTAAAGACAAAGAATAAATTGAGGTTTGCAAGAATTCTAACATTATAAATGCATTTTTCTTAAAATTTAAACTAAATTACTTGGAAAAAGGACTTGTTTGAGAACTGCTTTTCTCGATTTCTCGTCTTATGACTGAACTGAAACAAAACGTCACATAAAACTTGACAAATGCAAAGGGAGCTGAGTGCTGCACAACATGACAAAAAAATGCTACATAACCACGCTGGCAGTTGCCGACAACAATACGCAAAATCAATAAGTTCTCTACATGTAGAGGAAGAAAAAAAAATGAGTCTGCACAGCGATACCAAGACGTGAAATCACATGATGAATGAGGATGATGGAATCTTGCCGTCATTTTGAGCGTTTTGATCGTTCTTCTGCTCGTTGTTTTTGTTCAAAAGTGTGCATCTTAAACGGTTAAAACTGAGAATTTTCATCCTCATAATAAAGTAAGAAAACACCAAAAAAGAAAAAGATCTTTGGGGCGATCTACGCTCCACATTCACACCACAAACACATCAAAACACACACCGACCATCACGCTCTGTCCATGCTCGTATAAAAAAGTCTGTATAAAAAAAAAAAAGTCTCTGGGTGTCCCGATGACCGGCGTCGGGTTTGGAAAGTCTCTGTTCCGTCCGGCTTTACTGCAGCGTCAGGGCTAATAAAACGGGGATCATGGTGAGGAAGAACGAGAGCGAGGCCAGCTGTGCTCCGGAGCTGCCGATGCTCCTCTGGACCTCCGGCTCCATCACAGCTGGGTCATCTGAGAGGAAAAAAAGAGAGACGGGAGCGTTCGTCAGTACAGGGTTTCATCACTCAGGAATGGTAAACACACCCAGCTGAGCTCATCGCAGACACGCCATCGCTGCTGTTTTCTCTTTTCTAAAAGATTCCTCACCTGCTGGGAGCCGGTTAGAGGGGTTGTGGACTCCTCCCGCGGCGTGAAACTTCACTTTTCCTCCGTCGAAGCTCTTTCCCGTCTCCTCGGCCTTGGATTTGTCCACATGAGTCTTCGCGGAGCCTTTGTGCCCGAGGACATCCACTTTGAGTCTGAGACACTCCTGGCCGTGGTGGTGCATCGGCTTAGCTGGAAAAGTCAGAAAAGAGGGAGAAGTTGAATACAGGAAGACAAGGCTGCAGGTTAACTCAAACACTTGATGCATTTTCCATGACTAATCTGCAAGATGAAGGTTCTTTTTTAAACTTCATTGAGAAGAAAATGTTTGGTTGCACATGTGTTTGGAAAAATGAGCAAAAAATTGAAGATTTAATTACAAAAAGTCACATAAGATGCAAGAAAATGCATATTTTAGCTGCAGAAATAACCAAAAGTAAGTACTCTGTCTGCAGAGTACCAACTACCTGAGGCAAAAATTTGTTTCCAAGTTAAATAAGCAGCGCAAAACTCTGTCTAATGAGTGCAGAAGCCAGATCTGAATGCTATCAAAAGCAAAAAACACAATTTTGGACGCCTTTACTGGAGTTACACCATGTGAGAAAGCTTCCAAATAGCTTTCTTTTCATGATTTTCTTGCAGATTGCCAGGTTTTTCCCATATCCTGATTCTGTACTTACAGATATAATAGTAGCTCTCTCCTTGTCTGAACTCCTTGCCCAGCGTGAAGGGGGTGAATCGCTGGAACTTCTCCGAGAACTTCTCCGGAGCGTGAGGGGCGAAGGGCCGAGAGCACTCCCACCTCAGCTGGTCGAAGGAGTGAGGCTTGCACACCTCGTAGTCCTCCTTCTCCACCATGTAGAGGACGTAGCGCTCGGCCGAATGCGACGGCACCTCGCCGTGGGCGTAGTGGGGGCAGACGATGTCCAGGTAGTCGTTGATCTTCACCTCCACCGTGTACTCGTACAGGAAGCTGTAGGGAAACACGAGAGAGTCGCCGTTACTCACTTGATGTCAACACAAACCCTCGTTCAATACATTTGTTAAGAATAATAAACACGTGCAGCAGCAGCCGTGGGCTGGTGGTCATGCGAGGCCGTGTGTTCGTGACGACGTGTTTCTGGGAGCTTGTGCAAACCCGTCTGAGCAACAGAATTAGAAAGATCAGGCTCGACTTGTTCACTCTGTTTTTGGACGAGGAAACACACCCAGAGTCTTGTAAATCCCTGCCGCCGTCCCACTCACACACCTCTCTGGCCTTCAGCACAGATTCACTTCTCACCTGCTCAGCGGCAGATTGTGAACGACAGCTCGGCCCCCGCAATCTGCTCTTCCACCTTCCCAAAAGTCCACTTTTCTATCTGTACAACTCCGTTTCCGTCAAGTCTCCTTAAACTGTTTTTCCACTTTCTGTCACGGTGGGTTCTTTTCACCTGGATGTCTGTCCGTCTGTGCCCCGGCTCCTGTTTTGGCTTTTTATTTCAGGCTAATTTGCCGTCTCGGTCTGCGAGTCTTTCTCTCTGATTTCATCAAAGACAGAGACAGAGCGGGTGGAGACAGCCAGATTTTCTTTCTCTCTCTTTTCATCCTTTACCCTTCATTTAGTTTTATGGCTCTTCTCGAGTCTCCCCGTCTCCTCTTCCCTCACTTCCTGGGCTTGTTTCGCCCCCGGAGTCCTAATGAGCTATGGAGATGCTGAAAAATAAGTAGAGATCCTCTAAAGTCCTGCTGCACATTTATGCTCAGCGAGAAAACAGAAGCCAGATTAACCCACTGAGCCTCCGAACCCCCCGATGGGCTTAAAAGGCATCTTGTCTTGGCAAAATTGCACCATTTATCACAGCCAGAAACTATAAAAAGCGAGAGAACTGTCAGATTTGAAAGACTTCAAAGAAACTCAACCAAATCCAAGCTTAAAGATTGAGATGATTTCATCAAAATCATTTTATTCTACATGACTTACTTAAAAATGAGTCAAAAATAAACAGTTTGTTGCAACCACATTATGTAAAAAGGAAAAAATTCTGCACTCCTAGACAAAAATATGAAGTCATTCGGGAGTCAGTTGTGACCAACAGTAAAGCAGCAAAAATTCCGGGAGTTTTCGGCTGCACTGCAGGCAGTGTTTACACAAAGAAAAAGGAAATTAATAAAAATGTAATATATGCAGAGTTTTAAAAAATATATTAGTAACACCTGTGGGAACTTGGAAATATGATGTACATGTAGATTCCAGTTTTTAAATGTTTTTTACAAGAAGAAAATTGCATAAATTCAACATTTAATTTACTTTTTTAATGACTTGTAGCATTTTAAGTGCGTTTTACTGCACAGAGCACTTCTTCTTCACTAGTTGTTCTTTACACAGAGGTGTAGGACTTTGAAAAATGAGCCCACAGTGAGCAAAAATGTGCCAGGAGTTCAGAGAGTTTCCACCGTAGTAAAACTTTTACTTCCAGTTAATAAGTAGCTACGGTTCGGTGCAGCTTGCCCCGAGTGCAAAAAGCCGAGAGGTTGAGAGAGATTTTTCTTTTAATTTGCATATTCCTCCTGCGCCATCCTGAGGCGCTCTAATCCCTGAATTGGTGGATGTCTGTTTGCGTGTTGCAGCGAGTGGAAGTGACCAGAAGCAGCGTCCCGTTGGAGGCATCAAAGCTCTGCTCCCCCTCCTGTTATTGTGGCTCGTGTTCGGACCCCGTCGGCCAAGTCACAGACAAACTGGCTCCAAAGCAAGGCCTCCAACGCCTCCTTCCTCCCTCAGCAGCAGCAGCAGCAGCAGCAGCAGCAGCAGCAGCGCTGTGTAATTGTGTGCATGTGTGTGTCCGTCGGCACTAACCTACCTGTCAAAACACGCTTTGTTGGCTGAGCACAGCTACACTCTTGTTATCTGGGGCTAATAGGCTGATCGCTACCCTCCTCTTATAATCAGCGCCTACCCTCAGAAAAGCCTCTTTGTGCTGCAGGTGTGCGCGCTTTTGTTTCGTGTTTGTGTGTTTGTCCTGGGCAGAGCGAAGGCAAAAAAAAGAGACACATCTGTAGCCGCCTAATTGGCCGAATAATCTCCAAACTCATCTGCGATGTTTTCTTCAGTCAGGCCGGTAATAACAGGGCTCGGGGAAAACAAGACGTTTGGAGGTCTCCAGTGGCTCCCTATGAAGTAAAGAATAGTTCTAAATTGTAAGGCTTCACCTTCTCTTTCCCACACTGCCTCCTTGTTAGCGGTCTGTCCGACCCCAAAACACAGCCTCGTCAAAAGCCAACAAAACAGACGGATTCTGTTGCTAATTTCATTCACGGCCTTTAAGAAAACTCTCCTTTTATCCTTCCCCTCACCTCCTCCTCCGTTGCTGGGGCTAATTAAAAGCTGTTAGGGGTCTGGGGCCAATGTGTTCGCTGCTAAAGGAGGGAGGAGGAATGAATGGGGGGTAATTATACCCTTCCCCTCCCCACAGACTGCAGGGCCTCTGTACCTTCACCCCTGTGGAGCTTTCACTGTCCTCTGATACGTGGGCTGAGTGTAGCTTTTAGAGCTTTAACACGGCTGAATGAATGTTTTTTTAATATGGACTGTGTTTTCTTTACGTTACCACAAGTCAAAGCGCTGGGAAAACCCGAAAAACCATCCATTCACTGAGTCCTGTTTGCCTTCAGCCACTTCATCTTCGTGACAAGAGCGATTATGTTCACTTTTGATTAATCTGTGGATTATTTTCTACGTTAATTGTCAGAAAATGGTGAAAAATGGCATTTTTTAATGTCGGCAACACAAAGATATTCAGTTTACTGGCATAAAGGAGGAAAGAAACCAGGAAATATTCACTGTTAAGAAGCAGCAGTAGACTTTTGACTGATTAATAGTTGACAACTCACTGGTTAATCATTGCAGCTCTATAATAAACTGAACATTACAACTTTGATGAAGCCAAGATTTACTGAGTGCACAGTTTCAAAGAACAAACTGTATGTTTGCAGCAAATTCTAATTACTAATTGATTAATCATTGCAGCTTTAAATCTCAGTCAATCTGACTGTACTGACGTCAGGCAAGTGAAAAAAAATGAGTTTTGATGATTATTTTCACGGTCGGTTAATGTATGGATTATTTTCTCGATTAATCGTTTCGTCGTTTGGTCAATAAAATGTCAGGAAATGGTGAAAAATGTCCTTAAATTTCTTGCTTTGTCCAAATATATTCAGTTTTCTATCACAGAGGAGCAAAGAACCAGAAAACACTCATATTTAAGAAGCTGCAATCAGAGAATTTAGACTGTTTCCTCTTAGAAGTTGCACAAATTGATGAGCTGATTCTGAGAAGAGTTAACTAATCGATTAATCTCCTCTGACTTTCCCGCCATCAAAGCGTCGACACTCTGACATTTCTCAGGTGAGTGCGAGTCGCAGCAGCGTGACGGCTACTCATCCAGGTGTGCGAGTTGTTGTGAACCTACTTTCCGCTGGTTTGTGTGTGTGTTTGCAGGAGAGAGATTCTCTGAAGACCCTTATTGAGGGCGTCTCATGCCTCGAGCCGTGAACACATCTGTTTATCAGGACCGGAGCCTCTGCTTGGAGGCGTCTGCAAACAGCCAGGGTTGAAGGTGGTCGCGGGTGTTTCTTTTTCCTCTGCAGGTCATTTCTCACCGCAGTGATACTCTAGTTTTTGCGTCAGCGGCCGAGATGCATGCGTGTCGAGGGTATAAACTAGTAAAATAACTCGAGTACCGGCGGTTATTGCAGCAGGCGACTTGTTCAACACTTCACCCAGGCTTTGAAGTCTCACCATTGTCCTTCTGCCTGACAAGAATCTTTCCTCTTCCCCCTCTCCACGACTCCATTTGCCCCAAACAACTGACAACGGGGACTCTGGGGGGAGAGTTTCAAACTGGCAGCCGGGTCACGAGGTTAAAGTTCAGGGTCGCAACACACATCCGAGTCAGCGCTGAGGTTTTCACACACTTGTGAAACTACAAATGTAAGACTTTATGTGCAGAGGATGCTTTAAACCAGCAGTAAACGGAATGCCAGGCGCTTTAGTTTAGCAGAAAATGAGCTAAACTCACCATCAAAATGTAGTTATTGCTATAAAAGTGTGACCAAGTATTACAAAATTATAAAAATTATATATTTTCTCATAATTTCTCAGCTGAAAACAGATATTTGCTCAATTTAAGATTTCCCCCCCCCATCTGAAATAACAGATGCTACACAAAAATGTCAATTTTCGTGCTAATTTTCTGCATTACTGTTGCATAAACTTAGCTAAACTCACCATCAAGATGTAGTTATTGCTATAAAAGTGATACCAAACATCTAAAAAACTATAATATTTACATATTTTGTTAGAATTTCTCATCTGAAAACAGAGACATTTGCTAAATTTAAGCTTTTTTTCCCCCCATTTA
This sequence comes from Amphiprion clarkii, assembly GCA_027123335.1. Taxonomy (NCBI): domain Eukaryota; kingdom Metazoa; phylum Chordata; class Actinopteri; family Pomacentridae; genus Amphiprion; species Amphiprion clarkii. The sequence continues at coordinate 3,637,318 of CM049573.1, forward strand.
AAATAATGGATGCTACACAAAAATGTCAATTCCGGCTGAACTCCCCCCACTCGGGTCGCTCCATTTGCAGGTAATCAGTAGTAAGTGTGCACACTTTGGAATGTACCAACAGCAGGAGGTGAAGGGGGGTGGAAGCTGCGGTTTGGAGGGTTTACAGCACTCATCAAATTTCCAGCCCCGCTCTCATACACTTTTACTTTGAGGTGTACACTTAATACCCCGATTAATTTGCTGCGGTGCGACGGATTCACACCTTCGTCCGCACGAGGCCGAGGAGCTGTCAGAGCGGCTAATGGGCTTAGCTGCTCACCGGTGGGCCGCTCTAATAGAAGCAATCTAATATAAGATGAAAAAAAGTCTTTCTGTGTTAGTTTCCAATGCAATCAAACCTCATTCTTCGTCTATCTCCGTGTCTCCTTTGTCCTCTGTGTATTAGAGGTTGACCTGTAGAGGTTTTCAGGGCCAGTGCGGCTATGTCTTTGCCAGAAAACTTTTCATCAAATTCTCTTTTTTTCCATTTAAAAATTCATCAAAAATAAATTGTTTACAATAACTAGATTCTGTAAAAAACTAAAAATTCTGCATTTTTCTACGCAGCCAAGAAGGTAAGAGTGACACAGCTGCGACTAACAGAAATGTGATAAAAATTCAATGAGTTTTCAGCTGAACTGGGTTGAACTGCAGGCAGTGCTTTCAGCACACATAGAAGAAAACTATGGATGCTAATTAAAAATGTAAGTGGGAAAATATATATTGTAAATAGTATAGAGTCACACATTTCCCCCCAATATTGGTAGCATTTGTGGAAATTTGGAAGTTGTTATACATGTTAATTCCTATCTTTATATTAGAAAAAAAACCCAAAGAAATTCAACTTTTTAACAATTTACAGCATATTAACTGTATCATTCTGCACAGAAGACATTTAGGAGTTCTCTTTACTTCTAGAAATGGTTGTTTTTTTTCAATACAGGTGCAGGACTTTAAAATTGGAGAGAAAAATGAGCCCACAGTGAAGAAAAATGTGCAGAAAACCCCCCAGAAACTGCAGCTCGGAAATCCGAAAAATGCTAAATATTAATGAATATTCAAGTGTTTAACCACTTTGCACCGATACAACCTCATGCATAATAATATAAATCCAACATACTATTTTGCAGTTTCAAATATGTGCATGTCTATACATGCATGTGTGTATCTGTGCAGTTAAGACTCAGGATTCCTTCAGCGGCTGCAGGATGAAGCCTTTAAAACTCATCAACAATGGCGATCTCTCACTTATTCAGCTCCAAACTTCTTCCCTCCCTCCATCCATCACTGTCTCCCCTCTCCTCCCTCCGTCTGCCTCCCTTCCATTCTTCCAAAATTAGCCCTCCCGGCCCCCTCCTCCCATTCTGTCCTGTCTCTTAACGCTGACATAATATACCGGAGCTCTTCATCCAGGCTAATTTCTCAAACACAAATCCCTTTCTGCGGCTCACCCTCTTCTCACCCTGCACCCAGGGCCTCTCCACCTCCTCCCCCCTGAGTCTTTTCACCCCTCTTTTTTTTTTTTTCTAGCCTCCCATTCTGTGTTGCGATGAATAGAAAGAGGCCAAATGGTATCATGCTTGGTTTAATACGCTGCGGGTCACGGAGCGTTAATCTGCAAGTTCAGCAGCTTCTAGGAATCTGCATGGAACATTTATTCTCCTTTAAACCTAAAATGAATTTTCAGAAAGCGTACGCAAGCGCAGAAGTCACATCTGCTGCCGATCCTGCCTTCAGGGGGCGCCGGTGAGCTTGGAGTGGACGGTGAAGTATGTCTGAAATGCTATGAATGAGCAGCGTCCACACACATGCATGCATGCCCACGCTCAGTGCAACAACGCTGGGTCAAAGCTCTCTGATGTTACTGGAAGATGGGCTCAGAGCCGCTCTGTCCTCCTCTGCTGGAAAACTACTGGGGCAGAAAAATAACAGAGGAGGGTCTGTCAGAGGCAGGGAGACGGGGGAGGAGGGGAGAGAGAGGGGGAGGAAGTCTGGACCACAGATAAGGAAGTGAGAGGAAGAGCAGGGAGAAAACAGAGGTGCATGGATACGGAGATGAGGACCTGAAACACTAATAAGATGAAAAACCAAGGCCAAAACATGTCAGAACACTGATTTATAGTGAGTTTTTATTGGTTTATTCTCACTAAAAATGCCCAAAACAAGTATCAGAAGATAGTAAGACACGGCATTGCAGATATTAATGGTGAATTTTAACCATTCTTGGTATTATTTTTTTGCATTTTCATGACTTTATAGCCTTTAAACGTCTTGTGAGCAGCCATATTGTGCAAATAACTGACTAGAGAACTAATGCATCAGCTGTTTTCGTTTATTACAATACTCTAGGACACAGTGTGAATGACAAAAGCTGCATTTTCTCAAAATTTTCCAAACATTTCAAAGTTGTGAGTAATTTTGGCCATTGCAATTTTCAGGAAAAGTGTTAAAATTTCTTATTTTAACTACGTTTTACCGTCTTTTGTCACTTGTTTGTCATTTCCAGTCTGAATAAACACATTTGTCAAACAACAATCCACTACAAATCAAATTTTAGCACAGATTAGAATTAATTTTTATCTGAAACTTGATAAGAAACTCTCTACTCTGTTTATTTCATTTTGTAGGGATCCAAAACTCAGAAAAGCAGCAAAACAGCCACTTTAGTTTTCCAGTAAATTGATTTGCACATGATCTAAATGCAAACACACGCCTCCAGAAGAACTTTAATAAAGGGGATAAAGCTGGTGTTTTGTTCTTTAGAATGGTTTAAGAGCTGCATTTTACTAGAAATGCATGAATTTCAAGAAGTTTCAACAATTTTGGACACAAAAAGTCAGAAAAATACAACAAAAAAAATGTGAAAATCCATTATTAACATCCCTAACATGATGTTTTTCTGTCTTTTGTGGCTTGTTTCTGCAGCAGCTCGCTATAAATCAAAATTTGCCATTGGTGTGAATCCTTTTGGGCTCAATTGTGCAACTTCTACTCCCGTGTGTGAAGGTATGTGTGTACGTTCAGAAGCGTGTTAGGTAAGAGGACGGTTATATCAGCGGGGTGGGGGGGGGTACGCACAAAGCCTTCTGATAATGAATGGACAGGAGCTGTAGCATCCCATCTGGGAGATTATGCTGGGAATTCAGGTTCATGAAGTCATTTATATACGTTGTAAGAATTATCCTCCCCACACACACAGAGACGTAACGCAGCAGAAACACACTGACCGCAGTTACGTCACAGGATCATAGAGGCACGTATGTATTATTCTATATGTGGAACGGAGGCAGCAGGATGATGGTTTTGTGTCTATGGGTCAGATGGTCAGATTACAAGCCGTCTGTAATCTATGTTAGTGTGTGTGTGTGTGTGTGCTCTCATTCTGCCCAGATTAGAGGAACCAGACGGGACATGGGCCGGGGAGGGGTAAATAATGAGGCACGACAACCACAAGCCAAAAAAAATAAAGGGACATAGAGTACGGGAACAAAATGTATAAAATGTATGAGTTAAAGGGATAAAAGGAGGGAGGGAGGGAGGGGAGCAACATCGACCACCTTCCCCTAAAAACACAAAAACCTCTGGGCAACGTTTGCGTGTTCAGACAGGCCGAGAAGGCGGCCTGAACCAGACATGAGCCGAGATAAACACAATATTACGTTACAGCAAAGTCCCCATGAAGATATTTGGGCAGATACTCCAAGCCTGGATGTAAACTCAGGCCAGGGGAGGTGGACAAAGGCAGCCAAAGAACAGAGAAACAAACTATTCAGTGTGTTAATAGCATCCATATGTGTGCAAAAATAATAATTACTGTCACTGTTGATTATTTTCTAGACTAATTGATTAGCAGCTGGATAAATAAAATGTCAAACAAAGGTGGAAAATGTTTATCAGTGTTTCCAAAAGCCCAAAACGATGTCCTCAAACCAATTAACCCTGACAACTTGTGTAAACAGCATGACATCTTTCAAAAATTACACCATTTATCAGAGTCAAAATCTGAAAAAATGAAAAATATTCAGGATTTCCATGTTTCTGACAGTCCTTGAACTACTCATCAGTGACATGCAGGTCCACCAGGTAAATTAACTAAATTTAAACTATTAGTGCAATATTTCACCAAAATCGCTTTATTCTACGTCTTGTTTACAAAAATTGCAAAAAATAAACCCTTTACAATGACAAGATTCTGTAAAAAAGAAAAAATTCTGAGTGATTTGATGCAACTGTGAAAGTTTTAGTGACTCAGCTGTGACCAACAGCCACATGAGAAGAATTCAGGAAGTTGTCAGCTGAAATCGCTTTATTCTACACGCCTTGTTTATAAACAAAAGAGAAAAAACAAAAAACAAACCATTTGCAAGGTCAAGATTCTGTAAAAAAGAAAAACTTCTGGGTGAATTGAGGCAACTGTGAAACCTTTAGTGACTTAGTTGTGACCAACAGCCACACGAGAAGAATTCAGGGAGTTTTCAAGTGAAATGCAGGCAGTGTAATGGAAAATTCAACCTTGTAGAGTCGTCTACAAACTCAGCACTGTCTTTGGTTTGTAGAGGTTGTAAAATTGGAAACACTTTTGGTAACACCTGTGGGCATTTGGGTTGTTTTTAATTTTGTGAAACAAATAAATCGATGAAGCCAAGGTTGTGCCGTTTCCATAGGAGCAAAAAAAAAACAAAAACAAAACGCCCAGAAACTGCTTGAGGCTAAACAGGCAATCAGAATATAAAAATAGATGCACATTAATTAGTGCACAAAATGAAGACATCTCGGATGTACTTGAGCCAGAGAGCAGCGAGGTGAAGTAAAGGATGGAGGGAGGAGATCCAGCTGTTAAATGTGGGAGTGTGGAGATGGAGAGAGGAACCGGCAGGTACGCAAACCAACACAAGCGCCAGACTCACACAGACCCACACAGCTGACAGAGTGGAGTACAGTAACAGCGGGCCGGAATGTCGGCTGGAGCTAATATTAACAACCCCAGTCCTCCCTGTTTGCCCCCCTAGAGTGTGGAAGTGTGAGTCACACATTTATCATGTCTCGGTGAGGCTGCCTACAGTAACCCGCCACTCCCTGCTCCACTCTCAGAAACCATCACAAATAAAACTGCTGCTGCTTGAAGGAAGTTCTCCCTAACAAAGTCCACACAGGCTCAGACATGACTGAGGGAAAACACGCCTCTCCACCTGCCCGGAGTAGAAAAACACCGAGCATCCAATCCCTCCAGGACCCGGAGCTCAGGATTAAGACAAAAATCATTAAGTTGCACCGAGAGAAACACACACAAAGCTGCTCCTCGCTGCTAAATATGAATGGGCACACTGCTGCCATCTGGCCACCGTCGGCCGCCCAAGACAAATCACTGCTGCTCACAATCAGACCCACAATCAATTAGCATCCATTATGCACGGCCTGCTGCCGCCAAAGGTCACTGATGGATCGCATGTGATCCGGAGAACAGGTGACTGATTGATCACCGGGGATGTTTCTGGGCAGGTGGGGCTTCTACAGGGAGATACATGGAGGAGACGGGATTACAGAGGTTTAAAATATGGAAAAACAACAGAATCAAGTGGCCTGTGGAGGCCAGCCAAATATGGTTCCATCCTCCTGGTTTTTGAACCATTCTGGCTCTTTTAGGTGAGAAGCGGCAGAAGAAGAGGTGATGATGTGTGAAGTTCCTGTGTCACCGTCTGTGTTCGGCCACAGGGATTAGTGTTACATTCTGATTTTTCTTCTGGTTATGCAACTTCCATTGGCATATTCAGAAATAGTCCGGATTAGATGTGACTGTGCAGCTACCAGACCACCCCGTTCTCTCTTTCTGCCTGCTTTTAGCTGATCTCAGAGCTGCAGTTTCCTGCCTTTGTGTCACCTGAGCCAGGGCTCCTCCCTCTCTGACTCAGGTGTAAAGCCCAGGTGGGTCAAACTCGGGCCACTGACTCACGCATGACACAAACAGGACTTTTCCATTAGACTTGCTCTCATCCAATTATCAGGACAACTGTTTTCCATGTTGCAGCTCTTCTTTTTTCCATTCTATTGTCATTGTAAAGGGCAATTAGAGAGCCGGTAATGTAATCAAGAAGAGACTAAAAGGCTATAATGGCTTCTGCCCTCTGCCTTTTCTCGGGTTTTAATCGACCTCTCTGGGCAGGAGCAGGAGCAGCGGGGACCGTCCTTCTGTTTCAGCCACAATAATACCGTCTTTCATGCGTCGGGATCAGTCGCTGCGCGCTAAAAGCCCAATAAATCTCGCAGCGATATGTCAAAGCCGCATCGATCCCTCTGGAGTGGTCGGATTGCGTTACATTTCTGACCTCAGAACAAAATAATCAGCTCTTTTCTCCCACACCAAACCCGTATGTGACTCAGTACCCCCCCCTCCCAGTGAAAAACTATTTCTTGATGCTGTTATATGCGTAAATGATTCATTTTCATTTAGTTAATACACTCTTGTTTCCATGACACACTCACAGGTGCAGAGGCTGCAGACAGCACCGGCCAAGTTCATACTCGTCGGTCTATTTTTTACTATTAGAGTATGTCTGAGTCTGTGTGTTGCGGTTAAATATAGTGGTGAATCTGTCCATCTGTCTCGGCATCCGCGCACAATCTTCTGTTTTTGCGTCCAGCTGCTGTCGCAACAGTCTATGTTGGGCGAGTTTAAAGGGACACCACACGGGGCTGACGCGCATTAAACCGTCTTAAGGATGAAAACAACCAGCAGGAGGAACGACTTTACGCGTCAGAAACTGAAAGAAAGTTTGATCGACTCGCCCCCTCTGGAGACGGGCAGGATTGATCCACCTCAGCCACTCACACAGCAGACAGCTTCCAAAAGGCGCACAGAAGAAAACACAAAAGATCGGCACTTACTGTGGGTTCGAGCTGTTCCAATAGACGCTGTGTCTCTCCGCGGAGGCAAACCAAGCACCGACGGTCAGCGCCAAGCACACCAGATACACCAAATCCATAGCTGCTCCTCTCCGCAGGAACCTCAACAAGTCAAACTGGTCGGCGGCGATCTGAAAAACTTCACTCGGACTGAAGATTTCTGTGCGTAAAAAGGCGCACGAAAACCAAACGTGGATATTACGCGCCTGCTGTAGTAAAGGAAGCGTATCAAAGGTAAAGCACCTCACCAAACACTATCGAAGCTCTTGACTGATTCATATGAGCGCAACTTGACTGTTTTGTGCGCACGTAGCTCCGCCCACGAGTTGCCCGCCGACCAATGGCTGCGCGTAAATCTGAATGCGCCGCCCAGCGCAGCCGCCGGAGACGCGTCCTCCAACTGCTCGCACTTTACACAGGATCACAAGAGAAGACAAAAACAGCTCAACTGGAGCTGCAATGAGACCGAAGAGGCGAAATAAACAAAGAGGAGTCAAACTGGAACGCGAGAGGATTTAAGGGAGACTTATTGAGTCCGCAGCCAAAAAAATGACAGTAAATGAACCAGTTGAAGGGATGAAGGGATGTATTAGTGCCTGTGAAGTGCTGTAATCACTACTATATGTATAATTTGTTTTTTAAAGATATAAAAACAGAGAAAACGGAGAAATCCTTGCAAAAAAATATACATAATGTACCAAAAGCGAAGTACTGTGTGTAATGTTACCATACCGGTCTATGTTATACCATGCAGTTATTAAGGATTATAATTATCTCTGTGTTATCATGTAACGGTATTTTAATGTCTTATTTGCTTACTCCTTTATAGCCTACACTTTGGACAAAAAAAAGGGAAAATCATCCATTTTATAATGTAGTTTAGAGGTTTAAAGTTGTACTAAACACTAAAAGTACTTTAAGATAGCAATGTGATTGAGTGGAATATATTGTATTATGTTGGGATCTGTTATCTGTTTTTTGTTTACTACTTCACAGTCTACACTTTTGGACAGCAGAAATGAAAATAATCCCCTTTATGATGTAGTTTAGAAGTTTAAAGTAGCACTAAACACTAAAAGTACTTCAAGATAGCAAGAATATTTGGTCAAATCGATGTAATCAGGTGGAAAATACTGTGTTATGTATACATTTGGACTGCAGAAAGGACAATATTCCCTTTATAATGTAGTTTAGAGATGTAAACATTGGAGTACAGTAGAAGTACTTCAAGATAACGAGATTATTGGGTTAAATCGATGTAATCTAGTGAATTATATTGTATTACGTTGGAGTCTGTTGGTAATCTGTTTTTTTCTACGTTGTTGTGTTGTAACCCTGCTGCTCTGACGTACCGCATGTTGCAACTCATTGTATTGCATTTCATTGTTGGTTTGGCTCTCATGCTTCGTAATGCAGTGTCTTGTTGTTTTGCACTGGTTGTCGGAGCTGTAAATGCGCTGCTGCACTCGTGTTGTGTTTGTAAGAGAATCTGGCTCTGGTTGGTCCCACTGCTTGTCATTAGAGAGGCCTCTGCTGAGAGGTGTGTGCGTTCTTGCAGGCTGTTGTTGTCGTCCAGGCACGCTGCTGCACTGATTGCACTTTGTCAGATAGTAAAGAATTACTGCCGTCTTATCAGCCGGTCTAATCTCGTGGTCTCCGCTTCGGCCGCGTCCCCCAGACAGGTAACGCCAGAAAACAAGCTCACAGATGGAGTGGATAAAGTCCAGGCCGTGGAGTGTCGGCGGGGATTGTGGCCTCAGCGGGAGAGGGCTTCCCTCGGGCGGAGATGGAGCGGTGCCTGGGCGAGCCGGTTCAGAGCTCCGGAGCTGCAGGGAGGGAGAGTGTGTCTGTTTGTGAGCAGGCAGGCCGAGTGTCTGGCTGTTCCTGGGCTTGGCTGGGCAAGCACTCGCACGTCCTGGCACTCGGAGAGGATCATATACCCGGCGACTGTAGATGCTGAAGGCAGGGGGTGGTAATCGCAGCTCAGGGTGCTTTTCCGTCCCATAAATGAGGGAAGACAGAAGAAGGGAAATAATGCACCATAGAAATGCGAAAAGAGGTCATTTTAACGACTCCTGACACTGTTAGGAAAAGATACAGTTTTTGGTAAATATTTCTTCTACAAAACCAGATGTTCCTGCAAAATCTCAACCAGTTCTGTCCTGTGCAACATCACATAAATGTCAAATGATTCTAAACTGAATCAACCCTCCATAACTGCACTATGTCTAAGCTGAACAGTCGAGAACTTCCTCTCATGAACACGGAAAAACAGAGACTATATTGAAAATTTATGCCCAAAGTAGGAAACAGCTGTGATTACTGAAACTAAACTGCTGCTTCTAATCAGAGTAACTGCACTAACATGGTTCTAAAATGAGCAGCAGAATTTTCTCAGTTTTGAACCTATGAGCTGCGTCTATGTCTACATCATGGCTCCACATGGAAAAGAATTGAACAGAGGAGTTGGAAAATCTGTTTGTGACACTTTAGAAAGATTGAAAAGGATTCAGGAAGATCAATTCAAAAGCAGTGACCCACAGTGTCAGCAGTAATCAGGAGGTATAGAAGGAGTCATAATACCACTAATCATGGCTGCAGTGGTCGTCCTCCTGAAACGACTCCACAGACAATGAACTAAATGTGAAAAACAGCTGTATAAGACTTGGTACAGGAGTTATCAATGGAAATCAGAGTTTCTGTAAAGCTCAGACAGTGTGGCGAACACTTCACAACATCAACCTCTATTGGAGGACAAGAAAAGAAATTTACTTGGAATTTAGTATCAAACTGCAAGATGAAACTTTACTAAAGAACATGAAAAGAAGCCTGATGAATGTTGGGAGAACATTCTTTGGTCAGATGAAGATAAATGAGTTGGGCTCAGATGGAGTCCAGCATGTTTGGTGTGAACCTGACCAGGACTACCACAGTGGATGCATAGTCCTGACAGTGAAGCACGGAGGTGGAAGTATGATGATATGGGGCTGCATGAGAGCAAACGGTGTTGAGGAGATGATATTTATAGATGAATGTCTGTGGATAAACCAAATACTGGCTGACAAGAAGCTGGAAGAAGAGGAATATTCCAGCAGGAGAACCATCCAATGAACTAAATCACTCAAGAGTTCCTCAAGAAGAACAAAGGGAAGTATGTCGCCTGATTTCCACACTCACTGTCTGTATAGATTTCTTGTTTGGAATGGTGGGAATGTAAATACTGTCTCAGCAGCTCCAAACCAGCCAATGATTCACTGATCTACCAGCAACAGGATCCCCAAGTTCTCAGTGGTACACAACACCAGAAGTGACTGTCAGAGTCCCTCATCGCCGGCAGACTTCCTCTGCTCATACTTGGGATTTCCTCATGATACATTCCTGTAACACATAACCGGTGGTGTAGCGAGACAGAAACACAAATTTAGACATTCACATCCCACAAATACACCTCCTCTTTGATGCTGCAGCCAACTAAACAGTCAGATGGTTGGGATCTCCCATGTATATGCATCCATATGCATACTGTACGCAAACATGTAGGATCCTGTGACAGGGTTGTTGCCGGTAGAAACCACAGACGACTCTCAATGTGAGACTTAATCCTCCCACAAGAGGCAACACGGACAGGGATAACCGAGGTTTCTGAGAATGACAGCGAGGCAGAGATGGAGAACAAAAAAAAAAAAAGCACCTCACAGAAAAAGTGTTTGAGAAGACGGAAAGCTCGACAGATCTAAAGTGGATTAAAAGGAAGTCGGGGGAAGACCTGACAGCCTTACAAACCTTCCAGTAGGCGGAAACCAGCTTGTTTATTTTCTAGGGACTTGTCTCCAGGCGTCACTGTATCTGCCACGAGTTGTTGTGATCGATGTGGAAATCCTACAATTACATAACTCGTTTTATATTAAGACAAACAGCTTCAGGTGCTACCTATAGCTGGCAAGGCCTGACTTTCTTTTTCCTCCAACGAAAGCAAACAAAAATCTTTTTTATTAGAGGGAAACACACTCACACGGGGAGTTTTTGAGGAGTGACGAGAGCCATAAAAGTGAAACACATGGTGAGGTATCGGCACAGGCAGAATAAATGTTTTGACAAGATTATGGTTATGTGGGAGACAGTTATTTAAAAAAAGAAAACTCGATTCCCTCCAGTCTATTAAATTTTCAGTCTCTTCTCCCCTCTGATCCTGTCGGCCTCGGGCGGGGATCAGAGCTGCCCAGAGATCTACGTCAAAAGATTTAGAGACACGTGGAGCAAAATATGAAGAAGGAGTGTTTAAAAGAAAGGGAATCAAAACGAGGTGGAGTGAAGCTTTGACAAGAACACAGTGACAGAAGAAGAAGGGTGTTACAGATACAAAGAGATGGAAACACTGGGCGGCAGCCACACTGAAACACAACGAGAACCAAACAGGGATTAAACTGTCGCTGAACCCTCTGAACCCCCAAAACCTGTCAGCTGCTGAGAAAAAGCATATTATCTTTGAAAAAAACTGCCAAAATGACACCAGTTATTGAAGAAAGAAACGTGAAAACATAAACAATAATCACAGTTTCAATATTCATCAAATTAATCATGCATGATGTGCTGTTGTGACAATTAAACACCTTATCTATTTTTAAATCACCAAAATTCCATCTTTTATCACAGTCAGAAACTGTAAAAACTGAAAAAAATGTTGGATTTTCAACCTTCCAACAGTGTTTGAACTGCTCACCTTTGTTATGTGGTTCCATCAACAAAATTCACCAAATATATCATCAAACGCGCTTTATTCTACGGGTCTTGTTTTAAAAAAATATCTAAAAATAGACTATTTACACTGGAAAAGATTCAGTAATGATGGAAAAAAAAAAATCTGCATTCCTCAATGCAGCTTAAAGGCCATTACCAGCAGTCACATGTTAAAAATGCAGTGACTGTTCAGTTGAACTGCAGGTTGTGTAAACTGAGAAAGAACAAGTATGGAAGAAAATTAAAAACGTAAAGAGTAAACATTTGTAAAACCATAATTTTTCCATTATTAGCAGATGTTAATTTTTTTCAATTTTTGGAAATAAATTATCAAAAAAATGCAATTTTGGATGTTTCTTCTGATTTCTATCATTCTAACTGTATCTCACCACACAGTAGACATTTCTGATTTCTCCATCATGGTTCTTCTGTTTCCACAAAGTTACAGTGAAAAAATTGTGGTGAAAAATGAGCCTACAGTGAAGAAAAATGTGACAGGAACAAAAAGACACCCAGAAACTGCATCAAAATCCCTTCTCCCTACATGTTTTGTTTAAAAATTCACCAAAAGTACACTATTTACACGTAATATATTATGTTAAAAAAAAAAAAGCCAAAAAATTCCGCACTCTTTGGTGCAAAAAATGCATTAATAACTTTGCTGCAACCAACAGTATTTGGCTGAACTGCAGGCTGTGTTTATCCAGATTTTTCATATTCGTAACATTTGTGGACATGGTGAATAATGGCCATGTTGAGTCCAGTTTTTTGTAAAGAATATAAACAAAACAATCACATCTTTTTCTCTGTCATACTGCACAGAAGACATGTCTGAGTTCTCTGTACATCGAGCCACGGCTGTGCTGTTTCCAACACACAGCTTGGAGCTGAGAGGGTTAAACGCCTGTCTGAACTCCTCTGCTCAGACGCAGCTGCGCAGCTTTTTTATTGCCGTTTGAAGATGTGTAGGAGTGATCTAATCCCTGGTGCTGATGCTCCATTGTTGCTGCATTAGCAGAAGTGAGATGTTATCCTGTTGATCATGTTCCTGTCCTGACTTTATCACGCCATCGCTCTCTGTGCCCTCCAGCCTCAGCTGCTAATGCACACAGAACGTCCTGGGAATAAAGGTCATATGGAAGATCAACATTATGACACAATGAATAGGGAATAAAGGGGCTTAAAGGGGCCAAATCGCCGTAATGTGCCCCTTATTGACTCTAGTTGATCACAGATTGTGTTTCAAATGCTGCCTTTTGTTGAGCCAACCTCTGTCATTACCGCTAGCTTAGGCTTGTTAACACTTGGCATTGTTTCATGTACATACGGACAGCTTGTCACCCCGCTGCCCTCGGAGCCTTTATCCCCGGCCTCCTAGGGCTCATAGCGGCACACTTCCACAAGCTGCTGCTTCTCCTGCACCACAAAGGCATGTCTCCGGGCCCCATTCAGCCCCAGTCATCTGCATACAGGTGGTCCTCCATTCACTGAGGCACACTTCTGCTGCACATTGTTCCACACCGTTGGAAAAAGCTGTGAATTTCCATCCGAATTTACACATAGCAGAATCTGTCACGGTGAATAAGCATCAAACTTCCTGTTTTTTACAGATTTTTTATTTATTGGAATTCCACCAACACATAATAATGCTAAATCCAAGTTTAATACTGGAAAAATATTTCAGAAATTAGATGCAGGAAGTATTGAAGCTGTAATTTTACATAGATTACTTTGCTAAACTGTACAATGAAAGAAGTTGTTGCAACAAAAATGTTGAATAAATGTGTTTTCATTAGTACTAATGTGTAAAAATGTCACACTATTTATTGCAATGAAAAGAATTTCTTTCTTACTTTACTGGAATAAACATGTGCAACAGTATTGGATGCTGCCAATACTGGAAAAAAATAATGACTCTACATATGACAAAGTTTAGTGTTTTTTACAGAATCTAGTCAGTGCAAACAACTTCATTGGGGCAAATTATTAAATGAGACATGAAGACTAAGTGATTTCGACGAAATATCGCCTTTTTAAGCTTAGATTTGGCCCATTTTCCCAACAGAAACAGCACATTTCACATGATTAGGTCTAGAATTGTTGGGACAACTGAAAATCTGATAATTCTTTCTGCTTTTACAATTTCTAGCATTGATACATGGTGTCATTTTGGTGTTAATTCTGAAGATAATGTACTTTTAACACCTGCATTTTGGGGTTCTGAGGGCAAAAACTTTAAAACACCAACAAAATGCACTTTAATTGCATTTCAGTGGTTATTTTGCAGTATTTCTGGACTCCCCAGCTGCTGCACACCACCACTATTCTGCGGTTTGGGTTTTTTTTCCAGCGCATGCATCTGGATTTAACCCTGCAGGGGGTAAAACACTCATTCTTGCAGTGACGCTTCTGCTCCGAGCGTCCTCTTCTGGAAAGTCGCCACGGAGGCTAAGCTGTTTTCAAACGTGCAGCTATCAAAGCGAGCCCCACAAACACACAAACAAAGCGACACAATGCTGGGTGTGTGCTGCCCGTCGGGGGTAAATGAGCCTCCTGCCTCCCTCCTGGACCGACGCCGTCTCACCATTCACACCACGGGAATCATTAACTCGCCCAGTCAACAGGCACACTCCACTCTCTGCCTGCATGTCCTGCTTTGTGTCTCTCTGGGACACACACACACACACACACACACAGACAAAAAGCACAAACAAGCCCCAGTGAAATATTTAAGCGGCGCTGCTCGGCTGCCATCATTTGTTCTACTGTATCTCCTTGCTTGTCTCGCTGCCCGTTCTCTCGCCTCATCTGTCGTCTCTGCTGTCTTCCCTCGCTTCCCTTTCTCCTGTTCATCTGTTCACTTATTTCCACCGAGCCCCTCATCAGCCCCCTGGCCACGAAGCCACGTCTCTCTCTACCACTGATTACCTGTTAAATTTCACCCGGCTCTGACTCTGTTTTCATGCTCTATTGCTCCCTTCGCAGGAGCCCAGATTTCCTCACTTACAATCTTTTCTTATCCCCGTTTTTTTTGTTTTGATTTTACATTTTCGCCCCACAAGTACCTCAAGCGGTGCACTGGTGAGGAGAGAATCCATTATCCTCATCCATCCATCCATCCATCCATCCATCCATCCATCCATCCATCCATCCATCCATCCATCCATCCATCCATCCATCCATCCATCCATCCATCCATCCCTCTACTCTCTCGTTTCCTCGCATGCTCCTGGCCTCAGCCCTATATTCATTAACATGGTGTTAATGATCCCAGATGGACTGACATCTACTCTATGGGGGCGAAGTGCGACTGGCTTCTTCCAAGGGTGTATGCATGTGTGTGTGTGTGTGTGTGTGTGTGTGGGCGGTTGTGTGTCTGTGTGCGTGTAGGCATGCACGGCTGTCGGCTACATGTGTGCCGGATTGTGTCTACATGTGTGTGGGCACGTGTGTTCGAGTAAGACGGGAAAGGTTTGCTGTTTTTTTTTGTTTTTTTTTTTCCGCTGGCAGTCGACGGCTGCGTTGTGATGATTTGCATCTCAGGCTCTGCTTTTAGAGAGCCAACAATAGAACTGATCAGAGCGGCCAAGAAACGAGGATGAAGCTTCGCGAGGAATTTGTTCCGCGGTGTAATGTACATCGACGCGCTTCTGTGCTTTAACAATGAAGCAGATTCAGGATTGAAGTGAAATCAAACTGCTCAGAAAAAAAATCGCCTTAATGGAGGTTGAGTCAGATTCATTCACGTCAGTTTTAATCTACGTCATGTGGACCCTCACGTACCTGCACATGCACAAAGTAGAAAGGTCAATTATGGCTTCCGCATGATGGATTCAGACTCTGAAAGTGGACAGCAGTGTGCACCAGGTTCTATTCATACAGCAATGAGTGCACATCATCCAGTTGCATTGCTTCTGTTGTCAAGCACAGAATCCAACAAATTTCTGTGAATGTTTCTGGAAAAAATAAACTGAATCCTCAATGTTTCATTGCTTCAGAAATATTCATACATAAGGCTTCACTGTTAATTGTTAAGAGGAGACAAACTTTAGTCACGTGGACCTTCAACGTTCCTGCAGGTACAGAAAGTAACAAGTCCAGTTCATGTTTTTTTGCAGCAGTTATGCATCAGCTGGTTGCATTGATTAGCGCTTTCAGCTTGCAGCTAGAAGATCATCAGTTCACATCCCGGCCCTCCTGGAATCCTTCTCCATGGAGTTTCCATGTTCTCCCTGTACATGTGTGGGTTTTCTCCAGGTTCTCCGGCTTCCTCCCACAGTCCAGTAACATGCTGAGGTTAACTGGTGATTCTAACCTCTTCGTAGGTGTGAATGTGAGAGTGCTTGTTTGTCTCTATTTGTAGCTCTTTGATAGACTGTTACCTGTCCAGGGTTTCCACTGTCTTCACCCTCAGTCAGCTGGGATAGACTCCAGCTCCCCGTGACCCTGATGAGGATTAGGCGGTGTATAGATATTGGATGGATCCATTGGACTTATTATTAAACCTTAATTTTCACAGACACCATGGACACATATTTGTTGGTTTCACTACTTTTTGTGTCCATTTTGTTGCATAGTTGGGCACAAGGCTTTTCTAGGCTGCATGTGCATCTGCCAAAAGATCCGTGTTTTGCAGACTTGGGAAGTAGATGAAACTCACATCATGAGGACTTACAAACGTGGAAAATATAAAGGCCAATTCGTTGTTTCCACATGACCGATGCAGACTTACTACAATGGGTATTCATCAGCTGATTGAATTGCCCCTCGTATCGAGCGCAGAAACACGTGCAGTTGGTTGCATCCACAAATTCCACGCATGCACACAGTTGAAAGATGGTGATGCCCCTGTCCTGTTAAATAAAGTAACAGTAGGACTGAACTTAAAACAGACTGCTCTGAAAAACTGCTTTAATGGAGGTTGAGTCAGATTCATTTACGTCAGTTTTACTCTACGTCATACGGATGCTCGAGTACCTGCACAGGCACAAAGTATAAAGGTCAATTATGGTTTCTGCATGAAGGATGGAGACTGAAAGTGGACATTAGATGCGGTTGTATTCGTACTACAATACGTGCACATCGGTTGGCTGCATTGCCCCTTTTATCAGGCAAAGAAACATCCATGGGGTTCCTTTGGCTGCTTCAGAAAGAAAATCTTGAATGTTTCATTGCTGAGGTCGAGTTAAATCCATGCTAAGCCTTGATCTTTCTCCATAGATATGCATATTGTTGCTTATGCTACTTTGTTCCACAACATGCTGCTAGCACAGAATAAAACAGAAACATCCATGAGGCTCCTGTGGATGTTTCTGAAATGTTCCATCGCTTTAATAGAGGTTGAGTCATGTTCATAAGTGCAGCTTAAGAATTCAGCCTTGATTACAGGCAAGGCGCAGACACCAAGGGCACAGCTTTGTTTCTTATGTTATGCCTATGCTTGCAAGACTCTTTCAATAAATATACATCTTATCCATGTACGTCAACCACTGTGGAGCACACAGACTGTTGTGTAGTCGGACACAAGGTTTGGACTCCATGTGGACGCCCACCAAAGGGTTTGTGTTCACTCTGCAGACTTGGGAAGAGGATGAAATTTGCCTCACGTGGACCCACAACCTACTCGCAATTCATGGTTTCCACATGACCAATGCAGACTTATTGATGCTACAATAGGCCGGTTGCATTGCCCCTCATATTGATCCCTGTGGATGTTTCTGAAAGAAATTCCTCAGTCTTTCATTGCATTAATAGAGGTCGGTTCATATTCATACATTGAACGTAAATTTTACTTCAGCTGTAGACACCACAGGTACATAGTTGTTGCTTTCACTACTTTTCGAGTCCACTTGCCGCCAACAAGCACAGAGCAAAGATAGAAAAGACAAAATCCAAAAAAGAAATTTGTTTATGAAGAAGGTAAGAAGTTGATTTGCCTCCTCAAAGCCTGGACTTTACCTCAGCTAACACCACGGAGATAAATTGGGCCTTATTGCCCAACAGCAGAGCTCCAATGTTCAAAATGCTACAGACACGTGTGAATTTCCACTGTTGCAAATATTTTTGCAGAAGACCCCCAACATGACATCCAAGCACAGAGCAAAGCTAGAAAGGACAAAGAAGTTTGTTTACGAAGAAGGTAAATCTTTGATTTTCCTCCACTGAGCCTCGATCTGAACCTCAGCTAACACCACGGAGATAAATTGGGCCTTGTTGCCCAACAGCAGAGCTGGATGTCTCCAATGTTCCTGCAACTAAATGGAATCAAATTCACGTTTGACTTTGTTTTTGTATCCTTACGCGACTTACACGAATCAGTAAATAGGCAAAATGATTTCTTTTAGATGCCGTTTAGACTCCCAAACATGTCTGCTATGCTAAATGTGACTCAAAGGATCAGCAAGTTAGGGAAGGCAACAAGTGAAGCCCTGCTGCTAACCAAGTTTAGGTCTTGTGGTGCACGTGCACACACACACATGCATGGTCTGCTAAGGTTACAATGTTACAGGTGCAAGGGCAGAGTGCATGAATGCGTGTCATGGATACGTTAGCATTCTTTAAATGCATACACACAGTTTGCCTGAACCCCCTCCCCATCTCCAAATATAGTTTACTGCGCACTCTACTAGCGCCATAAATCCACGCGTGTGTGCGCCGTGAAAACAAGTTTTCACCCAACTTCAGCTGAGCAGCGAAACATTCCAAGAAACTCGTCCTCAAGTGCTTCTTCTCTGCATCTTTTTTCCTTCTCAGCGAGCCGTCACGCTTCCCTCTCGGCCTCCTGTTCCGTCTCTCTGTTCTCTCTTTGTCTAGCGTTGGCAACGGTCACGCTCGTTGCATAATTGCACACTTGCTTAATTATCGAGAACGCTCCGTCTAGCGCTCACCGTGTCGGGGCGCCTGTCCCAGTTCGCTCCAGCATGTCAGCACAAACACAAGTGCAGAATCGATCGCTGTCCTCGTCTAAAGCTTCGTTTGTTTTGTTTCCTCCTCTTCAGATAAGGTAAAGCTACAATGCTGCTGCTGCAAAAAACACCTGTAGATGCAATTACACAAAGCGGCTTCCATTATAACGCAGCCAGATCCTCCCACACTCAGAGTTAATATGCTCTTCTGTGCGCTACACTTGTTCTTGTTGCAGGATTCTTGTATTTGCATCGCTTTGCACAGCAGCCTTACAATTACATGGTGCAAACACCGCTAACGGAAACACTCACAGCACAGATGTGATCCTTGAAGAGATCGTCTAATGAGAGACTGGAAATCAATTTAGCGAGTACGGTTCATTAATAATTGATGCGCTCTCAAGTCAAACACTGGATAAACGTGTGTGTGTGTGTGTGTGTGTGTGTGTGTGTGTGTGTGTGTGTGTGTGTGTGTGTGTGTGTGTGTGTGTGTGTGTGTGTGTGTGTGTTTGTGTGTGCAAACTCCGGGCAAAGAGTGGTCACCATGGTGATCTCCGCAACCAGGGGCTCGTAAATGACACAAGTGGGCGGCAGCAGCGTCTTGACCAGCTCCACACATGAGCTTTACATACACTGCTTTTCTATTTTAGTAATGGCTTCTGGGCTGTGCATTCCGGCTGCATTATATTGGCTTTTCTGCGATTTCTCCTGGAAAAAATACAGAAATTTTCACCAGACGATTCTATTTAAAAGGCTTGGGGTGAATTTGTAGAGGAGTGTCTGCATCAAAAATAAAAAAATAATTTAAGTGGATGGCATTCGGATCTGGCCGTGCACCTGTTTCTGGTCTTTCTGAAGCTGAAATATTTCTGATTTCTGGTTTTTATCTCCCGTTTTCTGCTCATTCTGCTGTGCACAAGTGACGCCTGGATGTCAACAAACTCTGCATCTTTTAAAGAAACTTAAATAAAACCTTGATTTACTCAAGAACCCTTGAATCAGAGTAAATAATGTCCTATCAGACAGACTTCTCTTGCAGATTAGTCATGGAAGATGAGCCAGGAAGCAGCAAAATGAAGTTGTAGCGTGATGTGTTCGAGTTGATTTGCATTAATTCCAATTGCAATATTGATGCTGAAATGATAAATGGTGCAACCCAACAGTCTGGTGGCCTTAAATTCAGTTTAATTCTACATTCCATCTATTATCTGCTGCAGACGTGTTGGTTCTAAGTGTTTACACCAGTTTGGGAAAGATGCTGCAGCAGGGAACTGATTGCAAGTGGCCAAACTGGAGCTGTTTATGTGATATTTGTCAAATATAAGCAGGGTTAAATACATATAGATGCTAATGGCAGTTTTACATTTACACACATTGAAGCTAATCCTGATATTTTCAGATTAAGGCCATTCTAAAGACAATATTTTTGCAGAACGAATAAAAAACGGCATTTTAGGTAACTGAAATAAAGATTTTAAAAGTGCATAAATAGTGTAAAATGAAGCACGTGTCTGGAACAACAACGATGATATGAGTTTCTTTGTATCTGGCTATGACAAGCAGTTCGTACTTTTTCGTCATTATCTCCCCGGTAGACGTGGACGCAGTAATTAGGTTGGTTTTAATCGTGTAAAAGCACCAAAACAGACGTGGAGGAGCTGCGTAATCCCACCCACCGTTGATCTTTAACTGTTCTTTGTGTTACCCCCCGACCTGCCCTTTAAGAGTATCCCAGCTAAGATGACCTCTTCCTGGAAGCTTGTATTAGATTACATCCCTCCACTGTAAAGACATTGTTGACCCGCAGGAGTCAGGTGGAGGATTCTCAAGGTGCTTCTTCCATTTAAAACTACAACTTTTAACCCTGCGATCCATCAAACGCACTGGCAGGTTTAAAAGCATGTTATTGTTCAGAAAATTTGACAAAATTCCACCATTTATCAGAGCCAGAAACTGTAAAGACTGAAAAAAATGTCAGAATTTCAACTTCCTGGGGGTTCTTCAACTACTCATCTGTGACGTAACTTTCCACTACAACAATTAACCAAACTCTAACCTTAAAATTGTGATATTTCGTCAAAAAAAAATCGCTGTTTTCTACAAGTCTCATTCAGAAAATCTCCAAAATTAACCCTTTGCAAGATTCTGTGAAAAACAAATAACTCTGCACTTCAGGACTACTCAGCTGAACTGCAGGCAGTGTTTATACCAAGCAGAGAGTATGGAAACAAATCAATATTCTGCTAAATATCTATTACATGTGGGAACACCATGTCTTTTCAGTGTTGTAGTACCTGTGGACACTTAGGAAAATGCTGTACATGTTGATTCAATCCAATTTTTGTAAAATAAATCAACAAAAGTCTACTTTTTTGGTATTGTTTTTACAATTTATAGTCCTCTAACTGTGTCATGCTGCACAGAAAGAAGACATTTCTGAGTTCTTTGTGGTTGTCCTGTTTCCATAAAGGTTCAGGATTTTGTATTGCAAAGAAAATGAGAGGAAAACAGTGAGGAAAAATGAGACGGGAGCAGAAACTGCTCGGTGTTTAGAGGGTTAAAGTCTGCAGAAATGATAAAATGGCTGTCTTCTTTGATGATTTGAGGTATTTTTGATGTAAACTGGCCTAGCATGCGTTTGAGAACATCTGTAGTCTTGTGTATGTGGAGATATTTGCTAAAACGAAGGTCATGAAATTAGTTGTATGTCTTAAAATCCAAGAAAACCAGCCGGTGAGTAAAATTTTGCACCAAAAAAATGCCTTTAACCACCAAAATCTGGCCGCAGCAGCAGCATTAATCTCAGATAATAACTCGTAAAATCAGAACGAGGACACCGAATTGACCTTATAGAGAAAAAAAATGAGCCTCACGAACGTCCAGGACACTAACCAGACCACACACAAACACACATGCTAGGAGCTTTGGAGCTTTGGATGCTCTGTCCTTGGCAGATGGATTCATGCACAACATGTTCCTGTGGGATTTTCCACAGCGCTGCCAAACCCGATCAGCCGAGGGTCATCCATACACACCGATAGCTGCGCTCCGGTGATTTATTGACTGCGAGGATCCACGTTCCCTAAAAGTGTGGCAGGTTGTTCGTCTTGCTTTCCGATGACAGTAGGTGACGGGTCGGGGCAGGGGGGGGGAAGGCCGGGTCATGCTTCGGAGGTTAAGGAGAGTTAAAACAGGCAGCGAGGGAAAAGTTCAGCCGGGGTGGTGGTCTCCTCCCCGGCTAACGGCTAACAGATGGCATCCCGCTAACAGAATAAAAACACCGTGATTCAACACATCGATCCTGCAGGGGAAGAGGCCGACGGGGATCTGAAGGATGTTTTTCAGATCATTCACTGGGCCTTTTGGAGGAGCCTTTTCATCAGGGACTCTATTCATACAAAAAAATAAAAAATACCCCTCTGATGTGGGCTTTTATGTGGCTGTCAGAGAGGGAACACGCTCAGAAGCCAGACATCTGAGTCACGAGGCGAAATCAGCGCAGCCTCAAATATGAATGCGATCCGTTGTGATAAATTTTGCAGACAACACGCCCCTTGATCACGTTGGATTTTTTGACAAAGACGACGACGCTAGAAGTCGACTCCAAACAAAAAAAATCAGAATTGGACGGGCGCGTTCAGGCAAACATCAAGACTTTGTGATCATGTTTGGCTTTGATCGCTGCCATCTGCATCGGCTCGCTGGCCAAACCTGTCAAAAAATTTGGAATAGTTCTCGCACATGGACTCAGACAGTCTCAGATTTTGGATGTACAACCAGCTACAGATTCTAAATATTCAACTGAAGATTTCTAAATCGTATTAACCTACAGATTTCACAGTTTATCCCTCTGGACTCAGCAATTTCTGCTCATTTTTTATTTACTCTTGTCACATTTTCTCTGCAATATAAAGTTCTGCAGCTCTAGTGAAACAGAACAACCATGAAGAGGGAGAGAGAAATGTCTTTTGGGCAGTTATAGTGCCAGAAAAAGTTGGATTTGTTCACTTATTTATTCTACAAATACTAGAAAAACCTGGAATCAACATGTACAAGTTCATTTTAAAGTGCCCACAGATGCTACCAGCACCGGAAAATAATCAGCGGCTGTACATACTATAGATATTTAACCATTTATATTTTTACAACGACCACAAACTGTATATCATCTGTTAAGTCTAGAAAGATGTTTCACCATGCTGAATGTATCTTCCAGCAACTTTACTCCTTTGTTTGCTGTTTTTGAGCCATGCTGCATCGATTTTATTGATCCAGCAGGTTTTATTTTCCACTCATGAGCCTTTTGGACAATTTTTTAGTCATTCTGGCCAAACTTCTGACTCAGTGTTATAAATTATTTTCTTAAGAAGACCAAAAAAAGTAGCATTTTATTGATGTATTTTACAAAAATTGAATTGAATCAACATGTATGACACTTTTCCAAGTGTCCACAGGTGCTACCAGTACTAAACAACTGTTGCTCTCACATGCAATAAATATAAGCATGTCATTTTATTTGCTCGTAAACACAGCCTGCAGTTCAGCTGAGTAGTCCCCAAAGTGCAGAATTAAATTTTTTTTTTTTTAATAATCTTGTGCAAAGGGTTAAATTTTTGTGATATTTCTGAATGAGACATGCAGAAAACTGTATTTTTTTTTTTGATGAAATAGCACCATTTTAAGCTGAGATTTTGATGAATTCTTCCAAACAAAAGGAACATCACAGATAAGTAGTTCAAGAACCCCCAGAAAGTTGAAAACATGACAATTTGTTCTGTTTTTACAGTTTCTGGCTCTGATAAATGGTGGAATTTTGGCGAGTTTTTCAAAAGATGACATGCTTTCAAACCTGCCAGTGCGTTTGATGGATCGCAGGGTTAAAAGTTGTAGTTTTAAATGGAAGAAGCACCTTGAGAATCCTCCACCTGACTCCTGCGGGTCAACAATGTCTTTACAGTGGAGGGAGGTAATCTAATACAAGCTTCCAGGAAGAGGTCATTTTAGCTGGGATACTCTTAAAGGGCAGGTCGGGGGGTAACACAAAGAACAGTTAAAGATCAACGGTGGGTGGGATTACGCAGCTCCTCCACGTCTGTTTTGGTGCTTTTACACGATTAAAACCAACCTAATTACTGCGTCCACGTCTACCGGGGGCATAATGTACGAAGAGGAGGCCCGGTCAGTCTGCTTATAACAGGCTTACGGTTAAAGGCGATGATCTTCAAAGCGCTACGGATCATCGCTCTGAACTCTCAGTGCGAAGCCTCTCATCTGTAGCTCACCTCCAAAATCTCACATCTGTGTTTGACTTGAGCCTGAAAATGGATCCTGAGGACTGATTTTTATCTCAAAGCGCCTCACCTCTCCGTCAGTGGAATAAAAGACTAATCCCATTATTGGATATTATATGTAAGTGGGTTAACGTCAGTGGTCTATCTCCAGGATGTGTGCGCGTACATTCAGCTCTATCCACAGTGTTTTTTTTAGTACAAAAACACTGTGGAATATGTCAGTGCTTTGGCCTAAATCAGTCAAAGAAAGATGTCAGATGTGGAAACGATTACGATGAACACAACGGTAGCTTATGCCCTCATCAACATCAGAGCAGAAAGATCGTCTGGAGACTGACGTGTGCCAATAAGTTTGCATTTTAATGTGTATTTAATAAACATACTTCACTTACATTTGCTCTTTCTAGTTTGTACAGCTTTGAGGAAGATTAAAGTGGTTGTTATAATCCTTTTTTGGCTTTTGAACTCCACCGGAAAGACATTTTACCCCTTAATTTGACAGAAGGTATTAGAGAAAAGTCCAAATTACCTTTCCTTGTCCTTATTTCCTCTAACATTAATCCTCCGAAACCTAAAACCCACAGCGATTTTAAGAGGCACAGTTTCTTTTCATAAAAAAATGGCCAAAATGACACCATTTATCAGAGCCAGAAACTTTAAAAACAGAGAGAAACGTCAGATTTTCAGCTTTCTGACGGTTCCTGAATGCATCATGAACCAAATCTGACCTTAAAACTGTGATATTTAATTGGAATCACTTTATTCTCCATGTTTTAACCCCCAAAATATTGTAAAATAAACCATTTGCACCAGATCCTGTAAAAAACTATACATTTGAAACTCTTCAGTGAAGCGACAAAAATTCTGAAACTGTTCAGCTGAACTGCAGGCAGTGTTTCCATAACGCAGAAAGGCGACAACATGAAAGACTGAGAGGAAAATCAAAGCTACTGGATGAATAAAATAAACGCGGCATGGCTCAGAAACAGTGAACAGAGGAGCAAGTTGTTGGAGATACATTCAGCATGGTGAAACATCTTTCTACTGATGATGAGCAGAGACTGAAATGTGGCTTAAAACTTTTCCAGAATTACTGAAATTCACCTTAATGACTCAAATCTCGTTTAAAATGATAAATTTCCAGATATTTTCAGGTACTTTCAAGGAAGTTTCGACCGTTTTGGAGTTATTTTGAAGAATTCCTGACTTGTTTTGGACATTTTTTTGCTACTTTAGACCAATGCTGAATCCTTTTGGACAAATTTCAACTGCATCATTCTGCACAGAAGACATTTCTGAGTTCTTTCTCCTTCAGCGTGGTTGTTCTGTTTCCGTAGAGGTGCAGGACTTTATGTTGCAGTGAAAAGTGAGGAAAAATGTGACAGGAGCCAAGAAATGTCCAGAAACTGCTTGGAGTTCAGTTCGGCAAGATTAAACTACTCAACAGTATGTAAAGTTGCTAAAACAAAACCCCAAAATAACAGTAAATGCTGCATATCAGTATTAAAAACCTATATTATGTATAAATATTCAGTATATTACGTACAGAAACAGGATGACAGGATGACACGGCCAACATCTGGACAAAGCTTAATGAACACATTCATGATCGTTTGGGTGTATTATTGAATGTAGTTCTGTAACTCTTAATCTATTCATAGTTTTTTTTTAATAGTCTTATTTCACTTTTTAAGGTCAGTTTAATTTTGTGGTTTTTCTAAGGGGGGATCAAGCACAACACGATGACAAATCAACACCAGATCTTTCATCTTGCTTTTATAAGTATGATGTTTTTAAATGGCAACCACCAACTCTCATCCAAACCCTACCTTAACCTGAAAGCATTTCCAATTTAGCAATTACCTGATCTGCCAAAAAAATAAGATGTCTACCATTCTAAGGCCATAATGGCCTTTAGACAATCAGATGCTGCAGGAGGTTAGATATTGTCTATTTTGACATGACTAAGCAGACTAGTTGTCTCCATATTGGTCTGTAATCTAAATCTGACCTTCTCCCAACTACGATATAAACCTGAAGATCGGAGAGAATCCTCAGAACTGATGCCTGCATGAACTGCTGCTCTGTGGATGTCACTTCTCCTGATATCAGTGAACGTTACTCTCAGTCTAAGTCATCTGAGTCTCCAGCGTTTCTCTCTGTGTCTCGACTTCGCTGAAATTCCACAACGGAGGGGGAAGTAAATTCTGGCAAACTTGAAATCGGATGATGTGAACGTCAAATTAGTCAGTGAACCTTCCACCTGCGCAAGGTGTTTGCCGATAAAACCCGTCTTTGTGATGGCTCGGTGTTTGAAGTGACGGATTTTAAGAAAGAAAAGCGGCGCAGCTCGCCGTGCACAGGAGCTGTTTTCTCACCGTTCTCAGAAAAATCTTAATTGCAGTCCTTGGCTGCGGTGAGCTGGCTGTGGTTCGCTCGGTCACAGGACCAATCCCTGGAGCTTTGCATCGCTTCTTCTCCATCATGGCCGCGCTGCAAGTAATCCCCTGGACTCTGAGAGGCTGCCAGCGGGGGTTGCCGGTTCAATTCCCACCAGCTGTTTGCCTTGCACGCCCCAGTAGAAGCAGGGCAGAGCGAAAAAAAAAAGATGCACAATAGGTCAGCGCTGACATTTCTAATTACAGAACAGGACGAGGCGGAGAGAGGGCCGCTGGTGCACTCAGACCGGCTGCTATAATTACAATCAGGCCGGATTCAGGCTGCCAGAGCCGAAGCCGTCCGCAGGGCCGAGGTGTTAAACCACCCGTGGCTCTCATTAGAGGACATGGCCTAATGACTGCACATTGTGTCCACAGTTCACTGTGGCTTTTTTACTGCACTCTGGCAAGCTTAATTTCACACTGTTGCCTCCAGTGGCACACACACAGACGGCTGCCATTTTAAACGGACTTATTATGAACGGAGGCTGGGAAAAAGCCAATTAAGAGAGTGTGATTCTAATTATTCTGTCCATTTTACGGCACGCGGGTCCACGAGGGAAACCGGAGAGGGCAGGAAATGAGCGCGAGGGAGGAAGTTAAAGAAAGAAATAAAATGGTGGAAGTGTTTCCAGAGATACGAGGAGGAAAGAGAGGAGAAGGAGGGAGGAGGAGAGGGGGAGAGGGGGAGAGGGTGAGGAGGCTGGGGGGGAAACCTGATCTCTGTCCTGATAAAGCCAAATTTATTTTAGAGGGTAACAGAAACAGCTCAGTGTCACTACGCAGATCTACGCACTGAGGGGATAACCAAGTGGAGGGTTTCAAACACTTTTTAACTCTAATTTTCATGAACAATTTTATTTATTTTTTTTATTTTTAAAACAGCTTTTCCATGGTTTGTTAAATTACATGAAATATCTAGTAAAAATTGGAGAAAATTGGTATTAATTTACAAGATAACCCAAAATAAAGAGGCCAAAAGTGTAAAAAAAAAAAAAAAAAAAAAAAAAGTTTTGTCTATTTTTACAAATGGTAATTTAAACTGTCAAATTATATTATTTTGTATATTTCTGAGTTCAAATCTAAAAACTGCATATATTTAAACATTTTAAAAGAATACCTATGTATATTAAAGATTGAAAAATTATTATTTTTAACTGTTATTTTACAGAATTTCCATGTTTGCTAAATTACAGATAATATCTCGTAAATAAGCAGAAAAGGGGATTAATTGACATGTTGACTGATTTTTTTTATTTAAATAGGAAAAAAACTGATCATTTTGTAGATTTTTGCTGTTGAACAGTTTTTACACTTATTACATTTTACAAACTTATTTTATTTTATTTTGTTTATTTAGGAAAATGTTGCCAGATTTTCACCAGTTTTTTATTTAAATGTTTTTTACAGTACACTGTAACCAGTAAGAGTTTTAACAGTTTTATTTTCTGAAAATGCAGTTACTTTACAGATTTTTCTCTGTTTTGTTAAAGCTGTCAAAAATGTAAATAATATCCACGTACAAAATCCATATTTTTACAAATATTTTTATTATAATTAATTTTCCCATAGTGCTCCACTATTTAAATTTATTTAAATTAGCTCAAAAATATACTTTTACAGATATTTGCTGTTATAGTATATAGTAACATTTTCATTATTTTGAAATGGATTTACTTATTTATTACTATTTTTTCTCTATTTTGCTAAATTACAGATAAGACCTACTAAAATCATAGAAAGAAAGTATTAATCAGAATTTAATTCTAAAACAAACAACAAAAAAAGCTTTCAAAAACAAACAGGCCAAAATTGTAAATAATGTCACCATTAGCTATCTTTTATTGTATTTTAAAAATGCAACAATAGAATTATTATTCAGATATCTGCCATTATTTGAAAGAGAACTGTGTATGTTAAGTATTGAAAAGTGGTAAATATATATTTTTTAACCATTGTTAAACATCTTCTTAAAGTTGTTTTGTTAAAATTAAAGATATCTGGCAAAAATACAGAAAAAAGTATTATTTTTGTGATATTTGCTGTTAGTTTCATAGTTTGTAAACATTACAGCTTTCAACCACCTTTAAACATATTTTTTCTGACAACTTGCTGCCAGATTTTTACAGTTCTTTAATGTCTAGTAAACAGATTCAGGAGTCTGTCTTGTTGTCTGAAGAGGTCACATAAGGTCAAACTAATTACTGCTCTGCCACACGACTCAGAATGACTGACAGCGAGGCCCCTGAAAAAGCAGCTGTTTGGTGGGAAACTCACACGACAGCTAATCAAAACAGAAATCACGACCACACTGACGTCAGCTCAAAATATCAAGTCGGTGAAATCAGAGTTTTCTGAAGGCCTCCACCCAGTGAAGCTGTGCCAGCGGGGCGGCCGGTCTCCGGGGTCTGGGTGGTGGAGTTTGAAGTGTCTGGGTGCTCATATATTTTTAAACAAATCAATCTTTTGTGCCTGGAATCTTTAAATCCTAGTAAGACGCACTGGGAGAAGGATCTGGGGAGGCAATATCTGAGGATCTTTTGGCTGAGATTCTAAAACGAGTCCATAAATCTTCTTTTTGTGCAAAACGTGGTTTTATTCAGTGCAAACTGATGCACTGCGTTGACTACACTGATGCACATCTGTCAGAATTTTATGACGGGGTGTCCCCAGCGTGGAAAAGATGTCAGGATTCCCCTGCGGACCTTACACATGTAATCTGGACAGAGGTTTTTGAGACAATGTCTCATTGCTCAATTCCCTTCTTTGCAGTCTTTCCTTGCAAAAAAGACTCCTTGGCTTTCATCACTTTTCTGGCCAGACGGACTTATAGTGACAAAGTGGAAATCACCCGTGCCTCCCTTCAGCACTCATTGGCTAAGAGATAACCATGTTCTTTCTTAGATTCTCATTTCATGGTTTTTCTTTATTTTCATGACTATTTACATTGTAGATTCTCACCAAAGGCATCAAAACTATAAACGAACACATATGGAATTATGTAATGAACAAAAAGTGCGAAATAAATCAATCAAAACATGTTTTATATTTTAGATTCTTCAAAATAGCCACGCTTTGCTTTGAGTACTGCTTTGCTCATTCTTGGCATTCTCTGGATGTCGCTGCAGGATGCTGTGGAAGCCATGCTGGTTCAGTGTGTTTTCAGTTTTGGAATCAATCCCAACAGTGTCACCATCACACCTCCTCCTCCATGCTTCACAGTGGGAACCATGCATGTAGAGACCATCCGTTCACCTTGTCTTTTTTTTTGGTGGAACCAAAGATCTCAAATTTGGACTGATCAGACCAAAGCACAGATTTCCACTGGTCTAATGTCCATTCCTTGTGTTTCGTGGCCCAAATAAATCTCTTCTGCTTGTTGCTTTTCCTTAGTAGTTGTTTCTGAGCAGCTATTTAACGTCATTTCTCTATAACTGATTGGTTCTTGCCATAATATGGATTCTAACAGTTGTCAAATAGAGCTGTCAGCTGTGGACCAACCTGACTTCTGCACAACACAACTGATGGTCCCAACCCCATTAAGAAGGCAAGAAATTCCACAAATGAAACTTGACAAGGAACACCTGTGAAGTGAAAACCATTTCAGGTTCTACCTCATGAAGCTCATAGAGAGAACGGCAAGGGTTTGCAGTAATCAAAGCAGAGGGTGGCTACTTTGAGGAATCTAAAATATAAAACATGTTTTGACTTATTTCACTCTTTTTTGTTTACTACATAATTCCATATGTGTTCATTCATAGTTTTGATGCCCTCAGTGAGAATCTAAAATGTAAATAGTCATGAAAATAAAGAAAAACCATAAAATGAGAAGGTGTGTCCAAACTTTTGACTGGTAGCGTTTATATATAT
Source organism: Amphiprion clarkii (assembly GCA_027123335.1). Classification (NCBI taxonomy): domain Eukaryota; kingdom Metazoa; phylum Chordata; class Actinopteri; family Pomacentridae; genus Amphiprion; species Amphiprion clarkii. The sequence goes on from CM049573.1 coordinate 3,667,489, forward strand.
GTATACATATATGTTTGTATCCATGTGACACCACTGTTTTTTCTGTTTTGGAAAAAAAAAAGTACCTGGGTCGTGTAGTCTAACATAGATGGGTGATGTAGTCTAACATAGATAGGTGGTGTAGTCTAAATTACCTGGGTGGTGTAATCTAAAGTAGATGGGTGGTGTAGTCTAACATAGATAGGTGGTGTTATCTAAAGCAGATGGATGGTGTAGTCTAAAGTAGATGGGTGGTGTAGTCTAAAGTAGATGGGTGGTGTAGTCTAACATAGATAGGTGGTGTAATCTAAAGTAGATGAGTGGTGTAGTCTAAAGTAGATGGGTGGTGTAGTCTAAAGTAGATGGGTGGTGTAGTCTAACGTAGATAGGTGGTGTAATCTAAAGTAGATGGGTGGTGTAGTCTAAAGCATTTGAGTGGTGTAGTCTAAAGTACCTGGGTGATGTAGTCTGAAGTACATGGGTGGTGTAATCTAAAGCATCTGGGTGGTGTAGTCTAAAGTAGATGGGTGGTGTAGTCTAACGCAGATAGGTGGTGTAATCTAAAGCATTTGAGTGGTGTAGTCTAAAGCAGATGGGTGGTGTAGTCTAAAGTAGATGGGTGGTGTAGTCTAAAGTAGATGGGTGGTGTAGTCTAAAGTAGATGGGTGGTGTAGTCTAAAGTAGATGGGTGGTGTAGTCTAAAGTAGATGGGTGGTGTAGTCTAAAGTAGATGGGTGGTGTAGTCTAAAGTAGATGGGTGGTGTAATCTAAAGCATCTGGGTGAATGTGGTTCAGGAATGACTCATGAGTGCTGGCGCTGCTTTACGACTGTCGCTGTTGACTTTGGGTGTAATGTGTGGACGTTCGGCAGCCCAGGCATCACTCGGATCGACTGTCTGACCCAATAAAGATGAAAAACAAGGCTGTGTGCGCACATACAGTATTTCCAACTTGCCCGTGCATCCAAAGGGACTGTCCTGACCTACATCTCACTGTCCATAGCTTCAGACGGCTCCAACAGTAGGCTAAGACCTACTTATCCACAACGTTGTGGACTCCTACTGCAGCTTAAAGGATCCTGGTCCGCTGCCATTAGTACAGGGTTAATGCAGCTGTCGGAGAAAACCAAGGCTGCGCATTCGTGTTTGTGAATTAAGCGAAAAAGACAGTCGGATGACAAAGTGTATTTAGGGCGGTTTTTGCAGACATTCGGCCCTGATTTCCTGCGTCCTCAATGCGAGGCCCAGGCCGCCAGACTCAAATTAAGGCCTGGTTATTACAGTGGAACCTGGATCTTGCTGCTGGGTCTCCACGGGTCAGCGGGATTAGGCAGATTCAGACAGACTATATTTAATTGACAGATGCCTGGGAGACAGAAAGAGCAGACGGAAAGCTGCTGTCTCACATACATCTATGGGAAAAAGACACATCTTCTTGGTTCTGTCAAGCCGGATAGAGCAGAGAGGTTTATGCAGAGAGAATGGAAACAGGAGAACAAGTGCAGGGAGGTAGGTTGTAATTAGGTCCTGCTTCCTACTGGTTAGCCAGTTACCTTAGCAACAACAGCTGGGTGGAATTATGGGATGTAGAACTGGCAATTTCCTCACATACAGCACGCAACAGAAGCGAGTACACCCCCTTGTAATGTGACTTAAATGTCAAATGATTCAACACTGTATGACATTACAGTAATCAGATTACTTTTAAATGGAGCAGTAGAGTATTTTCTCTTTAGTCCAATTAAAAACTAACAGTTTAGATTTACTATATTAAAAATACAGGCCCCACAGCAGGAACTCAATGCAACAAAAGTCTATTTTTTTATTACTTCATGTGTCCCCCTTTATTTTTCTTGACAGACTCAATCAAATTTCTGCAAAGATGTTCCGACATTCTTCGTCACAGACTATATTTGTTAGCGTCTCTCTGCTGGAGGGGTTGTGTTGCTCTAATGTTCTCTTGAAAATACCCCAAAGATGTTCTGTTGGATTCAAGTCAGACGACACACACTAGTCCTGGTCGAAGTTTTTACTTCTTTGGAAGCTCTTGTGTGATTTAGTTCTTTGGATGGTTCTCCTGCTGGAATTTTCTTCTTCTTCTAGCATCTTGTCAGACAGTATTTTGGTTTATCCTCAGACATTCATCTATAAATGTCATCTCCCCATATCATCATACTTCCACCTCCGTGCTTCACTGTCAGGACTATGCATCCACTGTGGTAGTCCTGGTCAGGTTCACACCAAACATCTGGACTCCATCTGAGAACAACTCACTTATCTTCATCTGGCCAAAGAATGTTCTCCAACATTCATCAGGCTTCTTTTCATGAATTTTAGCTAAGTTTGGCTTTTCTATTTGTGCCAAAAAAGTGTTTTTCTTGTCCTCCGTCCATAGTGGTTGATGTTCTGAAGCGTCCTTCACTGTCTGAGCTTCACACTAACTCTGATAACCATTGATAACTCCTGTTCCAAGTCTGAAGCAGCTGTTATCCGTTTTTTATAGCTAGATTGTGAAAGCAGTTCACTGTCTGTGGAGTCATTTTAGGAGGACGACCACTGCAGCCATGATTAGTAATAATATGGCTCCTCATAGAACTCCTGATTGCTGCTGACACCATGGTTCACTGATTTTAGTTGTTAACTGATATTCCTGGATCCTTTCTCATCTTTCAGAAACCTCACAATCAGATTTGTCAGTTCGTCTGTCAATTATTTTCCAGGTGGAGCCATGATGGAGACACGAAGATAGACACAGCTCATAAAACCGAGAAAGTTCTGCAGTTCACAGCTCATTTTATAGCCATGTTCATGCATTTGAGCTGATTAGAAATCACAGGTGGACCCAGTTCAGTTCCAGCAATCACCGTTGGATTCATTTTTACTGCTTTGAGTTTCATCTTTGTGGCCTGGACTTTCAATATAGTCTTTGTAAAACATTTGTTTTTGACTGTTTATAAGAGGAAATGCTGGACTGTTTAACTTAGACAGACTTTTAACTTAGAACAGGCGTGTACTCGCTTCTGCAGTTCAAGCTGCCAATACAAACAACAGAGCTGCTCATGAGATTGTGGTCTGAAGATGCAGATCAATTTAATATTGCAAGTCTGGTCGATTAGAAATGAGCGTGCGCGTGAAGAATGGCTGGCTGCATGCTGATATCAGTGTGATGTATCAGCCTCTGCTGCGTCGAGTCACACGTTGAAGTGTACGTGCAGCCAGTCATGGTTGGCTGAATACTGCAGCAGAATATCACCCAGGTGTGTGTGCACCTTGTTCCAGAAGAGATAAGAAAGTTCGCGGGGAAAGAAATATAAAACAAGAGAGGGAGAGTCTTATGGCTGAGCCCGTTATCAAAACTCAATAAAACTTTTATCTTACGAGTGCGTGTGCAAAGTTCACCTCCGTTTCTCAAGAACGGACTTTGAAAGTTGTGTTGTTTTGTCCCGAATGACTGTAAGCTGAGCTCTGAGGCCTTTGTTTGTGAGTCTGTGGAATACATTAAAGTCCCACAGCGACAGGCACAGCGATGCTCACCAGGCTCCACACAGAAACTATTGTCCTCCATCAGACCACCATTGTCTCTGGTGTGCAGGTTTATGCAGAAAGCCTCGTGCAGCCGGGTGTGGAAAGTATCTATCAGTGCATGTAAGCGAGTGAGTTCAAGCTGCGTGATGCATCCTTCCAGAAATGCAATGTGAGTTTGGGCAAATTAACTCAAACTCATCGGGCTGTAACGTCTTCTGCTGCTTGATATGAAAAGAAAAGTCAGATGGTTCTCATTTTCTATGACTAATCTACAAACAAAGTCTGCCTGACAGAACGTCACTTACTCTGATTTAATGTTTGGATTTAAGATTTCAGTTTTTCCTTACTTTATTAGCAACACGTGACGTTTGTTGACATGCAGGCTCCACATGTGCACAGCAAAATGAGTGAAAAGAGGGAGATTTAATTGCAAAAAGAAGTCAGCTGTATGGAAGAAATCTCAGCTACAGAAAGAAATGATTTGTTTTCTTTGCTGTTCTTTGCAGATGCATTCGTCTGTACGACACCCCACAACGACGGGGATGAAAATTGACATTCATCGACATTTTCAGTACATTTACAACAATAAATTTGCACTTTGCATTCCGTTTTGCACAGAAGCCCTCTGACAAGTCTGCACACTATCATTTTGAGCAAGTTTGCACTACATTATTATTCAGTCAGCCCCACCACAGCATTACTCCTCTGCTCTTTTCATTCAGTTAGAATTTTTTCTGTACGCCTACTCTATGGATCTATTTATATTGTACATTAAAGGTAATTTATTTTATTTTTATTTATTTATTTATTTTTACAAATGCATACATCATTCATTTATAATTTAAAAGCAAAAGATATACAAAAATAAACATAATAATGTAAAGTTAAGGTTGGGAAATGTACTTTAACTGTGATTTATTTTCAATAATATATTTTATCTTATTTTTCTGAATATCTGTTTTGGCTCTCCAACTGCCAAAGTATTACTTTATTATCATTATTACTTTTTTGATTGATTGATTGATTTATTGATTTTTTTTAACCTTTTTCAGTGTGGCGTACATTTTCAAAAACAAAGTATTGCATAAATAATTAAATGTCAAATTAAGGCTGAAAAATGCACTTTAGCTGTGATTTATTTTTAAAAATATATATTATTTATTTTTCTGAATATCTATTTTGGCTCTCCAACTGCCACTTTATTATTATTATTATTATTATTATTATTATTATTATTATTATTATTATTATTATTACCTTTTTTTTATTTATTTACTTTTTTCAGTGTGGTGAAAATTTGTAGGAATATAGTATTGGCTATTTATCCATCTATCCAAAAATAATTCTGTCCAAATTGAGTAAATCATTTGCAAAAAATACAACAAAATAAACATATTTTTCTAATGTACACTGCAAACAAAGCTAAATATTGCGATGCCATTTACTTTCCAGTATCATGCAGCGGTGGTGTGACTTTGCGTGTGCGTGCATCGCCGCATGTCTTCACGTCTTCACTTGGACTTTGGTTTTGGCAGACCAGCAAAAAATTACACACAAAGGGCAGACAGTGGAAAGGGAAAGAAATAGTGCTTGCAAAACAACTAAAATTCCCTGGAGAAAAAGTCCCGTCATTTAGAATTGCAAAGCCTGACTAAATATTGATGCCATAATGGAGCAAAAAAAACGCAAGAAAGCAGGAAAATACAGGAAACTCCTCGTGGCTCTAATCACGTATTAAAGCAGGTGACATCATGGCTGCTGGTAAACCCTCTGATACTACACTGTTTACATCACCTGACACTCTGCCCCTGTCTACGGCTCTACCTGGTTCTGACTCAACCCTGGGTGCTGCAGAGTGACGCCCCACAGCATTACTCCAGCCACTGAAATGTGAAACCTCCTGCTTAGTGTCACTCTCTGTGACACTCAGTTTCCACTCTGGCATTCCTGCTAATTGCAGCTTCTCCTGCGTCGCTGTTTGCTCAGACTTTGTTAGTGCAGTTTTGATTTGGTTTCAGGAGACTCTCAGCTTGAGCAGAGTAAACAGTGAAACTCTGTGAAGCAATCTTACTGAGAAGAGAGAATTTCATTTATCTTTCTGTCATTATATCCAAGGCCAGATGACTCGGTGCTTTTTTCAGCACAGAAATGCTCTTTTTTTTTTAAAAACTCAAATCTTACATGTCTCCTCATTTTATCCTGAAACTTCTGGAGTTTTGTGTCTGCTGGCTCCCAGCCACGTCACAGGTCATCGTATCCGTCCCTGTAAAATGTGAAAATTGTTGTTTTTACACTTCGGGTTTTGTGCTGGTGGTTGAATTTACCACTCTGACTGTGTCAGTAGTTGCTTTTATCCATTTCCAGCCTTAAGCTGTCAAAGTATTCCTCTAAACATATGATAAATAATTACATTTTTTTTCTTCTTTTCTCACATTGCACCACTAATGTTTTGTTTCAGACAAGCTGTTCTACCACATACACTGGAGACTTCGTCTGACTCACAGGATACTGACTTTAAATACAAGTCTGCCATTCTTGCCACACATTATGTCCAGTTTTCTCATAAATTTCCGCTATATGGATGTTCCCATAACATCCACTTCGATCCAGGAAACAACAACAACTTCCAGTCAGCAACCTACACCCTGAAAAGCACAAGTTTTGCAAAAAATTTGGATCGCAATGGGGTTTTTCTGGTGAATTCGACATTTTAATCACAGTGCTCGTCTCCTTGCATGCAAATGTTTCACTAAACCTATAATGCAGGGGCACCATCACTACATCCTGGGCTTAGTGCTGTCCAAGACAACGGTGAATGGTTTAACAAGCCAAAAACAAGCTAGAGCTTTTCCCCCCCTGTAACAGAACGATCATGAGGTGCAGTCAAACTATTCTCCAACAAGCTGGAATTGCAGTAGGGTAGGAATAGTTGCAGGTTTTCACATATTACCTGAAGGAGCTGTTCACAAGAAGGTGAATGTCCGAATCAGTTGGACTGGACATTAAAGGGACTTTATCCTTCCAGCTTCCTGGTGCAAAGTCCATGTAATGTCCGAATGAACCCATGTGGTTCTGGAGCAGGTCATTTTCAGGAGAATTCAAGTCTGAAGCAAACCATCTTCGTACTACATGTGCGAAAAAAGCTACAGATCATAGAGTTACGTCCTTTTCAGACACTGTATAAATTGCTGGCTTAATCAGTCTGGTAAAAAGTTTGCATGCTGTCATTTGGTCGCAGGTAATTTTATGTTAATATTCCTCACTGCTTCATTGAGACGTACCTACAAAAAGCCACATTACATGCACAATAGACTACTGAACACTGCAGGAATTTTGCAGGCCGTGGGCTTCACCTTTGTGCCTGTTCCCACTGCAAGAACCTGTTTCAGGACTGGTTTCAGGGGAGAAAAAAAGCACCTACTGCAAGGAAGACTGGAAGATTTCTCCCTGGTTAAACTCAGACTGGACAACAAATGTCATTTTTCTGAATTCTTGATATCCTAGTTCAGTAGCAGTCTTCCCTCGAACATTACCATCAACAAATTCACCGCACAGGCTAACATTCCAAAGTTCCACATCCTAATAGAACCGGTGCTACGTCAGATTTACTATTTGTCACTGTTTTGATGCACAGAGAAGTTAAGGTTGTGGTTGACGTTGTTGGATCCAACACCTCAGTGGAAACAGAAAGACTTAAAGGGCAGATTAGTGAGTAATTTCTGTAAAAAATAGTGCTACCTGTCCCAAGTTCCTGCAATGAAAATCAATGTAATATTTGCCATGAAGTGACATATATTGCTAAAGGTCTTTTCACCCACTATGTGAAGAGGGAGAAAAAAGCACCTCCTCCATGGTTGGCAGCTCTGCAAACCTGATCTTTGAGTAAATTCATCATAAAGACAAACATAACAAACCTCCATTGTTCTATTTACTGCCTACTCATAGAGTGGAGTTATGTCAGGTAGCTACTATTTGTCACTGCGTTGGTGCACTCAGAGTTTACATTGTGGTTGAACCTGTTGGCTCCAACACCTCAGTGGGAACAGAAAGACTTAAAGGGCTGATTATTGAGTCCTTCCTGTAAACTTTTGCATTACCTGTCCCCTGCAGTGGAAAGTCACCTTATATTTGCCAAATGCACAAGATTGAACAGCAGAGCGAATGACGTCCAACGCAGGAGGCCTTGTCACCCGCTAAATGAGACTAAATCTAACGTCTGGAAGTCGGAATCTTAAGTGTTTCTATCCATTAACGCGACTGCACAGCAGTTCAGACTTGTGCTGAAAGTGATTAATTCTGGAGTCCGACCTGATAAGACCGCCGTCGCGACTTCGACAGAGAAGTGAGCAGACGTGAAGCAGACGCGCCGAGATTCCGTCAGATTAATGCATCGGACCGAATGTCTGAAAGGGGCTTTAAAACACTACATCTAAGCACAGCTAGTCTGACGCTGCAGGAACCAGCGTGGATTCTAGGTCGGGGGGAGATCAAAGGCTCTGCTCGTCTCCCCGTCAATCAGCCGACCTCTGGCCGGATTTGCCGCAGCTTCCTCGTGGCGCAGAGCTCTCCGTGGCTGTCAGAAATCTGTTTGTTTCTGCTCGGCGGTGGATCTGAGCGGAATTCGCTCGTTGTCCAAAGGGAAACAATTAGATGAGTGTGCGCGGCGGGTTAGCGGCTTGTGTGAGGAGAGCAGGCGTTCAAGGCTGTCACCGAACAAACTCATTAACTGGCCATTTGTTAGGCCTGAGACAGGACCAAACAAGACACAAAGACCAAAAAGGCAGAACGGAGAGGGATCTGGGAATAAAGTGGAAGGGGGAAACAGAGAAAGGAATTCAAAACAGACAGAGAGAGAAAGTTTGTTTGGGGCTTAATGACTGCGAAACTCGGAACACTTTGAAAATCCTGCAAACAAACACAAACTGGGGCACACAAATCAGATTCTACTATTTATGTCAAAAGAACTGTGATGAGAGCCAATTAACCTTCATAAAGCGTCAGCTTTCGAAGCACAGTTCGCCTCATTTTTGTTGATTTTGATGAAAAAACACATGCACATATAAAAAACACTATCATGACAAACATCGCAAAGTGAATCTAACTCCATGACAGGAAAAACACAGGCGTGACTAACAGCATCGAGATTCCTTTGCTCTATTCAAGTGTTGTTGGAAGACAGTAGGCAAAGCACAGGTGTAAAGAATAAAATTAACAATGGCCTGAGTTCACCTGCTATTGTGGAGGCTGGCATGCTGCCACGCTGTCAGAATGAAAAGGCTGAATAGAAAGGAGCCATTGTTAATGTTAGTAACACCTGTGCTTCTCTTATGGCGGCCAGTTAAAATGTCTGCTGTGAAAAAGAAAGGAACAAAGGGAGAAATAGATCCCATATTCAATAGATAGTTACACTTAAGCCAAGAATAGTTCAGCCTCGGGCCAAAGTTTTTATTTATAGTGACTTTTTGTGTGATCAACAGGTTTCTTCTGGATGGAATTAACACAAACAAGTGACTCAAGATGGTTAGATGTGATGTAAGATTGTGTTAATGATGATTTTTTAACCATTTCTTTGCAACGTCAAAATTAATAGTATGATCTATCAGTCCACCAGTAGTTCTAGTGTCTAACAGTGTTTCTGCAGGTCTCCACTGGGATTTAGTTCCTCCAAGTGTGGGTTTAGAAATCTAAAAAAAAAAAAAAAAAACATAAATACAAAATATCTAATAGGTGGATTCACGTTTCCTTCAGACATGACTTGTAACTGAGCAGTAAGTGAGTAGAGAAGTGCTGCAGGTCCAGCTGAGCTTTAGTGAGTCTGTCTTGGAGAAGTGGAGTCCTCCTTGGTCTGATCCATGGAGACCAGCCTTGTTCTTGGTCTGCTGGAGTGTCTGATGGACATGTTGCTACCAGAACTGCTCACATCCATCAGGATGCTCTTGGTGCTGATCCTTGGATTCTTCTTGTCCTCTACCATTCTTCCAGTGCAGGGCTCACGTCTGTCTTCCTAGCAGCCCTTTGACATGTTTCACAGTGTGGAACTCCTTGGACTGTTTCATCAAGCTTCAAACTGTGAACACTGGACCTTGAAAACACTCTGATATGACTTTCTAGCTTTTAAATGTCTTGTGAGCAGCTAAAATGTGGAACTGGAAGTTCTCACTGAGATCTTTGGTTTCAATTGTAGTGTATTAGAACATGGTGGAAATTATTAGATTTTTTTTATTATTAGAAACATTTGGAATGGGACAGAAGGTGCATATTCTCAAAAAAAAACCCCAACTGCACCAATATTAAGGAGGTATGAATAGTCCTGGACGTGTCATTTTTAAGTTAAGTTAAAAAACCCACATGCAAATCGTTATAAATCATCATGAGCATCTCTTTGCTGAGAACTACTGCATCATCTGGTCTCAGTTTATAGTGTTTTAGAACACTGGAACATGGTAGAACTTACCAGGAACATTTGGAATGATATAGAAGCATTTACTCAAAAAAGATGCACCAGTTTTCATGAATATACTGTTGTTATTTTGGACATGCATTTTTTAAAACAGGCCAACTTTATCATCTCTAACACAATGTCTTACTGTCTTTTGTCACTTGTTTATGTCATTTCCATCCGGAAGAAACTTATTAGTAGAATAAAAACTCATTCTGAATCACATTTTGTCTTGCGTATGAAGAATTCTCTGCTTTTTTTGAATCTCCAGACTAATGCTAGTTGTGTGTTTCGCACACTGGACATAATCCCATTAAAATGAGCAAAGCTGCATTAGAAAAGTTGTCTTCCTGACCTTCTAAAAGTGCAGTTTAAGGCCACTCACCAGCTTTCACTGACTTTCTCTGCTGCCAGAATGGAGGAACCCTCAGTTGAGCTGCAGGAGCAGAAACATCTACATGTTTGCTGACAGTGGCCTCAGCAGACTGAGATCCAAAGCAGCTGAAAAGACGTGTTGTGGTCTGAACACCGGTCACAGCAACTCTCGCTTTCAGCCTGCTGTTAGTGTCATTATCACCTCTGCTATCAGCAGCATGTTAGCGGCAGCGGATGAATGAGTCCGGGCATGTTTACTGAAGGGATGGCGCAAGGGATTCTGGGAAATGTAGGCAGAGGATGCAGAAATGGTTCTGTTCTTTGGGTTGCAATAAAAAAAAAAAATGACTTGGTGGATGCTGCATTTGAGCTCACATTTGTCATTTTAAGACAGCAGCTCTGAGACAGCGAGTCCAGATGTTCCCAGATAATTCCTCCATCATCATCCATCATCCTTCCCCACTGACTCACTGCTGTTAATGTGTGTAATCCGCATTTCTTTTAATAAAATTTCCTAGCGCTCTTCCGTTTAATCTCCACTCCGATACAAACTGGTATTTTTGTCATATGTAACTCTTCGGAGCTATTTATAGGCCGTAAACTAGAATGGAATTACCTCCCTCAACAGACATGTGTGTTAATGTGCTGTTGATGCCGGAATGAATCAAGGACAGCCTGCAGGATGTGTGTTAATGAGGTGTTTGGATTAATTATAATGTACTGTACTACGTGTCAGTGACTGTGTGTGTGTGTGTGTGTGTGTGTGTGTGTGAGTTGTATGGAAGTATGAACCACAAAGACCATCAAATCTCCCCCGGTGCATTAAATCAAATCAAGATCAAGATCTTTATAAATAACCCCTTCTTTAACCCAAAATAGAACTGAAGAGCATCTATTCTGTGTTCCAGATAAAAGTAGGATTAAATGTTCAGGGACTTATTCTCGTTGTGCCACTTTGCTTCTTTTTCGTGGAATTAATGACCAAAATTGTGGCACCGGAGGAAACAATTATTGATGTTATGAAGCCTGGAATAAAATAAATATCCTGCAGTCTGGAGTTTACTAAAAATGGAAACATGCACTTAATAAATCCACCCAGTCACTCTAATGCAACATCCCAACTATAAATTCTATTATTAGACTCTATAAATACCGTTAACGCTATCTGAGAGGTGCTAATTCAATTTTAAATGAGTTTTTAATATTAGTACGTACATTTTTCATCCACCTCATTGGCACTTAAGTCTAAAATTATTCACACCCATGCCAAATGTTGACATTACACATTGGAAATGACATAAACAGCGAACAAAAGACATTAAAACATTATGAGACCAACACTATTCAGAATTTCCAGCCAGAAGACACTAAAAACTTACTATAAAATCAAAATTTGGCACTAGTATGAGATATTCTGGGCTTAGCTGGACTACAGTGTTGAGAAAATCATTTACAATTCTGACTTGGTGTTAGTACAAGAGGGAAAATGTGAACGCTTTGGGCTATTTCTTTTATATTCCCATCTTTAAAAACACCCCGAATTCAGTGAGTAACAGCTGAAACACTGCAAGGTCAACATGAACTCTTCTGGGATCTGTGGATAAAAGATATTTGGGCAAAGGTTTGAAATGCAATCAGTCTCCTGCCAGATGAAGTTTTAAATCTGCATAAATTCAAAACAACCAGATGGTTTTCAAAAGACTATTAAATTGATCAACAATTGATATGTTGCCCTTGAACTATTTTCAATTAAATGCAACAATAAATGCAAATTACTTGGCAAATCATTGCATTTGTTGTTTTTATTTTCATTTTGCACAGCATTCCAGCCTTAATGTAAACAGAATACACTGAAAATCTTATTGAAATGCATGTGATCCGCAGTAAAATACGTTTTTCATTTCAACTTCCTAACACTGCATGACAGATTAATACAAGAACTGTTCTGTTCTCATTCTCAGCTCTGAATGCTAAGAAAATAAAGTGACAAACTAATCTGTTTCATCTGGTTTACAGAATTAGTAGGATTCGATCTAGATAAGAAGGTTTGACCAGCTCAGTTATGTTCCCAATTAATGTACTACAAAATGAGCATTTTTAATGATATGTAGAGCTATGCCTTCACATTAAATCTATTTCTGTTTAATCTGCAGGTGGTGCTTCAGTTTTCAGTGATGCTGCATGGTAGGTATGTACAGTGACTTCTGTATTTGTATTTGTGTCTGGCAGTAAAATAATTTGAATTTAAGTGGAAAAACTATTTTAAAAAATAGGGGGAAAACTTAACTACCAGCTTTATAGCTATGACTCAAAAAACACAGATTTTATTGAACCCGTTTCCAAAAATTCTCCAGTGCAACTTTACTAAAACTGATGCAAACGAAAAAAAGACCACAAATGTTAGATATTTTTCAGTTTTAGTCTTACCAGGCAGTTATTGCCGTTATAAAAACGCAACCCGCTGTTTTTGATGTTGGTTTTAGATTCATCACAAATATGCATCTAATCATCACATCTTCACTGTTTATGTTGTTGCTTTACTGTCGCTCCTTTTGAGCCAGCTGATCATATACTGGATTGGATGGGAGTCGTCGCCATGGTAACCCAGAAAATAGAGGAGAATCTTCAAACGTGTTGCCAAAGGGTCGCAATTTAACCTGAATCGTGACATTTTCTTAAATCTTACTGTGTTGTTCTGGCGTCTAAACTCAACCAAGCTTCTCAAATGTAATTATCATTGTAAAGGTGTCAACTAAAATGTCAGATATTTGCAAAAATGAAACTTAAATCTCAACGTGACGGTTCCACACATGATGCAAAAGCTGGTGCTCTTGCAGACTAACGTTCCCCTCCATCCTCCCTCATTTTGTGGACTTTGCAGCTCATTCAAAGCCAGTAGAAGCCTTTCCTGCTCCCTCACAGTGTTACCAGGAAGCTACTCTGGTTGCAGTACAGGAACCTTCAGGGTGGAGGAGGTTTAGGACGCTACATGTCAGGATCTTTGGGACAATCTTGGCGATAATTGTCAGGATGTTTCGTTCTGTGGCCCACAGACGTCTGCAAACAGTTTAATGGACATCCACACTATAGCTGTTGAGTTATTTCAGTACCATCAGCACCATGGCGGTGTAGATCGACAGGCCAACGCTGCCTCCCTGGAGCCACGCAGCGTGAGAGTCTAAAAATAACAATGGAGTTGAATCAACAGCACTCTGACACACAACATCAGCAAATTACAAACATCTGATCCATCGCAGGTCTGTTGTATTGGATTGTGTTTGACTGCGTGGGAGACATAATAAATTAGCGACTCGGTGTGTAGTATTCCAATTTAAAACTATATCCTCTCGCACTGCGTCCCCCGGGGGGCGGCTGCTCCCTCCTGTGAGCTGAAATCACATTTCTGGAAATGCTGAAATATTTATCAGCGCGCTTCCTGTGCATAATGACACACAATCAGGCTTTTAGTCGGAGACGGCGACTGACACAATAACCAGATGCATTCGGTTAATGCAGCCGTGTTTACGTTAATGTGCATAGGTAATAAGCCGATTAGGCCCTTAAAATGATTGGAAAAGCCGCTAATTGGACAAATTCATCCCATTTGTTTGAGTGTTTGTAGCCATGCAGGTGACAAGGCTCTGTCTATCTATTCATAGTCTGCAAACAATGAATCCTAGTAACGTTTCCTCCAAAGCACCACTGTGAGATTTGAGGATTTTAACAAAATACCTCAACAACTATTGGATGTATTCTTATAAAATATGATGCAGAAATACAGGCTGGACAGAAGATGAATGATTTTCATGATTTTTGACTTTTCATAGCCACCAGCAGGTCTAACTTACCTTTTTTTTTTTTTTTTAACTTATCTAGTGAAATAAATCAACAAGTAATGACAAACAAAATGGAAAATTGAGGTAAAGTGAAGAGAATTTCATTCATATTCCTTCGTGGGATGATTTTAAAGCATGAAATGACTTATTGGACTGATGTCACCTCCAGCATCTTGGCATTTTTCTATCATTTATGTGACTGTGACCATCTAAACTCCTTAACCCTGCAACCCAGTCCCATTCCTATACAACTAAACTACATTCTTATTTAAATTTGTAACCAAATGTATTTCCTCAAGTGGCACATAGCAGGAGAGACTTTGAGTTTGAAAAAGCCACAAAAACTCCCTACAAGCACAGTGTTGATCTGTGCAGACACCTCCAATGCGAGTGCTGCTTTCCAAGCCTGCAGGAGTCCAGAGGAATCCGTTGCATACATGCACAGTAGAGATACATGTATTTCATGTGCACTATTGTCTACTGTCTGCACACAAATTCTGGGCTGCATTTGGACATGTGTGTGTGAGTGCAGCTCATTTGCATAAAGTAGTTTTGACTTCTAATTTATGCAAATTCACTGCGGGAAGTGGAGGGCTGATGCCTTGTAAAACTTTTGTAAAACTTTCCTAAATCATCTAATCTAGCTGTTGTTGAACTAAAATGAGGACAGATTCAGGAGCTCATTTCGCACCTCAGATGCTTCCAGAAATACTTTTTGCTCAACTGTTTCCGTAATATAAGAGAAAGTTTGCGATCGAGCTGCCATGTTGGTTGGACGCCTCTGCTGGACTGAAGGAAGATATTCAGATGCGATGTGTTCCCATGTGAGGAAAATCACCCCTGTGGACACAAACCTTCAGGCAACCCAGCTAGTTTTTTCGATGGATCATCCGTTTTATTGACTCAGTGCTTGTGTCCCTGCATCCATGACTATTCCAACTGTCTTTATTCTAGGGCAACACCGAAGCTACACATTTAACTTCACCCACCATGTCTGACTGGTTTAAAGAAATACAGACAAACCAGAGCATTTATTTTCTCCTATAGCAGAGTGATAGTGAGATGCAGTCACACCAATGTGTTCTACAGAATGGATGGGCTAAGCGAGGCTAATCAAAGCTTAATCAAGGCTCAACTATGCGAGTGTTTGCAAGGGCAGCGGTCTCAAACCATTTTTGTGGACTGGTCATCGCACACATAACAAATAATAATCATATTTTTTGTCCTAAAGTGTCCTAAACAAACAAAATTGTATAATAACAACAAATCTATGATATCTGCAGCTGTCCACATGGGAGTATAATCAAGGCTTGAGGACAGTAACAGCTTTCACCCAGGAGACCAGCGTTTTTATCCATGCAGGACCGTTATTCTTTGGATAAAATTGAATTTCCACTTGTTTGCTTTTGGCTTTCACTCGCTGTTTGGTTAGCTTTAGTGAAATATCACAACGTCGCAGCATGTTTGAGGCTTCTTCTCCAATTTTTCCAGTTGAGCAATGAAATAAATAGCAAACCTATTAAATCACAAACATGTTCTGGCACGGCATTCGTGTCCCTCAAAGTGTAATAGAGAATTCAGTTGAGTTGTGCAGTTGGAAGTCAGATCTGTGACTCTGAAAACTACCAGGAGCTAAAACGCTGTGAAAGCAGAGAAGGCCAGCATGAACAAAAACGGCACTTACGTATACGGTGTGTGTGTTCTACCAGGCCCTCGCCGGATGAGGCAAGGATAACTGCGCCTTACAAAGCAGAGGTTGCCGATTAGAAGTGAATACCTGTCCTTCAGCTGCTGCCTGTTGGATGGATATGAAAGAGAATTTCCACACAAATCTTTTCAGCAGCTGCAGATAAGAACTATTGGCGGGAATTACCTCATGTTCCAGCAGAGTACACATGTAGCAGCTGATGAAAGGATTTCTGGACAGGCAAAAGAAGAAATACAGGCATAAAACATATAAAAGCGCTTCTGAGTGGTCTTTGTTCCCCTGTGCCATACAGTGCCGAGTGTTGAGCGGCATTATTTAAGAAATCTCATGGTGAAATTGCAGTTGTGGTGCAATCAGGGCTGATTATATGGTGTGTGCAGGCAGGCTTTTGCCTCCCACGGTCGCCTCTTCGCCGCTCTGTAAAAGGCTGCCGTGTTTAATTTGTGACCAGCATGAAAACAGGCCCCCGGAGCCCGGAACAGAAAGACGGCATCAGCAGAAGTGCATCTTTTGATCCGCGGCGCACATCACAGCAGCCGCCGCGCTCTTCATTATAATCCTCGCAGAAAACGTGACGATTACAGTCAGAAAACTGACTGTGTGCTTTTGTGAGCGTTTCTGAGTCATGGGCGCTCGGAGGAAAGCAAAAATGCTGCGACTCGTACGAAAATAACGCTGAAGGATTCACTTATTCCATCTGCCTGTTGATTTAATGAGCTACATGAGAAAACACATCTCTAATAGATCTGACCTCTGGGTTCTCGACTGCGTTCTGTATTAATGAGACACGACTCTCAATATATCAATCTATATTATGAAATGCCGTGACCCGAATGTTCCCATTATGTAGGCAACATCCACTGGGATTTACCACATTAATAACCGCGTTACACAATTGTCATCGTAATACCCAACTTCCCATTGTCATCATCAAAACAGTTGGTGTATTTGTGGCGCGTGATTGATGCGAAGGTCAGGGTTCAGGGCAGATCAGGGCGGCCCACGGCTCAGTTATGAAACCGCAGCATATAACGAGCCATAGGCTTCCACGAAATCCCATTATGAAGACACAACTCGCATAACCATTAGCACATCTGAGCAGATCGTTAAAGGAAATGCATGCAAAAGTCTGCAAATCTTTTATTCAAGAGCGGAAAAACAATCTAAATTTACATTTTTTTTTTTTTTAACGGCCGGCATTCATCCTCGCTTGGCAAAATCTTGACCCCTCATGACACAACTTGATGTCAGCATGTGCAAAGGGCGGAAGATTACGTGCCATGCAGCTCAAGATAAATCCGAAGGCGATTTGAAATTTTTGAGGGTTGATTTGAGGTAAAACCCGCGGCGCGGATGAAAAAGGGGCGATCTGGGACGCGAGAAGAACAGCTTTGAGAAAGTCGGCGCGAAGCAACTGCAACATTAAGCCAATGCTGATTTTGTAATTACACGAGATAAGAAGATGAGCGGAGGTTTAGTGCAGAATGAGAGAGGTTATTTGCGTTGCAGGGGCCAGCGGGATGATGCACTCATTCTGCGAGCTTAGCCCACTGCGCTGTCTGCTCAGAGCATCATTCCCTCTCCCATGTGCTGACAACTACACGTGCAATTAAAACACGGAAACAAACACTAAAGCACGAGCCGGCGCACGTGCAACAGCACTTTGCCCTTAAACTCCTCTTTGTCACTTAAATGCACCATAAACCTACATTGTCAGGATGCAGGTGGCGACTCTGCAGAGGCCTTCTGACCGCTTTGAATTTGCATTGAGTTTTCAACTCGCACAGGATCGTCAGCGTTGGAAGTGAGCAGACAAATAAGCGTGTCCATGATGCGCTTTGCCTAAATGAAGAGGGAATGAGAAAGGTTGGAAACAGAGGAGAGCTTGTGTGCTGTCCTTGCTGCAGAAACTGATAAGGATTTTTAATTAACTCCCGTGACCTGGGGTTCGTCTAGGAGGAGACCGATGTCAAATTAATGGCAACTTTGAATGTTTTCTCAGGGAGAATAGGTCGAGTGATGGATTTTCAATTTATTCTCCTAATAATTGAGAATTTATAAATGTATATTTGCAGAATTAGAATCAGTTTTAATGCCAAGTGGGTGTTCATATACAAAGAATTTGACTTAATGGTTTGATGCATAACAGTAAACGCTGACAAATAGAACATTTAAAAAATAAAAAAGATAGAAGGATAACCCTAAACCCAATGTATTTAAAAGTAGTGTGCAGGAATGTGCAATTTATTGGTCTGAGAATGTTTGCAAGTACACAGTATATGGTGTAAACAAGTTGAAATATGCAAAGCATAATAATAATGATTCTATTTTAAGCTGTCCTTATTGATGAGGCCTGCTGCTGTTTCCAGGGAAACATACGGTGTGATGTCATTCCACCTCAGATACAGATGACATCGTTCCAACTAGGCTGTCGAATCAAAGTTCAACATTTGAATGATCACATAGGATGCAAAAATAGAATTGTTTTTAATCACTAACTCTTTGCAAATCAAAATCAAAACGTGTCTATCAGATAAAAAGTTACATCATAAATACATCATATAAAGTCACAACAGAAGTGATGCAATATTAATTAAATGTCACATGACAGAAAATTTGTACCAGCTTTCATTAACTGCATTATTTTTAAGCTGAATGGCAGAATATTTTCTGAAAAAAAAAAAAAAAACTTTAGAAAGAACACATTTAAAGTTCAGCCCCCAGAGTAGAAACTCAGTCTAACAAAAGTGAATCCACCTGTGATTTCCAGTCAGCCTGACTACATGAAGGTGTTGTGGTTGGTGTTATTCTGGTGGCAACTGACGACGGCCAATTTCCTCAATCTAACAGAATCCACTGGGAAGAACGGAGGACCAGATGGTGGACCAGAGAACCGGAGGAATCAGGAACCAACAGCAGGCAGAGATCAGCACTGAACACAAGAAAATAGAATTAGTGGTTGAACAAAAAATAACGTGGCTCAGACGGTTCAGCTCACAGCACTGACTGGAGGGACGAAGACGGTCCAACATCAAACCACGACTAAACGCTGTCTTTATAGGGACGCCACAGACGCTGATTAGCCGGCCTCCACCTGCACACGATCCGCTGATTGCAGATGGAAAACACCTGGACCCCTCATCAGCGTCTCACACACCTGTAGGGGAGAGAGAGGAAGGCCGAGGGAGGAGAGAGTCCTGCCACAGCTCACAGCCTTAAGCTGTGGCTGGAACACAGACAGCGAACTACTTTCACAATCTAACTGTGAAAAACACACATCAGCCCCTTCAGACTTGGTTCAGGAGTTATCAATGGAAATCAGAGTTTCTGTGAAGCTCAGACGGTTTCAAGAACAGTGCATATCATAAACTTCTATGAAGGACGTTCAAGAAAAACAACCTTGCTTGCTTTTTCGTGCAAAACGACATGATAAAACTTTGCCAAAGAACATGAAAAGAAGCTTCATGAATGTCTGAGGAACATTCTTTGGTCAGATGTAGATAAATGAGTTGGGTTCAGATGGAGTCCAGCATGTTTGGTGTGAACCTGACCAGGACTACCACAGTGGATGCATAGTCCTGACAGTGAAGCACGGAGGTGGAAGTATGATGATGTGGGGCTGAATGAGAGCAAAAGGTGTTGAGGAGATGATATTTATAGATGAATGTCTGAGGATAAACCAAAATACTGGCTGACTAGAAGCTGGAAGAAGAGGAAGATTCCAGCAGGAAAACCATCCAACGCAGTGCAATTTTGTCGGATCAAATTCCTACTGTGAGGCCTGCATTTTCAATATAGTGAATGTAAATTGTTAGTTTTTCAGTTAACATAAAGGAAAATTCTAACAACTGTTAGAAGCAATTAAGCTACTGTAAGGAGATACAATTTTTTTAATCATTAGATATCAATCAACTTTTTTATCCAACAGCTACGTTTTGATTTGCAGAGATTCAGTGTTAAGGTTCAATGGATTTTGCTCTTGTGTCCTATGTGGTAATTCAAACCTTGAACTTTGATTTGATTGTCGAGTTGGAATGATGCTTATCTCAAGTGGAAGGATATAATACTGTACGTCTGTCTGGGAATCAGGTCACAGCATTAGTGGCGCCAAAGCAGCTCTGAGCTGTTGAGGCCTCTGAAGGGAAAGTTCAAGGTGGACAAAAGTTAACGTGGATAAGACCCACAACACTCGCTAACGTTACCTACAAGAAAGGCCCCTAACCCAATGAAAGAATGAGCCGATGTCATTACACAATATTTTAGTAAGGAAAAGCAATAGAAAACTCCAGCCAAGTCACAAGTATTCTACTCACAAGCAACTTTTATTTGATGTTGAAGGTCATGGAATGACGTGGAATAACAGCAGTGATCAATTGAGTGGGTGGTAATATGCTGATATGCGTCTGGGAGGAATTCTCTTATGGCATTGATGTTGTCCGTGCTGCAGCTGCTGGCCACATGGAACACTTGTAAGACGGGAAATAAAAGTTGAAGGAAAGTTCTCAAGGCAACATTCAAAAAACACTTTTTTCAGATGTTCTTGAGACCTCAGATGACAGAACGTTCTTTATAAGACGTTCCTCTAATGTGATATATTTACGAAAGCGGAACCTTCTGAGGATGTTTTGGGGGTGTTGTTGAGGGAACTCATTATAGAATCTATACGTTCCCACAACGTTCCACAGTGTTACATTACTAGAAGCAAAAAGCC
The DNA here is from genome assembly GCA_027123335.1 of Amphiprion clarkii. NCBI lineage: Eukaryota > Metazoa > Chordata > Actinopteri > Pomacentridae > Amphiprion > Amphiprion clarkii. The sequence continues at coordinate 3,688,061 of CM049573.1, forward strand.
TGTTTAGTTTTCCTACCTTTACGAAGAACATTCTGGGAACTGACAGAAAACCTCCTGCTGAAAACATCCCTCGAACTTGGCTGAACTTTTTCAGAATGTTGATGGAACTTCTAGCTGGGCAACCGTTCTGCAGCTACACAACCCCAAACACAACAAGCTGCCATGCCTTGTGTGTTCTAACACCTTTTCATCGCAGCAGCATCCTGTTTTTTTTTTTAGCAGTTTGTGCTACAGTAGTGTCAATAAACCTTGACCCTGACAAAGTAGAGTTTGTCAAAGAGTCTCAGATTCTTACTTTAGACATTTTTCCTGCGTCCAACACCAACTTCAAGCCCAGACCGTCCACTTGCTGCCTCATAAATCACACCCATGAACAGATCTGTAACCAGATAACCAGCATTATTCACTTCACCTGTCAGTGGTTTTAATGTTGTGGCTCATCGGCGTTTCTGCTCAGTCATTTGAGATCTGATTAACACGCATCGACACAGTGTCCCACTAGGACAGCCTGTTATTCTTTTCCTCATTAATTCCTATTTGGCCAAAGCAGTACTTAGCAAGTTGCAATGTGCCCACGGCTTCAGTCGTGCTCATCAGCTGCTGCGTGTCTGCCAGACGGCTCAGCTGTTTGTTTCAGAGTTGTTGGGCATTTCAGGGACTTTTGTGGATAAAAGTGGAGTTGGGACTCTTAGAGTGGAGAAAAAAGGGGGAAAAAATGCAGGCTTTTTGTGCAGGGACAAAAAGAATAGAGCCAAAATGAGGCACATGAGAGATTAAGCTGAAATCTAGGGACTAAACAGCAGCTAGACAACACACCATATGCCCTGTGGCCCATTAACCAGCACTTTGGTCTCACTTGCACTTATTTTCATGACGTGTATTTTCAAAGCTCAATGCAAAAAAAAAACAAGATAAAGCAGAGCAGTAAGCCTTCCATTTTGCAGGTCATTTCCAGAGAAGTGCATTTATTTTCCATTCATTCAGAGAAAAATCCAAAAATACAATAGTTGCGTATTAAACACTAACCTCCAGGATTAAGAGGTACATTCTTTAGAAGAACAGTTTTGGGAAACACAACAGATCTCTGGCCAGAGTTCAAAAACATGCCAACCAGGACCTCTGCAGCTGGTTATTAATCAGCAAACACACCTTTAAACCAGTTTTTAAAACCTGTTTATTAGCGAGTTTTTAAGTGTAGAGATGCATATTTTCAAACTGTAGACTTTCTGTTTTCTCCTAGTCAGTATGCAAAGCTAACCAGGAAAGCAAGTCAATGCATTTAGAAAAATGGATAACAATGCAGTTTTTCATACTGCTGCTGCAGCACAGGTGACTTTGGTGTTGTGCTTTGGCAGCTCGACTGTGGAACATCAGATGAAGTACTCCAGTTGTGCAAACTAGAGTGTGCAGGTACAAGCCAGAGATACTTGAACTCCTTCTCTCGAGGAAGCAACTCAACCTGAACCCACAAGGAGGAACTTATTGGGTTCTGGCTGGTTCTCTGCCAGTTTGCTCCTTCATTGTTGGGGCTGAGTTGAGTAGCTCCAAGGGATGAAGTTTAGGTATCTTGAGATCTTGTTCATAGCTGACGTGAAAATGGAATGTAAACAAGACCGACTTTGGTGCAGCATTAGCAGTGATGCTGTAATCTGGAGCCAGTGGAGGTGAACCAGAAGACAAAGCTCTCCTTTTACCAGTCGATCTACATTCCGACCCTCAGCTCTAGTCATAGGCTCTGGGTAGAGACTGAAAGAATGAAATACAAGTGGTTGAAATGTGTTTCCTCATGGATGGCTGGTCTTTGCCTTACAGATAGGTAAGGATTAATTTTTTGGGGTGGGGCATCTTCCTTTGGAGGTTTTCTGGGCAGCTAGGAGAAATCAGGGTAGATCCAGAGCTAACAGAAGGGTATACATATCTCATGTGGCTCAGTATTTCCTTCCCTGGAGCCTCACAGCTTGAGTGGTTAAAAATAACAGAGTTGAATCAGCATCACTCTGACCCAAAACCTGCCAAATCATTATTCGCTTCACCAGCACATCATGTATTGTAGGGTGTCCGTGTTGGATTGTTTTTAAATGTGCGGGTCTAACTTACACATTTCTAACTGTATAATTTAAAAATGTCAATATATAGAGGTAAAACCAGAAGTCTGATAGCCACTGTTCCCTTTAAGTAAAGAAATTAAAATCTTGTTAAAATCACCTTCCATGTCTACGGAGGTGGAGTGTTTGACATTTAAAACATGCATTCGAGGCTTAGAGTCAGTGTAGTTATTCACCTGTGACTCTGCGGTGGATGGAAGCAATATTTTAATCTACAGCACACACACACACACACACATACACACAAAAACTGCATGAAAATTGTTACATTTAACTGAACATCCTCACATTTGTCACATTCCCACGCTGATGAGTATCTGCTCTTATGTAATTTCTCTCATCCTGACTTGACATTTGGGCTGAGAAGTAAACATATATTTTTTTTCTCACGTGTGGCAGGAAAAAATGAATAAATACATAAATTATGGGTGCTGTACGTATGACCGCACACGTGCTGCATTTCATGTATGAAGGAATTCATTACACCCTGAAGACGTCACAGGAGAAGAAATAACACAATATGTGCGACCTGATGGCAGCCCAGGGTGTATGCAGTCATGTCTGTGTCACAGTTTGTGTATGCATACGGCATGTGAACTAGCTGGTATATACAGGATTAGACTGTGTGTAACCTATGCAGTGTATTATCATTTGGCTCTAGGATCATTAGTGTAAATCGGTGATTCAGTGATGCTCAGAACTTTACACGAATAAACCTCAAAGGACATGTCCAAGAGCAGAACCACAACAGCCTTAAAATAATCCTGGCGAATATTAACTCTCTGGCCTGATTAAACAAAACAAGAAATATGTTAGGATCAAGTGGGATCCAGCAGGTTTGGTGTGGAATTGACCAGGAAACCCACAGTAAATGCATAGTCCTGACAGTAAAACATGGACAACAGCTCATCACAAATTAAGGCAGATGAACTAAATATTTTTTAAAAACTAAAGTTTTCTTGTTCAGTTTGTTCTTAAATATTGACTTTTCACTGTAATCTCATTAGTTAAACACTGTTTTTCAAATCACCTGGCTTCATTCTTCTTGGACTTGGCTAAAAAAACACTAAATGACTGTCATTTCCTTTGCTAGCCAAGCATTTTGGTTTTTTGCTAGAGGTTTAATTGACAGTTTTATGTAATTTACAGTTTAATTTACAGTTACAGAGCTTGGCATACTGATCTGAGTGAAACTACAGAACTGTACTATTGTATAAAGAAATAGTGCTTTATAAAACAATCCTAATTCAAGGTCCATTTTCTCACTTTTTCTATGCTTTCAATCAGATTACATTAGCTTTGCTTTATAAATATATGTCATGAATCGAATTTTTAAGCAAAAATACACCAGCTTTAACATTAAAATGATCTTAAAGTTCTCAACAATAAAGTACTAATTATGCATATTTCAGAAAAATGATTATTATATTATTGGAATATAATTATCGATGCTTTAAAGGTGCTTGAACTATTTTAAATTTGTTAAATTTCTTGTAAACTGAAGGTAATCAATAAAGTTTTATCTATAATAATATATCATAATTTATTAGCTGATTGTATTTCATATCATTAAAGCAAATAAATCTGCCAAATAAATATAGTGGAATAAAAAGTACATTATTTCCTTCGGAATTTTAGTGGAGTGGAAGTATAAAGTTGCAGAAACGGCACAAGTACCTCAAAATTGTGCTTAAATACAATGCTTGAGTAAATGTACCTAGTTATTTTCAGCCTCTGGACTTTGTTGGGTAGTTTTAGATTATATGTGAAGCATCTTTTGTTAAGACCTTTCAGTCATTTTTGCAGTTAAACAGACTGTGCTTTTAGTGAGACGAGGGACTGTCCTCTGTTGACAGTTCTAACAATCAAAGTCAAAACACATTCAAGAAAAGGTACAGACGTCATACATCTAAGACAGCTCCGTGTTGTGTGGATTCATCCCAGCATGCGTCATCTGGACAGGAAGAACAAGTTGTTGTTGTTGTCAGTGGGATTGCAGAGATCCTGAGCGTAGACTAGAGAATGTGACTCCGGACGTCTTACGACAGATAATCTGGTGATTAGCAGATAAGAAAAGAAGACATAGCTGGTTAGAGGGACAATGAAATTACACAGTTCCTCTGCTCTTAATTAATTAATTAGATCTAAATCCATTAAGTCTATTTGAAACCTTGTCTGACCGTAACACCAGTTCAAAGATATAATACAACAGCAGTGAGGATCACGGCAGCGTCAAAGGATTTAAAAGAGGACCCACCTCTCAATAACTGCATTGTTTCTCTGCTGAACGGTGCTCTTATGAACAACCAAAAACAAATACTTTGGAAGAACCATGCTGAAAATACAGGTCCAAAAGTAGAAAACCGGAACTCTATTCTCTCTCATATTTTGGTTTATTCTCAGACATTCATCTATAAATGTCATCTCCTCAACACCTTTTGCTCTCATGCAGCCCCATATCATCATACTTCCACCTCCGTGCTTCACTGTCAGGACTATGCATTCACTGTGGTAGTCCTGGTCAGGTTCACACCAAACATGATGACCTTCAGCTGTCCAAAGGAAGTTATCCCAACATTCATCAGGCTTCTTTTCATGATCTTTAGCAAAGCTTAATCTTGCAGTTTTGTGCTAAAAAACACCAAACTGCAAGGTGTTTGTCTTGAATGCCACCCATAGACATTCTGCAATGTCCTTCCACTATCTGAGCTTCACAGAAACTCTGGTTTCCACTAGTAACCCCTGTATTAAGTCTGAAGCAGCTGCTGTCTGGTTTTCACAGCTAGCTTTTGAAAGTAGTTCACTGTCTGTGCAGTCATTTTAGGAGGACGATCACTGCAGCCATGATTAAGGGTACTATGGCTCCTTCTATACCTCCTGATTACTGCTGACTCTGAGCTTCATAGATCTTTTGTTGCTCACTCATCTTCCTGTATCCTTTTCCACATTTGCAATATGTCACAGTCAGGTTTTTCAGCTTCTCTAGCAATTCGTTTCCATGTGGAGCCATGATGCAGACATACAGATAGACTTAACCCGAAGGTCCAAAACTGAGAAAGTTCTGCTGTTCACAGATCATTTTATAGCCATGTTCATGCAGTCAAGCAGACCAAAACTAAATCCTTTTCTGCATTGACTTTCCACTTTACAGCTTGAATTCTCACTGTAGACTTTCTAAAGTATCTGTTTTGATTTCTCATAAGAATATTCGCTCTACTGTAAGGTGATACAACTTTGAATCTTTTGACATTTCAGTGATATTGCACGGGGCAGTGCCAGCTTCTGTTGTCTGCTGTATAGAAGCTGTTTGTTTTTCTAGCATCGTGTCCTGAAGAAACACTCTGGGTTGAGTTTAGGTGAGTTGCAATACACCTCCAAACTCAAGAGTTTTCTTAACGAGCGTTTCATCTCCAGCGGGTTTTGAATGTCTGCGCAGCTTAACGTACATGTGTATTCCTTGGATGTGGATGTGAGACGGCGAGACGGAATAAATCTAACCAACCCATCTGTCGGGGCCGTGCAGATGCTGTCTCAGAGGCAGAAGATTAGTGCTAAACTTAGAAGAGAGGAGGGGACATGTGAGGAGAGGACGAGGGGAAAGCTCGGCAATGACTAACGCCAAAAACATAAATCTGAAGGCGACTGACAGCGTCGGAGCAGCCGTTTGGAGGGAGGATGAGAAAACGGAGAGTGTGAGGCTGTGATGGGGCAAGGCATGCTGGAACCACGTGAGACACCAAGAATCAGGGAGAAGGAAACTACAAATAAGGATGATGGGGAGAGATAAACAAAGACGGAAATTTGCAACTTTCAAAACTGTCACAACATCTCATTAAAGCAATAGATATGCTTGGTTAAATACATCCACGGTGAGTTAAGGACAGGATGAAGCAGCTGTAAGGGAGAAAAGTATTTATGTATCTTTGACTTTGGAAGCAATTATTTTTACTGATGCAAGATCAGTCACGACTCCACTAAAACTGCTGCTTTTTTCTGAGAAAAAAATTAATGTCGCTTTACGGTGTCCTCATTTCAACACAGAACTTAAACTGATGACCCACAAGACACTCCGTACTTTATTCATTTGTCTAGTGGAATGCTCTTCAGGGCCTGGGAAATGTCTTCGGTCCTTCAAATGTAAAATAGAGAATAGAAAGTGTTTTGAATTTGTACATTGGTTGGGTACATTTGATTGGCTTTTCAAGGATGTGTCCAAACTCCTACTTCCTCTACTTTTCTCGTTAAAATACTCCGGCGATATTCTATTGGATTCAAGTCAGGCATCATATTTGTTCAGGTTGTTGTTCTCACTTTCAGTTTCTGTTCTTTAGATGCTCTTGTGTGATTTAGTTCTTTGGATGGTTTTCCTGGTGGAATATTCCTCTTCTTCCAGATTCTTGTCAGCCAGTATGTTGGTTTATCCACAGACATTCGTATATAAATGTCATCTCCCCATATCATCATATTTCCACCTCCGTGCTTCACTGTCAGGACTATGCATCCACTGTGGTAGTCCTGGTCAGGTTCACACCAAACATGCTGGACTCCATCTGAGACCAACTAGTTTATCTTCATCTGACCAAAGAATGTTCTCCCAACATTCATCAGGCTTCTTTTCATGCATTTTAGCTAAGTTTGACTTTTCTGTTTGCACCAAAAAAGTGTTTTTCTTGTCCTCCGTCCATAGAGGTTGATGTTTTGAAGTGTTCTTCACACAAACTCTGATTTCCACTGGTAACTCCTGTGGCAAGCCTGAAGCAGCTGTTATCTGATTTTTACAGTTAGATTTTGAAAGTAGTAGTTCACTGTCTGTGGAGTCATTTCAGGAGGACGACCACTGCAGCCATGATTAGTGGTACTATGGCTCCTTCTATACCTCCTGATTACTGCTGACACTGTGTTTTCAGTGATATTTACTTCCTGTATTCTTTCCATCTTCTGAGGTCTCACAATCAGATTTTTCAGTTCCTCTGTTCAATTCCTCTCCATGTGGAGCCACGATGCAGACATAGACACAGTCCATAGGTCCAAAACTGAGAACGTTCTGCAGCTCATTTTAGAACCATGTTCATGCAGTTCGACTGATTGGAAATCACAGATGTATAAACCTTTGCTGCACAAACTTTGGGGGCTTGAATGTTTTTTCAATAAAATCTTTCTAAAGTTGTAGTAATGTTGTATGTTGTACTTTGAACACTTCAAGATAGTAATTGTTGAATCTCCCAATCATAAAAACATACGTCTTTCAGATTTTCTCAGGTGCCAAGTTAAATGAAATGCAAATCATCCGCCCTCTTACACAAGCGGGTTATGAGCTGATTTATTATGGAATGGAGAATCAGAAATGCATTTATATGAAAATGCCATAGATCATTGCCTCAACCTTAAGGCTTTCAAAATGAGGTTTGAGAAATGGAACGATCAGCATCACTGATCAGAGATAAAATTGCATCTTTAAAACCCAGTCGGTTTCCCTTACGAGGCAGGAGTGGAAGCTGTTTGGGCATTAAGCAGACGGGACCAGGAATTACTGCACGGATGCTGCAGGGAAGCAGGATTCGTTTAAAACCTCAAAAATGGTGTTGCAGAGAAAAGAAAGAACACAAACAAGATTTAGATCTTTGCTTTGTTTGATTAAAGCACCAAAGTAGTAAAGTTGAATCATTGTGCAGATTTGATGATTGAGAACGCGGGTGTAGATTTCATACTTGATTTTCTTCACTTTGGGGAGTTTTTGTGCAACTATTTGTGCCTTTTCTGCATCAATTTAGAGAGATTTTTCCTCTCTACTCTGCTCATCAGCTGTAGAAGGATGTTTCGCCATGCTGGATGTATCTTCCAACAACTTTACTCCTCTGTTCACTGTTTTTGAGCCATGCTGCATTTATTTTATTGATCCAGAATGTTTGATTTTCCTCTTAGAATCTCTTATCTCCTCTCTGCTCTGTGGAAACACCGCCTCTTACTTTCTTCAATGACATGGTGACAACTTAAAACACATTCATTCTTGATTTCTCACATTTTGGTGATTCTCTGAGCAACAATTTGTGCCTTTTAGGTGTCAATTCATGGTTTAAATATTTTTATTTACACGTGCTGTTTGTTGGATGTATCCCCTGGTTTCCCCCTCAAATCCACGCCTATGATTAAGAGCTGATTTTCTGAATTTGGCTCCAGGTGCCACAACGTGACATCCGTGACTCAGCTTGTTTTCACCTTCTGGTTTGGTTCTGGAAAGATGCTGCGTCACTCATCCCATGAAGACACTTGCACAAATGCACGTATGTTACAAGTCTTCCATCGGCCGCCCTTATGTTCGTGAGTCAGCGGTGAATTAACATGAAGGTTCACGTGGCGAGAAGCAGATTTTTTTTCCAAACAGGATCCATAAGGCAGAGTAGGAGGGCGTCTTTTTGCCTCGTGGCTGCACAGGATCGTCACCACGCAGGAGCATGGGGAGCAGAGACGGCGTCAACAACAGGGTCATCGGTTTCGTGTGCGTCGTCGGCCGTCTGGGCGAGCTGTAGATGGATGAGTGTTGAGAGGTTTGGTTACGACGACATGTTTAACCCTCTGAACCCGGAGAAGTTCCTGGGCCTTTTGCTCCTGTCGTATTTTTACCCACAGCGGGCTCATTTGTAACTGCAAGAGTCTCTATGGAAACAGCACAAACCATAAAGGAGAGAGAACTAAAATATCCCCCTACAGTTAAAGTTCAATTTCTTTGATTATTCATTTTACATAAATTGAAAAGAAAAAGGATCAAAACGTCAAACTTTTTTCCAAGTGCCCACAGTTGGACTAATGGAGGCTCCACATGCAATTGATGTTTTCCTTTTCAAACGTCTACAAACTTTTTCACACTCCTCTGCTCTAGAAAGATGTTTCACCATGCCGAATGTATCTCCAACAACTTGCTCCTCTGTTCACTGTTTTTTTAGTCATTCAGCATTTATTTTATTTATCCAGTAGCTTTGATTTTCCTCTTAGTCTGGTTAGTTATTTGAAATTTGTCCAAAATTAATTGACTTGAAGCTTGTATGAAATTTGTCCACAGTAATAAAAAAGTGAAAAAACTAACTCTTTTATGCTAGAAAACAATAGTGTAGATCTCTATTGTCACTGCTGCAGAACAACTAAAAGTAATTTAGCAGTTCCTGTAATTAGCAGCACCAATAAAAGAACACAAATTCAGAGGAATAAGCAGGAGGTTCAGTTCATAACATCTTTGAGATTTTTTCTGTTATTTCTTCTAACACTGTTTTCTAAACACTGGCAGATGGCTGTACAGGTTGTCAGTTTCAAAACTGACCTTATATACTTGATGTGGTCATGTGGACGCAGGTTTTCTGTGTAATTATTCTTAATCAACATTTTAAACAAGAATTAAAGCTGCAGCTCACCTGTGAAACTGGCTGTTGGTCTGATTGTATGACTGTGTGTTTTCGATGATGTTCTGAGGACATTTCATCTGTGCAGCTACGTGTCCATGTGTGTTACATAAAACACTGCAGGATTTAGATTAGAATGAGTTTTGGGACAACCAATACATTATGATTACAGTTAGAGAATAAAACACAGACATTTTACATCACTTTTCCTGTGTATTTTCTAGATTTTTTCCACTATTTTTTTGAAACACACAAAAACATCAGTAAAGTTTAAGATTACAAGATCAGTTTAGACTGAATTTACATCTTAAATGTAAGAAAACATTAAAAAACTGCAACTCTTAATATAAATGTAATTTTTAAAAAGAAAATGAACATTTTTGACTTAAAATGATTGCTGAGACATTCACAAATTTTAAAAATATTTAATTGTATTTCATATATTCATATTAGTAAGATTAGATATAATTCATGATAAATTAACAGAAAAAGAATTATTTGTTCTGTCATCTGTCTGTCTATTGTTTTAACTTTTATTTTATAGGTAATTTCATCATTTTTAACATAAACAATGTTTAAAAAAATCTATTTTTAAAAGAAAAAGGTTTATATACATATATATGTTTACAATCTTTATATCTTTTAGACATTTTAAAATTAAATTTAAATATCTATCTATCTATATTTTGAAAATATTTAGATTTTTAAAAATATTTATAACACTATAAAGTCACAAAAATTACACAATAAAAATTTTTAATCTAAAATTAAGGTTGAAAAATGTAATTTAACTGAGAAAAACATGTTAAATATATTTATTTATATATTTATTTATGGCCTCCCAGCTGCCTCAGTAATATGATTTTTTTCCTACTGTTTTATTTAGTTATATTTTTAGTTTTTCATTTGTTTGTTTTTGCAGTGTGGTGTTAAAACTGGTTCTACTTAACAGACCTCAGGTCAGCCGTGTGGATGTTTGGGGTTAATTGTAGCATCAGAACAACAGAACGGTGCTTGTGTGTTTTAAACGTCGTCAGAACAAACCCATCGCAGACACTTTCACATTTACAAGCCTGCTCATGCATATCATTGGTTTCTCTGTAAAACAAACACAATCACAGGGAGTAGATGTTGTTTTCTCCCCTCCTCAGTCTGACTCATTGTGATAAATGAATGCAGACGAAAAAAAAAAAAAAAAAAAAAAAGCTGCTTTCGAGCCAGTAACTGGAAGACCTTGAGTTTCAAAAGCCATTTGCTGAGGCCTCGGATGGGTAGTCGTTGCATAATTTCCTCTAGGTGAGAGTCCCTGGCCTCCAGCTCCACATCAAAACCCCGCCAGTGAACTCGACGTGAGCACAAATAAACGGTTATATCATAACAGCGAAGCAAATCTGCGCGTTTAATCCGACAAATCTAGTTACACAACGGCCATTGTGGCTATAATGGATTTATGTATTCCGATAAAGGATTACAAGCGAGGGGCGTTCAGGAGCAGCGCCTCTGACGGCCGGAGCCGCGACTGAACAGCGACCCCGTGTGGTCAGCGTCCGCCACTGCAGCCGGGACATGAGAGGGGTCTCTGATGTACTGAACCGAGGAGTTAACTCTCCTGTTGTCCTCATTTACTGGCACCAAAAAATAGTGTTTCCTTGTCTGAAAAAAAAGACAAAAATTCAGAAAAAAAAAAATTACACAAATGTCAGAAAATTTGCAAAACTTTAAGGAAGAAAATTCCAAATATTCCCTAAAAGTTTTTATTTAAAAAAAATAAAATAAAAAAGAATCCCCCAAATTTGGCAAAAAAATTCTTGTAAATATTTTCAAAAAATGAATAAAAGTCTTCCAAAAAAATTCAGAAAAATATTTAAAGTGATTCCATATATATCAATAAAACTTCTAATATTTTCTTTAAGAACATTCACAAAAAAAATCAACCAAAATCCAGCGAAATTCGCTGGATTTTGGTTGATTTTCCTGTGAATGTTCTTAAAGAAACATTTTTAACATTTCTTTTTTTCACCAAAAAAATTTCAAAAATTTCCCAAAACTGTTGAAAATGTGGACATCAGAAGTTTCACTGTGAAAATATATTTTTTCCCCACATTGTCAAACTTTAAAACGGGTCAATCTGACCCGCAGGACGACACGAGGGTTAACAGAGCTGGAAACAGCTGGGTGCATTCTCCTTTTGGTGTAGCACAAGAACACTGGTGGAGACATGAACAGATTTAATCTAGAATCACAGATCAGACACTGACGCAGAAGAATGATGAAGACTAACCATCTTGGAAGAGACTTGGGAGTTTGCTGTTGAGGGCGTTTCTCAGAAATACTGATTCAGTTTTGGGGGAAAATTAGTTTGTTGGGTGGCGTCGGTGGGAGAATTCATCCCCTGGAGTCTACTTTCCAGAGAATGAGTCACCGCCTGTTGCAGAGGACGATGATGTCTCTGCTTCCAGATGGAAATGATGATGCACTTTTCAGATCAGCGGGATGAGATCGGTGTCATATTATTTACTGAAATAATACTGTTAACCCAACATTTGCTGCATTTTTACTCACTGTTGGTTCATTTTTCTCTGCAATATAAGCTTCTGCATCTCCAACGAACTCCAAAATAAAAGCATTCTGTATGGTTATAATTCCATAAATCCTAAAGAAGAGTGAGTGTTTCCTTGATTATTTATTTTTCCAAGAACTAAAAAAAACCTGGAATCAACATGTGGAATATTTTTCTAAGTGCTCACAAGTGCTAGACTGGAAAAAATGAAGGTTCTACATGCTTTAGATATTTTACTACTTTTACATTTTTAAATACATCTCTATGTTTGTCGAATATGTGCACTGCAGATACACAGCCTGCAGTTCAGCTGAAATGTTTCTGAAGTTTTTGGCACAGGAATTTTTTACAAAATCTGGTTAGTGCAAATGGTTTCTTTTTTGCAGATTTCTAAATGAGACATGATGAATAAGGTCATTTTGATGAAATTTTTTTTTAGCTCATATTTGATTCATTTTCCAAACTGTGAGTTACAGATGATGTGTTCAAGGACAATTAAAAAGAGTGCAGAATATTTAGTTATTAACAGAATCTGGTAAGTGTAAATGGTTTAATTTTTGTACATTTTTTTACACTAGACATGAAGAATAAAGTGTTTTTAATGGATTTTTAGCTCATATTTGGCTAATTTTCCAGAAGTTAACTGCATGTCACAGTTGATGCGTTCAAGGACTGTTGACAAGAATATATTGCTTTTTGCACAATCTAGCAAGTGCAAATGCTTTTTTATGGGCAAATTTTTAAACAAGACATGAAGAATAAAGTGATTTTGATGAAATATCATAATTTTAAGCTTAGATTTGGTTAATATTCCCAGTGGAATTGCATGTCAGATTGCCAGAAAGCTGAAAACCAACATTTTTTTCCAGGTTCTGGCTCTGATAAATGGTGTGGTTTTGGCAATTGCTTAAAGATAACATGTCTTCCAAACCTGCTGGCTGGTTTTGGGGTTCAGAGTGTTAATAAAGGAAACAATCAAACCACCCACTTCTTCTTGATAGCTGCAAACCAGCTGGAGAAAAAACAGGACTTTTCCACAGCCAAAATGTGCTTTAAAAAGTGTTTCCTTTCCTTCATTACACAAACGCTGTAGAAGTGACTGGAGCAAATCTGCCACTAATGATTCTTTTCACCGTCAGTTAATCTGCTGCATAATTTCTGCAGGGTTTGATCAATCATTCGGTGGTTAAAATGTCAGAAAACACTATATTTTCCAAGTCATACTTTCTTGTGACATCTTAAAACCTCCTGTTCAACCTCAAACCCAAAGATATTCGCTTCACTATGGATCTAAACCTTCTCGTTTTGAATAAAAACATGATTATGTGAAGCCGCTCAGACCTTCTCGGTGACCCTCTTGGCCCTTCTGCTTCACACAATCAACCTCTTTTTGGTGAAAAACCTTCGACAGCTCCTTCAGATTTGACGGACAGATCAGCTGAAGACTTTTAGCTGCAGCGAAGGCCAATTTCTCTCCCCAGCAGAAACGTATTCTAGCCTTTATTAGCGCTCCGTTAGCCGTCGTCTCTGCAGCTCCTCCAGTTCTAACGGGTAAAAATAAAAAGCCTGATCACATAACTCCACCTCCTTCTACTGGTTGTGTCTCTATTAGTGAGAGTTTATTGTTTGTTTTTAAGGTTTTAAATGTTCTTAGAAACCCATTTTTACGGGGTCGCGACGGCATTGTTGTTGATTTTATTATTCTTTTGCATCAATTGGATTATTTTTTTCACCCTGAAATCCAGTTTTCCTGCATTATGAATCCTCTATTGTGTTGTACGACTCTGTTTTCCATTTCTCAGCTCCTTTTTGTTTTGTTTCGTGCCACCTGACTGGCTTTCTGTTGTGTTATTGTCTTCCTGAGTTTCCTGTTTTTTGACTTGTCTGTCAGAGCACTTTGTAAACTCGGCTTTTAAAGGCTGCCATATAATTACGGTTATTGTTAAAGTTATTATTATTATTATTATCATTGCTTCCCTGTTGAGGAACCAGATGTTCTTGTACAAAAAAACCAAACTGAACTTCTACATTTCCAGGTACAAATGGCAGTTTAAGACCTTTAATTGGCATTCAAATAGAGCTTGACTTCATCTTTTACAGATGATTAATTTTCTCTTGTCGCTGTGATTCATGGTTTGCTGTGTTGTGAAGCACTTTGCTCTAATGCTTGTTGTTTTTAAATGTGCTTTATAAATAAATCTGATTTTAAATGTCTGACAAATTGTTCATTTATCACATTGTGTGAGATTTACTTCAGTTCTCAGTATTTAAATGTTTTGCTTCCAAACAGTAACTTGTGTTAAAAGGGAGCATGTGAGAGCCCATTCCTCAGCTTTTATGCTCCATAAATCTACTTTTTTTCTACCTTTGCTGCCCTTTATCTGCCCCATCAATTTCCTCATGCCTTGCTGCCAGTCAGGGCAGAATAACTTGATAATCTATTTTATGAAAATCCCTGCAGGTGTTACCAAAAGTTTCAAAAATATTGGCTCCATATTGTAAAGATATTTTACTAGTTGCACTTTTGTTTCCATACTTGTCTCCTCTCTGCTCTGTGTAAACACTGCCTGCAGTTCAGCCGAAAAGTCTCCGAATATTTGTCACATGATTGTTGGCCACACCTGAATCAGTCATGACTTTTTGGTTGTGCCAAAGAGTGCAGAATTTTGTTTTTTTCACAGAATCTGTTGAATACTGTTTATTTATTTTTAAAGAAATGGCAATGTGTTAAACCGAAGCCAGAAAACCAAGCATCTAAGCGCCATTTTTTTGCCTTTCATGCTCCACATCTGTCCGTTTTCCATCTCTATCTGCTGACCTCTATCTGTCCCTCCACCTTCTTCCTCGTGTCGTCCTGTCAGTCACAATAACTCCACCTGTATGACAAAGGCCTGTTGCATAAGATCAGACAATGAGCTCGGCTGCTCTCTGACATCAGCGGCGGTTTTATCCGTCCATCAGCTGCCGCCGTCGACACGCCGCCGGTCCGTCCCATTGTCATTCAAATGTCGGGGGCTGGTGATTGAAGCGCTTATCTCCCCTAATCGGAGCGTGTAAAGGTATTACTGCTGGGGGGAGAGCCTCGCCACACCAACTTTGATATGGAAAATCGCATCTGTGAGCTCCAAAACAACATTATCTACAGAGAACTGAATATACCAGGTAGAACCTTTCCCACAGCCCCCTCCATCTGTTGTC
Organism: Amphiprion clarkii; assembly: GCA_027123335.1. Taxonomy (NCBI): domain Eukaryota; kingdom Metazoa; phylum Chordata; class Actinopteri; family Pomacentridae; genus Amphiprion; species Amphiprion clarkii. Next base: position 3,703,315 of record CM049573.1, read on the forward strand.
TTGGATTAGCGCTGCGCTTATTCCCGCCTTTTTTTCCCGCCGCCGCCCGTATCCTCAAAGAACAGAGAGCGAATAAAGAGGCGAACACACACGTGGGTAAAAGTAACATTTGTAAGCTTATTATTTTTGTTATCATGATCATTGTTATAACCTCTGTTATGGTTTGTTCAGTTTACAGTTTATTTTCAAGTTCATTTAAAGTCATTCCAGTCGAAGGTAAACATGATTGTAAATTGTTGTTTCCAACACTATTAAATGCTTTTGTTGCTTTGCCAGACAACAATCGGTTCACACACACACACACATGAAACAAAGACTCAGTCGCTCTCGCATCCGTTCACCTGCACACACACTCACACATTTACACACCGACAACAAAGACTCCCGCAGTCATGAAGTGATTAACCAGAAATGAGCTCTGACTCACACACACTTTTCTTGCGCTCGTGTCTAAGTTCATAAGTGCAACTTCTTGAAGAGTGATTTACCCTCTGCGCTAGCTCTTCTTCGACCCTCCACACCTGAACCTTTCCCCACCTGCCCTCCCGACCGCGAGCCGTACGAGCACCTGGGCTGCACTGCAGTGACTCTTTATGTTTCCACGATGAGGCACGACGTCTCGTCTGGGTGACGAGACCTACTGCATTTCTGTTCATCTTTCTGTTGCACGTGTGCGGCCAGACTGCATTGAGAAGAAAAAAACCTCACAGCAAGGTCGAAAATAACTTCTTTAGAGTAGAACAGAATGACATCTTATATATCTCTGAATCCCGGTGGTCCAAAGGGGTTGCAACACAAATCTTGTTTTGCAGTTTTTTTTCTGAAGAATTCCTGATATCAGCGTCGTGGACCAGATAAATGCTTCCTGGAGCAGACGTAGCTTCAGGCTGTTTTCCACTGCGGGAACTCGCGGGCCGGTTTACCATCACACAAACCTTTATGCATGTTCTGACTGCAAGAAGAGCCTTGGTGGAGCCAATTTCAGGGAGAAGAAAGGGTAGAAACTTCTGCGTGGACCTGAAAATTCATTCTGCAGATCTTGTGTTTGATTAAGAGAACACAAAGCACCATTTTTTCTGCCCTCATCGAGTAGCATCAACAGCAGAAAATCCACTGTGTAGGCTAACATACCAAATATTCACTGTAAAAGAGTGGGTGGTCAAAAAATAAACAGGATTTAGCTGCAACCAGTCAAATCAAGTCAACAAATGAGGCTTAAAGGACGATGAAAGCAGGTTTTTACTCTACAAAAGCAAAGCAAGGCAAGTTTTCCCTAAGTTATTGAAAAAAATGGAAAAAAGTGGACTTAACTGCAAGTGGTATGTAAATTTTTGCTACACAACAGGCTCAAATCTGCCACCTCTGGTTTGAGACGACACCTATTCTGTTCTCCAGGGTCTTAGTAAACTTTCCTTCAATATTAAAGCACTTTTTACTGCACATAAGAGAAATTAAATGTGCACTTGCTGGCGCAGGATAACTAACCACTGTAGTTCTGCTATGTTTTTACCAACCGGTGTGAATCCCTTCTCAAATACTATGCAGTAAAATGACATGTTTATCCTGCAGGACATGATGAGACACAAAATCGGTGGAACTTTATATTGAGCAGGCGTTATTGATTGCGAGTAAAGACACGATTTAAATTGCAAATTGAGAAATCCAGCGTAAACAGGTAGGATTAACAAAAAGGTCCCACAAGGGGGTTTCACGCCATTTTCTACTTCCTACACGCTCAAAGAACCGGAGTTAAGTCCAGTAGCTACCATTTGTCGTTTGCTTTTGGTGCACTTGGGGTTAACGTTATGGCCAAAGCTGTTGGATTCGACACTGAAATGGAAACAAAAAGGCCGAAAGTCTTGATTAGTGGTCATTTCTGTAAACGTTCACACCACCTTGTGCCACAAATTCCATCTTTTTTCCCATTTTCTACTGCTTAAAGTTACGTTTTTCTGGAAGTTCCTCCGTCCAGCGTCATTTTCCTGTTTCCTCCTGGAGTATCGTGTGGCGTTCCAAGGCCGGATGAGATATGTTCTCCCTCCAGTGAGTACTACCCCGGTACCTGGAAAACCTCCCAAGTTTGTTGACTCCACTCCAAGCTCTTGGAAGCTCCTCATTTTAACTCCAATTCTGAGCCCAACCACCCTCATTTTAGTCGACTGTATCCGAGAACTCATGACCATCGATGAGGGTTGGAATGTAGATCAAGTTCCTGCAGTGGAAATCCACCCTTTCATTCAAACGCGTCAGTTTTACCCTTTAAAAAAATTGGGCAACTAAAAGAGAATGGTCAAAACTATACATTGAACAGGACAAGGTGTTGCAACCACAACTGCTGGATCCTACAATTCCCATGATGCAACTCTGTGACATCTTCTGTTGGACCTTCCCCGTCTATGTTTTTCAAGCGTCACGGCCGTATTTCATTGCATGTTTCAGACGTTATGCAACAGTCTGCACAGACTGAGTAACACTTACCGACAAGTCAACACATATTTGTGTGTTATTGTTGGAGTGTCGCTCAAGGAGACAAAATATAAACCATCAAAAACAAACTTTTAAAGATACTTTAACCTTAAAGGTGGAGAGATTCGCAGCCCAAGTTTCCATACGGCTCGACCCGCCCGATTTTCCAACTTTTAAACCCGTCTTCCCCCTCAAGATAACCCAATATATACCACAGCGAACTCAACAAAAACTGTAATTAAAGAAAAAACAAAACAACCACAAAGTTAAAAACTGAACTTCAACTTTGTAAAAATGCTTACATCACATTTCACCTCGTCAGATTTTTCAAGACATTTCGAATTTTCCATTCTGTGTCCGTTTTTGACATTTACACGAGTACTTGAACGTCTCACGTGCCGGTGGGTGAGCCGCCGTCGTGGCCCGGCGGTCGGCTCGCAGTCCATCATCATCATCACCATCATTATAATCAGCTTCACCTTCATCACTGCTATCAGCTACTATGGTAAGCCATGCCCCTACTAGAGTCCGTTGTTGGCAGGGTAGGGTAACCATGGTGAATAAGGTGCTAGTTGCTATGGAAACGCTATTCTGAAGCAACCGACTGGTACATTTGTTTGTGAATTGCTGTACCTCCCCACCAAAGCACTTGGTATTTGTATGTATAACTTGTTGCTCTGTTTTTGAGATATATAATTTTTTGTAGTTTTTTTTTTTTTCATTTTGCATTTATAAGATGTACAGTATGTGGATGTGTTCTCAGGCTGTTAGTACCATTTAAAATATCCTCTCTCTCTCTCAAAGACAAACACATGGGGTTTTTTCCTCACTCTCAAGGACACGTAACAGAAAAAAAAAATTGTGGCATCTGACGTGGAGTTTACGGAGAATGAAGCCGGCGGAGCGGAGCTTAAACGTGTTAATGTCCGGACGTGTTCGTGTACGAGGGTAAGTATTGCTGAGTGCATCCATGGCCGCTCCCGTAGCCATCCATCGTGTGCTTCGTTAACCTCGGAGATGACGGAGGACTGACCGGAGAAAGAAACACAGCAACTTAGAACACCGACAAACCCTCAATGGCACATCTAAGCTCCTTTTTTTTCCCCATTTAAATGCTCTTTAACTCCCGTTGCCTTCTGCAGACCAACACATAGTGGAGATGGCAACTAAAACGGCGGAGTTGTTGTATGAGCTATCAGCTACTTTGACTAGTTTCCTACAAAAAGAACCGGCAAAGTTCGTCGGCTTGTTTTTTTTTTCTTCCTCCGAGTTCCCAGCATCGAATTCGACGACGAGAACAAACAAAACAAAACAAAAAAAAAGGCAATTTCAGTTCAATTCGATCCAGTTCGTTTGAGTTCAGTCTTGTTGTAAGAAACTATGGCAACTAGCCCCTAAGGAAGTGTTACAGCCAATCGGATTCCGAGGGAAAAAAGTCTTCGGACGTTTTTTTTAATTTGTTTTTTTTGCTACCAATCGGGTGGTCTTCTTTTGATGGTGGTTCCAGCGCCGTCTCTAAATGCTTCGTGTGGTTGTGCATGATTGAACAAGCTCGACAACGTGGCCTGCTCAGACACACAAACACACACCTGGGCCCGCTTTAACAGAGTCACCGAGTGCCTGAAGGTCTTCCAGCTCCACCAAAACCACAATCCCTCACACACGCGCACACACACGCACACACGCACACACACACACACACACACACACACGCACACACAGCTGCACAAACGCACTAACACACACACACACTCACACTGTGATGCTTCCAAACTCTAATTTCAAAGTCTTCTTCTCGCTTCCTCTCCACTCTCCTGCTTTCCTCCCGCCCACTGATACTGTACACCGTCCCAAGGCTAGTTGGCATGGTGACGCTGATGGCACGGCCGTTGCTAGGAGATGAAGAGGGCGGCCAGAAAGAGCATCGTCACGGTGAGGAGAAGGCGATCCCTGGACGGGCTGCTGCCGCTGACGCTCTTCTCCAGCTTGGGAACGAACGGGTTAAATTCATCTGCAAAAAAACAAAACCAAGACAAAAAAGAAAAGGAGAGTTAGTGATTTATTTGCTCCTGTTGCATTTTTACTCACTGAACATTCATTTTTCACTGCAATATAAAGTCCTGCACCTGTATGGAAACAGAACAACCATGAAGAAGGAGAGAGAACTCAGAAATGTGCAGAATGACACAGTTAGAATCACAGAAATCATTAAAAAAATTATTTAAAAAACTTGGAATCTATGGAGCTAAAACAGAGACAGTAAAGGGTGTTGTTGAAAAAACAGAATGTCTTTGAAAATAAATTTTATGAGTGAAAAAATACTAAAATAAAATTTATCAATGATAAAAATTAATCGCATTTGAAAATAAAATTCGTCATTGAAAATAAATTGTGACTGAAAAAAATATTTTTTACTCAAAATTTTAATCACTGAAAAAAATTGTCATTGAAAATAAAAATGTATTATTGAAAAAAAAATATTTGTCATCGAAAATACAATTTATCATTGAAAAATTTCTTTTGAAAATTGGTCATTGAAAAAAAAACTGACATTGAAAATTAAATTTATCATTGACTATTTAAAAAAAATTGGTCATTAAAAATAAAATGTATCGCTGAAAAAACATATTGGTTATTGAAAATAAAATTCAATCGACGTGCAAAAATCTTGGCTCCACATGCAACAGATATTTAATTACTTATTTTACCAATCTCTACAAACTTTTTCACACAACTCTACTCTAGAAAGATGTTTCACCATGCTGAATGTATCTTCCAACAACTTACTCCTCTGTTCATTTTTTTTGAGCCATGCTGCTTTTACTTTATTGATCTAATGTGTTTGCTTTTCCTCTCATGATCCTTTTGGACAAATTTCAACTAAATTTCAATTTGGATTTGGTTATTTTTTCAAACTGAACTGCATATCATAGATGATACATTCAAAGACTACAGGAAAGTAGAAAATCTGATGATTATTCCTGTTTTTAGAGTTTCTGGCTCTGGTAAACGGTGTAATTTAGGTGATTTTTTTTAACACATTAGATGACTTTCTAACCCGTTGGCAGGTTCAGAAGGTTAAAACCTTAAAAGGAACATTTAAAAAGTGTTTATCCGAGCATCTAAATGTGCTATAATCTCGTTACACAGCACAGCATTTGGTAAAATATGCCAATATCTTTCCGCTGACTGAACAAAAGGCAGCTCTGAGCCTCACACCCACTGAAATATGGCCGATCTGCAGCACAGCAGCAGAGCCACATATACTGCAGCTGTTGTTCTAATGAGGCGACATTCACAGACACACACACATGCATAGTTTACACACAGAGACGCTGTTTACACTGTCAGCCTGCACAATATATAGTTTCAGCAGTAGTGTATAAAGTAAGGCAAATTAACTCAACTTCTGTTGCAGTTTTACAGAAAAATAAAATTCCCACGGTTCTAATTTTCCACGACTGATCTACAGATGAAGTCTGTCCGATAGAACATCATTCACTCTGATTTAAGGATTCTAGGAGGTTTTCTTTTTAACTTTATTTAAAAGACACAATTTATTGACCTGCAGAAAAACTAAATGTTACAATGTCAGTTTTTTTATTCTCCCTAATCTTGTGCAGCTGTAATATAATAGCTTTATTGCACAACTTGAAATAAACTCTACTGATTACCAAAAGGACACGAGACCTGCGTCACTTTTGCATTTTGGTTTTTTAGGGATCTTTTAAGGCATACAATTAGTTCCAGGAAGCAGAAAAACCCAATATTGAAATGTTTTTTGCTAATTTCTTACAATATTTTTCAGCTGTAATATAGTTAGAATACAGTTTGATACAGAACAGGACATGGATTTGCATGATTTCCATAAGGACACGAGTGTCTTTCACTTTTGCATTTGTATTTTTTTTGTGAATTTTCAACTCCAATGCCTCAAAAACTTGTGCAAAATAATTAGAAAATTTTCAACATGTACTTGAAACTTTCTAAGAGGACTCCTAAGTCTCCAAAGTGACACAAGATTGTCCAAAAGGTCTCAAATTTGTGCAGAATGGCTTAAAATTTGTCTCAAATAAGTTGAAAACTGTCCACAGTTCCTCAAAACTATCCAGAAGACTCTGAAAATGTCCAAAATTTGCACAAAATATTCAAATGTTAATTGTTTACCAATGTTGTGCAGCTCTAATAGAAATAGTTTTGCTGCAAAATCGGCCATAGGTTCTACTGGTTACTTTCATATTTGGCTTTTTCAAGGTGTAGAGTCAATGCCAGAAAGCAGATGTTGCAACATCAGCCCCTGATATAAACTATTAGTCCCATCAACTCTCCTTCATGTGCACCTTAAAAAAAGCTAAGAATAGCTGCGGTCTTTGTCTCGGAGCGACGTAATGTTGATGTCTGCTCGCTGCCAGACAGTTCGCTGCACGTCTGAACCTTGGAGCCACGTGAAGCCGACACACCTTCTGTAAGTCAGTTGATTAATGAGACGGGAGACCAGACAGAAGCACAATTTTCCGTCTGATGCTGATTAGCAGCTCCTGCGTTGGCCTCGGTGTTTCCGTCTACCTGCGGGACGTTTGAACCGAGGGTCAGACGGCAGAGTAATGGCCGGCTGAAGCCTGCTTCTAGAGACCAGCTCCGACCTAATGAGGTCTGAGCGGCGGCGGGGCTCGGGTTAAACGCTCTGACCGCTCTGTAACCGAGCCGGATCGGAACACCGAGCCGCTGAAGGGGGAACGTGCTTCGGGAGACGCGAGCATCTTGTCCGACCGGCTCTGAAGGCTCATTACACAACGGCAGAAACACACCGTCGCCGTCGCAGGTAAACACAGAGCAGGCTTGTGACGAACACTGTGAACTTGTGACATGTAGAAAAAAACAAACTGTGTGGGTTTCAAGGCTGCAGCTTCCACCTGGTAATTAGGAAGCTCAGACACCTGCAGGGGAATGTGAACGTTGAGGTGACATGAAAACAGTTCATGACAGACACGTCAAACTCAAGGCCCGCAGTTTGATGTTTTATATCTATCAGATATAATACCTGCAGGTATTTTGCCCCACTGATACTTAAAATCCCAGAATGCAGTGCAAAACCTGGTGGATAGTGCCGAAGAATGTAAACAACAGCATCTTATAGCGCTGCGTGACGACGTATTCGACCGCTCCCCTCGCCAACTAGTTCCATGGAAGCAGTTCTGACGTAACGTCGAAACGCTGTAGGTCGAGGACGTCGTAAACTGAGGTGTGGAAATATCTTGAGAATTTCCACACCTCACTCCAAACATTGACGAGGTGGGCTTGGGCTAATGTGCAGTCTGCTTGAAAGTTTTTGCATTTTCTACGTTTGTCCGTCTGTCTGTTAGCAACATTACTCAAAAACAGACCAAGGGATTTGGATGAAGTTTTCAGGGAAGGTCAGGAATGACACAAGGACCAAGTGATTAGATTTTGGCAGTGATGCAGCTTATAGTCTGGATCCGCAGATTTGGTAAAGATAGTTTGAAATTTTTCTTGCACTATGTATGATATATTTGCACTAATATGTTACCAAGCTGTGTTTTTGTCTTATTTCTCCCTCTTTTTATTTCTATTCCTATATTACTTGCTGGGCTGTACAGTGGCGTAGTGGTTAGCACTTTCGCCTTGCAGCGAGAAGGTCCCTGGTTCATGTCCCAGCTCGGACCTGGGATCTTTCTGCATGGAGTTTGCATGTTCTCCCTGTGCATGCGTGGGTTTTCTCCGGGTACTCCGGCTTCCTCCCACAGTCCAAAAACATGCTGAGGTTAATTGATGATTCTAAATTGCCCGTAGGTGTGAATGTGTGAGTGATTGTTTGTCTTTGTGTGTAGCCCTGCGACAGACTGGCGACCTGTCTAGGGTGTCCCCTGCCTTCGCCCGAGTCAGCTGGGATAGGCTCCAGCCCCCCCCCCGTGACCCTAGTGAGGATTAAGCGGTGTATAGATAATGGATGGATGGATGGATATTACTTGCTATAGATTTGTGTATATATTTATCCCTATTTCTTAAATATTACATCATTCATGCACTGCCTGCTCTACGTCCCTTTTTAATTGCCCCCTGGGGACAAATAAAGTTTTCTGAATCTGAATCTTGTTTAATCAGTGAGCTTGGTTTTGTTCTGAATTTTTATTATGACTTGAAAAAGTTTAATTCATATTTCTGTATGAATGATTTCTGACAATACATCTAAAAAGATAAATTCCATCTCACTATGAATAAGTATTTATCCTTGTTGGCCTGCGATTTGGAGTCAGTTCTTATTTTCGGCCCCCTCTCTGACTGAGTTTGACACCGCTGGTTTACGAGTATCAGTCTGAGTTTGCAGCCAAAATCTAGAAATAAACATCATAAAATGTATCTGTACAGTGAGTGGGACTTTCAGAGGAACTACATAACTTACATTATGTTTCCCCAGATACTGTATTTTATGAACAGGAGAAGTGCACCGTTAAGCAATTCAGTACACAGACCTGTGATAAATACTTTATTAAAATAATAACTTTAATTGCTCCTGGCACTGTGTGAGATGTGTCGGATTTATACGCTCCACTTTTACGACTTTAATTTAACAAACTGGCGGCATTAAAGGTTCCAATTACAGGATGAAGTTCAGCAGCATCACATTTCTTTTATTATTATGAATGTTTGTTCCGAGAAAGATTCATCCATGAATAATAAACAAAGTATTTGTTTACATTCATGTACTATTTTCTAAAACGTAGCTTCTTCCATTTGTAACTGTGGATAAGTTTCAGGTCATTTTGGACACATCAGGAGTCCTTTTAAACTATTTTTGAGTCTTTTTTAAATTAAATTTTGTGTCTTTATGGACTTTTTAATGAGTAAGTTTTGAATCATTATGGACAGTTTCAACTTATTTTGATTATATTATTATTTTTCAAGCCATTGTGGACAAGTTAGAGTCATGTATTTGTTATTTGGGGCAAATTTTGTGTCATTTTATAACCTATTGAAATAGTTTGGACACTTCTCAAGTCAGTATGGACAGTGTTTACCTCATTTTCGACATTTTTTGTGTCATTCAGGACACATTTTGAGTCATTTCTGTCAATTTGGGATTAATTCTGGCCAAATTTTGTGCCCTTTTGGACACTTTTGGAGCCTCATGGAAACCAACTTTTGAAAATGATGCCGCAGGTGCCCATGTTTGCTCCGAGATTAGATCTTATCAGTCACGTTCCACATTCGTCACGCCGCATCATGGGACTCGACAACTAAGCAACCATGGGATGCGTGTCTTTAGGCGTGTCAGAACTGATGGGGGTGATTTCAGAAGGTAATTTAAAACTCTCATCTGCACGGAGATTGTTTTAAAACACGGTTAAAATGAAAACATACAGGTGTGAACGTTGCCTAAGAAGTCATTTGGGGCTGTGACATCATCCAGTGACATCATCCAAGTGGCTCACCTGACGATCAGCTGGCACACCTGGTATTACGTCGCTGTTTACCCACTCTGATGGTTTTAAAGTGGAAGCTTGAAACGGCAGCGAAGCCTTTGTCAACTCGTAATGACGGAACCAGACAGTTTTTATAGGAGTGTTTAGGCTGAGAGGATTAATCACATCACATTTCTTTTGTCAGTAAATCACAACAGGACAGTCGTGATTTTTTTGGTTACTCACGTTTATTATTTGCTAACGCAGACAGACTGTCATGTAGGACACGATAACTCATCTACAATATAAAAAGCTTGTAGGATTTAAATGTTGGAACGTCTCCTAATTGTTGCTAAAGCTTGTAATGTATTTAAAATAAAATTACACAAGACAATATGACTCGTAGGTCCAAAGTGTCCCTGTTCTGCTCAGGATCAAACTGTGTCCATTCAGACTTTAGCTTCTTTTCTTTCTTTTGTTTTGGCTGCAGGTTCTGGGTCAGTCAGGCATTCTGAGTAATTCTGTGGACAGTTTTTAACTTGTTTTGGACAAGTTTCAAGTCCTTTTGGACAATTTCTGTGTCATTTTGGACACCTTTGCAATCATTCTTAGACTGTTTTGAGTCTTTGCAGTTTTTTAACTTATTTTGTACAGGTTTCAAGTAATTTAGGATAAGCTGAAGTCATTGAGGACATTTTTTTGTGTCATTTTGCACACTTTAAGTACTTGCAGCCAGTTGTGAACTTGTTTTGGACAAGTCTGAACTCATTTTCGACACATTTGGAGTAATTCTAGACTGTTTTGAGTGTTTGTTTATAGCTTTTAAGTCCTTTTGGAAAATTTTTGTGTCATTTTGGACACATTTGGAATTATTTTAGACCGTTTTAAGTCTTTGTTTATAGTCTTTAGCTTACTTTGGACAAGTTTTAAGTTATTTAGGATCAGTTGAAGTCGTTTGGGACATTTTTTGCATTGTTTTGGACATTTTAAGTAGTTGTGGACAGTTTTTAACTTATTTTGGATAGTCCTTTGCACAAGTTTTTGACACAGAGTCCTTCTGGACAATTCCTTTCCTTTTGTCCTTTTGGACAAATTTGAGTCCTTTTGGACAACTGAACAAGTTTTGTGTCATTGTGGACACCTGTGGAGTCATTTTAGACAGTTTTCAGTCTCTATTTATAGTCTAACTTATTTTGGACGGGTTTCAAGTGATTGAGGACAAGTTGAAGTCGTTTAGGACATTTTATTTGTGTAATTTTGGACATGTTAAGTCTTTGTGGACAGTTTTTATTTATTTTGGACAAGTTTCAAGCCCTTTTGAACAATTTCTGAGTTAATTTTGACAGATTTTGTGTCATGTTGGACACTTGTGGTCCTTTTGGACTGTTTCCAGTCACTGTGGACAGTTTTTAACTCATTTTTGATAAGCTGAAGTCGTTCAGGACAATTTTATTGCATCGTTCTTGACCACGTTTGTTTCCAGAGTTTTTTTTCACACCTACAGTCTTTAGGAGTCTGAACAAGAGCTAACAAGAAAAGCTCTAGCAGAAAAATATCAGTTTTGTGAGTACATAAAGTCCTCTAACAGACTCTGTGCTGGTTGTGTGGGATGGCCAGACTTTAGTCAGTTTTAAATATCAGCTTCCTATTGTGGCATTAAATTAGCAAGTACAGTGTGTGATGAATAAAACCAGTATTAGTGCTGCTGCAGGATGAAATATACAAGTGGGAGGTTTAAGTTTATATGCATGATTCCCAGATATTTCAGACCGGTTGAATTAAACCACACTCGTCTCTATAAAAGTGAAACCAGATGCGACAGTGAGTCACTGATGTTTCTGATGAAGTGCCCCAAACACTCAGCGGCTCAGAGGAGCGGTAATTGCCAGAATAGACCCCATTAAAGAAGAAGCTTTGGGTTTTCGTGCTAATGGCCGGACCCGAGAGTGGCAGAGCCAACAGGGCGGCTAGACGAGCGTCCGTCAGTAATCACACGGCTGCACTGGGAGCCGCCAGCAGCGTCGCAAACGACATCTGAATGAAATCTAATGCCGGAGGCCCAATCCGTAGAGCTGCAGATGGAAAGGGGCAGGAAGCAAAGTGTGGCGGGAAGAGGAGCTGCAGCTTCCAGCCCGGAGAAACATCCTCCACATTCCAGCTGCTTTCTGCGTGAACTCTGAATAACGGTGATTAAAAGTGTGATGTGATGAGTCGGAAAGCTCGGCCTCTTTGTTTTCGCTTGGCTTCACGTCTCCCTGCTGACTCACTCGCTTCCTCTCGGGTTATCCTATTAATTTAATTGGCATCGCGGCGCTACAGGTGAAAATGACCCACAGGAGCCGAGCTAATTTGTGCGCCGCTATTGTGTCAGCCAGGCACCAAATATTAACAGTGTTTTCATGTCCTCCGCTTCCCTGTTCCCCGTGAAACACGGCGTTTCTTACGGGAAACAATCTCAACTTTTCTTGACATTCTCATACGAAACTTGGAACCGGGTGTTAATTGGAATAAAAATGTGGATTTTCTGCTTCTGCATTGAGCATGTTTTGTATTTTTCTGCGTGTTTATGAGCATTTAAAGAAACAGAAGCAAGTAGAGCTGATTAATTAATCAAAATCTCAATGTGAAATGATGCAATTAGCAAAGTGCAGAGGATTTATGTCGTGCAAAAGCTTTTGAAGTATCGTCTCAGTGGCTTTGGAGATTCAGTCCTTCCTCCTGTGTCACACTTCCAAAGGCGTCTCATGTGTTAACGTTCCATCACAGGTTTTACATCTGCTGCACAGTGAACACTGAACCGAAGCAGGATTTTAAGGAAACAAAATCACAAAATCAAATCAAATATCCGTCAGAAAAATCACAGTTAGACATTTTCCTCAGTTCTAGAAGGAAAGAGAACAAGCAGTTTATTGTTTCTTATTGGCAAACAATGCAATGGAACATTAGAGATGCAACTATTGATTATTTTCATTGTTGATTTGGTCAAAAAATGTTTCATTGTTATGTCAAAAAATGGCAAAAAATGTCGATCCATGTTTCCAGAAATTGACAAATGTCTTGGTTTGTCCAAAGATATTCAGTTTAGTGTTACAGAGGAGGAAAGAATGTTCACATTTAAGAACCTGCAATCAGACAATTTTGACTATTTTTCTTTAAAAAAAACCCACTTTAACCGATCCGTTTTAAAGGTAGAAAACTTCTTTTAATTCTTCCTTCTTTAGTTGCGATTCACATTCTCTAAATACAGAAATGCTGGACTGTCTTAGATACATGTTTGTGTTTATTGTTGATTATTTTCTGGATTAATCGATCAGTTATTTGGTCAATAAAAATGTCAGAAAATGGTGAAAAATGGCAATCGGTGTTTCTCAGAAATTACCGTTTACTGTCAGAGAGGAGGACAGAAACAGAAAATATTCACATTTAAGAAGCTGCAATAAGAGAATTTTCTTTAAAAAAAACAAAAAACAAAAAAAAAACACTCAAACCGATCAGTTTTATCAGAAAATGGTAAAAAAAAAAAAAAAAGGCGATCAGTGGTTCTCAGAAATGACCAATGTAGTGTTTTGTCCACAACCCAAAGAATATTCACATCTAAGAAGTTGAAATCAGAGAATTTGGACTTTTTATTTCTTAAAAAATGAGGCAAACTTAAATAACTGGTCATCAGTATAGTTGACGATTAATTGAATGGTTGACAATTAAATGATTGATCAATTAATCGTTGCAGTTCTGCTCAACATGCAACTAAAAAAACTTGAATAACTTTGGAATTAAATCATTTCTCCTATTTAATTCAGCTCACATCACCGTTGTAGCGTTAACGGACGCTTTAAAACCTCCAGATGAATATCGGTTTGATATAAAAAACAACATTATTAAACGAGGGAAAAACTCAATTTCACACATCGAAAGGTGAATAAACTGAGTTTGGGTGGTTTTCCTCTTCACCGCTTTGCTGCTCGGAGGAAAACTGGATGAAGATGTGAATTAAAGGGCAGCAGGATGTGGACGGAAAGGAGACGACATGAAAGAAGCAGCAGCGAGGGAGCGGCTCCTCCACAAACCTGCATGACCTGCAGCTATTCAGGAGGAGTTTCCTGATGACAACTATTAGAACAAACTGATTTATTACCCACAGGCCTTCACAACAACACACAACATCATATTTTACGAGAGCCAGACAGGATTGGCAGCGAGCGAAAAGCCAAAACTAGGTGTGCATGTTGTAGCTGCACTGTTGCCACAACACAGGAACTCAACCATACGATCATCCGGTGATTTATTGATTTGCTGCTCAGCTTCTCCCTGAAATCGCTGCCAGATTTCATACAGCTCCAACGTTATTTTCACGATTTAACTCCAAATGCAACCGCAGATGTAGCAGTAGATCTGAGCGAGCCCTCCCCCTCTTTTTTATGAATGAATTTCTGGACTTCTTTCGCCTGTAAATTGTCATGAAAACTCCGTGTTCTCTGCTCATCCGGGTGAACACGGCGTGAGATGTGTGAGATGAATATTCATGCCGTTGTTTACCGGCACCAGCAGCTTGCTCGGCCAGCTGGTGCTGTGAAGTTAACGGCGCCGGATGTAATTCTTGAAAACGGCACATTTCACTCTGGTTGGCCACTTTTTGATGCCGCCATCAACCATCAGCGATCAATTTGCTGACATGTTTTAGGAACGAGGCCGTTGATGCTTTTTATGGTGTTTTTTATCCCTCTGAACTCTGGGCAGTATCTGAAAATTTGTATTTTTTTTGCTCAGTTTGTCACATTTTTCACTGCAATCTAAAGTCCTGTAGCTCTAATGAAACAGAACAACCATGAAGAAGGAGAAAGAACTTGGAAATACTCCCCAATCTTCCACCAAAAAGTCTCAGAGTTTCTGTCATGTGACCTTTGGTTGCAGCTGACTCATGAAAGGCTTCAAAGTTGTGCAGAGAAATGCAGAATTCTTTGTGTGTTACAGAATGTTAATGCAAAGGGTTTATTTTTTGAGAATTTTTAAATCAGACATGTAAAATAAAGTGACTTTGACTTTGCATATTTGGCATTTTTTCTACAATTCTTCTGCTTTTATAGTTTCTGGCTCTGATGGTGTAATTTTTTGCAATTTTTAAAACACCAACATGCTTTTTAAACTTACTGATGGGTCTTGGGTGCAGAGGATTAAGGACTTTTGGATACACAGAATATTCTTTTAGAAAAGCAATGCTGTATTTATTTAAAAGCTGTTTTATTTTACTCTCAGTCTCTCTAAACTGTTTCCACCCTCGTCTCCTTCCTGCTCTGTGTAAACACTGCCTGCAGTTCAACTGAGAAGTCTTTTTTATTTTTGGTCAGAAGACTGTTTATTGCAGCTGAATCACTAATAGTTTCCCAGTTGAGCTGAGAAGTGTAGAGTTTTTTAGTTTATTGCAGAATCTTTTCGGTTAAATGATTTATTTTTGGTGATTTTTATTTAAAACTAACAATATGTAAAATAAGGTGATTTGATGGTGGGAAAAAAAATCACGACTGAAAGAATAGATTTGTTTAATTTTCATGACAGTACCACATATCACATATGATTGATTTAAGAACCATGTGAAAGTGTAAAATCTGTAGATTTTTTAAATGTTCGTAGTTTTTAGCTTTGATAAATGGTGAACTTTGGCCAATATTTTAAATATATATAACATGTCTTTTAACAATGCAGTTTAATTCAGAGGGTTAATAAAACAAATGTATATATTTGGGATCTGTTCTTATAAATCTTTAGATGAACAGTCACATTGTTAGTTTGTGAGGTTTGTTGTAAAATAGGAACTTTTATTCAACTTTAATCAAGCGTGTGAAAAGTACAAATCATATGATTTTAATGAATTAGTGTAATCTGAATGAGTGTGTTTTTACAATTTTAAGCTTAGACTTGATTGATTTTCCTAAAGGAACTATACACCAAACATGACTCATTCAAAAACTGTGTGAAAGTCAAAAATCTGTTGATTTTTTCTATTTTTACAGCTTCTGGCTCTGACAAATGCTGTAATTTTGGCGATTTTGTGAAAAGTGCAAATCATATGACTTTTACAGTTCAGACTGGTGTAATCCGAATGAGTATGGTTTTCCAATTTCATTCATTTTCAGAATTTTAAGATTATTTTTGCTTAATTTTCCAGACAAAACCACACATCACAGATCATTAGCTCAAGAACCATGTGAAAGTGAAAAATCTTTAGATTTTTTCTATTTTTACAGTTTCTGTTTGTGACAAATTGTGAAATTTTAGCAAAGTTGTGAAAAGTACAAATCACATAACTTTTATGAATTCGGACTGGTGTAATCTGAATGAGTACGGTTTTCCAATTTCAAGCTTAGTTTTGACTAATTTTCTCAATGAAACCACATGTCACACATGACTCATTCAAAAACTGTGTGAAAGTAAAAAATCTGTTAATTTTTTCTATTTTTGCCGTTTCTGGTCCTGATACATTTTGGCGATTAAAAAAAATGGCAGCAGGTTTTTTGGGGGGTTCTAAAGATTTAACAGCTGTATGTATTTGTGAGATTTGTTGGGAAAAGAGTTTTTCTGTAACTTTAATGAGGCAGCTTGTGAAATGTACAAATCATGTGACTTTCATGAGTTCAGCCTGCTGTCATGTGTTGTCATGACTCCAGATGTGGGGCAGACTGATGTGTTCGTGTACGACTCACCGATATCGTCAATTTTTAGGCCTGGTCTAAGCGTGTAGTCTGGTTCTGTGGGCTCCGGCTCGTCGTCCACGTCAGAGGCTGAGGGAGGGAGAAAGAAAAACAAACCGAGTGAAACACAGAAAGCAGCAGGTGCTTCAAACTAAAGGAGTTTAATTACATCCAGGCCGACGTCTGGAGAGAGGCAGGGGTTAAGAAAAACACACCGACGAGCCACAACAGCCCCGACGGCGAGAGCAGAGATCAAACTGAAGAGGAGCTGTGGAGGGGAGGAAAAAAAAAAAAAAAAAAGGGCTGCAAGCAGAGCGATGGAGTTGCGGGGGTGAGTCGGGGGGAGGAGAGGTTAATACTAGAGGGCTGTGGAAGTTAAAAGGACCGGACAGGCCAGGGATCAAAGTCTGCCGCCGTGGATGTGTGAATGTGAGCGTGGGCCCAGAGATTGAAGGGTGGCAGCAGAGGATAACACTACATATACACAACCACCCACTGACCGCACACAGCAATAAATGGATTCTGACAGGGGGGAGGAGTGGGGGAGGAGGGGTGAGGCCCTTCAAAGCTGCTGCCGACGGGGAGAGAGAAGCTGAAAAACAGAGGAAGAAGAGGAGTGAAAGTGCTGCAGGGAGGAAACTCAGCAGGAGTATTAATAGAGCTGCCTGCTTTCTGCTGCGTTCAGATCCAGCATGCATCTGGACGCAGGGAGGTCCAGATGTGCAGCGACGGTCCGGCGGAACGTCTGCAAACGGATTCCCAGTGGGTCAAAAGGGAGAAACTCACCTGTGGAGCAGCAGACGTAAACTCGTAGTCTGAGACAGCTGCGTCCGTGGTGATGGGTGGGCGTGGCTGCAACACAAAACGCACAAGAACAAGGTCAACTAAGGTCAAGGTCAAAAAACATCCCACTAGTGGGTCTAAAACTGCACGAGCCATAAAAAAGAGTCTAAAATACATCAGCTCGAATAAGGGAAATGTTAAAATCAGGTATGTAACTGTCCAGATACACATTTTTATGTTTCAAATCTGATAAAATGGCTTCAGCAGATCGAAAACATACACAAAAAATGTCAAAAAACTACAATGTAAGACGACAAACATCCCACTAGTGAATCTATAACTGCACAAGTCATTAAATCCCCCCAAAAGGAGCTGATAATAAGCCAAGTCGAATAAAAAATATGTTAAAATCACAGATATAACTGTCCAGAAACACATTTTTATGTTTCAAATCAGAAATAAACGGCATAAATAGATCAAAAATATTACAAATGCACACAAAAAAGGTATCAAAAAGTGCAAACGTCCCACTAGTGGATCTATAACTGCACAAACCAATAAATAAAAAAAGGACCTATAATAAGTCAGCTCAAATAAAAGAAATGTTAAAATCATAAAGTTATAAAGCAGAAAAATAAATATAAAACTGTCCAGATACACGTTTTTACGTTTAAAATCCGAAAAAATGGCTTAAATAGATCAAAAAACATTACAAACACACACAAAAAAGTCATAAAATTTTAAAAAAGAGTCTATAGTAAGTCAGCTTGAATAAAGGAAACACTAAAATCATAAAGGAGAAATATATATATTACTAGGGCTGCAGCTATGGACTACTTTAGTAATGGAGTATTCAGAAGTACAGTATATATATAGTATAGTACAGGAGTATTGAAATCAGAAAATTGAGACGTTTTTCTGATTGATTATAAAGGAAACGAAACGATTAACTTATAAATTGGTTTTCTGGATCAACTGTGTCTTGTTTTGTCCATAAACTCAAAAATATTTCTGTCATAAAGGCAGAACAAATGGAAAAATTAAAGCTTAAGCAGCTAAAATGAGAGAATTTTGATGTTTTTCTGATTGATTATGAAGCAAAGGCAGCATGTTTCCAGCTGAAACTGCTGTGATTTGATGACTAAAAGCTACTTGTGAGGTTTGTGCAGCTTTTCTGATTCAGACAAACTTTCCTCTAATGTAGGTTAAACCGGTCCGCCGTCGTTATGCATCCGGCGTCCTGCGATGTTTCCGTTTGATTTGTTTGGCGACGAGCTAAAAGTTCATGATTTTGGCGCGAGGTGTTGCGAGTTAATTTGATTAGTGATCAGCAGAATGGATGAGCTGCTTGACTGCAGGCTGATGTGATTAGAAGTGAAGGAGAGATTCATTATCCGGAAACAACCGGAGGACGCTCTCCGGCTAATCTGAGCCGAGGATTCATCAAATTCATGCAACAATAGAAAAAAAAAACAACACATTTAATGGAAGATGAAGCCTCACAAGCTTCCTGCTGGAAGCATTTTCCAGAGGACATGCAGTAAAAAGTTTCAAACATCATTTTGATGGGATGGTTTGACATAATATGACCGGAAGATGCATAATTTAAACCCAATTTTTGTTTTTTTCTGTGTTCAAAGATACTGCAGTTCATAGGAAAAACCTAATTACCAACAATTTTGCTTAACAATGAACAAATTTTTAAAAAGTTACTACAGAAAAAAAAGCCAAAATCTGCAAAAGAAAATTTAATTGGAGCAACTTAACTTTTTAAATGTCTTTCAATTCCATAATTATGTTATTTAAGCACACATCACACGACAGTTCTCTTCAGATACTGTGAAAATACCAGTTATTTGGCTTGTTTAGGTCCGTTAAATAGGGTCAGAAATTGTATCAACTGTTGCTGATGTTATTGTGTGTAAATTAGGTCATTTTTTTGCTTATTTGGCTTCACTAAATAATGTTATTAACTATAGCAGTAATTTAAACTCAAATTTCTGTATTAGTTGAATTCAAACTAAATTCAGATTAATAATAAAATTGACTTAATGACTCATTCTTTTCACTTTGAGGTCAAACTAACTCAATTTCTGAAAGTAGCCTTTTAAAAACTTCATAATTATAGTAATTACATCTACGACAGTTAAATATTCCCTTTAAAGAACGCGGAAAAACTAGTTGGAACAGCATCATTCTCCTGAGTAATCAACCTAAAAATATGTGTTTGTGCTACCAATCATTAAATTAATGCTAATTAATAACATCTTTCCTATAACTGTGTGCAGTTTGTTGGTTGAACATAACATTATCTCATGCATTCATTGTTTTAGTGGAGCCCAGACGTGTTTTTTTTCGATGCAACAGTGACGGGTTTCTGTAAACTCGTGCTGCAGGTCCGCGTCCACTCACAGATGTAGTAGTACTCCTGGCCCACGTGGAACTCGTAGCCCAGCGAGAAGGCGCTGTAGCGCTGGAACTTCTCCGAGAACTTGATGGGGGCGTGGGGGGCGTGGGGCCGGTTGCACTCCCACCTCTTGAAGCCCAGCTGGGGGTCGCAGTTCCGGTAGCCGCGGTAGCTGACCATGTAGAGGACGTACTGCTCGCCGGTGCCCACCATGCGCTGGCTGTCGTTGTAGTGGGGGCAGTAGATGTCCAGGTAGTCGTTGACGTTCACCTGCATGGTGTAGCCCTCCCTACGCAGGCTGAGACACAACAACCAGACGGTCAGAATGCATGGAAAGATCCAATATTATACAGAAAAACCAAAAATAGTTACATTTTCAACTTTCCAATGGTCCTTGAACGCGTCAATTGCTGTTCTATTGTAAAACTTTCACATTTAAAAATTCACCAAAAATCAACACTTTGCTCAAAACAGGTTCCGTTGAAAACAAATAATTCTGCATTTTTCTGTACAACAGACAACCTGTTAGTGGCTGAGCTGTCAGTAACAGTCATATGACAAAAATTCAGGGATCTTTGGGCTGAACTGCAGGCTGGAAGTATGGAAATGAATTACCAATGTGAGCAATAAAATATTAACATTTATTTTCTACTGTTGGTAACACTTGTGAATTCTTGGGAAAATGATGGATATGGAGATTCCAAGTTTTTATTTGTTTGTAAAACAAGAAAAATCTCTTTTTTGGAATGACTTATGGTATTCTAATTTTGCTATTCTGCATAGGAGACATTTCTAAGTTCTCTCTTCTTCTTTGTGGTTGTTTTGTTTCATATAGATCTGCAGGATTTTATACTGCAGTCAAAAAATGAGCCCACAGTGAGGAAATAAACGGCCAGAAACTGCTGCTCAGAGTTCAGAGATTCTCAGATTTTCGGTCGTCTTTCAAATAAACCACAGTCAACGCAACACTAACCGGACATTTTCTTGATTTGCTTCCCCTCCAGTGAATAAAAAATGAAATAAAAAGTTGGCAGTGAAGGGATCAGAGGAAGAGAATCTGCATTTGGCAGCCGGTCAGATTTCAGTTCTGAGTCTGAGGCTTAAAAACTGGTAGTAAAAAATGTTATTTATACGGTGAACTGCAGCCCACAGAGCTCAACACACACCCACCCACACACACACACACGTAATAAATAAAATAATAAATAAAGGAACAAAGGATGCCATGCACTACTACAACACTGGACTCATTTTCATTTTACTATAACATCTTGGCTGCACAAATACTCCACACAGTGTTTTTTCTCTGAACTTGAGCCAATTTATCCTCAGTTTTATCATATTTTGCATAAAGTTCCACATCTGGCTGCTTCTAATTCCAAATGAAGAGTCTTTATTTTCACCTGTACTGTAATTTTAATCATACAACTACACATTATATGACAACATAAATGCAAAAATTACAAAAGTCGTGCACAACAGCAATGCAATCTGACACTACGGCTGCAACCGATGATTGTTTGCTGCATTAAAAGGTTGAAACACGTCCATTAGTGTTTCCCAGAGATGGCAAATGTCTTGTTTTGTGCAAATATATTCAGTTTGCTGTTACAAAGGAGGAAAGAAACCAGAAAATAATCACATTTTAAAGGCTGCAGTTGCAGAATTTTGACTTTTTTCCCTCAAAAAAATGACACAAACTGAAGAATCAAACATCAAAATAGCTGCTGAATGTTTATTATTCAATTAATTGTTGCAATTCTGGTTGTAAATTCTACATTCTCTACTACACTGAAATGCTGTGGATATAGGACTCTAATTAAGGATTATCTTCACTATCAGTTATTTTCTGAATTAATTTGTTAGTTTTTTGGTCAATAATCAAAATAGTTGTCGACTGATTGTTTCAGTTTTCAACACAACAGTCCTAACTGACAGAACACTGCACTGGACTCATTTCTATTTGAAACTAATATGTCGGGTGTTTGTGGTGTTTTCTCTAAACTTGGGCCAGTTTAGCCTCAGTTTGTTTAATCAGAGTTGGCATAAAGTTCCACATTTGGCACAGATATTAGTAAGTTTGTCACAGTGGAGAAAAGAAAACAGAAAATATTCATATTTAAGAAGCTGCAATCAGAGAATTTAGACTTTTATTTGCTCAAAAACTACTTAAACTGATGATGTGAATAGTTGTTGATTTAGATACGCTTCAGTTTCATTGAACAAAAACAGTCCTAAATAATCGAATCTGTCAGAAAGAATGAGATGCACTCCTTTTACCTTATTTTTTTGTAAACAGCACAGGTCTCGTTTTGATTTAAACATAATATCTTGGGTGTTATTGGTGCACAAATACTTCCTCTAAACTTAGACCTAGTTTAGCCTCAGTAATTATTATAGTTTGCATGAAGTTTCACATTCGGCTGCTTTTAATTCCTAACTGACGGCGCAACAACTTTAGACCTGCATGTGCTGATTATTTCTGGATTAATCAATTAATTTTTTGGTCTAAAATGTCAGAAAACGGTGAAAATTAGCACAAAGTTCCACCTTTAGTTTAGTGTCACAGAGGAGGAAAGAAATCAGAAAATATTCACATTTAAGAAGCTGCAATCAGAGAATTTAGACCTTTCGATTATGAAAATATTCGTAAAATTTATCATTTCAGGGTTTTTTTTTAATGGCACTGGACTTATTTTCATTTCAAGATAATATCTTGGGTGTTGCTGGTGCATACAGTGTTTATTTCTCTCTCCCTTTTTATCACAGCTAGTGTGCAACAACTTTAGACCTGCATATTTTAACTATTTCCTGGATTAATCAATGAATTGTTTGGTCTAAAATGTCATAAAATGGTGAAAAATGTCCATCAGTGTTCCCTAGAGACGAAAAATGTCTTGTTTTGTCCAAAGAAGTTCAGCTTAGTGTCACAGAGGAGGAAAGAAACCATAAATATTACTTTTGATAATGAAAATAGCTGCTAATGAATCATTTTAGGTTGTTTTCTTTAAACACCACTGGACTTGTTTTCATTAAATTACAGATAATATCTTGGTTGTTATTGGTGCATACAGTGTTGATAGTATTTGGAGCCGGTTCAGTTTTATCACAGCTTGCGTGAAGTTCCACATTTAGCTGCTGGTTTTGTGTGCAGCGTCTTTACAACCTGCACATGTTCTGCACGTTTACTCACCGTCACACACATCAGTGCAAAGTCAACACGACACGTCACCTCCCGGTACGTTCACCTGGTGTCAAACAAGTCTGCGCTCCGGAGTCATCCACTTATTAATAACACAAAGCAGGTGTGTGTGTGTGTGTCTGCTGCATGCACAGAATGTGGATCTGGCTCTTGGGCGTGGACTCGAGGCCCCGGGGCCACAGCTCGTTCTCCCGGTGTCAGCGCGCCGCCGTCCCCTAACCCCAGCGCTCGTACATCAACCTGAACGCAACGTTGCGCTCACGTCAGCCGTCAACGTCCCGGCCACGTTTGTTCCCCCCCAAAGCTCATACATCAGCGTCAGGCCTAAAAAAAGCCTCGGCTTGACAGCCCAGATAAGGTCTGAGCGTGTGTGTGTGCGTGTGTGTGTGTGTGTGTGCGTGTGTGTGTCTGTGACAAAGTGAAATAGATTCTTTCCTGACATCCAAAAGCCTCTTTTTCTCCCCATCACAGACACCAGCCCATATCTGTGTGACAGAGACAGGTTGCAGTTGTAAATCATGCACACGCCGGTGAGCACGCACACGTTCACGAGGTCGCCGCGGTGACGCCGGACCGTCACAAGGGGGCAGCAGCGCGTCGTCCTCGGCGCCTCCGTCTCCGAGACGCTTCTAGGTCACGTCTCCGGGGAGATTATTATTCAATTATTAAATGAAGATCGAAACGCTGTTCCCTCTCTCCATCACTCCCTCAAATCCTTCCCCAATTCCTCTCCATCCAATCCTCTCTCTCTCTTTTTTTTTTCTTTGAGAGTCGGAAGATTAATTGTTCAACATTCATCCTCATCTCGCTCTTCCTCCTCTTCACTTTCTCTCATTACATCATTTACTAGCCTGCAGAGGAGATTTATTTCTGCTGGTATTTAAAAAAAAGCGCTGTGAGGGAACTATATTTATAGTGAATGCAAAAATAAAAAAATAATAAAAATAAAGGATGAATTTGGTTCCACCAGGGAGGCGTGGATGCAAACTGAGTAAAATAGCAAATAAAGGAGGTAGCAGGAGAGTGGGGTTTTAAAATGCTACTAAAGAAAAGCAAGTTTTCCAAGATGAAGGGATAATGGGAGGAAGGAGAGGGAGGAGAAGCGAGGGGGAGGGAGGGCAGCTCAGGGCATTCACACTAATCTGAAAGCAAATCCACATGAAAGACGGCTCCGGGTTTCCCACCGCGTCTGCGTTCACCTGCTTTGGTTTGTGGATTTCTGAGACATCTGAGCAGAGATGCATGATATCGGAGGAAACTGATGGGCTTTTCTGCACAATATATGGAAAAAAAATGCTGGAATTTTCCCCAGATGACTCGGAAACCTCAGTTTGGAAAGAAATACTCACTTTAGTGGGGTTGTATCTGCATCAAAAATCATTTTAAAAAAGATCTGCAGACAGATAATTGATGGGTAATTAAACTATTATAGATTCTGCTCATATGTGCACAAATAGCATGATATAAACTGGGGAAACTGGTGCAGTTATACTGGAATAAATAGTGAGGAATTAACACAAGTAAATGGTTAAACAGCTTCAGAAACTCTGCATCTAATTTGGAGTAAAACCTCAAGATTATTTGGGGAAAAAATACTGAAGATTTTGAGAATAAAGTTGCATAAAGTTATATTATACCAATAAAGTTGTAATTTTACCAAAAAACGGCTGTATTTCAAAATAAAAAATAAACTTGCAATTTTACTACTTTATTCTTTTAGGTTTCCTGTAAAATTATGAATTTACATCAGATTTTCAAAACATTTTCAAGTAAAATTGCAGAAATTATTTAAATATTATGAATATTCCCAAACAGTTACATCTTTTCTCCTCACATTATTCCATTTATGTATTTTTCTCCAAAATATTTTGACTTTTTTTCTCAAAATTTAACTCCTTTTCGCTTCATCTTTAGACTCACTTTTCTCATCCAAAATAGTTTTTCATCTTTGGACGTCATTCAGATTTGAACATAGAGCCGATTTAAATGCTAAAGCAACTGATACTGTGTTAGTTTTTGTAATCAAATCTTCCTTTTGTTAAATTTTCTTGTGCACATGAGGATCCCGCAGGACAACAAACTCTGCATTTAGTGAATAAAGTTAAATAAAAACCTTCAAAAAGCCTTAAAATCTGATTAAATGATGTTTTATCACAGATTTTCTTGTAGATTAGTCATGCAAAGCGACAAAAAGCAGCAAATCAAAATTGTTTTAGTTCATTTTCCTCACTATTGATGCTAAACCAATAAATGGTGCAGCCCTACATCCGTGCACGCTGCGCTTCAATCCGCCAAACCTTCATTTACGCACATAAAACACACAGAGGGGCTGATTTCACCGTGTTAACAGTAAATCCTGCATCATGGAAAAGTGGCATCAGAATCTTTGAAGACCTTCTCATGCTGTGGTAGATAATCAGAGAGATTATATCGCGGCGAAACCGTCGTTTCTTCACATCGAACCTGCAGTCTCATCGCTACGTGACAATAATTCTTCTGCATAAATGGAGCGAGCATTAAACATGAATGTTCTCAAACGCGGCTCTCAGACTGCATTAAAGAAGAACCAGCTGTAAAATACGACATATATAAGATGTAAGGACGGCCTATTTTCACCTGTTCTGTGATTTTAACCATGTATTAACCTGTAAAAATGCTGCACAACTGTACTGTAGTCCAACACTAGGGCTGCAACTGATGATTTTTTAGTTGTCGATGCATATTCAGTTAGTTGCTTGGTGTGAAATGTCAGAAAACTGTGAAAAATGTCCATCAGAGTTAACTAAATGTGACAAATGTCTTGTTTAGTCTAAAGATATTCAGTTTAGTGTCACAGAGGAGGAAAAAATACAGAAAATATTCACATTTAAGTAGCTGGAATGGGAGAATTTTGGTGTTTTCTTTCAACAAAATGACTAAAATCTATTAATAAATTATCAAAATAGTTGTTGATTAATGATATATTTAAAACAACAGTCTAAACTGACACTCTCCTTTATCTTCAAGATCAAGACACTAAAAATGATGCACTTTGCAGGAATTATCAGCGCCAATAACCGTCATTTCTCAGATTATTGGTATCATTCTTTTTTTAACCACCTCTCAATGAAATAAATCAATTTAAAAGTGACCTACTTTAGCTCTAATGCAGACGCTTTCCTCTACTCTAATTGGCTACAAGTCAAGACCAACAGCCAATCAGTACTGAGGGAAAAAGTTACATGAAGCACAAACAAACAAACACATTACCATGAATTTTTGTGTCATTCTACACTTTGACACCAAGATTTCCATTTTAACAGCTCGTACATGTCAGCTATCTGTCTCTATTGGTCTAGTTTAGTCACATTTTTAAGTACTAGTATTTAATTTACGTTTTTATTATGTTCTCAAGCTATTTGAACTGCACATTGTCTAAAATGTGATCTACAAATTAAGCTTAATTGCAAAAATTCGGTATCAACATTGGAGAAAACACATAATTCGACCCATAGCAGTTCGAGAATTATGTGAATTTAGGCTTAAATGTTACATAAACAGCTCCATACAGTGAGACAAACACACTTTAAACAGGAATATATCGAGATTAAAGCTAATAGATGTGGAATTGGTTCTTGATATGTCAATATTTATTACACTGCTCTATATTATGAGGTTGTGTTTGGTAGATTTTAGCTCCTAAGTTTAAAAAGCAGCACGAAACGTGGCAGAAAAAGCACAAAAGTAACACATATTGGTCTATTCTGCAGTGAGCTTCAGTGCACAACAGCATTAATATGTTTTATTAATAAAATAAGCTGCTTGATAATGAAAAAAATCAATAAAGTGACCGCACAGTGACTTTAGTTTGAGCTTTCATGGCTTCATTTAAGTAAAAAGCTTAAATATAAACTGTCTGTTGGGATTCTGCTCTTTTTTTTCCCTCTTTTATCCCCAAACCAGTCGCAGTCATATTGTTGCTGCACATGAAGGAGAATGCAATAAATATTTTAATTTTAAGAGACCGATTTCCCCAAGAATCAGCAGAGAAAATCCTCATTTCATTCCATAATGTGCAGCCTTGTTCTGGGGTGTTTTTTCTGGTGATATTGGAGAGAAATTCCAAATAAAAAGGCGTTCAGGAGGTTATGAAAAGCTGGGATCCCTCCTGACGCCTCCATGTTCCTGTTGTGTTGAATCACCACTAATTTCCTCTCCTGTACCTGGCCGGCCGGAGCCGAGAGACGGAGTTTAATCAGCCGAGCAAAGAAAAAAAAAAAGGCAGAAGAAGCAGGACATCCACCGGAGAGATGGAAGGATGGAAGATGGGGGAAGATGGGAGGATTTATGGGATGAGACGAGGAGTAGTTGGGGTTAAAAGCGAGCCGAGTCCGGCCACCGGGGAGCCGAGAAGAAGCAACAGCTAAGAGCTCAGATCAAAGTGTGCTCGGATCAATGCTGCTACTGTAAAATCACATCAGAGGCCAGAGAGAGCGAGAGAGAGACAATATAAATCAGTCATCGGCAACATAATGCCACGGAGTTACCCCCCGCCTGCCTGCCTGCCTGCCATCCGCCCGGCCTGGTGGAGCGTCGTGCATCAATAAAACACTCCGACAGCGAGAGCAGTCGCTGGTTTTTTTAACGAGAACTCCGAGGACCTCTCTGCTGGCCGGATGGAAGAAGGTTCAAATATTAAAGCGAGCTAAAGTCACACCGCATTATTGCACCGGATATACACCATGTTTTTTTTATAAGAATAACACCTACCGAGCCACAATGAAACCACGATTCACTCTGCATCATCCATTTCAATCAATTAATCCATTAGAAGTTCTTTCCTACAAATAGAAGTGCTTGACAGAACAAAAGCATAAAAAAAACCCCCACCCTACAGCCCTCCTAATCTGCAGCAGTATGTCATAAAGATGGACTCAATAAAAACAGGAGCCGAGGTAACGGCGTCATAAATAACGGCGATGAGAAAACGCCAGAGGAGGGATGAGTGAAAGATTCACACCAGCGAAAAGACAATAAAACAACTGATAAAAGACAGACAAAAAATACTGAAATGTTTAAATGAATCCATAAGATTTCTGACAGCACTACTTCGAATATTAATCCGGCTAAATTAGTCCAAAAAAAAATAAAATAAAACAATAATGAAAAAGGAATGACACAAAAAGACTTTAGTGAATGAATAAATAAATGAAACTGACTAAAAGTATTTTTTAAAGAAACAATACAACCACTACTACTATGACTACTGCAGATTAAGTTCAAATTTAAAATGGCTAAATATGACAATATTTAAAAAGTGAAATGAAAACTACATAAAATCAATTTCAAAAAATAATTTTAAAAGATGCTATGACTACTACTAAAATACCAATAATAATAACAAAAATAATAATACAATAACAACAATAATAACAATGCAGGATAAATCAGATTAAGAATAACAAAATAAAACAATAATAAAAGCAACATGATTAAAGAAACTAAAAAAAGACTAAAATGTATAAATATATACATAAGATTCTTTTTAAAGCACTACTTCTGTTATCAATCAGGCAAAATTAGTAAAAAGAAAAATCTAAACCAGACTGCAATGCATAAAATCAGTAAAAAAAAAATCTTTTTAAAAAAATATTCTATTACTACTACTAGAGTATGATGACGACCACCAAAGCTACTAATAATACTAATAATAATAATGATAATGATGCAAGATAAATCAAATTAAGAATAATTCAAAATAGCAAAATAAAGCAATAATAAAAAGCAACATGATTAAATATGGACAAAAAGACTAAAATGCATATATAAATAAATAGAGAAATAAATAACTGGAATCTACCAAAAATAATATAAATATAATACTACTACTCATAATATCAATAAGGCAGAAAAAAATTCAGAAAAGCAAAATAAGACAATGATTGTAAAAAGTGAGACAAAATAAAATACGCTAAAAAGTAAATAGAAATAGAAAATTAATAAATTATATCAGTTAAAAAGTACTAAAAAAATCTATGATTACTACTACTCCAAAACCGACTAATAATAATAATAATAATAATAATAATAATAATAATAATAATAATAATAATAATAATAATAATAATAATAATAATAATAATAATAATAATGCATGTCATAAGTCAGAAATTCTGAATAGCATAACTGAGAAATAATGGAAAAAGTGACAAGATAACAGACAAATAAAATGAACTAAGATGCAAAAATAAGCAGAGAAATAATAAAATAAAATTGAATCAAATTAAAAAGGTTTGGTCTTGAGGTTGCTTTAAAAAAAAATAAAAATACACAGAGTTTGGGTTTAACTAAAAGACTTTGACCAGAAGACCTGAAGGTTCTACAAGGTTCATAGAATGAATCCAATAAATAAGTAGAACCAGTAAAAGGATGTTAAAATCACTTCTACAGCAGACAGGAAGCAGTTCACAGGCTTCAAACTGCTCCAATGTTTGTTCTTCTTCTGCTGCAGCTGAGCTTTGTTTAGATATTTTCTTCTTCTTAGAATCTATGCAGAGGCTGCAGACAGAAACAGTCTGTAAATGTTCTGTACATTATAAAACCACTGAGATGTCGGTCTGTGATTATATGCAGAAACTGTTGTAACAAGGCTGCAAACTTCAAACAGGGGAGGAAATAAAAGCTCAACAGCCAAAGTGGGAAATGCTACTTATTAAGGCGCATTTTTCAAAGAGCTTATTAAAGCCTCTCATCATGACGGGTCAGCAAATGTGGGAGAAAGTCCCTTTATAGTGCGGCTGTAAAATAATCTCAGCGGTGACCTTGAAGATTACCATAAAAACCAGAAGGAAACATATGGACAACAGCTGGCCAATGGGAGACATTAGCTTCTGCTAACAAACGGCCTTTTTATTGGAGACGTTTTGACGCGTTGCTGTCGGATGTTACGTAGGTGGAAAACAAAAACTTCAATAAAAGGTTAGTAGTCATATCTGCAACTTTCCCTCAGCTCAGTTGATGGTTTGGAGTTTTTTATTCACATTTTTAGAGCAGATTCCCAACCCCAATATGCTACAAATACAGAGTAATTTAGGGTTGTTTAATCATGATACCGTCAAAACTAATTAACTGTAATGATAGATAGTTGTGTAAGACATTATTTAATGAATAATTTTGTTAAAAACTGAAAAAAAGGTAACAATAGTGTATGAAAGGCAGCACACCTTTACTGTAAAACCAATAAATCCCCAATAAACTATCTAACTTAAAGGTGGTTTGGCTATGTCACATGATATTTCACTGTCCTATGGTACAGTGGCTCCCATTCAAAGTCAGAAATAGAAGTTTTAAAGACATGTTCACTAAAATTACACAATTTTTCAGCAACAAACAGCAAAAACAGAAGTAATGGCTGATGATTCAGCTTTCCAATGATCTGTACATGCATTATGAGTGGAAAATTTACCAAACTTAAGATTAAAATCCAGATATTCCATCAAAATCACTTTATTCTGCGTGTTTCGTAGGAAAATTCACTAAAATAAGCCACCAGATTCTGTAAAAAACCCCCACAAAAAATCAGAAGCTGACTGAGCTGCAACCAACCGTCACGTGGGAACTTTTCTGCCTAAATTCGACTGAACTGCAGGCAGTGTTTCCACACAGAGACTGAGAGGACAATCAAAGCTACTGGATCAATAGAATAAATGCAGCATGGCTCAGAAACAGTGAACGGAGGAGCATGTTGTTGGAGATACATCCAGCATGGTGAAACATCTTTCTACTGATGGTCTGTAAACAGCTAAATATCTACAGTATGTGAAGCTGCCATTTTTCCCAGAGTTGGGACATGATTGTTCTGTTTCCATAGAGCAGGACTTGTGGCAAGAAGTGAAGAAAAATGTGAGCAAAAGGAGCAAAAAACAAAAGGATGCCTTCATGATTTTGTCACCTGGATCAAAATATGTTTTCTCCATGAGTTTAAATGTTGATTATTTTTTTGGGCTTCTTTAAAGATTTTCATCTTTCCAGGCAAAAATCTTTCACGACCGTGAAGCGTAATCATTAGAACTTGAGAAACACTTCATTTGCCTCTCAGCTGGCCTCCGACGGTAACCCAGCAGAGCGAAACATGTTCAAAGTTTGATCTACATGCGAACACAGCGGCGATTTAGGTGTCGAAGGTTTCCAGCATCAATCTGTCCGCCTACTGGGCGATAAAAAGCTGGAGCCCATGGGTGGCTGATTGGCTGCGAGGCTGCAACTGTTTGAGAATCAAAAAAGGAAAAAAAAAAAAAAACCCACACATATGCAGAGACAAATCAAGGTTAAAGAAATCAAAGGAGATGCTGCTGACGGGCACAAGGCTGGATTAAAACTCGCCCGGCGCCGTTCAAATGATTGCCAATCAGGACTTAAAAGCCACTCCGTCCCCCGAGGCCGGAATTCCTAATCCCATCTCGGTCCGGTGCGGAGATGCTAACATTGTTGCGGGAGGACTCCAATCAGCTGGTGGAATTGAAAGGCTCCCCCGCTGAATGGAGACTCCTGGAGACGTGGAGCATCAATGAGGCCTTCATTAAAAAAACTTTCTCTCCACTCGGTCTGCTTACATTCACTTGTTCTGCTTCTATGTTCAGTAGAAAGCATGAGGAGTGTCGCTAGAGTTCATGTGTGGCTTTCACTGCCCGACCTGATGTCTCAAATCCAGGTTGCATGATGGAAAAAATGCAGTTTCCGCTGTAAGTCCTCATTAATAAAGTCGAAATTTAGACTTAAGTAGGGTTCTGTTATTGGATTGGACCACAAGTATGAGTTTCAGTAAAATAGGGGCGTAATGTTGCTACAAATGGCTTATTTAGTGATCAGATCGTGTTTTTACAGCCTTTTTTAGGAAATGTGTTAACTTTCTAAACCCCAAAACCTGCATGCGGTTTTAAAAGTCAATTTATATTTGCAAAAATCACCAAAATTACACCATATATCACAGAAAGAAACTGTAAAAACTGAAAAAAATAGTCAGATGTCCAACTTTCTGACAGTCCTTGAACTACTCATCTGTTACTTTCAGTTTGGTCGGGAAAATCTAAACTTGTCAAATATACATCGGTCGCTTTAGCCACATTCTGTAAAAAACGAAAAATTCTGCACATCTTGGTGCAACTGTGAAGCTACAAATGACTCAGCTGTGACCAACAGCCATGTGACAAAAATTCAGAAACCTTTCAGGTTAACTGCGAGGAGGAGACAAGTATGAAACCAAATTAAAAATGTCGGTAATGGGTAATATACTGCATGTCCCTCCCCCACTCTCCACTGTCCTATATATAATAAAGGCAAAAAAATATGTCAGTGATGAAATATCTCCAGCATTTCACATCATGCAGAGTTTTGTGGTGCTGCAGGATGTGCACAGAGAAGCTTCTAGAGGGAAATAAGGTGTTCTAATGTCAGATTTACCAAAACCAGATGACACAGGCTGCTGCATGTTAAAAATTAATGGCTACAGTGGTTAAACGTGCTTATATTACAAACTCCAGCAGTTCCAATCTGTTCTTGCCATTTTCTAATTCAATAAAACGTATTTAAATCCCAATGTGTTTTTTATGTCTAACGTAAAACAGGACATGATATTGTAGTATAATACTTTGAGTGTTGTGAAACTTTAGAAAGTACACTCTCCCTGCTCTCTGAGACATTTGTTAAGGATTAATGATACATTTAGTAATGTGGCACAGGATATTTAGACATTCTTAATAGATACGGAGTTTAAAATTTGGAATAGGCACTTATTTTATGCTTTATTTTATGCCTCCACACTCTGGTCCGGGTGAATTTTGAACATATAAGGGTTAATATCATAGTCGGTCGTGTAAATTTTCATTTTCTCAATGCATGCAAGCAGCGTTGAAACTCAGAAAACAACGCTCTACCGCACAGAATTTCTCTTGTAGATTATTTATGAGAACTGTGTGAGTGTTGTCTTTGTATTAAGCAGCGAAAATAAGCTGTGTTTGAGTCAGTTTGTGGTCCCACGCACCATGCGCAGTGGCTAATGTGCGCTACCAGTGATGGAACTAGACGCTGTGCAGCCCTCTCCCTCAGCGACGCCGTCTCATTCCACAGCTGTGCGTGTGCGTTTGTTGTGTGTCCGCCTGCAGGCGTGTCTGAGTTGTGTAGTTGCTTCTAAATTCTCACCACTGGAATCGATACCTGTCTAGAGCGTGTCCAACAGACTGGATTACGCCTCCTTCTCTCAAGGCCACTTCTCACACACATGGCCTGCAGAGCTCCTCGTCGGTGATTGATCAAAGCATCACACGGACCCACAACACGAGCAGCGGTCTCACAATTTCCACCATTTTCTTGCACCTTTCCTCTGCTCTCGTCTCACTCCTCTCCATCCACCCCCCTCCTCTTCCTCTGGATATGAACTGTGGTGGTGTGAGGAAGAGTGTTCGGCAGCCGTCATTAGCCCTTTGAACCGAGCCGTCTCGCTCTCGCCGAGAGCCGCATTGGACAAACACACCCACCCGCGCCATTATGGTACGTAATAAGCATGTTGGCCTGCACATGCATGTTTCTGCAATCAATCACGCCGGCTTTTGTCGTGGGTGTTGCCCAAACACACGCGACAGAGATGGATGGACGTGAGGAAATTAAAACGAACAACCGCATGAAACTACAGATGGAAAACGCAGAGGTCGAAACATGTGCGGAATGAGAAGAAATGAGGTCCAAGAGATCCGAGATGTGACTGAAAATAGCATTCAAAGGATCCGCTGCCACAACTTAATCAAATCCATGTTTGCAGGATGAAAAATACATATTGGTTAGGATAAACCTTTAAGTTGTTATTTTGATGGATTGGGTTGACAATCATGTTGCATTGACTTAATATTGTGTGTAAATTAAACCCAAATTTCTGCACAATTCAGAAGTTCCCTCCTCTACCTACATCACTTTAATTCTAATATTTGCCCACTTCAAAGCTTGAATTACTGGTTTATTTGAACTTTTAAAGCTGTAAACACTATTTTGATTAGCTGGGCTGACATTATTTTACACCAATTCAGTACTGTGTGTAAAATTTAAGCTTAAATTTCAGGGTTAGTTGATTTAAAACTAAACTAAAGTTTAGAGAACTACATTGTTCTCCCCTCATCTGCCTCCCTAACATTGGAGCAACTTCATTTTTAAAATCTGCTGATTTGAAGACTTCTAATTATGATAATTAAGCACATAAAACTTAAAAAGTCCTCTTAAATAACATGGAAATACTACTTCTATGAGCAACCTTTTACTAAGAGAAGCTCACTACAGTTTGCTGGTTGAACATATCTTTTAGTTCTATAAAATGACAATCAGTGTTTCTCAAAGTCAAAAACAACATCTTCAAATCTAATGTTTTGTCTCTAAACCAAAGATATTTAGAGGAATAAAGAACCCAAAAAGTATTTGGAATCACAGGATACTGATTTCTATAAAAAATTGCGCAAATCAATAAAAATAGTTGGAAATTAATTTAATAGTTAACAAGGAAGAAACTTTATTTGAACTGATGGTAGTTAATATAAAATGCAATATGAACTATTTTATTCCATCGTGTACATAATATCTAATGGTATTATAATCTAAATACTATGAATTACTTTATTCTTAGTAGTCACAACTCAAAAAGATTGACACAAACCGCTTTATGACAAAATTTTTCTACATCTTAAGGTCAGGATCTCCAGTCCAATCTCTTATTTACTTAGCTGAAATCGCACATTTATAAACTTGCATTACATAAATATGCTAATTAAGTACATAACACCTAAAATTCATTTTAAAGAATGTGGAAAAACTAGTTGAAACTATTCAATTTTCATGAATAATCAACCACAATCAATCATTCAGTCAGTGATAGTTAACAATCCCTTCAGTTACAGAGGAAAAGCTAATTCCAGTAACTTAATATTGTTTGTTGGGTAAACTTAATTTTATTAACACAAATTTACACAAATTGCTTGATAATTACATTTTCTCTACCTTGAGGTCAGGATTTCAAGTCTCCCCTCATCGATTTCACTGATTTTTTTTAAATTTCCTTTAAAAATGACATGGAAAAATTAGTTGAAAGAACTAGATTTTCAAGAATAATCAACCATAATCAGTCATTCAGAAACTGATAATTAACAATCCCTTTATACTACAGAGGAAGTGCTTATTCTACTGAATTAATATTGTTTGTTGAACATAATTTCATCATAAGTTGTCTTAACTCAAAAAGATTGACGCAAATTGTTTTATGACTAAATTTAATCCCCTTACTTATCTATTTCACAATATTCCAGCTTAAAAACTTGTGTTCATACAGGTTAACTTAAACTTTTATTTAAAAATTACTTTTAAAACATATATAAAAACTAGTCAGAACTACCAGATTTTTAATAAGAACTTACCTAAAAAATTGTGTTCATGCCACATATTTTTTTTATAAATAAGTGGCAATTATTTGTAGTAAAAAATCAAATTTTCCTTCACTTAATATAGTTTGTTGGTTGAACATATTTGCAATGGCAGTTCAGGAATTCTCTGACTTTTCGGTTGAGCTGGAGGCAGAGTTTACAGTAGACACGTACGGAAGTATCTTTAAAATGTAAGTGATTAAATGTCTGTAGTATGTGGAGTTAACACCTGTGGATAGTTGGAAAAATAAACTAAAAACCTGATTGTTTTGGTTGAACCCAAACATAAATTTTTAGAGTGCACGGTGGACGAAAGGATGAGCGACACCAACGGGAAGGGAGAAAGACAGAACGGTTCAATTAAGAAAAATGTTGTTTAACCTGTGAATAAGGCCGGGGACTTGTGGTCTTTACCTTAATTTGTGTGTAAATCGATTTTGTTTTCGACTCTAATTTATCGCCCGTTTCACCTCCATCCCGCCCACGCAGCCTATTTTACGCTCCACGGCGTTCGCGCCTCACTTTAAGGCTTCTGCTATCCCTCTCTGCCGAACCAATCTTTCCCGCCTTCTTACCCCCGTCGCTGGGCTCCCATCAATCCCCTCCGTTTCCCTACGACTCCGTTCCCAAAGCCCTTACATGAGCAATAGTGATCCCATCAGACGGCGGGCCGGCCGAGGCAGAAGAGCCACGCAGCGGAGAGAAAAGAGAGCGAGCGTTCCCTAAGCTCTGCTGTGATTGATAGTGATCCTGTCTGATGGCTGTGTATAGACTCGGCACTCAGTGAGACATTACCCTCTGACCCGCCCATTGATTCTTGCATTCGCCGCCCCAAACACGCAAACACCAGCCCTGACCCTGCTGAAAATAACAACACCCACCGCTCGGCCGCGTGTACAGTCCTGCAGATTGATAGCTCGGCTGCGAAACCTGATCAATCTGCCGCACAACAAACTTCCTGGCCGGGTCGCATGGCACCGGGTGTCCCGCTGACTGATGCGTTTGGGTCAGGCTCTGGAGGCTTGAATATCAGGGAGAGGAAAAGAGCTCCGAGCGCCGGGATGAACCGTCCACAACAACAAATATACATGGTCTGCTCTCTCTTCTGTCTGCTTACATTCATTTCTTCTGTTTCCATGTTTAGTAGAAAGCATGAGGAGTGTTGATAGAGAGCATGTGTGGCCTTTAGTGATGCCATCTCACTCAATATTACTGATTACTGCTGGAAACCACACTCATCTCTCAGTAACATCTGCCACGTGTTTGCCTGCAGGTTAAAGCTGAACGATATTGGAAAAAACTGACATGCAATGTTTTTTTTTTTCTGAATGAACAGCTTAGTAAACACAAAGTTTATAGAATATACAGTACCAACTGCTAGATGCATCCCAAAGCCCTGCATCCAGGCTCTGAGCAGCTTCTCTGAACTCCATTATGATGTTGCATGAAGGAAAAAAGCAGCTTCAGCTGTAAGTCCTCATTAATAAAGTCAAAATTTAGACCTATGTAGGGTTCTGTTATTGGATTGGACCACAAGTACGCTGTAACTATATAACATTCCATTCTGACAGCTCTGCTTTAACTTCTGCATCGTGTTTTTCAAGCGATGGGTGCATGACGTTGCAATATATCTCGTTTAGCTACCAAATCATGTTTTACAGCCTTTTTTAGTCACCATGTTAACTCTCTAAACTCCAAAACCTGTAGGCCGGTTTGAAAGTTATTTTATATTTACAAAAGTCACCAAAATTGCACCATTTATCAAAGAAAGAAACTGTGAAAACTGAAAAAAAAGTCGCATTTTCAATTTTCTGACGGTCCTTCAACTACTCATCTGTGACGTTCAGTTCAGTCAGGAAAATTAACCAAATCTAAGTTTGAAATTGTAGCATTTCATCGTGTCAAAATCGGCAAATAAACACGGGTTGCTTTAGCCAGACTCTGTAGAAAACAAAAAATTCTGCATATCTTGGTGAAAAAGTGAAGACATAAATGACTCAGCGCTGATCAACAGTCATGTGACAGAAATTCAAGGACTATAACATGGTTATATTGCAAATTCCAACAGTTCCAAAATGTTCTTGCCATTTTCAAATTCAATTCAAAACATATTTAAACCACTATGTTTTTTTTGATGTCTTATGTAAAACAGGACATTATTCTGTGTAATAGTTTTACAACACTCCAAAAACAAGTGCTGTAAAGCTTAAAAAATACACTCCCTTAATGTGACATTCTGAATAGATCTGGAGTTTAAAATTTGCTATAGACACTTATTTTATGCCTTACTCTATGCCTTCTGTTTCTTTTGTTATTTTTGGCTGTAAATACACAATAAATACACTAATCTGATGTTAAATTTCTCATCTGGAAAGCCGTTCCCATCACCAAATTAAATAAATGTGTGCATGATTTAAGAAATGAAACAAAAAATAACTTACCGTTTTAAATAACAACAAAACGAGACACAAAACGATCACAAAGAGACACATAACGACCACAGAGACACAAAACAGCTACAAAGAGACACAAACAACTACAAAGAGACACAAAATTACCCCAAAGAGACACAAAACTACCACAGAGACACAAAATGACGAAAACTAAACATAAAACAGCCACAAAGAAACACAAATTGACCACAAAGAGACACAAAACTACCACAAAGAGACACAAAACAACCACAAAGAGACACAAAATGATCACAGAGACACAAAAGAACCACAAAGAAACACAAAATAACCACAAAGAGACACAAAACAACCACAAAGAGACACAAAATGACCATAGAGACACAAAACAACCACAAAGAAAGACAAAACAACCACAAACAGACACAAAATGATCACAAAGAGACACAAAATGTCAGTCTTGAAGGCATAAAGTATGAACAGTGTGTAAGGGTTAACATCGCAGTCAATCGTGTTAATTTAATTGTGTTTGGCCAAAACTGTGCTGATGATTAACATTCAGTTAACTTCGCAGCCCTTTAACTGACTTTAAGTTGCAACCAAATCTTCATTTTCTCACTTGTGTAACTTTGCTGAGTGCCGGGATGAAGCGTCCACAACAACAACAGCAGCATTACTCAGATCCCTCTCCTGAGCCACGTTCGGGGCAGGAAGGGAAGCAGGAAGGAGAAGCAGCGCCATCCATCAAGCCGACTCGGGTCAGGCGGCGTTTGCAAATGATTCTTTTATCTGCTTGCACTACTTGAACTGCGAGGTGGGTGGGGTCCGCTGTGTTAAAAGACACGGGGAAAGCGTTTAAAGCTTGGCTAATGTAAGGGTTTCAAACGGCGTAAAACAAAAAGGCCGAGAAGAATGTGAAGCCTCGATTTGACCCGATATCGCGGACCCAGGAGTTAAACACACAGAGGGAATATTTCCACTATTGTGAAGTCGAAAGGAGGCGAGAGCCAGAAAGAAAAGCGAGACGGAGGAGAGTGCCAACTGAGCTCCGGCCTAATGGGCTTCGGAGACAAAACCACAGCTGGCTTTCGACATTAGTCTCCATGACGACGGAAGAAGCCTACTTATGGAGCCATTGTAGGAATCTACAAAATAAATAATAAAGAAAGAAAGAGGCGGGCTGGTCGACAGGGGTTCATTGCTTTGTTGGAGTGTCCATCCCCTCTCTCTAATGGCTAATTAACTGCCACTTATTACTGCTCTGCATTAGCACAAATCATCGCCTATTACCGGAAATTTGGTTTCGGGTGGACGCGTTTTTTTTGTTCCATTTTAGATCTCAGCTTGACTAAAAGCAGAGCTGAGAGATTTATTGCAATAAAATGTACAGGTAATTATTGATGTTTTTACAGTTTTAATGGGGATCTGGAGTT
This sequence comes from Amphiprion clarkii, assembly GCA_027123335.1. Classification (NCBI taxonomy): domain Eukaryota; kingdom Metazoa; phylum Chordata; class Actinopteri; family Pomacentridae; genus Amphiprion; species Amphiprion clarkii. Next base: position 3,742,555 of record CM049573.1, read on the forward strand.
GGATTTGTACCACTTTTGCCGCTCTTTTAAGCTACACAGGTAATAATTTGAATGTTAAAAACACACGTGAACACAAATAAACAAGGACAAAGGAATGAATTCAGCTTCACACATTTAAAATGGATTATATAGCATCTTTTTAACCTAAGCTATGTTCCAAAAAAGGTGCTCGCCTGTCATCAGGAGCAACTTGGAGTTTGGTGTCTTGCCCAACGACACTTATGCAACGGTTGGGAGTCAAACCATCAAACATTAAGATTAGTGGTAGATAACTAAACAGAGAAAATCTGTAAATCAACAGTAAATTGTTCAAAAACTTACAGCTAAAAAAAGGGAGTTTTTTGAAAGTATACATCTAAATTTGCACCATAATATCATGGCACTGTGTATAAATAGCATACCGCTTCCAGCACATTCTGAATGTTATGTTGCTGCATTTGAACCTTTTCGACTGTCAGGTTTATTAATATAAAAAAGGTGAACATCAACGGGTAGTGGGTCATTTTTTGCAACTACATGGCATGCAGTGATATGTCAGATGCAAAAAGTAATATGTTCCATTACCACACGAAGTGACCATTTAGATGCATTTTCATTTTCATGATACCAGACTGAACTTTTTCATTCTGTGCATTGAAGTTGGTTTGAATCTCATGCATTTAAGTCAAACTATAAAACAACTTTCCTACCGTTATTGATGAAGTATTTGTTGCCTAGATCTACTACTTCCAGCTAGATATGCACAGATTGACTTGTACAGCCTTTCATAAAGTAAAATAAGATCAGATGTAAAGACATATTGCTCCAAAAAGAAGCACTTTTCTATGAATCTGTTATCAACTGACCATGTGCCGGGTTATAGCTGATTAAATTTCTCCTCTGACTTGTCTTTTTACAGAACAGACACATGGGTTTTAGGGCAAACAGAAGCTGTGTTACTCTCAGACTAAGACACAAAGATGGTGAGATGAGCAGCGGATTTAGTCGGACAAGCTGGCACCGGCATCCAGTCTTTAAGTGTTTAAATGCGTCTGAGTCAGTTCTCGTCAGACAGAAGACGACACTGAGCTCCAACGTTTCTATTAATGCACAGTGACGCGGAGAATTAATTGAACGTGTTCATATGCACTCAGTCACAAAGGCCTGAAATTAAAGCACGCGCACACATACTCAGACTGTAAGTGCTCAATTACCCGTCGAGGGAAAATGGAATCAATGGAGTAAAACAATGAAAGGGGAGGGAAAAAGAAAATAAAGAATCACACACACTAAAAAAAAAACAATGTTCAACCTGACTTGATCTGGAGAGTTTTCTATTTTTATTCTTTATCAAAGCGGAACATAAAAGACGAACGGAGCGCTGATGCTTCGGCACTGAGACCTCCTTCCACAGGCCAAACTGATAAGAGAAACAAAAAGATTCTGTCGGGTGACGAATAAGCCAAAAGTCCATGAATGTTGGTGTCTGGTACCGAAAAGGAAAATTTGTGCAGTTTACTGACCAGCCCAACAGCTGTGTGTACAGTATGAGTGGGTCGGCGGTTTCTGACTGTTAAATACGCAAACTGTACAGGCTTTCTCCTCAGTCCTTCACCCTAAACAGGACTGCAGACTGAAAACAGATGATCCTGTTGCAACAGCCGATGTCTGACTGGAACCAGGACCTCCCAGTTTAGGTGTTTACCACCAAGGTTGAAACAAACTCTACGCCTACAAACGTTTAGAACCAAGAACTGCTGATGTCATGAGATGGAGTCGGGGTTAGGTGACCAACAAAATGACTAAAACTTTGTGGTTTCCTGTTAAAAACCAGAGCTGGTCTGAGTAACCAAAGGAAGAAGATCAACCAGAGTTTCAGCTCTCCCAGTGCTGTTCTTGAGAGAGTTCCAAGAACAAAATCCAAGTTTCAAGAACAAAATCCATGTTATTGAGAGAGTTTCAAGAACTAAATCTAAGATTTAACAACAATGTCATGTTCTTGAGAGAGTTCCAAGAACAAAATCCAAGTTTCAAGAACAAAATCCACGTTCTTGGAACTTGGATTTTGTTCTTGAAATTCTCTCTAATTTCAAAATCCTTATTTGAAGACAAACTATACAGTTCTGCAATGACGTAGCATCAAAAAGCAAACTGGTTTTTTATAAGATCTGCAGCTTGAACCAACTTTTAACCTGCAATAGCACCATCTAAGAAGTAATAACTGGTCTGTATTGGTAGAAAAGGGGGTAAAAATGTGCTAAATTATGCTTTTTGTGTCTTTGCTTGATCACAAATGTACATGTTGTGTAAATTTCATCATCTATGACGTCCACAAACATGGAAGATTTGTAACCGTGCGGACTACTACAAATGTGGCAGAAAAACAAATCGTTGTTATAAGAAGAGACTCTACAGGGAGATTCTCAGTCATCCACACCTTTAACATTCATCATCATGAATAAAGTTGTAATGGAAGTGGTAGCAACAGGATTCTGGAGGTGATGTAAAGGTGTACAATCCAAAATTCTCCAGATATCCCGTGCTATATTCGCCCACTGTGCTCGACACACTTCAGGAATAATAACCGACACCATGCTACAGTCTGATCTATCCTGTAAAAAGAGCAAAGTCAAGCCTTTCAGAGACATCCGCAGGAGCTTCGAGTGTTTTTCTGTGTTCAATACGAGGGGCAATGTGACCGTCAGTGGAACAGACCAACGCTGTTGCAGTGTGAACAGAACCGCCGGCACATCTGCTGTCTGCTTTCAAAACCTTGACCTTAAGTCTGCCTGCTGCTAGAAACCTCTCTGACTCTCCAGTATTCTGCCTGCAAAAGGCACAACTTTGTCGAAAAAACAGGATATTGGAGCAAAATAGTGATTTTAAATTGAATTCTTTGCGCAGAAATACAGTTGCGCAACGGTTTAAATTGTAAGTAAAGCACAGTGCGGCTGCAGAGAACCTGTTGGTGTGGGATTACCAACGTTGAGCCTCAGATGGGGCTGATTTTCCGAGCTCGTGCATCCCAGTGTGCATGTGTTTGGGGGGTGTCGGTGTCAGCGCTGATGATGTGGCTGCCTCTCTCCACTGAACATGAGCAGACTGTCAGAGTCGACAGTCTATCAGCGCAACATCCCGACCATCACTCGCTCTCCTCCTCTGTCTCTCCAGCCTTATCAGTGTCCTTCCATCCGTCCCGCGTTCAATTTTTCATTTCAGGTTCAATCTTCCTCCACGTCCTCTCGCTCCTCCTCTTCCTCCCCCTCCGTCTTCCCCTGTCAATCTGTCGTCCCCGCCCTCCCCGTCTCTTTCTCCCACGAAGTCAATATGGCTCTCCGTGCGGTGGCAACCTGTCAATCATCGTATCGGCCCGGCGAAATGTGCACTCATGTGGACCTGGAGGGGCTTTTCTGAGAGCGTATGGGAACATGTGCGGCACATAAAGCATCGGGAAGCAGAGTTTGTCCGTTCGGCTACTATTTAACAGATAAACAAATGTTCCTGTCAGTCAAGATGCTCAAATATCAGAAGTTTTGCTTGTTTGAAGCAGTTTCCGGGTGCTATTTTCACATTTTTCATCACTGTGGGCTAATTTTTCTTTGCAATATACCATCCTGCAAGTCTATGGAAAGAGAACAACTATGACTACAAGTAGAGAGAACTTAGAAATGTCTTCTGTGCAGCACGACACAGTTAGAATGCCATAAAATAAATGCAAAAATGTGCAAAAAAAACCAAACTACAATCAACATGTATAACATTTAGAAAGATTTTCCTGCATTAATTTGCATTAATAAAGTTTATCCTTATCCAGTTTTATCTTTTGCAAGTGTTCACAGGTGTTACAAATACTGGAAAAAGTGTCAGCTCCACATACTATACATATTTTACTACTAACATTTAGTTTTCATTTGTTTTCAGTACTGCTTTCTACTCTGTGTAAATACTTCTGAAATGTCTAAGAATTTTTGGCATTAAGCTGTTGGTCACAGCTGAGTCACTAATAGCTTCATGTTGCACAGAGGAGCACAGAATTTGAAATTTTTTATAGAATCTACTTGAAACATACTGTTTATTTTGGGTAAATTTTCAAACGAATCATGTAGAATAAAGTGACTTTGATGAAAGGTCATGATTTATATGTTCCCCACCAAACTGCACGTCACAGACAATTAGTTCAAGGACAGTCAGAAGGTAAATAATCTGACTACTAGTTATGTTTCTACAGATTCTGGCTCTGATAATTTGTGCAACTTTCTTGATTTTTGCAAATATAATATTTCTTTTTAACTCTGTTTGCAGGTTTTGGGGTTAAGAGAGTCAATATAGTTATCAAAGAAACCTTTAAAAACATTCTTCGGTTGCTAGAAAGTCTCTGAATTTTTGTCATGAAACTGTTGGTCACACCTGAATCACTTCTAGCTTCATGGTTACACAGAGAAGTGCAGAAATGTTAGTTTTTTACAGAATCTACTTACAGCAAACTGCAAATGAGTCATGTAGACTAAAATAATTTTGATAAAAAGTCACTATTTTAAGCTCAGATTGAGTTAGGTTTGCTGATGTAGCAGCACATTACAGGAGAGTAAATCTAATTTATTTTGGATTTATAGTTTCTGGCTCTAATAATGGTGCAGTTTTGGTGACATTTGGTGAAGGTTTAGAGGGTTAAAATGCACACAAATGTCTCCTAAATACATACTACACATGATGTCCACATCCTAAACAGTTAATGTGAATACATGGAAAGTGGAAAAGCACCTCTAACAAATAGTATCATGGACATGGAAATAAAAATATTAGGCTTTTTCCGTCTGTGTTTGTGTGTGTGGGCGTCCTGCGAGCTTTCTACTGATCATTCACTGAAACTCCGTCCTATACTTATCCTTTGAGGAGCTTCAAGTTTCTGCTGCTTCACCCTTTTCTTTCATTCTAACTATTGCGCTCTTCATCTGTTTTATTCCAAAACAAACCGCAGCTGCTGCCGGCGGCATAAAAGACATCACTTTCCGCGTGCCCAGGGGTATTTCTCAAGAGGGAACAGGAAATGAAAAAGGTATCGGCTGAATCACTATTGTGCCTCATAAACGGGGAGGAGGAAAGTAGCGAAGTTGGCATTTATTCGCATGAAGATCCTGCAGGTTATTACGTTAAGTGAGTCCTTGTGCAGTAAATGACATGCAAACAGACACCGTGAATCACACAAGAGCTGGCCGCACGGGTCCGTTTAGGATCTAACACCGATGCCCGGCATTAAGGTTTATGGATCTGTAGGTGTCCTCCTGAAATGTGTTGTATTTATCCGGCATTTATTCAAAGGGGACAAAGCAGTGGGATGCGCATCTGAGCGCTCATAAAGTCAGCCCACGTCCCAGTGCAACATCCTGGCCATATAAGCAATGCCTGCTCTGCTCTGCTCTTGCTGCTGGAATATGAAATATGCATGGACCATAAAGAGCATATGGACCATCCATCTCAATATCCGCTACACCGAACCATCAAAAAGATCATTAAACGCAACACACACCGGCTCGCTCGCACGCACACCGACACACAAAATGGCACATAAACATGCACTCCCACGTCGTGCATAATGGTTTATCAGTTTCAGCGCCAACTTTGTGCTGACGGTGCACACGCAATAAAGGCGCAGACACATGCAAACGGAGGGCGGAGGGGTGGGGGAGGCTCGGCAGTGATTTGCTCACTTTAGATTCTTAATCTAAAAGACATCGCAAACAGAAAGTAGTCTTCAAAAGGAGAAACATGTGTCTTTGTTGTTCTGTCTTACCCCTTTTCAACCAAAAACAACCAGGTGCTAGTTCAGCGCTGGTGCTTAGCTGGTTCAAATCTCGTGCCTTCTCAGAACCGCTTTGCTTTTCCATTAAGTTAGAGCCACGTCACTGCGTCACCGTAAAACGTCAGCATGTCACTGCATGTGTAGCCGTTCAACAACGTTCACGCAACGTAACCATGCAAGTGCTGTTCCTGACTTTGTAAGCGCATCTTCATCGTAGTCACAAGCAACGGCGACTAAGTTTGAGAAGACAATGATGTTAAGAATCAAAACATCATTGTCAAGGATGTGGCGTTCAGGGTCCTGGTTGGAATCATGGAATGCAGCAGGTCAAAATAGGACTCTTTTGGCCTACCGCTGCTGCATCCCAGCCCCCTTTTCTGGTCCATGCAGTCATTTTTGAGCTTTATTGAGGACTTACTGGAGGCTCCACTCCTATCCGGCTGCAGCCATCTCCCACTGGATCGTTTGGAACACCGGCTAGATCAGAGAGGCTCCCTGTAACTTCGACTGAATACATATAAAGACCACAGTGCCAGGAAGCATTGGGTCTCCTCCTCAGACCACTGCTGCTTGGATTTGACGTCCATATTTATGGGTTTTCAAAACATTAACACTAAACACTAGCACGACTACTACTACTGCTCGCTAGGGTGTTTAACCCTCCTGTTGTCCTCACTTACGGGCATCAAAAAATAAAGTTTCGTTGTTTGAAAAAATTCCAAAAAAATTCAGCAAAAAAATCCCCCAAATTTCTGAAAATTTGCAAAACCTTCAGGAAGAAAATTCCAATAATTCCATAAAAGTTTCCCTTAAAAGTTTTATTTTTAAATTTCATTTTTAAATGCCCCAAATTTGGCAAGGAAATTCTTGCATATATTTTTAAAAAATTAGTAAAAATCTTCCAAAAAATCCTAAAAATATCTGAAGTGATTACATATATATCAGTAAAACTTCTAATAATTTCTTGAAGAACATTCACATAAAAATCAACCAAAATCCAGCGAATTTCGCTGGATTTTGGTTGATTTTTATGTGAATGTTCTTAAAGAAACATTTTTAATATTTCTTTTTTCCCACCAAAAAATGTTCAAAGATTTCCCAAAAATGTTTACAATGTGGACATCAGAAGTTTCACTGTGAAAATATATTTCATTTCCATACGTTCAAACTTTAAAACGGGTCAATTTTGACCCGCAGGGTGACATGAGGGTTAAAAATGGCGGTTCTGTGTTTTCACCGTTGATCGTCGGTCACCGTAACCCCGCCCCCAGCCCTTGACGTACTTGGTTTTTAACTCTGGCCCAGCAAAGAGTTGGTGCTTGAAAAGCACCAGTTTTTGGAGTCTGGAACCGGTGCTTTGTTGGTGGAAACACAAAGAACTGGTGTTAAGTCAGGCACTGGCTCCGAACCAGCACTGGAACCAGCTTGATCGAAAAGGGGCATCTGCCTCCTACACCTCTCCAAGCCGTCTACGTCTTCTTCTGCACACCTCTGTCAGCCTCCGTCACCATCTCTGGCCCTCCACTGCAGGGAATTAAAATTTAATACGAAGCTCAGGGGGAGAGAATCGACACGTCCGTACGCACCGTAGGAACAAATGCGCAAGCAAAGAGGGGGAACAAAAGAGAGAGGCGCGGGACAGGAAGTGAAGGTGATGGATGGCGGAGAAAATGGTGGAGATCAGGAGGAAAATCAGGATGACTCAGGAAGTCGGTAAATTCTCATTCACTCCGGTTTCAGAGAAAATGACAAGTGAAAACAGAGACTACCGCTGGGTAAGCACCACTGTATCTAAATCTATCCATCTGTCCTCTTTCATCGCCTCCCTTCTTCTCTCGCATCTCTCTAATCTCTAACTTGTATGTGTCAGCAAGGAGCCTGACACTAAGTCAGAGTCATATTCTATCATCCATGCCGACAGAGACGGGACAAACAGGACAGCTACAAGACGTGCTGCGTTTTTATCTAATCTCCTCACTCTTTCAGCCTTTTTCCTTCCTTCCTCCCTTCCTTCCATCCCACTTTTCCACAACGGTTGTCAGCTCAGGTGCAGCGAGCATCAATCTGCTAACCGCAGCCTAAAAAGCCCCAAAGTTTCGTTTTATTTTGTAAGAAAGAGGCCAGAAAAGGAGGTAGACAAGACGAGTGCGAGTTAGAGCTGTGCGATACATCATTTCAGCTTCAACTTCTAAATGTGTGAGGCGAGGCAAATGAACTCTATTTTTTGCTGCTCGGTACAAAAAGAAAACTCTCATGGTTCTCGTTTGCAATGAAAAATCTACAAGAGAAGCCGGTCTGATGGAACATTTGCTCCAATTTAAGGGTTCTTGTCAATTTTTTGACTTTGTTTAAAAGACAAAGAGTTTGCTGTACATGCAGGCTAAACACGTGCACAGCAAAACGAAGGAGTAATGGGAGGAAAACAATGAAAAGGAGGATTTGGTTGCAGAAAGAAAGGCCAGATCTGTGCACCATCTATGGAAGTCTTCACCAGTGTTGACAGAGGTTCAAAACGACCTTTTTTTTTAAAAACATTTTCATATCCTGTGCAGATGAACTCCACTATAAAATTATCTTATTCACTTGGAAGGAATCTTTTTTTCCAAATAGACTTATTTAGGTCATCAGGTGGAAATTGCAGTATTTTTTTTCAATTTCTCACAGCATGCATGACAGAAAAACACAACAGTTCAGCCCTTCGATGAATGTGGATATTTCTGCTGTGAAACACTGGGGCTCTACAGGGATTATTCTGACTCACCGGATGTAGACTTCAGGTATCAGCTGGCTACTACTTGCTCATTTTTACAAGGTTTTCGTCTCCTTCCAGCAATCTGCATACTACAGTTTCCAAATTTCACCTTACATATACAGAAAATTACAACCACTTCAAGCTTTGCAGAGGATCTGGATTGTGCAGTAAAGGCGATGATGCTGGGTTTTTTTTCAAAAGATTGTCCATTTTAATGACAAAACAATCCCCCTCGTGAGCATTTTGCAGCGATGCCGACCATTCTCTGCAAGACTAACGTAGACCGACTCTTTTGGATGTAGCCTCATGTGGCTATTCAAGGAACAGCACGCTTTCACTTTCCAGTCCTGGATGTTGCTGCTTGGTCTAACTTGACTTTCTGTACTTGTGCTGTTTGTAAGAGTCCAAAATTTCCTCCACGTTTGGTTCAATTTTTCTTTTGGACACCATTGGTCACGGCTGAGTCACTAAGGGCCTTAATGGTTACACAGAGAAGCACAGAATTTTTTGTTTTTTACAGAATCTACTTCGAGCAAACCGTAAATTTTTTGCAAATTTTTAAGATTAAAGTGATTTTGGTAAAACGTCATGATTTGAAGCTTGGATTGAGCTTGATGAAGCAGCATGTCACAGGTGAGTAAATCTGATTCTTTTTGTTTCTACAGGTTCTCTCATTACTTCACGTTTAGTCTGAATTTGCTTTCGGACACTTTTTCATAAAGTACTAAGCTAAATTTTAAGCTTTACTGCATGAATATTGTGAGTTTTACCAAATTTTGACCCTTTTCTGCACAAAAGCTTGTGTTTTGAAGGAGCTCCAACTCATAAGGTGACTTTCCAATGCAGGAACTCAGGACGGGTTTCCATTTCCAACACCTTCAACAAGGTACACTTAAACAACAAAACTCCTGTTCTATAAGCACATAGAACAACAAAAGCTTCTTACGTTAGCATATATGGTCAATTTTGGATTGAAGATGGCCATGTTTTTGAAAAAAGAGGACTAATAACAGATGAGAACATCGAACCTGGAGTTACTTCTAGCCCTGAAAGAGGTTCTACAGGGTCGGAATAAAAGACGAGACCACCATAAACATGCTACTGCAGAGGGAAACATATCTAATGCTACCTTACATAGCTCATTTACAACCTGAGTGAGATTTTTTTACACACACAAACTTGGATGCCCAGAACACTTCCTCCCACTTCCCACTCTTATTTCTCAACCACCCATCTGGGGATTCGCTCCACCTCCGTTGGCTCCATCGTACCTCCAGTGCGCTGAATATCGCCGACAATGTGAATGCAGCAATAGTCGGGGACTGTCATTTGGCGTGCTGCTGCCTTCTGCTTCGAGATTTAAAAATATCTCTTTTGAAACCAGATGTGCCACCTGCTCACCCCGGCTGCCGTGGAGCTCTTTTGACTAAACCGGCTCCCTGTCTTGTTAACAGCGCTTTGATTCAGCCAATTTCAGGGATATGAAAGGCTGCCGTTATGTCTTGGGAGGCCGTTGTTGTGCCTTTACGGATGCTCGGTGTTTATGCGTGCAGCTGGATGAGGAGTGCCGCCGTATGTACGCCTTCTTTCCTCCAGGATGTGTGCAGGAACGGGCGCAGCTGACTGAGGAATGAATCAACAGCGGTTTGACGTTTTCGTCCCCGCCGGCAAGGACGTTCTCCTTCGCTTGCTGCCCTCCAACACTTTCTTTTTCGGTCTTTTCCGCCTCTGTCTGACATCACCTGTTCCTCTCGTCTCCTGCGCCAATCTAGTGTAAAGTTGTAATCCCTTCTTCCTCTCCTGTCGCTCGCTTCCACCTCTATCTTAGTAATTATCTCTCCGCCCCGTCCCCTTGTTGCACCCCCTGTCATCCATCTATCTGCCTCTATGTAAAATATCTCCATCTGCTTTGCCTTTCCCGTTTCTCATTCCCTGCCCTCGCTTATCTCCCCGCGCTGACCCCTTCATCTTTCCCCCCTCACGCCTCCATCTTTCCATCCCTCCTACCCACTGCTGATTGAAATTCAAACCCGAGCTTTAGCCGGCGACTCGTGCGGTTCGGCGATTTGCTTAGCACACATTCCTGTCCGGGGCCGCGGAGGTTGCGGCCAATCTGGTGTCGGGTGTTAAGAGAGAAGATAAAGCAACATCAGAGGCCGCGGCGACCGACTCGTCCGTCCATTAGCCCGCTGTAATGTTTATCATCGCCGCTGAGCCGACACCGCCAGCAGTCGCTCTGCTGCCGGTATCTGGTTCGTCTCTCGGAGTCTTTAAACTCCCCTCATGGCCTCTGTGCTGCTGCTCCTCTGCACATTTTTCTTTCTGTCAGCCACACTTCCTCGCCTTTTCCTCTTTCTCTTCTCACGAGCCGGAGAAACGGCAAAGCGAAGCAGGGAGACATGAAGGTCGACGTCTGAGTGGACGGGGCCTGTGTACAGTTCAAGCCGGGCGATGAATCAATGCGAATATGAATATTTTAAGATCCCAGATGACCTGCACTTTGGTTATCAATTTGCCTTTTCCTAGTCCTCAAGGCTGCACTCGGGTTTTCAGAGATTATTTGAGAGTTGTGATCCCCAAATCATAGCATTACATATTAATATCAAGGTATTTACTTCATACCTCTGAAACTCAAAACACACAGCCCGGTCTGAAACATCCACTTTCCTACACTTTCATCTTCTTCTTACACTATTTATCAGAGCACGAAACAGTAAAAACAGGAGAAAATGACCAAGTTTTCAACTTCTGATGGCTGGTTCAGTCATGAAACTTCACTAAATCTAACCTCAAAGTTGCAAAATAGTAACAAAATTATTATTTCACTTGAAACATTGTCAAAAATAACCCCTTTACACTTAACAGATTCTGTAAAAAACTAAATATTCTGCACTTCTTTACACAATGGAAAAGCCATGAATGACTCAGCTGTGACCAACAGTACCAGACAAAGACTCTGATTTTTCAAGTGAACTGCAGGCAGTGTTTACATAGAGCAGAGAGGAGACAGCAAAACAGACTGAGAGCAAAACACAGCATGTTTGAGCTAAAAAATACATGCAGCATGACTCAAAAAACAGTCCCTCGAGTTTACGTACACACCTCTGCAAAAACCTGAAACATCCAAGGAAGTATTGTCATAATAGATGACAGAGAATGGAACGTAACATTTGCGGCTCTTTTCATAACCCTGTGAACCCAGCAGTGAGTTTCAAAGACTGTTATTTTTAAGAAATCGCCATTTATCAGTTAGAAACTGTAAAAGCAGTAAGAACAATCAGGTTTTCAACCTTCCAACGCTCCTTAAACTACTCATCTCTGATGTGCTGTAATCAAATATAAGCTTAAAATCATGACATTTCACCTAAATCACTTTATTCTACATGTTGCATTTAAAAATTGCAGAAAAAACCAAACCATTTCCTCTGAACAAATCCTGTGAAAAACAAAAAATTCTGCCTTCCTTTGCACAGCTGTACAGCTAATACTGACACGGCTCTGACTAACAGACAAATAACCAAAATTCAGGAACTTTTTGGCATGAACTGGAAGTTTGGTTGTCAAATCAAGACAAATATGCAAACAAACTCAAAATCTAATTAGTAAAATATCTATAGTTGGTGTGTAGAGAGAAGTCATAGCGACTGAGTAAATAAAATAAATGCAGCATGGCGAAAAACTGTAAACAGAAATATCTTTCTAGAGTTTATGTGGTGTGAAAACTTCAAATCTGCAATGGAAACGAGTGCAATAGTTAAATATTTACGGCATCTGGGCACTTGGGAAAATATTGCACATGTTGATTCCAGTTTTTTACTATTTTATACAACAAAAATCTGAGAAATTCAACTTTTTTGTAATTTTTGGCATTCTAAGTGTGTCCCACTGATAGTTGATTTCTTTCTAGCTATAGTTGTTCTGTTTCCATGGAGGTGCAAAACTTTAATTTCATATTTTTAAAAAAAGAGCCAACAGTGAGAGGAAAATGCGACAGAAGACAGTAAAAAACTGATTCTAAAACATATTTACATAAAATATAAGACATTTACTGCAATACTGTCATGAAACTACCCATTTAATCCTTTTAACAAGGGCTAAATAACAGTTTCACAAGCAAAAAATCCCCTAAAAACTGCTCTATAACATGAGAGTCTTTACCTTTTCTTACTCTTACGTGGCAGCAAAGTGAATATTTGCACCGTTCAAATGAAGTCAAATCAACTAAATAAATCAATTAACACCTGTCTTTGCATAACCGAGATCCCGGAGCAAATGAAGGCAAAGCTTCGCTGCACACAACATTATTAACTGCAAACAAAGAGTTGATAAGCAGATGGTGTTTGTGTGTTTGTGGCTGCATGTGCTGGAAGGTGGTAGTCGGCCAGACGACAGGTTACATCCACATTTCCAGCACGTGTGTCGGAGTGTGTGTGTGTGTGTGTGCAGGTCGGTTTCATATGGATTTGTTTGCCGTGTGTGTGTGTGTGTGTGTGTGTGTGTGTGTTGTATCTGCGAGGCTGTCTTGTGCAGGACAGCTGCTTCAAAGATGGCAGTGTGAGCTTTTGTTCTGTCTCTTCAATCAAAGTGCTTCCCCACAGCTCGGCCTGCCAGACGAGAGACCAGAGTCAGCCAACGCCGGGGCTCAGAGCTCGGCTCAGTCGGACTGAGAGGAAAAACAGGGGAGGAGAAAGAAAGCCGGAGACCTGCGGGTGAGAGGCCACGAGGTCTGTTTCTGTCTCTGGTGCAATGTGATGAAACCGGCAGGCAGCCAATCAGACACGACGACGAGCCAACCGGGGAATAACCCGCAGGTCAGCGAACACACGGGCGCGCTCACGTGCGCTCACGTGCACGCCCAGCCGCTTTGAATGGCGGCATTGTGTCGGGCAGACTTCTTCCTTGATATCGAGTGTTGCCTGTAGAAGGTAATTGGATTGGTCGTAATTGGTTGTGGTCGGCTGGTTTGAATAGCAAACGCTGGCCTTGCATAAACACACAAATTAAAGGCTTGTTTATGTTGTGTGTCTACGCAGGGATATCCGTTTGTGTGCCGACTGCGACAACAAAAAAACGGCTAATTTTCTTTGTTGCGGGAAGGAGGAAAAAGGGAGGATGTGTGAGTGACATGTGAAACAAAAGGAGCGAGGGATGCAGGGAGGAAGAGGAGGCACAGCGAGAGGCCAGAGAGGTCAGCGGGAAAACGAAGGCGAAGGCTGCACCGATGTTTCCGCCTGCATAAAACTTCAAGCCCAGCTAATGCGCTGTGTGAATGCATATATATGTGTGTCTGAGGCAGTGCTCCGTTACAAGAGGTCACGCTGCTGTTCATTTATATGTAGCAGGTGGATGTTCTGGCATCATGGCCACTCCGGAGCTCTTTTACATGCCAGTGAACGCAGCAGCAGACAGTCCAGACCGGCGATGTCACTGAATTAAGACTTCAACGCCTGCATAAACATGTCAATACTGAAACAAAAACCTAAAACATCCAGGATAGTAACGTAATAATAGACGACAGTGTTTCTTTTAACAACCCTCTGAACCCAGCAGGGAGTTTGAAAGGCTGTTATCTTTAAGAAATCGACAAAATTGCACCATTTATCAGAGCTGGAAACTGTAAAAGCAGAAAGAATATTCAGATTTTCAACCTTCCAACACTCCTTAAACTACTCATCTGTGATGTACTGTAACCACATCAAAGCTTCAAATCAGGATATCTCATGTTGCATTTCAAATTTAGCAATTTTGTTTGCGTATTTATTTAAATGAAGACAACAGGAGGGTTAATGCAATATTTCACAAATGCATGGGGTGTCAGACAACTATTTTCCCACCACTGTATCTCATCTGGCCTGGGAACACGTCAAGATGAACCAGGAGGAGCTGGAAAACGTTGCTGGAACGCTCTGTTTATTCTGCAGCCAGCGAGACCCGACTCCTAGAGAAGACGTCGTCGTGCAGGTAAAACATCTTTCAGATGGGCTTTGTTGTGTTTGTGAGCTCGTCCCGACTGTCGGCAGCGAGCGAAACAATTCCACGTTTTTTGCTTTGTGGACGATCGGCGGACAGTCGGCCACCTCTCCTCTCCTCCCGTCACCATGAAAGCAGCGTCGTGTCGGTGACAGAATAAAGCGTTGGGCTCCAGCAGAGCGCCGCACGCAAACGCTCACCCAGGCAACTCTCAGGAAACACTGCTTCCATTAAAACTCAATAATAAAACGACGTATGGAATCGATTTTAACGGCCGAGCTTTTCTACTTTACCGTCCAGACACATCAGCTGTGTTTTCTGAGAGGCACTTCAGAGGTGCAGCAAACACTGCGGGCCTCCCGTCGAGGACGAATGTGCAGCGTCAGCCTCCCAGCCTTTATTAGCCCCTCGTTTCTGGACGCTTTTCTTCCCTCAACTTCTTCACTTTCCTCTCCGCTTATTTGTCGGACGGCGGCGAAGATGTCTGCGCGACCGTACGACGGCGCTAATACGTCTCGCTGCTCCCCGTCGGTGTCCATGACGGAGGGTTAAACGCTCCACTTAGCGGTGATATAACAATGCATGGATGGCCTTTCTGCATGTGTGTGTGCGCTCGAGCAAGCGAAAAGACGCTCGTCCCGTCTTTACATAACCGCCGTGCGAAGAGCAAAGTGGGTCAGCCAGCCAGCAAAACACTACACTGTGTGTTTTGGCTTTTGCATAATCTTCAGTGTGTGTTTCTGCGTGTGTGTCGCAGGTCGGAGATGATTCAGGGAAGGAAAAAAAACGCTGAAGAAATGGAGGCAGACACGCAGACTGGAGAAAATATAAAAATTCACCATTTTCCACTGATTCATAAAAGTTTTCCAAGGTGCAGAAAGTCTTTCATTAGAAAATGAGACGTAAACAAAGAGGCCTGACTGAGCAGAGAGATGCACAGACTTGCAAGTGAACAAATTTATAGTTAAAAGGAGCCAATAAAAGACGAGCAGGGAGTGTTTCGAGGATAAACAGTGAAAGAGAAGGCAGGTAGTGGATAAAGAGTTTTATAGAGAATTCATTACGGTTTATTAGAGTTGAGCCGCTCATTGATTATGAAGTTCTGTGAGCCGTGAGCTTTATATATATATAAATATATATAATGACGAGGACAAACACATCCATTTGTTGTGCACGCTCATCTATCCGCTGGAACTTTAACGGTGTCTAATTAGTCTCAAAACCAGCGCACAATAAACATCAGGCTCACTGACGTGGAAAATATTCTACTTAAAGTCAGATATCGTAGTGTAGAAATAGATTTAAAGTTTTACTTACGTAAGCATGCAAAAGAATTAGCATCACAATATATCAAAAGTTAAAGCACCCATCACCCAGAAAGGTCTATTTCAGAACAATACATTAATATTATAAACATTGACACATGCTTTTGTCACTTTAATGTTGCAGCTGGTAACAGTTAATTCCAACATCATCGATTTTAAAGTCACTGCAGCACGTTGCAACCATGATATGTCATAATTTATTTGCTTATTTTCATTGATTTTGTTAATCTGGACGTGCAAAGTAACTAAAATCGCCAAATAAGTGCAGTGAGTGGAGAAAAAGAGTGCAATTTTTGCAGGTATAAAGTGGCAACAAATATAAAATGTAAAAATAAAACAAATTAAGGATTGACTGGAATTTTCTTCCTTAAGGTTTTGCAAATTTTCAGAAATTTGGGGGAATTTTTTTGCTGAATTTTTGGATTTTTTTTTTTCAGACAAGGAAACAATATTTTTTGGTGCCCCTAAATGAAGACACCGGGAGGGTTAAATGCAGTACTTGAGTAAATGGAGCTGATTTTAATATCACTAATTCTAAAGTCACTGCAGGATTTTCCAACAATAACACATCTTCATTTATTGCAGATTATATTTTGCATTATTAATCTGAATACGCAGATAAATGCAGTGGAGTAAAAACTACAAAAGCAGCAGAATATGGAAATAGTCGACTAATTTACACGGACCTCAAAGCTGAACCTATGGACAGTACTTGAGTAAAAGTATTTGGTTCCTTCCCAGGCCTGCCCAGTGACCCGTCTCTTTAAATCAGCACGTTTGGACTCCTGAAGGCCGTCGACCTTCATAATGTCAGTCAGCGCTGACATTTATCACATGTTGTCTCTCAGCTGGAAGCCACATATTTTTGACTTTACCTCGAAGCAGGAACCTTTACCCAGCTGTGGACGGCGTCACGTGCACGCTGGGTTTTTTTTTTTGCGCTTTGAGGCTAGTTAAATGCAACAGATTTTACTATTTACACAGTAAATCGCTGCCGGAGTCCACTGCTGGTCACTGAGGAGTCCCGTGGGATCAGAAACGAAGCCTCCACCTTGTAAGCTGCAGTCTGTTTTTCTAAAGCTTTTAATTGCTTTTCGATGCAGCGGATGGAGCTCAGGTGATTTTAGACTGTGCTTCCCATTCTTGGGTAGAATGAGGATAAAAATCCCTTTGATTAAAAAAGCTTTCTGAACAAAAGCACCAAAGAAGCGATTGAATATTAAAAAAAACAAAACAAACAGCATCAACATATAAATGCCTCTTTTAACCCTCTCAACTCCAGTTTCTGGGCATTTAATTTGCTCCCGTTACATTTTTCACTCACTGTAGACTCATTTTTCACTACAATATAAAGTCCTGCACCTCTATGGAAACAGAAACACCATGATGACAAGTAAAGAGAACTCAGAAGTATCAGTTAAAATGCCATAAATAATAAAAAAGTAAAAACAAAAACAGCATGTACAGTATTGGTCCAAGTGCACACAAGCATTACCGACACTGGAGAAACAAATGTCAGCTCAACATACTATAGATATTTAACTCTTCACATTTTTACAACCAACTTATTCACTGGAAAGATGTTTCACCATGCTGAATGTATCGCCAACAACTTGCTCCTCTGTTCACTGTTTCTGAGCCATGCTGCATTTATTTTATTGATCCAGTAGCTTTGATTTTCAGTCTGAAATAGTCCGAAACTATTTGAAACATGTCCAAAATGACTCAACATTGGTCTAAAGTAACAAAAAAATGTCCAAAATGAGTCAAGAATTGTTCAAAATAACTCAAAAATGGCCCAAACTTACTTGAAAGCACCTGAAAATATCCAGAAATTTGTCATTTTAAACAAGATTTGAGCCATTAAGGTGAATTTAAGTCATTTTGGACAAGTTAAAGCCACATTTCAGTCTCTGCTCATCATCAGCAGAAAGATGTTTCACCATGCTGAATGTATCTGCAACAACTTGCTCCTCTGTTCACTGTTTCTGAGCCATGCTGACTTTATTCTATTGATCCAGTGTATTTCATTTCAGTTTCTGTAATCTGTTTCCATAATTGCCTCCTTTCTAAAACGCCGCCTGCAGTTCATCTGAAAAGTCTTAGAATTTTTGTCATGTTGCTGTTAATTGATGCTGAGTCGCTAAAAGCTTCATAGTTGCATTAAAAGGTGCAGAATTTTTTTGCTTTTTGCAGATTCTGGTTAAAGCAAATTATTTATTTTTAGCAAATTTTTAAATTGAGACGTCATTTGTTTTCATACTCGTCTCCTCTCTACACTGCCTGCAGTCCAACCAAATATTCAATACTTTTTGTCACGTCATGAGCACAGACTTTTAAAATTTTAAAGAGACGTAGAAAAGATTTTAAATAAACGTCATAATTTTAAAATTTCACTTGACTGAACCTGACGTCACGTGACCAATGCAGCCAATGCAGAGTTGAAAATTTGTGGATTTTTTTTCCTGTTTTTACAGTTTCTGATGCAGTTTTTGGTAATTTTTTCCAAAGTAAACCTGCCTTTCAAAGCTGTCGATGGGTTTGAAGTGGGCTTGATCCACTTCCAGCTTTCTGTCAGACTCTTCTGCACTGTGAGATGAATGAAGGGCGGCGCTAATGACGCTCTGAACACGGACTGATGCTCCTCTCACTTAGCAAACACTCTTTTAACGCTCATCAGCGAGGCACTTAAACATCGACTCCAGCGCCACTGCAGTTCTTCGCTAATATTTTTCATTTTTTCCCCCAACGTCTTCATTGTTAATTCTGTTTTAACATGCATGGTTAAAGACATTTTTAAGCACTTCTTGCCATACCTCTCGGGCTCATTAATTCCGTTCAATTACAAACGGCAGGGAAAACCTCGGAGACATCTACTTCAGCCAGTGAAGGTGATCAGTCAGTGTGAAAGAGAGTCTGGTAATTGTTTTTTAAAGAGTTGCATCGGCGCTCTGGCAACAAGCTGCAGAGTTCACTTTGTCCAAACGTATAAATCACATTTGGAAGAGGAGAATACAGCAACGCACTTAATCTAAAGTTTTCTGGTTTTGATCTTTCACTTTTTTTCTGAGTAAATAAAACTGGGTTGAGTTGTGAGTTACAGGCTGGATGATGGAAGATGGTGAGGATGGGGTTGCATAAATTGTGAAGCAGCTTCTCAGCAATTTTGGCTCCTGTCACATTTTTACTCACTGTCGACTCATTTTTCACTGCGATATAAAGTTCTGCACCTCTACAGAAACATAACAGTCATATCTAGAAGGAGAGAAAGCTAAGACATGTCTTCTGTGCTGGATGATGCAAGTTCATAGAATTTCTTTGAGTATTTGTTCTACAAAAATTGATAAAACCTGCAATCAACATGCACAATATCCTTCCAAGTGCTCGCAGATGTCACCAATCCTGGAAACTTGGATATATATATTATTGGATAGATATATTTTACAATATATCACAGTTTCAAGCTTAAATTGGTCGATTCTCTCAACAGAGGAGTTTCTGTTTCTGACAACTGATGTAATTTTGGCTATTTTTTTCAAAGATAACATGTCTTTCAAACCCACTGGTGCTTTTTTTGCGGTTTTAGAGTTAAATCTGACAACCCTGCAACTGACATGGGATTGAAAAGCTTTGCAGATGCACCAATGCTTGCAGAAGTTGTAGTTCATTCAGAATCTGGTTATTGCAAGCTACCTGTTTTGTTTTGTACAAATTTCAAAATGACACATTAAGATTTTTATGAAATATCCCAATTTCAGGCTGAAATTTGGTCGATTCTCCCATCAGAAGAGCTTCAGTTTGAGATATTTGATGTAATTTTGGCTATTTTTTTCAAAGATAACATGCCTTTAAAACCTTCTGGTGTTTTTTGTGGGTTCAGAGGGTTAATAAATCTGACAACTCCCCATTTGGAACATCACTGAGTGAGTAAAAGCTTCACAGTTGCATCAAAGACCACATAATCTTTGGATTTTTGCTGCATCTGGTTAAAGCCAATGGTTTATTTTTGGCTCGTTTCCAAATGAGGCATGAAGAATAAAGTTATTTACATGAAATATCCCTACTTCGAGCTTAGATTCGGTTGTCTTTCCCAACAAAACTCTGTTCTGTTGTGTCATTTTTTTCTGACAAATGGTGCAAAAAAAACCCCAAAAACACGCCCTTCAAACCTGCCAGCAATTTATCAGGACCCGAACATCAATTTCGACCAGGATCACCGACTGCAGGGGTGAGTCGGGGCTAAATCGGCCTGAAACTCCTGCAGCTTCGGCTGCAGCAGGTCACTCCGTTCCCCTCCACGTTTAAAGAATTTATTAGGATCATTATTCAGGAAGCGAAAGTTCAGAAGTGATGAACAAGGATTACTTTCTGCCACCCGGTGACGGCGAGTGACAGTCATTAGCAGGAGATATTAATAGACGGGCTATTAGCTTATGTCGAGGCTTTATGTCAGACTCCGTTACGACGACTTTCTGTCTTCCTGCTCTTCATCTTCCCCCTCTTCATCCTCCGTCCTCTCTGATTCCTGCCTCCACTCATTTATGCCTCCCCTCTCCGTCACTTTCCTGGCTACAGGGCCAAACCACTTCCCCGCGGCGCCGTTGTCCATCTAATCCTGTTTTCCATCATTCCCAGCTCTGCTCTCTTTTCTCACATCACTCCTCACCATAAATCCCGTCTTTTCAGTCACATAGAAACACCCTCGCTCCCCACTTCCACCCATCCTCTCACCTCAAACACACTAATGCACATTCATTTATGTCCAGCTCCCATCTGACGTCCTCTGTGGAAATATTTCCAAGCTGAAACTCTTCAAAAGGCCCTAAAGCTCTTCTGCTATCATCTGGTTTAGAGAGCAGGACATTTTGTGGTTTTACACTTTAGGGTTGTTTTTTTTTTTTAAGGTAAATATTGGTTTTACTTCTGGTCGCCTTTGATGTGATCACATATTGAGCACACTGTAAAAAATAAAACTAAAAAAATCCAAAGAAGAACAAAACTCCAGAAGTTCCAGAGAAATATGTAAAATATGTTGTTATACTTTAAAAAACAAAAAATGCTAAAGAAAAGAAATGTAGAATATCTGTAAAATAATTGCATTTTAAACTAATTGAAATAAAGTTTAAAAAACTGTATAAAAAGTGTTAAGAAAACACATTACTATTATTTATGTGGATATTATGTGCGGTACTTTCTATAGTCAATGCGTGAATTAATAATTCTTTGTGTGACTTTACTGGACATGATCTGTAATTTGCCAAAACAAGCATAATCTGTAAAATAAAAGTTAAAAAAAATTATTAACCATTTTTTAAATCCTCAATATACACAATTTTTCGGCTCAAAAACAGCAAATGTCTGTCAGATGTACATATATTTTGTGAAATTACAGATAACTGGTGGTGATGGTCATAAAATCACATTATTTTTTAATTGTATTTACATCAGCAAAAACATATAATAATGAATGCGCATTTTTATTTAAAATAAAGGCAAACATTTGTAAAATTGCAATATTTTTCTTCTCAATAATCTAAGGCAACTATATTGATACTTGATTGATGCAAGTTTTTTTTTTCTTACAGAAAAAAAGCCTAAATTATCTGATTGTAGCTCCTTAAATATTAATATTTTCTGGTTTCTTTCTTCCTCTGTGACACTAAACTGAATATATTTGGACAAAACAAATCTTGTCAACTAATTAATTAATGTAGCAACCAATCAGAACGCAGATTAATTAATAATTAATGTAATCATTAGCTACAGCTCTAGTTATTAATAATCAGTAATGGTGTCGGCCCTATTAAACCATATGAGACAAACAGGAACTAAATGCAAATACAAGAGGATGAAGAGACATTTCTGAATGCAGCAGTGATTATACAGAGCTCAGCATGTTCATCTGAGGTCTGGATGCTATTTATGGACCAGCTGCTGCAGTAAATATGTTGCAGACATGCATGACTGAAGACCGTGTGAAACTAGGAATGACTTTCACGGCTGCTTGAACCCCACATATCTTCGCTTCTGTTGTTGCAGGTCGTGCTGAAGACGTTTTATATTTGTGCATAATCCAACAACATGAATGTAAAAGACACGAGAGCAGCTGTTCTGCATTATCGCACATGCATCGGAGGAAACGTCGTCTGGCTGCTTCCAGCTGATGTAGAGACGCAGATAAAACAGACAACCAAACGATTACAGCATCATTAACTCACTGTGAGGTGATGTTCACTAAAGTGTTCACAATCACATCGATCACTGGAGTAACGCAGCGCAAATATAGACCTTTACTTTACTAACCCTCTGAACTCCGAGCAGCAGTTTCTGGCTGATTTTCACTCACTGTGGGCTCATTTTAAACTGTAATATAAAATCCTGAACCTCTATGGAAACAGAACAAACATTACTAGAAGGACATCGTGTATGACTTCTTCCCACGTAGACAAATTTGTTAAAAAACAAACAAGATGGGCACCATATGCTACAGATATTTCATTATTTACATTTCTACAACTTCTACAAACTGTTTTCCTGCACATCATCTGTAGAAAGATGTTTCTCCATGCTGAATGTATCTCCAACAGCTTCCTCCTCTGTTCACTGTTTCTGAGCCGTGCTGCATTTATTTTATTGATCCAGTAGCTTTGATTTTCCTCTCAGTTTCTTGTTTTATGTCTTGTGTCTTTTTTGTCTCGTTTTTGTTTTCCGTATCTGTTATTTTGTCTCTTTTTTCTGTTTTTTTGTCTAATTTTGTCTCGGTTTTATCACTTTGTGTCTGATTATAGTTGTTTTCTGTCTAATTATCCCCAATATCTCCAAAAAAACAAAATAAAATATTTAAATTGTACTAAAATCTGTGTGGTATAAAATGGCCATAAAATAATTTTTTATTGTAATTAAATCTGCGAAAATATTATGTAATATATTCATGAATTTTTCTTTCAAATAAAGGCAAACATGATTCTGTACATGCACTTATTCCCAGTTTATTATGTTTATTTTGTGCTCATCAACGGGTGGAAATAACTGAGAAAATGTGACCAATGCTGCATTACCTCCAGAAAAGTTTTAAAAGATTATTTACCATTTTCCAGTCCTCACTATACATACATCTTCTGTTAAATGTCAGCTAATATCTATACAATTTATTTTTTGTTAAATTGGAGATATTATATACAAAAATCTGCAAAATGACTTTAAAATGGCTTTTTTTATTGTATTTAAATGAGCAAAAAATATTCTATATTATATAAAATGATTTTTCTTTCTAATAAAGGTAAACATTATTCTGTGTGTGCACTTATTCCCAGTTTATCGCATTTATTTTCTGTTTATCAACGATCCAAATGCACGATAATGAAGCTACTGAGCTGCTAGAAGGTGGAGGAGGAAGTGGAAACGATGTGCAGCGATGACAACCATTTAACGGATGGAAATAACAGAGAAAATCTGACCATTTCTTTCATTCTTTCTGTGGAAAAACAACAAAAAAAGGACTAAATGATATCTGTGGCCTCCATCCTTCACCCCAACACTGTGCCGCCTCCTTATTCCTCTGTAACAACCTCTCCGTCGTCCCTCCGTCTTTAACAAATTCCCTCATTTCTTCCCAATCATCTAATCTGTGGTCTTCTCGCCGCTCCACCGTGAAGCCGTGACCCCGGCGAGGGCGAGCGAGCTGCAGTTGGAGATTCAGATAGGAGGGAGGAGAGAGGGCGAAGCTTCGATTTCACAGCAGACAGATGGGCCGACTGGACGCAGGTAACCTCTGCAAATGGGTTTTCGATCTCTAATTCTCAGCAGAGCCCCGCAAACGATTACATGAAGACACGCGAGAGAGGGACGACAGAGATACAGAAAGAAAGACGACTCTTTAACCGACACCTACGTACAGATTTTACAGATCGGCTCAGAATTTCCCGTCTGCTCGGTGACTCAGAATCTGCAGCCACAGCGACTCCAGCGCGTAAACAAACCGCCGTTTAAACACAGACGTACACAAACTGCCGTCGCCCACGCCGAGTACGGCGGAGGTCTGACCCTAATTGGCTTCCTTCTGTTGGTTTGACCAGATTTTAAAAACTCTTTGGGGGGAAAAAAAGGCCTCACTGCTTATTTGTGGCTTTTTAAAACAAAAACTGGCTCCAGACTGAACCGATGTGATTTGGAATAACCTCGGAAATGATGCATCTCATTATTCTAAATTACGCACACGGTTCATCGCTGAGAGGCCGAGCGCTCATTCAAGACACAAACAGAAAGTAAAACTAACTCACAACCGTTTGATGACAACACACAGGAGAATAAACTGTCTCGACATTATTTCACACAAGACATAAAACAAGAGAGACTGAGAGGAGAATCAAAGCTACTGGATCAATAGAATAAATGCATCATGGCTCAGAAACAGTGAACAGAGGAGCAAGTTGTTGGAGATACATTCAGCATGGAGAAACATCTTTCTACTGATGACTGTAGAGACTGAAATGTGGCTTAAAACTTGTCCAAAATAACTAAAATTGACCTCAGTGACTCAGATCTTGTTTAAAATGGCAAATTTCCAGATATTTTCAAGATCTTTCACGCAACTTTGGACCGTTTTTGAATTATTTTGAACAATTCTTGACTCATTTTGGGCATTTTTTTGTAACTTTTGGCCAATGTTAAGTCTCGGACTATTTCTGACTGAAAATCAAAGCTACTGGATGAATAAATAAATGCATCATGGCTCAGAAACAGTGAACAGAGGAGCAAGTTGTTGGAGATACATTCAGCATGGTGAAACATCTTTCTACTGATGACGAGCAGAGTAGAGAGGAAAAGTTTGGAGAGGTTTTAAAAATGTAAATATCAATAATATTTAGAGTCTCCATTTTCTTTCCAGTACTGGTAACACATGTGAGGACTTGGACAAAGGCTGTATGTATTTCTTTCTTTAAATCAACAAAATTCAAGTTAAGTTTTCATGATTTATGGCACTTATTCATTTGACAAACTGCACAGAAGACATTTCTGACTTCGCTCTCCTTCTTCATGGTTGTTCTGTTTCCACTGACTTCATACTGTGGTGAAAAATGAGCCCACAGTGAGTGAAAATGTGGCAAAAAACACCTAAAAACTGCTGCATCCAGCATCTTAAACACAAAGATTTGCTTTCTTCTCTTTCCTATGTGCACAGATTAAGTATGTTTGCATTGTGTTCTTTTCAAACATCAGCTTAATCGGTTGGCTGTCGTCACGTTGGGTCATTTATTACAATCTTCTGACGTCTCATCGACTAAACGACTAATCTAAAATCTAATCTCGGACTGATCTGGAATCTGGATTCCTGCTCCTGATCAGTCAGACGGCACGTCTCTGTGATTCTCTTTGGTCCGTCAGTCCATGAATCAGCACTTCCACAGTCGTCCTGACGGCTTTAAAGCCGGCGAGCTCTTAATAAGCCTGATCTGTACTTTTTGTTTATTCCGTCTCAGTCCGAAATTGCCTCTAGGTGCGGCTTGTTCGCAAAGTAATTCTCCCCCACCATATTTAATTGTTTTATTGTGTCATTACTTCATGTTGGCGGAGCGTTAACGCGCCGCGCATTCCACTACGCCTATTAAACTGTAATGGCTCTACAAAGCAATATACATTTGATGCACACACATACACACACACACAAACACTATCAAAAACACACTATTAAGCGCCAATGGTGCCGGAGAGCGATATGAGGCAATATTACAGGCGAGCAATCTGATGAAGTGTGCAGAAAGAGTCATTAGCCGAGCCGCCGTCCCTCGCTCGCTTTACCGCACACTTAACGTCCTAACGAAGGCGCCGCTCCTGCAGCAGCTTCTAATCACTCGCACAAAACATTATCAGAACACCGTCACTCATTAACACGCAGCTCTTCCTCACACGGAGCCGGGGCGCTGCTGGCGAGGGCAAAGAGGGAAAGTCTTTAAATGTTTGAGAGAGAGAGAGTGAGGGGGGAAGTAATAAGATGAGTGGAGTGTCTGCTGAGAGAGAGGGATGATGGATGGTTGAGGGGAGGCAGGTGAAGCTGAATATCTCCCTACAGCGCCGGTCATAAAGCCAGAAGAGCAGCCCTCCTCTCCAACAACACAATGAGATCAAATAACCCGCACTGCCTCTGAGCGCGCGCACACACACACACAACCCGTATACACAACACACACACACACCGACACACACTCGGAGGCGAAAGCAGCATCACTGATATTCAGCCTTCGCTCTGTTTTGAAAAATCCATCATTTTCTCGAGCAGAAAAAGAGGAGATGAAGGCATAAAGGCGACTCTGACACACCTCCTCCTCCTCCTCCTCCTCCCTCGTATCTACAGCGGTGAGCACATATATGCCCACGTGCACGGGCGAGCGTGCACGCGGGTAAAATACACAGCGGTCCGGTGAAGTGTGCAGGTGAGAGCAGGTGAAGTGAGATGAACAAGCAGAAGAACAAATCTGAGCAGGAAGAGGAGGGAGGTGGACGGAGGGTCACCGACAGGAGACTCTTCAGGGATTAAGACCCTGGAAAATAACTGACACTGCAATGTTTAGTTTTTCTGCAATGTGTACTGGAAAAAAATGGAGGGATTTTCACCAGAAGAGAAGAAAAATGCCATTTGGAACTGTGTAACTCTGGTAAACACATCTAAAATAAATGCTTTTTGCTCATTCAGATCTGGTTTTGTGCTGCTAATTTCAATGGTTAGACTAATTACTCATGTTGCAAGAATAAGTACCCGTTTTTGGTCAACATATTTCCATAAAATGGATTTATTTGCAGCCTGCCAATAATTTCTTGCATTTTTTTTTTAGTGAATTTAAAAAAAAAACAGTATTTATTTTTTCTGCAATATGTATTGGGAAAAATGGAGGAATTTCCTCCAGAAGACTGGAAAGACTAAAAAATGACTTTAAAAAAGATGAAAAAAGCCATTTGGAACTTCCCTCATTGGGTGTAACTCCATTAAACACATCTAAAATATATGCTTTTTGCTCATTCAGGTGTGGCTTTGTGCTGCTAATTTAAATGTTTCAACAAATTACTCATGTTGCAAGACCTGTTTTTGGTCAACATATTTCCACAAAACAGATTTTTTTTTGCAGCCTACATATCAACATTTCTTTTGGTTTTTGTAAATAAAGTTTCAGTGCATTAAAAAAAATATTCAGTTTTTCTGCAATATGTATTGGGGAAAAAATGCAGGAATTGCCACCAGAAGACTTGAAAGACTAAAAAATGACTTTTAAAAACAATGAAAAAAGCCATTTGGTACCTTTTCATAGGGTGTAACTCCAGTAAACACATCTAAAATACATGCTTTTTGCTAATTCAGATGTGCAGAGGCCGAAATGTGACTTAAATCTTGACTAAAAATGACTAAAATTCACCTTAATGATCCAAAGCTTGTTTAAAATGACAAATTTCCACATATTTTCAGGTACTTTCAAGTAAGTTTGGACCATTTTTGAATTATTTTTGAACAATTCTTGACTCATTCTGGACATTTTTTTGGTTACTTTAGACCATTTTTGAGTCATTTTGGGGAAGTTTCAAATAGTTTCAGACTATTTCATACTGAAAATAAATGCAGCATGGTTCAGAAACAGCGAACAGAGGAGCAAGGTGTTGGAGATACATTAGTGGCTTTGTGCTGTTGATTTAAATGGTTAAAAAAAAGACATGTCGTGAGACAAAATACCTGTTTTTGGTCAACATAGTTCCAAAAAATTGATTTCTTTGCAGCCAGATTTTCCTTTCCAGTGATTCTCTCTTGTTCCTTGCACATTTTTCTAAACACGTGGAGCCTGCATGTCTACAATGTCTTTCATTTTTGTAAATAAGGTTTTCAGTGCATTCAAGAACCCTTAAATGAGAGTCAATTATGTTTTAATAGACAAACTTCTCTAGTTGAACCGTAGAAGTTTTCTTTTCGTATCAAGCGGTAAAAAAGGACAGAGCATGCTGTGTTTGAGTTAAACCTAACCTAAAGCCCAGTTTTAAAGGCATGTTGTCATTTAAAAATTTACCAAAATTACACTGTTTATCAGAGCCAGAAACTGTAAAAACTGAAAAAATCTTCAGTTTTTCAGCGTTTTTGTGGCTTTTCAAGTAATCGTCAGTGTCTTTCTCTTTTGTGTAAAAAATTAACCAGATTCAACCTTGAAATTCTGATTTTTCATGAAAATCACTGTATTTTCTTGTTTTAAAAAAATGCCAAAAATAAATAGTTCACTTTAACCAAATTCTCTAAAAAAACTAAAATTCTGCTCTTCTTCATGCAACTGCGAAGCTATGGGTCACTCAGCTGGGACCAATTTGACAAAAATTCCTGGACTCTTTGGCTGAACTGGGCTTGGGTGTGTAGGCACAGAGCGGATAGTAGACAAATATGAAATAAATTAAAAATGCAAAGAAAATCCTTAGCATGTAGAGCCACCATTTTTTTTTAACAACACTGATAACACCTGTGAACACTTAAAATTGTTGGACATGTTGATTCCAGTTATTTATTTTTTTTTGTTGCTATTTTTCCTCTTTCATTTTGTGATTTCTGTCATTCTAAATGCATCATTGTGCACAGAAGACATTTCTGGATTCTGTCTCCTTCTAGTCATGGATGCTCTGTTTCCATAGAGGTGCAGGTCATTAATGTGAAATAAAAAGAGCCCACAGTGTTGAAAAATATGCCAAGCAAAAAAAAAAAGCACCCAGAAACTCTTCACATTCCTGCCATGTGACTGTTTTGCACATCACACTGTCGATGCTGCACTGATACATCGTGTGTGAAAAACGAAGAAATAAAGAAAGAAGGAATGGCATCAATCTTAGCGAATCTGATCGCTGCTTCTTTGTCATAACAATCAACCAGTGAGGAAGGCATTTTGCAACCAGCATCCGTCACAAAGCCCCTGACACCGACACAGTCCCGCTGCCTTTCTGCCCCGACACTCATTAACCGGCCTCCCTGATCCTCGCTTTGCTTTGCGTGAGCTTGTTTGTGTGCGTCGGTCCACATGTGAGACTCCCCATCGCCGCACAATGCGTGTGGAATTTCACGCCGTAATCGGCCGGGGACCGGAACACACGGCAAACAAAGCCGTCCGCACAACACTGTAGCTCAAAGCAGGCAGGCCAGCATCCCAGACACACCTCCTGCTTTAACATTCTGCTCTCTGGCCTCCTCTGCAGACGGTGATTACCTGATCAGACGTGCTGCAGCCGCACACCTGTTCACAATGAAAATACAAACGCAGAGTCTGAACCACAAAACATGCCAGCGGGTTGAAAAGACATGTTATCTTTTGAAAAACAGCCAAACTTATAACATTTATCAGAAACACAAACTGTAAAAAAATAGACAGATTTCTAATTTTCTGATAAAAGTCTTTTAAAATAATCTGTGACGCGCTGTTCTGTTGGGAAAAAGCTTTTAGGCACTATAACTGTTTAATAAGTCATCAAAATTACAACACAGAAACTGTACAAAAATAGAAAAAATCATCAAGATTTTCAATTTTCTGATTAAATACTAACCATTTATCTGTGACGTGTCATTTTGTTGGGAAAATCTACCAAATGTAAGCCTAAAATTGTGATATTTTCTAAAAATTACTTTGGTCTACATGTCTTGTTTTAAAAAATTGCCAAAAAAAAGCAATAGGCATTCGCCAGATTGTGCAAAAACTAAAAATTCTGCGTCTGTTGGTGCAACTGTGAAGCTTTTAATGTGGCAGCTGTGATCAACAGTTGCATGGGAAAAATTCAGGAAATTATCAGGTGAACTGTAGGCAGTGTACACAGAGCGGACAAGAGACAAGTGGAAGTCAATTAAAACTGGTATTTTCTTGGAGAATTTATGGTATTTTAAGTGTATCGTAGAGATATCAAATTTGTTAAGCCTCTGAACCCCAAAAGCAGGTTTAAAAGACATGCTGTCTTTTAAAAAAAAAAAAAAAAACGTAAAAAATAACAAGATTCAGTAGAAACAGATACCGGAAAAAAACAGAAAGAATCAAGACTTTTGATTTTCTGACAAAACTGCAACCAATCTACCAAAGTTACGCCTAAAATGTGCTATTCCATGAAAATGTCTTTGTTCAACATGCCTCATTTAAAAAAAAAAAAAAAAAAAAACGCCAACAATTTGTCTTCTGCAATATTTTAAATCCTGCAAAAACAAAAAATTCTATATTCCTCAGTGCAGCTGTGAAACTTTTAGTGACTCAGCTGTGACCAACAGTCACATGGGAAAAATTCTGGAACTTGTCAGCTGAACTGCAGGCAGATTTTCCACAGAGTGGATAGGAGACAAGCAGGGAAACAAATTAAAATTGGTATTTTTGTAGGATTAATGGCATTCTGAGTGTATCTTTCTGCACAGAAGATGTGCTTGAGTTCTCTGTGCTTGTAATCATGATTGTTCTGTTTCCATAGAAGTGCAGGACTTTATATTGCAGTGAAAAACGGTCAAACTGTTTTTAGAGGGGCGGCTGCGACCGACAGTCACGTGGCTAAAGCTTCTCGGCTGAACTGCAGGCAGTGTTTACACAGGAAATGAGCGTGGAAACAACAAAAAAAGCTCCTAAAAACATCCACCAGCTCGGTCCACGGGGCTAATTTATGACTCAAATCAAAACAGCCCCAAAACATGCTCACGTTGACATGGAAATGTGACCGACGGCTGAAAACAGTTACTTAAACGGCTCAAAAAAAAAGAAGAAAAAAAACCTGTTTGTACACGCACACACACACACATATACACACACAAAGATATGCATTTGAATGGCATGCGAGGGATCCGTCTATCCAGCCTATCAAAGCCTCGACTCTCCCAGAGACCCAGCATTACACACTTAGCATTAGAATACATCAATGGCGCAGGAATGGAGGCACGCAGGCTTTCATAGTCAGAAAACCCACCTATCTTCCCCTTTTCACTCCCTCTTTGGTCCATCCCGGCCCTCCTCCCCCACTCCTATTATCTCCCACTCCTCGTCTTAAGGCTCCCCCCCTCCTCCTCTCCAGAAGGAAGCCTTTTTAACCGTGACCAGAACTCAGAGCCGCATGGACCGTGACCACATGGCCCTACAACGCCGAGATAGGGCTGTGTGTGTGTGTGACTGACATAAAATAGTCATAGTTAGGCCTTTCCCTGCCGCCACTGCTCAGTCACCCTCGGTGTGTCGGAGCGTGGGCCGCCTCGGATGCCGTTTAGCCGCTCATCAGCATGCCTCCCGACACTCCACCGACTAACTGACAAACTCCACTTAATGGAATCAAACTCGGCCCGTCAAACGTGCGTCAGTGCATGTGTTTGTGCGTCTGTCGATACCCGGAGACGAGCCTTCAGCCGAGAGAGAGAACAGAGGGGGGGAGAAAGAACAAGCTCCCCTTTTCTCTCTAATTACAAATGACAAACCGAGAGTCGGCCCGGCGCCCGGCGACGCATGATAACCTCCTCATCTGGCTGCCGATACGTCAGCGACACAACGGAGGCCGTCTGGCCCCGTCGTTGACTGGCAGATTAAAACAAGAGCAGCAAATCAAACCCCTCCCGTCCTGCCCCGCGGCTCCCATTCCCAATGACAAAGCACAAGAGTCTCCGTCCAATATCTCACCTGTCGTCCTCATCTTCCTCCCTCCGTTGCCCTTTCAGTTTTCTCCCCCCTCCTCCATCCCCTACTTTACTTCCATCGATTTTCTCCTTCCTCTCATCCCGCTATCTCTGCATGATTTAAAAACCGGGCCCTTCTTCTTCTCCTTCTCCAGATCATCCATTTCCTCCCCGTTGCGTAATAATCAGGTTAACACTACATTGTGGCTTGTACTCTTACCGACTATTATCTCTAATGCCATTATAATGATATAAAAGGCCATATGCTGCGAGTGTCATGTGATCTAATATCCTCGCAGCGCAGCGAGCCTCTAACCTGCTCGCCTCGTTTTCACACCCGGAGTTTAACTGTGATGTTTCTGCTCCGGAGTCGAGGCTGTAGCCGGATGGATAACGGAGCAGATATCACACCATGACAATGCGGAAGCTGCTCTGCTGTCCTCAGACATCACCTCCTTCACAAAAACCGGTTATACAACTGTTACTGTGCAATCTGCCGAGGCCAGATGAATCAAGCGGCTATTATTAACTCATGAACCGAGATGCACCGTCCAATGTTTTGATGTAGCTCTCTCCATCGCTAAAGTCTAAATGAAGTCAGAAAAGAATGTTAACAGCGATCTAAGTCTGAATGAAAGAGTGCTGTCATCTTTTTGGCAGGTTTGAAACACTTAGAATCTGCAAATGTTCAACTTCACAGCATTTATTCTAATCTAATGTAATATTTCAACAGAAATCACTTTATTCCGCATGTCTCATTTTAAAAAATCTTCAAAAATAAACAGTTTGTGCTAATCAGATTCTGTAAAAAACTAAATTTTTGAATTTCTACTGGAAAAGTATTAGCGACTCAGCTGTGATCAACGGTCACGTGACAAAAATTCAGTGAATATTCGGCTGAACTGCAGGCCGTGTTTGCACAGAGCAGAAAGGAGGCGAGTATGGAAACAAATCAGAACTGTAAAGTATGTAGAGTCACCATTTTTCCTGTAAAAAAAAAACAGAAAACAAAACACAACTGAGAAGCCATGACTGACTCGACTGCGACAAACAGTCGCGTGACAAAAGTTCAGAGTTTTCTGATGAACTGCAGGCAGTGTTTACATGACAAAGTAGAAAGACTGAGAGGAAAATCAAACCTAGTGGATGAATAAAGTAAAGTGCAGCATGGCTCAGAAACAGTGAACAGAGGAGCAAGTTCTTGGAGATACATTCAGCATGGTGAAACATCTTTCTACAGCAAATGAGAAGTGTTTTTAGGTTGTAAAAATGTAAACGTTCACCTTCAAAGTGATCCAAAGATTGTCCAAAACGACCTAAAACCTGGTCAAAATGACAGAAACTTATCCAAAGTGATCAAGAGAGGAAAGAAAATCAAACCTACTGGATCAATAAAACAAATGCAGCATGGCATAAAAACAGTGAACAGAGGAGCTAGTTGTTGGAGATACATTCAGCATGGCGAAACACCTTTCTAGGTTTTATTGGTGCAAAATTGGAGTCAAAATTTTGGACTCTTTTGTTGCTGTGGACAAATTTTATACAAGCTTCAGGTCAATAAAGATTTTCTTTTGACAGATTTGAGCAATTTTGGACACATTTCAAATAACTTTAACTCGACCTAAACCTACTGGATCAATAAAATAAATGCAGCATGGCTCAAAAACAGTAAACAGTGGAGCAAGTTGATGGAGATACATTCAGCATGGTGAAACATCTTTCTAACTCATTCTAAATAGCATGAATATGGACTAAATTAATGTATGCGCATATAAACCTACATTAAAAGAGGACTAGCAGTGGCATTTAACATGCAGTTTGTCCTCTATAAGTTGCAGCTTTTAACGAGTGTTAATTAGTGCTTTTGATTTGATTTTTATTGGCTGCTGCTATTTTTTCCAATAACAATGACACCTCTAACAAGGACTTGACACAGAAACTTAGCGATGGATTTACAAAGAGTCGGCGCAACACATTCCAGGAGGCATTTGGGAAGCTTCTTTTTGTCCACGCTGCCAAAAAAGTCACCAACAAAATCTATTCCTGACTTGGAAACAGCAGCTGTGGAGATAATCTCACCATGAAAAGCGTTCCGCCGCCGCCCTGCAGCTTTCAGTCAAATCACGTGTCATATGCAGAGATGTCAGGTTTGTTAACCCTCTGAACCCCCAAAACTTCTATAAAAACAACCAAAATGTTTGTGCATTTATCAGAAACTGCAACAATAAAGAAAGAATCACCAGATGTTCAACTATCTGACAATAGTCTAACCATTTATCCGTGATAATTTAAGATTAAAATTGATTTGGTAAAAATCACTTTGTTCGACATGTCTAGATTTAAAAATTCACCAAAAATAAGCCATCTGCAATAGCCCAATTCTGCAAAAAACAAAAAATTCTGCAATTCTCAGCGCAACTGTGAAGTTTTTAGTGAGGCAGCTGTGATCAACAGCTGCATGGCAAAAATTCAGGAACTTTTCAGCTGAACTGCAGGCAGTGTTTACACAGAGGTGATAGGAGACAAGTATGAAAACAAATTAAAAAATGGTATTTTTTGTATGACTTCTGGCATTGTAAGTGTATTATACTGCACAGAAGCTGTATTTGAGTCTCCTTGTAGTCATTGTTGTGCTGTTTCCAAAGAGGTGCAGGACTTTATATTGCAGTGAAAATTGAGCCCACAGTGAAGAAAAATGTCCAGCAGAAAACGCTCAGAAACTGCTTAGAGTTCAGAAAGCTCATTTTCTATGAGGAAACACATTTTCCAAAGAAAACCTTCTTTCTTATATTAAAAAAAGAAAGTCAGGCTTCTGAAACAAACTCAAATGTTGGCTGAGAAGGTGCAGGACTTTATACTGCAGTGGAAAAATGAGCCAACAGTGAGGAAAAATGCCTGTCAAAAAAGTCCAGAAATTGCTTTGAGTTCAGGAAGTTAATTTTGATTAAGGAGACACATTTTCCAGCAAAAACCTTCTTTCTCATATGAGAAAAGAAAGCCAGGCTTCCGAAACAAACTCAAATGTTGGATGAGAAGGTGCAGGACCTCATATTCTTCTGAAAAATGAGCCAACAGTGAGGAAAAACTGCCAGTGAAAAACGCTTAGAAACTTCTCAGAGTTCAGAAAGATGATTTTCTTTAAGGGGACACATTTTCCAACAAAAACCTTCTTTCTTATATTAGAAAAGAAAGCCAAGTTTCTGAAACCAATGCAAATGTTGGACTTGAAGTTTGCTTCAGTAAAAATCTAATTGACAAAATAACAGGCGTCCAATCAGAAACTGTGATCGGAACGCAGCGAGCGTCGGATGCCAGTTTTTGGAATTTTTCTTCACTACTCTCCGCCGTGGACGCGTTTCAAAAAGCATTCAGCTTGGAGAACATGTGCGGAACTCGAAATGTGAGAAACGGAGCGAGTGGGGCGGCGAGATAAAGCGAGACACTGCAGACGTGGGTTCGACGCTGCAGGAGCGAGCTTACACTTCTTCCCATTCACCCCGAGCATTGAGCTAGCATTGACGTCCCGCTGAATGGCCGCCGTGGAGGCGCAGGCCGATGCTAACCGGGAGGTACTATCGCTAGCCGCCCCGCTCCTTGGCCGAGCAGCCGGGGAAGCATTGATATGCTAATGTCAGGGACGTTTCAGGGCCAAAGCTTGGGACCGTGGGCGCTCTGTGATCCTCCAAGCCCAGAAAGGACAGATCTCCAGGGCATTGTGATTTCCCCAGTCAAGGCCCTGAGTGATCAGGATAAGCCCGTCCATGCTGCTTTAGTGCTGTCACTCAGACGCTATTGTGGTCATGTGAACGGCCATTTTCATCACAATTGACCTCGGTTTTGGCAGCACTGTTCTGCAGGGCCCTCCTTTCTCCATTCTTCGCTGGCCTCCCTCCTTCCCCTTCGCCCTTCATCCATTTTTTTCCCCTCTGTCTGGTCTTTCTTGTGCTCTCTCTGGCTGTGTCCGAACTCATCCACATTCCCTACTTCCTATCTCTGACTATAATGAACTACGTATGGAGCTTTCACTACTCCAGTCTCTCCGCTATTAACTCACATCACTGCTGTCGCTCAGTTAAAACCTATCAGATCGATGCCGGATGTGGTTGGGATAAATTCATACTATACTCAGCAGATTTTCCAAAAATAAGGAATGGAAATAACTTTTTTTTTCTTAGTTTGTGTTGTGATATGTTGCTCTGTTTCCATTAGACATATTAATGCAGGTTATTGTTCTGTTGTTTTTAAGATGTGTTCTATAGAAAATGAGGCTTAACACTGCAAAATATGTCTATATTATAAAATACTCAACAGCATAAAATATGTCTTAATACTATAAAATACTTCATAAAGCTGTATAATACATCATAACACTATAAAATAAGTCTTAACATTCTAAATATTAATACTCTAATATACATCCTATCACTACAAAATATGTCTCAACAGTATAAAATGTTGCTAAAAATGAAACATGCTTGTTAAAAACATCTTAACACTATAAAATACACCTAACTTCCATAAAATATGCCTGTAAAATACATCTTAATAATACAAAATATGTCTGTAAATATGTAGTAACACTATAAAAAACATCTTAAAGCCATAAAATACATCATAACACTATAAAATATTTCTGTAAAATGCATCTTAACACCGTAAAATATTCCTTAACATTACAAATTACACCTAAAAACTTCTAAAAATGTCTATAAAATATACCGTAACACTATAAAATATACCTAAATCCTTTAAAATATGTCTGTCAAATACACCTTTACACTATAAAATGCATCTTAACAATAAAATATGTCTGAATACTATAAAATACATCTTGAAGCTATAGAATTTGCCTGAACATTGTAAAATACTACTTTAAATACATTTTACCACTATAAAAATACATCTTAACACTATAAAATATGCCTCAACAGTGTAAAATATGTCTGTAAAAACATCTAAAACACTATAAAATACACCTTAATACCACAAAATACATCTGTAAATATGTCTTTACTCCACAAAGTACACCTTAACATCATAAAATACACCTAAAAACTTTTTAAAATGTCTGTAAAATATACCATTACACTATAAAATACTTCTTAACAGACTATAAAATCAGTGCACATACTATAAAATACATCTTAATACTAGAAAATGTGTCTCAACATTCTAAAATAGGTCTTAACACTATAAAACACTTTAAAATACATTTTAACACGTCTTAAAACTCTAAAAAATACGTCTCAATGCTATAAAATACGCCATAATCCTATAAAATACTGTAAAATACATCTCTATAAAATGACATCCAGCGGAAGTCTGTGAAAACGCCGCCGGTCTTCAGTTCTAGCATTCCCCTCCGTCACCGTACATCATGGTACATAGTTCTTCATTACTGACCATCAACTTTTAACGGTGCACTGAGGGACACTTTGGGTGCACTAAATAGCGTGTGGCGACCGATTCTGGACAGCCTCCGTCGTTTTCTGAGCAACAAACCCGGCTGGAGTGAACCCAACCACCCTCTCCCATCTCCTCTCCGCGGAGACTTTGATTATCCGAGCCGATGCTGCAGAAACAGCCGTGATGCAACACATGCCGTCGTACCGCTCGCCTCCGGGGGGGGACGATTCACAACAGCGAGTGGGCGGACGGGTGGCGGCGCTCCGCTTTATTCAATCACAATTTAGCAAACAGGACTGTACGCCGTGTGAGTTTTTCTATATGTGGAGGAGAGCGTGCTCCATTTTTGATTTGATCAGGGCCTGGTAGAAAATAACAATGTACTCCCCTGAGGAATCTGTGGGAGGTAATGACAGAGATTGTCCCTGTGAAACGAGATTTTTTTTTCCTCCCCTTGCACATGTGTGTGAAAGATTGTGCGCTTGAAGGGGGGAAAAATGGAAGGAGAGGAGCTAGTATGCATATGTATGGGTGTAATACATGTGGGTGAAGTGTGTGGGTGGTATCCTGGTGCTTTCTCATGCAGCCTTTCTCTCTTTTTCTGCACCCCACATGCAGATGCTCACACATATATATATATATATACACACCAGAATGGGGAGGAGAGTTTTCGTCTCTGGAACTCCATCAACACAACACATCCCATTTTGCAACATCTCTTCCCCCCTCCACCACCTTTATTCCTCCCTCTCCTGGGAAGTGACACAGAATTCTTTTTAACTGCAGCACATTCATTACAACAACCTCCCCCCCCTCCATCCACATCGCACAAGTGGAATAAAGACGGTGCATGCATCCCACCTCTCGCCGCCGCCGCTCAGGACTTTTCATTAAACAGGACGGAGGAACTTGGCTGAGAGGAGATAGTAAACACTCATTCATATGCAGCCGTACTACGGCGTAGGAGCAGAGCCTACAGACAGCGTGGGTGTTAGCGCTGCTAGCGCTCAGCCATCCGATCCCCCTACGCCGACAAAAAAAAAGCTCAGGATGCACAAAGAGGCAGCTGCACCTCATCTAAATGCATAAAAAAACACAACTAAATTGCCCTCCGAGGTCAAATCCATGGGGGCATTCGTGGACGAACAGACAACATACAGCAAGCGAGTCGATGGAAATGTGTCAATTTTCATTGTAGGCGATGTTGCAAATCGATGAGTGACACCGCTGCAAGGAAGTATCGGATTTTATCTTCTTTAAAATACATTTTAACACGATAAAAATACATTTCAACATGATAAAAAACACTTCAACACTATAAAATACACCTAAAACCTTTGAAATATGTCTGTAAAATACACTTAAACACCACAAAATACATCTGTAAATATGTCTTAACACCAAAAAATACACCTTAAAATCGTAAAATACACCTAAAAACCTTTTAAAATTTCTGCAAAATACACCATTACACTATAAAATATATCTTAACAGACTATAAAATACGTGTAAATACTATGACATACATCTTATCACGATAAAATGCATGTCAACACTATAAAATATGTCTGAAAAAACACCTTGACACCATAAAATAAACCTAAAACCTTTACAAAACGTCTGTAAAATACATCTTAACACCATAAACCACATCTGTAAATATGTCTTAATGCCATGAAATACACCTTAATACCATAAAATATGTTAACATCGTAAAATACACCTAAAAAGTTTTACAAATGGCTGTAATATACACCATTACACTATAAAATACATCTTAAAAGACTATAAAATATGTGTGAATACTATAAAATGTATCTCAACATTCTAAATTATGTCTTGACTCCACAAAACACTTCTTTAAAAGACATTTTACCACTATAAAAATGCGTCTTAAAACTATAAAAATATGTCTCAATGCTATAAAATACACCTTAACTCTATAAAATATGTCTTAACGCTAAAATACATCTGTAAAATACGGAGGTCAAATCCAAGGAAAAATGCGCAGGATGAACAAACATACAGCAGCGAGTCGATAGAAATTTATCCAGGAACTATTGGATTTTATTGGAGTAAGTGTTTAATTCAGTGGATTCCTGCAGAAACAGACTCTCTCGTTTGGTTGTTAGAACTAAAGAAGGTTTTTTTCTGCTGAAAGTTTCTCCTCACTAGGAATAAATATCAACAGACGTGTCCTCACTGAACTGGAAAAACGCAAACGGAGCTGCAACGATTAGTGCTTTCTGATAATGGATAAGTCGGCTTGAGTGATTCTCTTTTCAGAGAAACTGTCTTATACATGAATATTTTCTCCTTTTTCCTCCTCTGTGACAGAAAACTGAATATATTTGGACAAAACAAACATCTTTGGGAAACGCTGATCCACATTTTTCACCATTTCCCAACATTTTAGAAACCAAACTAATCGATTAATCTAGAAAATAAACAACAGATTATTTGACATTTAAAATAATCCTTAAATCTCTCAATAATTCATGTCTTTCCATCACAATTTTTTCATTTCACTCCAAGGTGATGGTTTAAAAAATGATTTTGTCTCTTCAGTCCTTCAAAATCTAACAGATATTTCATTTTAAATCCTATATTATGTAGAAATTTGACATTTTTCTTAATTGGCTAATTGATAAATCAAAATATTGGGTAAATCTGCTACCTAAATAGCTGATTCTATCTATTTTACTCACCATAAAGCTGCAACTACATAATATTATCCTCATATAATAGCTAATTTTTCAATCAGTTGATCAACTTTAACTTGTTCTGTCCAAAATTTAACATATTTGGCATAACATTGTTATCATGTATATCATTTTGTCTGTAAAATACCACAAAATAGCGAAAAAACCAAAGTTTAATTTCCAAAAACACAACTAAATCTGTCATTTTGTTTGAAAATAACCCAAAAAATAGGTCACTGCAGTAGTAGCTATGAAATATCTGTGTGTTTATCTTGATATGTCTGAAAAAACACCTAAAACCTTTAAAATATGTCTGTAAAATACATCTTAACACTATAAAAAACACCTTAACACCATAGAATACATCTGTAATTACATCTTAAAGCCATAAAATACACCTTAACATAGTAGAACACACCTACATTTTTTAAAATGCCTGTAAAATACACCATTACACTATAAAATATACCTTAACACTGTAACATATGCCTGTAAATATGTCTTAACACCAGAAAATACACCTTTACATCATAAAAACACCTAAAAACTTTTTAAAATATCTGTAAAATACACCATTAACCACTAAAATACACCTTAACAGACTATACACTGTGGACTGTGTTTATCTTTCAACTCAACATTTTGACATAAAGCAACACATCCTTATAGACAACTAGATTTGTATTTTATTACACTTTAGACATTAGAGAAGCTTGAAAGGCTTGTAGAAAATACCTGAGTGCGATTTTTCTGACAGATGCTGCGATTTGACGTCTTTAAAGTCAAGAGTCACTTCAACATTCAGCTGAAGATTTAAAACGTGACGGAGCATTAATGCACGAGACGCCATGAAAAGCATCACACAAGGACGACGGCATAAATTTGGAAAATCCTGGATGCATAACATTCTATCCTGAACTGAAGATGCTGCGATTTTTGAATTTGCCTCATGTTTTTGCACGAGCTTCCACCAATGAGCACTGATGATTCACTGACCGACTATTTCAGCACAAAAACCACAGAAATCTCTGAAAAGCCACTGAGAAGCTGCAGCGTCTTACTGGCAGACGGCACGACAACACGACAGGAATTCCTCGTAACGCAGTGAAAATGCACCGAGAGCTCATTGTCTGATCTGAAGAGAGACTGGAGAGCGGCTCGGCGATGCAGAGGAGGACGGTGAAGAGGAAGAGGAAGGGATGCCAAGAGGCTGAGCTAACAGACGCTCGGAGGAACATCCAGTGACTGGAGGACGCCATCGATCCAGCGGACCAGCAGCAAGCAGAGCAGCTATTCATGCATGAACAAGAAGGCCTTCAGTCACACAGGAGCAAACACACGAGAACCGAAGGCAGGAACGTCGCAGGGCAAAGATCGGACCAGCAAACGGCCGGCGGCTGCAGCAGCGTGCACACGTTTGCATTGTTTTTCCAATTATGCAGCTTTGTTTGGTGCAAATGCAACCAGTCAACACATTTCTCTGCAAGAATTATCCATTCAGCTCGACTACAGCTGCACAACACAGTCGTCCCTCACCGTATCGCAGTCTCACTGTATCGCAGATTTTTAAATTATATATATCTAATTTTCTTTTGGGGGATTTTGTGGTATATAGGTATTTTTATATATTTATTTCAATAATTTTTGAGGTAAAATAGGCATTTTCTGGCCTAAAAAAATGAAAACAATAATAATGAAAACATATTAAAAGAGGGGGCTGCACAGTGGCGTAGTGATTAGCGTTTTCTCCTTGCAGCAGCAGATCCCTGGTTCACATCCTGGCCTTCCTGGAATCTTTCTGGATGGAGTCTCCATGTTCTCCCTGTACATGTGTGGGTTTTCTCCAGGTACTCCGGCTTCCTCCCACAGTCCAGAAACATGCTGAGGTTAACTAATTATTCTAAATTGCCTGTAGGTGTGATGATGAGTGTGATTGTTTGTCTGTATATGTAGCCCTGTGATGGACTGGTGACCTGTCCAGGTGTCTCCTGCCTTCACCCTCAGTCAGCTGGGAAAGACTCCAGCCCCCCGTGACCCTAACGAGGATTAAGCGATGTATGGATAATGGATGGATAATGGATATTAAAAGAAATTAAAATCGCTAGGCACTGATTGGCTCAGCGACCGTAGCATCAGTCTCGCCCAGAAGAACAAGCAGCGCCACCAACTCCCTGAAACTATGTTCCCCGCTCAGAAAAGACCCCGGTTCCGCCTACGCCTTCAGCAAAAACAGAAGTTACAGACGAGGGCGAAGATACGGCACCACCTGATGAAGAGGAGCCTTCAGAACAGCTGTCATGCTCTTCTTGGCTGTGCCATACATTCATCACTTCATCATCAGTGCTGTACAGCTAACTCATCATCATCATCTTCATCATTCAAGTTGCAGTATATTCACTGGTGATTAACCAGATAGAATTTTACATGTTGTTAAAATGACGTAGGATTAACAGTGTAGAAAGTGGTTAACCCTCCTGTTGTCCTCATTTACAGGCACCAAAAAATATTGTTTCCTTGTCTGAAATAAATCCCAAAATTCAGCAAAAAAATTCCCCAAATTTCGGAAAATTTGCAAAACCTTCAGGAAGAAAATTCCACTAATTCCTTAAAAGTTTCCCTTGAAAGTTTTATTTAAAAAAAAAAATCCCCAAATTTGGCAAGAAAATTCTTGTAAATATTTTCAAAAAATGAGTAAAAATCTTCCAAAAAATCCTAATAATATTTAAAATGATTGCATAGATATCAGTAAAACTTCTAATATTTTACATTCACAAAAAAAATCAGAAAATCAATTTTTTTTGTGAATGTTCTTAAGAAACATTTTTAACATTACTTTTTTTTCCACCAAAAAATTTTCAAAAATTTCCCAAAAATGTTGAAAATGTGGACATCAGCAGTTTCACTGTGAAAATATAGTTTTATTCCACATTTTCAAACTTTAAAACGGGTCATTTTGACCTGCAGGACGACACCAGGGTTAATAGCACAGGAAGTATTTATAAGCGTGTGGGGAGGGTTTATAAAGCCTTAAAATATATGTAAATAACAAAATAAATATGAGGTTGCTGCTTCCAGGGGGTTGGAACCTAACCGTCGCGATAGATGTGTGACCACTGCATTCGGTTTACAGTCAAATTAACACTGACACAGCATGCTGCAACTGTTTTCTGCCGTTCGATACAAAAAGAAAGCATCGTTTACTCCGATTTAAGGGCGAAACACTTGATTTACAAAGACACAGCTGACACGCGGCCTCCACACGTGCACAGAAAAACAAGCCAGAAACACTCACAGTCCACATTCGGTTGCAGAAAATCATATATTTCCAAACCGAAAACAGGCTTTCTGTCGCCACGCGAGGAAACACGACTAATTAGTTTGACTGTTTGAATCAGCAGCACAGAACTCGGAGTGCAAAATGCGTCCCAAATCTTCCACTGCTCTCACACCGTGCAAGAAAGGATCCGAACGCAGTGAGAATTCCTGCATTTTCTCAACACAAAGCGCAGGAGAGCTACCAATACGGTGCAGCTCTGCTTCCAGAACTGGTTTCCCCCGCTGCAGCCTTCAAGGTGAGCGCTCAGTCGTGCAGGTTATCCCGGGACGGTGTCTATATGACTAATGCACAGGCCCAGGGAGGACGTGGGGAAGTTAAACAGCGCCGTGACACTGAGCAGGTTTTCTGAGGACAGTCGGAGCCGCATCCTAATGAGACACCCTCAGAAAAACCCGGCAGCTCCGACGGTCCGACCCGTGAGGCGGACGAATCGGCCTCTTTTTTTTACCCCTTTTCCTCTGACAGCC
Source organism: Amphiprion clarkii (assembly GCA_027123335.1). Classification (NCBI taxonomy): domain Eukaryota; kingdom Metazoa; phylum Chordata; class Actinopteri; family Pomacentridae; genus Amphiprion; species Amphiprion clarkii. The sequence goes on from CM049573.1 coordinate 3,785,924, forward strand.
AAATTACCGAACGGCCGTCGTCCCTCGTTATTATCTGCGGATTCGACGCCAAAATGCGGGGCGAAACAAGAATTTATCTTTCCCACCCATGTGTTAAATTTGAGTAAATTGTCCACAGAGGACAAATCGCACCGGCTGCAGGCGAAAACACACACACACCGCGACACACACCCACCGGATGTTGTTGAGGATATTAACATTATTCAGCTCCAGCAGTGTAATCAGGTGCTAATAACGAGGCTGTGATGTTTACAAGCTGTTTCAAAGCCTTCATGCTCAGACGTGTGCGCAAGGATTCACTATGATGTCGACTCCGGAGCTCTTGGGGCTCGGAGGAGGAGGCGGCGGCTGGTGGGACTAATAACGACTGTCAGCTCACGCACACACATCCACAGATGCTCATATGGTGCGTTTGTGACGTGGCTAATGATAGCAGCGTAGCGGCAAGTCTGAGGCCATATGCCGAGGCCGATCACAGCAGAGCAGAGCGGAGCCTAGCGTTAACCCTCGTGTCGTCCTGCGGGTCAAACTGACCCGTTTTAAAGTTTGAAAATGTGGAAAAAAAATTGATTTTCACAGTGAATGCTTTTTGGTGGGAAAAAAGAAATGTTAAAAACTGTTTCTTAAGAACATTCACAAAAAAAATCAACCAAAATCCAGCGAATTTCGCTGGATTTTGGTTGATTTTTTTTTGTGAATGTTCTTAAAGAAAATATTAGAAGGGTTACTGATATATATGGAATCACTTTAGATATTTTTAGGATTTTTTGGGAAGATTAGTGCTCATTTTTCGTTTCGTTTTCGTCATCTCGTTTTAAAGTTTGAAAATGTGGAAAAAAATATATTCAACATTTTTGGGAAATTTTTGAACATTGTTTGATGGAAAAAAAAGAAACCTTAAAAGAAATGTTTCTTAAGAACATTCACAAAAAAAAATCTACCAAAATCCAGCGAAATTCCCTGGATTTTGGCTGATTTTTTGTGAATGTTTATAAAGAAAACATTAGCAGTTTTACTGATATATATGGAATCACTTTAGATATTTTTAGGATTTTTTTGACGATTTTTTCTAATTTTTTGAAAATATTTACATGAATTTTCTTGCCAAATTTGGGGGATTTTTTTAAAAAAATTTACAGTAAACTTTTTATTTGAATTATTGGAATTTTCTTCCTGAAGGTTTTGCAAATTTTCAGAAATTTGGGGAATTTTTTTGCTGAATTTTTGGATTTATTTCAGACAAGGAAACAATACTTTTTGCTGCCTGTAAATGAAGACAACAGGAGGTTTAATAAACTCCACCGACATAACAGCTAGTAGCCCTCTATGCTGCTACGATACAGTTTCAAACATGAAAACATGGACATAGTTTTTGCAAAAACTATCACGGCCTCGATTATCAGTTCATCAGGATATAAACAACATCATGTCTGAGTTGTGAGCAGGTTTGGCAGCCAGAAAGAGCAAAAAAAAATAAATAACCCCAAAGCGAACTGCAGAGGACCCAGAATTATGCTTCTTCCATCCACAGAGAGAGCGCGGCGGAGAGGCACACAGTCTTTAATTGAGGTTTTATCCATTTAAGCTGTCACTAAGAGGCCAACTCCGAAACCTTTTAACCACTCTCCGCTCGGTAATGACACAAATCAGAGAGGAAATGTGTTTGTGCCGGAGCGTTCGGCGCAAATGCGTGTGCGCGCTGGTGAAGCAGGAGGGTAATTATGCGGAAATTGGGAAATGGCTAAGTGAATTATGACCTTGTTTCAGCAGAAGGTTTTAATCAGTCCCAGCCAGGCCGGAGAGGGAGGCGGCAGCAACAAGCCTCCCCTGCTCCTCATGGCAACACCGATGTGTCGCTGGAAACCAGGCAGCCAACCAGCAGCTGTCACATCTGAGAACCAGCAGCAGGAAAATTCATGTATGATGATTCCGTTTGGGCGGTTTGGTGTCCGTGTCGCTGCACGTATGAAGCATTTTCATCATCTACATCATGTCGCCTGTAAAATGCCATAAAATAGTGAGAAAGACTGAGTCGGAAAACAATGAATCTACCACATTTTCTTTAAATGTAACCCAAAAAAGATTATTCAATCGTCACATGAGCAGCCCAATAATTAACAGATTCTTGATTCTTATTGATTGATCTACCAAGAATGTTCGGTTTCTTTAATATTATAGAAACAGTGACCCTAAAGTAGTATCATCACGCTACTGGTCGCTCAAAAACTCGAAAATTCACTTCACAAAGACGAAAAATATTTCAGAAACACACATTTAAGAGGCTGGGATCAGGAGGCGATTGGGATTTGTGCTAAATAAATGACTTTAATCGTCAAACTTGCTGCTGATTAATTTTCTGTTGTGCTCTTATTTTAGCTCTGCAGATCATAAAATATTTAAAATTTCCAATAAAACAGCAACAGCCTCATTTTGTCTGCTGTAAAATACATAACTCAAACTTGGTGTTATAGTAATGTAGTATTTATGCTTAATTTTGTTGGAATCTCCGGACACGTTCCATCAGATTTTGTCTTGTTCTTAAACAAAGTGGAACTAAAGTAACATTTCATAGCATAAATGCAGATCAAAAACAGTTTAACTCGCATGGAGAGGGAAAATTATCAGGTTAAATATTGGTTTTGTACTTGTGTAAGTGCACAAACTGCACAATATTCAGAAAAACTGACATATTCCGACGACATTTTATTTTTCTGCGATACATAAAAAACATGTGATAACGAAAAACTACAAAAAAAACCCCATTATTTTCTATCAGACTTTTTCTTGTAGATGGGTCATGGAAAATGACCTTTTGTCAAGTTTGTTTTCATGTATCTGACTTCACGTTGCACTTTTGATCTTTCCAGCACTTCTTTTCAGTATAAACCAAAAGTTAATCTGCAGAATCACCGTGAAAGGCTGAATTTTCTGGTCTTTTTTACAATTTCATACCAAGTAAACATCATGTACGCCACTGGCTGACTCATTTCCAGTTATCCCTCATCAAACTTGCCAAAACTTTGGATTCTGATCAAATTCTTCTCTGGAAAATGAAAAAAGAACCCAACAACATTCTGGTTCAACTCAACAAGCCAAAGTCCTTCGAAATTAGTGTTGATCCACATCTAAAATCCATCAAAGAAAACAGAATAAAGTGTGAATATGATGTACATTAGAGTTTGTGTTATTCTAAATTTTGACAACTAAACTGTCAGTTTAGCTGTGACTGTATCTCAGCTCATTGATCTCCTTAATTACTAATAATCGGTATCAATATCGGGACTAAATAACCATCAGCTGACCCCTAATTAAAACACCAGAGCCACTCTGAGACAAAAATAAACATTTGTTTATAGACATTTAACATGTGCAAGAGCTTTATAGTTATCTGCCTTCTGTAGATACAATAACCAAACTAATCGATTAATCAAGATTAATCGATTAGTCGTTGGTCGATTGGTCTATAAAATGTCAGAAAATTCTGAAAAATGTCGATCTGTGTTTCTAAAATGTGGTGTTTCATCCACAACCCAAAGATGTTCAGTTTACTGTCATAGAGAAGCAAAGAAGCCATAAAATATTCACATTTAAGAAGCTGAAATCTTAACACAACTTTACTCAAACTGATTAATCGATTATCAAAATTCCCGATTAATTTGCAGTTGACGATTATTCGCTCAATTAATCAATCATTTCAGCTCCTTTACACAATGTTTAGGATTTTCCACTCCAATGAGGACACATCTGCTGAAAATGCTGCTCAGAAACATTCTGTAGACGAAGAAACCAAACAAATCGATTATCGTCTCTTTGCCGATCGTTGCAGCTCTGCACAGAGGTGAGAGAAGCCAGACGACATGGGAGGGGAAGGAGAAAGTAAAGAGTCTTCGGTACGATTTATTTTCCTTGTATTAGGAGTCTTGCAGAGCCGAGTGATTCAGAAACATTAGGTGCGGATAAACGGCGCTGCTGTCTATCGACTCGCATCTAACTCTGGCTCTTTTTCAGATCCCATGTTTGGCTGCAGCCTGAAAGCATTTCCTCTGCAACCTGAACGCCGGCCGCGGCCAGCGACGGAGGCCCGAACACGCAGGGAAACAACCGCACCTCCAGCTCGGCCCATTTTCCACACCTGTGCACACCTGGACGGGACCCAGGTGTCGCCGTCTGGCTGCCGGTTTGGCGAAGGTTCCATTAATTGGACGATGCGGGGCCCACCTTGTCGGAAAACCTGAGAGGCGCTTTTAATCACGCTCAGAGTGTCCAGACAGCACTTCTCAGAGAGGATGCAGCGACCCGAACACCGAGAACAGCGAGGGAAGCAATCAGTCACTCTCTCAGTCACACCTTTGGGTAATTTAGACTGTCCACTGTAACCGCTGGCATGTGGCTGGAAGCAGGTAGAAAAAGAAACACAGAGAAGGAAACTCAGACGCAAGCTGGAGTCTGATTAATCAGGCGGCGCTGATCCGGACATCAGTGGCCTAAGTGGCCTGAAAGTCTCACAGTGATGCATATTTGTTCATCTTTCCAGACACAGAGATGACAAAAAAAAACATTTTCTCAGCAATTACAGCCGAGGAGAGTCATCCTGTTTTCTGCAGAGCTGCTCGAAACCGTTAGAAGATCCCAGCAGGTGGCAAATGCAGCGAGAAGCATGCATCCACATGAGAGCTGCCGCAATTTAATTACTAAATAAATGTGTCAACTGATTTGATAAGTGACTAATCGAGTCTTTTTTTTTTTTTAAGCAAACAAAGTCTAAGTTTTCACATTCGAGCTTCTTAATCTTCCAAAACCCACCAGTAGGTTATGTTGTTTTTTTGGTTTGCACCATTTATTGATTGACAAGAAACTGTGGGAGCAAGAAGAATTGTTGGATTCTCAACTTTCCAACAGTCCTTGAATCGATAGTTTGTGATTCTCGGTTTTGTTGGGGAAAAACAACCAGATCGAAGCCGCAAGTCGTGCTGTTTTATCAAAAACGCTTCATTCTAAGTGTCTTTTTAAAAAGATTTCAATCGTTTGCGTCAACCGGATGGTGCCAAAAGCACTTTATCTTCGAGAAATTGTAAAAATTTCTCCATTTATCAAAGCCAGAAACTGTAAAAGAAGGAATTGTCCAATTTTTCCATTTTTTTCAATAAACTGAACCAAATCTAAGTGCAGAATCCTGATCTTTAATGAAAAGCACTTTATTCTAAATGTCTTTTTTAATAGTCTGCAGAGAAATAAACCACTTCTATTAACCACATTCCATAAAAAAAATAAAAATTCTGTGTTTATCGGCACAACTGACAAGACACGAGTTAATCAGCTGCCATCAACAGTCACTTGACAAAAATTAAGGAACTAAAATTAAGTCCCATCTGAAATGGGTTGAACTGCAGGCAGTGTTTACACAGAAAAGACAGGAGACGGAAAAAAGATAAGGAAACAAATTAAAAATGAAGTGTTAATGTAGAGCTATTATTATTTCTAAAATTAATAACACCTGTGGACACTTATTGTACTTAATATTTTACATACAGATTCCACATTTTACTCATCAGTTTCTTTAAAGAATAAATAATCAAACGAATTCGACTTTCGCCTTGCCTTTTATGATGATGATACTGCTCAGAAGACGTGTTGTTTCCATAGAGATGCAGGACTTTATACTGCAGTGAAAAATGAACCCACGGTGGGGAAAAATGTGTCAAAAATTGCCCATAAACCAGTGAATGAAAATGCATTCAAAGACACTGACAGGGTTCAATAATTCAAATTTTCGTGACCGATTTTCTTCGGCATCCAAACGTGCCCATTCATGCTTCAAGCAAAGCAGCACAAGTTCATGCAACCACACCGACTGAACTTCATTGTTCCTGACATCAGACATGATGAAAAAGCAGATTAAGTGCAAATGATGTGGTTTTTTCCTGGGATTTGTCCGGTATGATGAAGTGCATGAACCGATGGTCCGGGAGACACATTCCAGGTAAATCCATAAGACACGAACAACACATATTGCTTGTGCACGCATTATCCTCGATGTTTGGTCCAAATGACACACAATAACGTGTCCAGACTGTGAGGAGTTCTGGTAGAGAGAGAAAAGCTGTCGACTCCTGTGCATTTCTGATCAAACGCATGGATTGTCTGTAATATTTCGACATCTACTGCATTCATGTGCAGCTCTCTCAGCTTGTGAAGTCGCTGCAGCCCACCACGCTACACCTCCACCTCCCCTGAGGTCGACTACCAAAAATAAACCCTCAACCGGTCGGAAGCACTGCCAGTGATGCTATTTTCTGCATTTCATTTTACGTTTCCCTGCATCAGCTTACTGTAAAAAGACAGCCGAGTTAATGAATCTGTCCCAAAACGGAGGAGTCTTTATTTGTCGACATTTCAGGGGCATTTTTTCTAACGGGGAGCCTGAAAGGTTTGATGAATTCGGCCTCAGAAGCCTGTGTGAGCCACCAGCATTGGCATCAGCAGTCACCCAAATCAATAGCAATCGTCGGCCGGGCATTTATACCTCTAAGACCTTCACATGGTGTCAGGCTTGATCAAAATTGCTCGACTCCACAGTGACTCCAATATAAGTTTGGTCTTAGCAGTATTACATCTGTAAAATCCCCCCCGAAAAACCCACAGACCATTACAGCTGCCAAGCCTCGACATCAATGCTCCATTTTCACAGCGACGCTTCCGATTAGTCGATCATGTAAGCGAGGCGGCGTTTGAGGAAATGAAAGAGCCAATCGAGATGCAACAAAGAAAAAAAAGAAGAAGGGTGGGCTCGATACTTTCTCTCAAGATCAATGTGCGTTTTCGAGATGTGGCCAGGAAAGTGCACAAGAGGAAGAGAAAAGAAAGTGTGGGTGAGGTGAGGTGAAGGAAGAAGACACCTCAAAGCAACATATTTTGGAGCAAATTTAGTCCGGCTTAATTTGACAGAGAAAGAGTCTCTCAAGACTCGCATTAAAAAGCGCACAGCTCCCAAAATACCAGCTCCCCGAGAGTGCTTCCCCACCGGGCGATGGGAGGATGGCAGCCTGGAATCTAGCTCATCCCCGAAGATAGAGCAAGAAGGAGGAAATAATCCATCTCCTCCTCCTTTCTGCACCTACCAGACAATACCTGTCCGATCAGAGAAAAAAATTATTTACTCCCACAGACGCGGCGAGAAAGAAAGAGGAGAGCCGGATCTTATTATGCAAACGGCACTCATCCATCACACAGGTGTTCCCTATTGCTTTTAATTAATGACGCCACACATGCACAGTTTCACAGCCGCCAACCAGAATCCATTCAGCCGTACGCCATGTGGCCTTATTATTGGTTACTAATGAACAGTCTGATCACTGTGTCTCAATAAGGGCTGATTATCACTGAGCCGGAGCTGCTGCACCACTGCTGCATGTTGGGAAAAAATGACACAGCGATATGTAGTTTTTCTGCGATATATATTGAAAAATATACAAGAACTTTCACCACACTGCAGCCAAAGACCATGAAGCTGAAATATTCCCTTGCAAACGCTTTCTTTTTGCAAAAATTACACATTTTATCAAGGCCGGAAACGGTAAAAATGGACGGTTTCAGTGGGAAAAATAACCAGATCTGAGTCAACAACAGTCTGATCACTGTGTCTCAATAAGGGCTGATTATCACTGAGTCTGTGTTGCTGCTTCATCACACTGCTGCATGTTGGGGGAAAAATGACGGTGCAATATGTAGTTTTTCTGTGAAAAACACAAGAACTTTCACCACACTGCAGCCAGAGAACCTGAAGATGAAATATTTCCATGCAACTGCTTTCTTTTTGCAAAAAATTTCTGCGATATATTCTGTAAAAATACAAGAATTTTTACCACATTACTACAAAAACTCTATTTGCAAAAAATGAATCACTCTAGGATGACTCAGGTGACTTTGTAGGGAATCAGTCCACATAGAAAGAAAAAATAATCTTGAAAAATGCATCAAAAACTGCATTTGGAGCCTTCATCCTACTGATTTAAATGGTCAAACCAAACAACTAGTGGCAACAACTGCAAGATCCTGCAACCAGAGAACCGGAAGATGAAATAGTTCCATGCAACCGTTTTCTTTTTGCAACTAAACCTTCCTTTTCAGTGTTTTTCTCCTGTTCCTCACTCATATTGCTGTGCACATGTGGAGCCTGCATGTCAACAAACTGTCTCTTAAGTGATGTTCTAAAAGAAAAACGGACTGTTGCCACAACCCTTCATCCTCTGAACTCCAAACCCATCAGCACGCTTGAAAAGCAAGTTATCTTTTCAAAAAATATCAAAAACTACACATTTTATCAGCGCCGGAAACGGTAAAAACGGATGGTTTCGGTAGGAAAAATAACCAGATCTAAGCCAACAACAGTCTGATCACTGTGTCTCAATAAGGGCTGATTATCACTGAGTCTGTGTTGCTGCATCACTGTTGCATGTTGGGAGAAAATGACAGTGCAATATGTAGTTTTTCTGCAGTACATATTGGAAAAAACACAAGAACCTTCTCCACACTGCAGCCAGAGAACCCGAAGATGAAATATTTCCATGCAACTGCTTTCATCTTGCAAAAATTATGCAGTTTTTCTGTGATATATAGTGAAAAAATACAGGAATTTTCACCACATTGCTTCAAAAACTCTATTTACAAAGAATTAATCAGTCTAGAATGACTCAAGTGACTTTGTAAGGAATCAATCCACATAGAAAGTAAAAAATAATTTTGAAAAATGCATTAAAACTGCATTTGGAACCTTCATCCTGCTGATTTAAATGGTCAAATCAAACAAATAAGTTGTTTTGTCTCGTGCAACAACTGCAAGATCCTACAACTAGAGAACCTGAAGATGAAATATTTCCATGCAACCGTTTTCTTTTTGCCACCAAACCTTCCTTTTCAGTGTTTCTCTCCTGTTCCTTGCTCATTTTGCTGTGCACACATCGACAAACTCGTGTCATTTAAAGTTCTAAAGCAAAAACTGAGTGTATCCAAGAATCCTTCAATCCGCTGAACTCCAAACCCATCAGCACGTTTGAAAAGCAAGTTATCTTTTCAAAAAATCTCAAAAATTACACATTTTAGCAGCGCTGGAAACGGTAAAAATGGACGGTTTCGATGGGAACAATAACCAGATCTGAGTCAACAACAGTCTGATCACTGTTTCTCAATAAGGGCTGATTATCACTGAGTCTGTGTTGCTGCATCACACTGCTGCATGCTGGGAAAACATGACAGTGCGATATGTAGCTTTTCTGCAATATATATTGGAAAAAACACAAGAACTTTCACCACACTGCAGCCAGAGAACCTGAAGATGAAACATTTCCATGCAACTGCTTTCTTTTTGCAGTCAGTTTGTTTCTCGCTTTTGCCATGTTTTGTCTCGTTTTTGTCACTTTGTAACTTTTTTGTCTAATTTTTTTGTCTCTTCTTTGTTTTGTGTCGTTTGTCTCATGTTTTGTCATTTTGTTTCTCGCTTTTGTCGTGTTGTGCCTCGTTTTTGTAATATTTTGTCTTGTTTTTGGTCTCGCTTTTGCCTCATGTTTTTGTTGCTTTGTTTCTCGTTTTGCTTTTTTTCTACGTTATTTAAAGTGTTATTATGGCTGTGATTTTACTGGTCTGGCCCTCTTGAGATCAGATTGGGCTGAATTTGGCCCTTCAACTAAAATGAGTTTGACACTCCTGCTCTATCTGACAGACTCGTCATGGAAAATGAGAACAGTGTGAGCTTTCTTTCTTGTCTCAAGCAGCAGAAGAGTTATTTGCTTTCCTTTACGTCGTGGTGCTGAAACTAAAAGTGGTGCAGCTCTGGTGGTGGCGGCGGCGGCTGACATACGATGGATGTCTTCCTCACACTCGGCCTTCCTGTGATTCCCAGTGAGTAATAGTCTTCTGTGTGCAGATACTCATAAATGTAAATATGTTGTCCTAAGTGGGGCTGGGAGACAGATCGCTTTGTGCTGCTGTCAGAGGAGCTGCTGATTGGCTTGTTTAATCCTCTCGTCTGCTTCTTCCACACGAACCGGGCCGGTGCAGGAACTCCGAGCGGATCATCGCCGTCGTTACGATGACCCTCCTCCCCTCCGCTCCATTAGAATTCAACGCCAAATCCAACAGCAGCCCTCCCCCGCTCCTCTCATATTCCTGCATTATTTCTCTCCCGCCTTGCGTGACGTGTCTCGGTGCACTCTGACGAGCCCGGATGAATATAAAACAAGTTCCACCTCGGCATCGATTACCGCACACGTGCATCTATGTGAGGAGCCAAAATCTGCTTGCGACAGACGGTTTTTTTTTTCCCTCCTCGTCCCGACGGCACGGGGGTGACGGTGTCGCATCACGCAAACAGTGTCAAGTGTTTGTTTATTCACACAACCGATAAATTAAGAGATATCGGCAGTTATCTATTATGCAAATGGGCTAACTGCTGCGTTATTAAATGACACACACACGCGTGTACGGCCCGCGCACACACTCGCAGCGGTGGTTAATTGCCAGGTGGCGGAAGATAATGTGCGATTTAACGGACTGATGGATCTGTTTTTGTTTCGGTCACCCATGGACGAGCAGGGACATCTGTAACGGGCACCAAAACACACACCACCACGTGCACGCTCACGCCCTGGGAGCGCAGTGACAAGCGACTGATGTGCCAACCGAGGAAACCACGAGTCTTCCAGAAGAAGTTGGAAAAGCTGCACACGGATTTGTGAATATTAGCGGACATGCTAGCCCCGAGCACGCATGAGTATGTGTGGAGTAGTTAATCCTCACTAACAGATGAATAAGTTGCGTTCCCTCGTGCAACAACTGCAAGACCCTGCAACCAGAGAACCCGAACATGAAATATTTCCATGCAACTGCTTTCTTTTTGCAACCAAACCTTCCTTTTCAGTGTTTCTTTCCTGTTCTTTGCTCATTGTGATGTGCACACATGGAATGAATAAAGTTCTAAAACAAAAACTGAGTGTATCCAGGAATCCTTAATCCTCTGCACCTCAAAACCCAACCAGTACATTTGAAAGGGGAGTTACCTTTAAAACCAATTGCAAAAATTACACATTTTATCAGTCGGAAACAGTAAAAATGGACGGTTTCGTTGGGGAAAAATAACCAGATCTAAGCCAACAGCAGTCTGATCACTGTGTCTCAATAAGGGCTGATTATCACTGAGCCTGTGTTGCTTCATCTCACTGCTGCATGTTGGGAAAAAATGACGGTGCAGTGTGTAGTTTTTCTGCGACATATACACACATACAAGACCTTTCACCACACTGCTGCCAGAGAACCGCAAATATTTCCATGCAACTGCTTTCTTTTTGCAAAAATGATGTAGCTTTTCTGTGATATATACTAAAAAAATGCAGGAATTTTCACCGCATTACTACAAAAACTCAACATGCAAAGAACGAATCAGTCTAGAATGACTGAGGTGACTTTGTAGGGCAGTCAATCTGCATATTGACTGCATATATATCTGGTTTTGTTTCCGTCACCCATCGATGAACAGGGACATCTGTAACGGGCACCAAAACACACACCACCACGTGCACGCTCACGCCCTGGGAGAGCAGTGACGAGCGACTGATGTGCCAACCGAGGAAACCATGCGTCTTCCAGAAGAAGTGGCAAAGCTGCACACGGATTTGTGAATATTAGCGAACATGCTAGCTTGGCGCACCAACCCCGAGCAGGCATGAGTGTGTGTGTGTGTGTGTGTGTGTGTGGAGCAGTTAATCCTCGCTAACAGTCTCCGGCCTGTCTCTCGTGGTTGATGAGTGGCTCGGGGGGTCAGCAGCCGGTTGAGGAACTGCAGGGTCCCGGGGCTTTACAATGTGTTTACCACTCAAACTGACAGCCCTACTACAGCTTATTACTGGCCTGCTAAACCTCCACGCTGCACCGCAAGTTAGGGAGAAACTCCAGGGAGTGCCGAGCGAGCGCCGACGGCTACCTGGCACTAGATGTCGAGAGTAGGATCTGCGGCGGTGAAAGGGTAGATTAGACGGGTTATTCTGCCTCATCCTTTGTCTCCTGATTCACTCAAAGTAGGCTGAATTGGAAAAGTTCTCATGCACTGTCACTGTGTGCAGCCAGGAAGAGGAAGAAAGGGAGAGCGAGAGAGATGGGAAGATCAGGGATGAGGCAGGTCCACTGAGATGCAGAGTGTTCTTTAATTAACCACAGTCTTTTATAAAAGACACACACACTGCAGGGGCTGAGAATATTCCGCCACCGGGATGAAAACAGTATTGGCAGCGAACGTGCAGAGAGAGAAAAGAGAGACTGCTGGGCTCTGCAGTTACTCAGGTTAAAGGTTACGCTGCTTCCACAACTGCTCTGCTCTGCTCTGCGGAGAAAAAAACAACTCTGGAAAAACATCATAAATCAGCTGATAGATTCCTAAAGTGCACATTTTTCACCAAGGTTAACGCCGAGCCCACTGACTGGTCTGGAGGGTTCACGTCTTCATGCCTCCAAGCTGCACTTTACCAAAATCAACTTCTGCCTCGTAAACCAAAGGTGGAATCTCATTAGCATTTATTAGAGGAATCCTACAGAGCTGGAGTCTAGAAATTGAGCTCGCTCGCATTAGCTCCTCTAAAGAAGAATTTCCAGGAAAACTAATATTGTCTCCGCTTTATGTGCAGTAATTCCATCGCGAGGGTGTAAATCCACTTTGCTCCTCGTAGTTTTTATTCCGTGCTGTAAACTCAAATCGCCGGCCTTAGAGTTATTGTCGATTTTTCGGATTGTTTATACCTTTAATAAGCACCAGTCATGAGAAGGAACTCGCTGTTTATCGTCCCGGGAGCTCAGTAAATTCAGTGGAAGTGGTAAAAACACACCAGATACCTGAAATATACCTCACACAACATGGAGAAGGTGGGACATTTACATTGACGGCTGCCACATTTTGTGACTTTATCAAGAAAAACACACATTAATAACTGGAAATGTGGCTCTCATTTACATTTCATGGATGTGTTTTAGCCTCTGATGTACAGATGAGAACATATTGAACCCCGGGCCGCTACAACATGCGAATATTTTCACAGTGGATCAAACCCAGAGAATGATAAGCCTTGGAGTGTGTGTGTTTCTGCACACTGATGCTACATTCTGAAGGAATCCAGCAGCAGAATCCATGGACTCAAGAGGACAGTGTTAAAAAGGCAGCTTTCAAGAAGAAGGAGAGAGCAGAAGAGAGAGAAAAAGCTCTTTTTTTTTCACCCTCACTTGAATCGAGATAGGGGCGAGAGGAGCGAAGGATTAGGAGGATAACAAAAAGGCCAACGGACTGAGTGTAAACAAGAAAAAGGGGGTTAGGGAGGGATAGGAGGAGGAGAGCAAGTTGGAGAGGGAGCGAGGAGGAGAGATTGAATAGTGACACTGCCGCAACACAATGGGGTCAGGATGAAGAAGTGCTCCTAATTGAACCAGATAGAGGAGAAGACAGAGGAAAGACAGGGGAAAAGAAGGAGTGGAGGAGGAGGAATCACATCTCCCTGCTCTGACAACACGCTCGGCTGAAGGTACAATATGTCTTGTGCAACAGAAGGTGTTGGAAATAGAGCTTTGTACCACACAGACAGGGGCCTGCTCAGGTACTTTTGAGTGGAAAAGATACAGATCTCATGCAAGCAGAGCTCAGAGCAGCGAGAAATCAGGAGGAAACCATGAGCGGAAGTGTTGTTCTTACTGTATGTTGGAGCTGTTCCAGTAAACGGAGTGCCTGTTGGCGGACACCTGGAGCTGACTGGCCCAGGTGAGACTCGTTAGCACCCAGAGAGACAGCACTGCCAGAGCCATGCTCCCGGCTCCCGTCTCGGCCTCCGTCCCCTTCGGTCTCTCCGGGCCACTCTCTCGGTGCCTTCAGCCCTCCAAGCGGCGCGACTCCAACATCCCAGCAGAAAGCCTGACGAGAGAAACAAAAGCTTCACGCATGCATACAAAAGCCCGCACAAAGAAACTGCGCTGGATGTAGTTAATAAGTGTTGTAAAAGTCTATTGTGGCCCCCTCACACCTCCTCTCCCTCCCCATCCCTGCCTTCCTCCCCCCTCTCCACAGTAAACCAGACACTGCGAACCTCCTCCTCCTCCTCCTTCCCCAACAAATCCAGGGGCTTCAAACAAGGGGGGCTTTACGGTCCGTGCCTCCCCTCCTTTATGACCGCCTGCTCCTCTCCCTCCTCACCGGGAACCGCTGCCTCTGAGCCCGCCGGAGGAGTGCTGGAGGTCGGTGGTGTGGTGGCTCCAAGCGTCGTGCGTAAAAACAGTCCGGCGCGCAGAGAAAGCGTTAAAACAACATATATTACCCCCCAAAAAAGCAACTCCTCGCCTCTCTTTTCCTTCAAAAAAACTGTTCTTGTTTCTTCTTTCTTTTCCTTTCCAATTAAAGGATCCCAGATGCAAAGCACGCTCAGCTTCTCCTGCGCTTTTTCTCTCTTTTTTTTTTTTGGTTTTGGAATCGCTGCAAACAATTGACGGCTTCGTTTCTCGTTCAGGACTCTGCTCCGACCACCACCATCGTGCGCTGGTTGAGCAGCCTGGCCAGCCGTCTCTGTCCTCTCCTCTCTCTTTCTCGCCTCCTTCTCCTCTCTCCGTTTGGTAGGCAGCGCTCGTTCACTTTCTAACTCCACCCCCTGCGAGCGACAAAAGCGCATTCCTCCAATATTGTGGCCGAGTTGCAGCAGCACATCAGGCATCACTGCGACTTCAAGTTTTTCTTTTTTCCTTTTTTTTCTTGTCAAGTATTCGACCTCCACGGATGGTGTAAAAGTAGAAGCCTCTGAATCCCCCCTCTGCAGCCTATTTTATCCACCACCAGCCCCCCCAACACATGCACACTTTTGCATTTTTATTGCAAACGTCCACAGATTCATGCACACAGTATATTCTGTGTAAACTGCTTTTCTCTGCTTGCGTCCACACACACTGTAAGCTCCTCTGTCATCATGTGAAATCCTCATTAATATGCACAAATATAAGATTTGCATGTTTTTAGACTATACAAACTGTGCATTTTATCATCTGTAAGCCATTAGATTATAGTGATTTGTCTTAATTATCGCAATTTGCAGTTGAGGCTGTGCAATAAAGTAGAAAATCTATCACTCAAAAATGTTTTACTTCAGTGGAAATCAGTCATTTCTTATCATTTTTAGTGACCTATTTTTAATAAAGACCAACATATTTCGAATTTAGCAAATTTTCGCCTGGTTATCTAGCTGCACAATGTCAACACAGCGATGAAAACACACACAAATAAGCACATTTGCACACAAAAATGGCAATAAATTAGAATAAAGGAATGATTTAATCTTAGTATAAGAAGTGAAGGAAGTGAGGAGGATGTGGAGGTGCACCAGTGGAAGTGGTAGAACATACAAGGTCATGGGTGTTTTTTGACTACAAAGAGCAACCACTGGTCCCAGGAAGCAGACTAGCATGCCTCGGGAGACCTGCCATATTTAGACCATTATAGGGCAAAAGGGCTCCATTATAAAGGGGAAATGACTGGATATTTATGATCCAGGGAGCGAACATGCTTAGGGTTTATTCATGCAACCTTTTTTTTTGTTATTTGCTTTCAAGGTAATTTGCATCTCATGCATTCAAGTAAAACGATGAAACATTCTATCAAATTATTTGCTTATGGCTATTACTGAAGCATTCGTCGCTGCCAGTGTATTGTCCAGGCCTCGTATCATATTAGAAAAGGTCAACAAGGACAGCAAAATGTGAAAAAACAACGTCCTTGACATCTTTTCTGCTCTCTTTAGGTGATTTGACCTCTCAAGAGTTAATGAGTTTAGCGGGAGAAGAAAGCACCTTTTCTGAATAAGTTACGACATAGCAAACATTTAACTCATATTTGCATGTTAACCGATTTTATAATTAAAGTCTAAAATGTATGAAAGTAATTTTATGAACAGATTTTGGGTTCTCTTCAAGCATTTAGCTCATATGTGTCTTGCCACAATCACTTGTGGAGTTCCTCAAGGTTCCATCTTAGGGCCCATTTTATCTTCTATATTATCTTTCAGCTCCATGTTCCACAAACTTCATGTCTCTTCCCATCACTGACACACAAATATAGCTGCCATTAAATCTAGATGACTCCACCTCCATAACATCAGTCCTAAAATATTGTGACTTCGTCATAACCATAATTAAATGCACCCAAATGGTAATTACTTCACTTGGTTTTTGCAGTTATTTTAAAGAAAAAAACTCTATCTGGGGTAGGATTAGAGCAAAAAACATATTATTTTAAAGTTATTAGCAGCATAACTAGATTTGTAAATTGCATCCATACAAAACATCTGTATTTTCACAGATCTAGATATGTATTTTTACATTTTTTGAAGGTAAAATTTGCACAATTTTACCATGATTAAATGCACCCACGTGATCAATATTTTACGGGTTTTTGCTGTTGCAGAAAAAATATTTAGTTAGGGCTAAAAGAAGAACTTATTTTAAAGTTACTAGTAAGATTTCTTAATTTAGAGATTATATCCACATAAAACATATGGATTCTTATATATATATATATTTACATGTTTTTTAAAACATATTTTTGACTGTCAAAATTGCATAATTTTATCATAAATAAATGCACCTAAATGCTTATTATTTTCATGTTTTTGCTTTTTTTTTTTTAAAGAAAAAAATATAACAAAAACATCTGTATTTCCACACACACAGATCAGGATTTTTCTATTTTCTGACTATAATTTTACCATAACCGAACCCAAATTTTTATCATATTTCAGGTATTTGCTGTTATTTTAAAGAAAAAAATATCTAGCTAAAACTAAAAAAGTACATATATTGTTTAATTTGTGAATTCTATCCACATAAAACATTTAGATGTTTTACAGATATATTTCTGTATTTTTTAAAATATTTTTTGACTGTCAAATTGCATAATTCTATTATAATTAAATACAACCAAGTGTTTATTTTTCTTGATTTGTTTGCTGTTATTTTAACGAGAGAGAAAAACTGTAGTTAGGGTTAAATAAAAAAAAAAATTATTTAATTTATAAATTACATCCACATAAAACATAGATTATTTACAGATATATTTCTGTATTTTTTAAAATATTTGTTGACTGTCAAATTGCATAATTTTTGCAAAATTAAATGCACCCAAGTGCTTTAAGACAAAAAAAAGCTATAGTTAGGCTAAAATATATATTTTAAAGTTATTATCAGAATAATTAAATTTGTAAATTATATCCACATGAAACGTGTATTTTCACAGATGTAGACAGGTATTTTCTATATCTTTTTGAACTGTAAAAACCCAAGTAATCTGTATTTTTAAGGTATTACCTGTTATTTTAAAGAAAAAAATACATCCTTAGGACTAAGAAATCATTATTTTGACGATATTAGCAGCATAATTTGATTCAAAATATGTTTAAATATACAATATATTGCATTTTGGTCAACCTAAGCTGCTTTAAAATGTGCTAAATCAACCTGGTTTGATTTAAATTGTCCAGTAACTCTGTCACCTCTTCTGTTCAAGCTGTTCATCTAAAGCTATGCAGGAGAAAAAAGGGAGGCTGGACTCAGGGAGGAGAGAGAAATCGCAGATTGGAGAAGGATTGTTACAGTTTTCTTGCCGCCTGCTGGGAATGAGTTGGTTAAGGAGAAGTCAGAATGATTTATTGGGAGAAAAAAGGAGGGAAATGGGGAGAAGGAGAGCAAGAAAGAGGGAGAGATGAGATGCCATCGGGGAATCCCTCTGTCTTCTCCGGTCCTTCCACCTCTCTCATGAGCTGTCCATTTAATCCTCCTCTCTCCTCCTTCTCCGGTTACCAATGAAAACTTTCTCCAGCGTTCGGTCCGATGCTACCTGCTTTCTGCAGTTTCGCCTCAGTCTTTCTGTTGGCTTCGTCTCTAGTGGTCTAAACTCTCTCTCAGCCTCTCTGCCAGATCAGGCATGCAGTGTTTTTAATGAGCACTCCTCCTTTTATTCTCCTTCCTCGCTTCTGTCCGACGTTTTTATCGCTACACTGAGTCATGTAGCATCACAGTCCTGCAGGTAAACAGAGCATGTCTAGACTCACATTCACTCCTTCTACCCAAAGGATAAAGGATAAGTTCAAGGAGGATGTTTGTCATTTCGGTAAATATTTATTTTAAACAGTCCAAAAAACTAACTGTCTAGTTTATTTATGGTTTCTTAAATGCTGAAAATTCTGTCCATGTGTGATGATAATTTAACTGCTTCTTTACAAACAGTAAAATTAAAATATTTGACGACGGAGCTCTGAAAATGATCAGTTTACCCACAGCTGAGATGAATTTAAGTTTACAGTGTGACCTGCTGTTAGATCCTGATCCATCCTGTCTCTGCACAGTGATCATTCATAATTAATAAAGTTTATTCTCTCTCTGTGATGCTGCAGGTATTTAATAAACTCAGAGGAAATACTCCTAAACAGTTGGAAGCAACAGATTAAACTGTTAGGTACTGATCCATCCTGTCTCCATGTCAGGGATCATTTATAATTATTGGTAATTAATGGAATTACTGCATCTTGCAAATGGATCCTGCTGCTATTCGTTGCTACAGGTATTTAATAAATTCAGAGGAAATAGTCCTAAACAACTCTGAGCTAACTCTGTTAGTAAAAACCTGGATTTCATTCATTATTGGCGAAGTCATTTTCTGACCTGTGACAGAGCCTGTTTTCATTGTAGTGAAGTTGCATTTTATAGAAATTTCACGATTTAATAGTTGTGAAAATGTATCTGTAATAGTTAGCTCTCTGTTTAAAAGAATATCTGAAATTAGCATTGTTAGCTTTCTTGCAGTGAGTTAGATAAGAAGATTGATATCCAGGTACAACTAGCAGCCAGTTAGCTAATCTTAGCATAAAGGCCAAAAACAGGAGGAAACAGATGTGCATACTGTGCAGAATTAGAAGTGTAACTTAACGGGGACACTGCTTCTGGAAAGATATGTGGTTGTCACATTCTTTAAATGGAATCTTTGAATCCTGTGAGCGCCACAAATCATGCAAATAAGAAAACTACAGTCTGCATGACAACCTGTCTACCAAACTTACACAACTAAAATGCAACCTCATTTATGTTTTGAAAAAACTAATTTTCTCACTGAAGGTAAAACAGGAACGTTTGATGGTGCAACACAGTCTGCATAAGCCATTATTGTTAGATTGACATTTCCTTTTCATTCACAGTTTGGTTCAATTTAGGAAAATATTCCACTTTAGTTGATACTTTCACATAGATAACTGCATGTCAGAAGCTTAGTTAAACTTAGGCACCAAAATAACCTGGTAAGGTTTAAGAAAACAGCAACCCTGTTACTGTGATTAGAGTAGGGTTAGCAAACACCACAGAAAACATGGAATAAAAATGCTACCATTGATGTGGAAGCTGAGCCAATCAAGCCTTTGACAGTTTATTATTATTGATGAATATAGAGCAGAAAATTGAAAAGGAGAAGGTTTTTGAAGCCCAATTGTCCTCCAATTCTGGATTGACCCATATGATTGGTTCGCTGAAAAGGAGCGACGTTTGAAAGGCGTTTGTGATTAATTACCAGAAAAATCCAGCAGAAAAATGCAGTTTAGTCGTATCAGAAGGGCGTTTTTGGTTATACAGGCCTGCTGCATGGTTAGATTGAAGTGTTTTTGCCGTGTTGCATTCTTTAAATTCCAGCCTGGATGATTGACTGTGCAGAGGCTACAAAGGTTGGTTGTAAATATACTGTAGGGCCGCGTTTTAAAGGAGAGACAGCATCCGGCATCGAGCCGCTTTTGAGGGTTCGGCTGCTGTTTTGAATAACAAAAAATTAGATTTCTCCCTTTTCCGTTCTGTTTCCTCGAAGCGGACGCCGACACGTTCTGTTTGAGCAAACGCCCCTGTCGGTTGTAATCGCCCGGGTTTGCAAGGCGTGGGGTTTGCAGTGCTATTGGATTACTTTTGTATTGGGGGCTATGATGAGAAACGACCTCGGGGCTGACGGACGCCGAGGCTCTTATGACATTTTCAACCCGGAGTCGGCCAACGGCACATCTGTCAACGTTTTTTTTCCTGAAATCTAATCGGAGCTTTCTCACAGCGCCGATAATTAGATATTCACTTCGACTAAAACAACGCATGTGTGTTTTTTTCCGTGCACTTTTATGTACATTCTGATGGCATTCCTGCACCGGGAGTCTCTTTCTCGAGCTTCGCCTTCCTGCTCGCTGTGCTTTCTTGGCCTGCTTCGCTGTTCACTGTTGTGTTAGTAAATTGTACTGACACTCCCCCCTCCCCGCCTCCCTCTCTCGCCTCCTCACCCACCTCCCCTGTTCCCCCTCTCTCACTCGACTGACTGACACGAATTTTCAATTTCTCTGTTTACCTTTCACCGCTGTGCCTAAAACAACACTGGTACCGGGGCTAAGAGCGACGAGGAGGAGGAGGAGGAGGAGGAGGAGGGGATGAGTACAGGAAGGAGAAGAGAAGAAGAAGCAGAAGAAGAGGAGGAGGGAGGAGAGGTGCCACTAAGATTGGTTGTGGTGGTGAGGAGGGAGGTGGGGATGCAAAAAAAAAAAGAGAGAGGTGCAAAAAGAGAGAACAGGGCTTTCTCTGTGTTTTGGTTGGAGGGGAATCCAAGGGGGAAACGAGGAAGGAGCGAGAGGGGTTAAAGGGAAAGGAGGAAGAGGAGCCGATACTTCTGAACAGTCACGCAAACTGGGGAAGGAGGAGGGGAAAGAAAGAAAAGAGGGGGATGGAAAGAGGAGAGGAAATGAAAGGGCGGAGGGGAAAAAGTTAGATGGGGCACAGAACATTAGGAGTGCAATGAGATATAGAGGGAGCGAGGGGGAGAGGGAGATTTATAGAGGTGCAGAAAGAGGAGAGGACAGCAAGAGTGATGTGTAGAAAAAGGGGTTTTTTTTAAAGAAGAAGACTGGAGGAAGAGAGGGAGGAGAATATAGAGAAAAGGAGAGAGAGAGAGAGGGAGGGAGCTCAGAATAGATACGCTCTCAACGGCATGAAATATTGAACGGAGGAGAGCGAACACAAGGAGGGGCGAGGAAAATGGAGGGACTGATAAAGACAAATACAATCGTTTTGTGTGTCGGCGAGTGTGTGTCTGCGCCGTCTGTGTGTTGTTGTTGTTGTCGTCGTAGGAGACGGAGGAAGATGAGAGCCGAAGAAGAAGAAGAGTAGGTGACAGGAATATGAGGAATAGTCGCTGGTGGCTGCAGACCAACACACACCCGAGCGACGCTGCTTTGAGTTTAGATTACTCCCATGTGTGGAGGAGCCGGAGCGGAATTCGCTGGTGTTGAAAATATCACACTGCCGAGTGCGTTTCATCACCGCTCGCACACAACCAACACCGACACACACAACCCACTTCCTTTGATCTCACTCCTCACTGATCTTCTCTCCTTCCATGTCAAATATTTAGGCTGCGTTTGGCAGGTTTGACGAAAATTACCATGGAGAAATGATTTTTATTTATTTAACTCGCACATCATCAGAAGTCGGTGTCAGTCGTGGCGCCAGGATGAGCACGAATTTTCATCGAGGAGACGCCAAAGTAATAAAAAAAATACAAAATCTGGAATGCTGAGATTCCTCTTTCACATTTTATTTTAATGCAGATAATCTCTGTTGATGGATTCCTAAAAAGAAAAAAAAATGATTCATTTAGAAAAGTAGGAAAAAGTTTAGATGGTGCAAAACTGTCATTTAAAAAAAAACAACTACTGCTTACAGATTTTTCTTTTTGTTGTTGAAGTGCAAATAATATTTAGTAAAATCACAGAGAAAATTATCTATATACATAACATTTTTTTTTTACAAAAGTAATTTCATTCTTTAATTTTTTATTTTTTTAAAAAAAGGTAAATTACAGACTTAAATGGTAAACTAATTTTTAAACTGTTATTATACAGGTATTTCTCAGTTTCATTGAATTACAGTTCACATATACAGTATTGATGTACATATTTTTTTTAAATAACAGTAAATATCTGTAAAATAATTACATCCCTTTTCTGTTTAGGCCCCCTTATACAGAGTAATTATATAAATAATAATATGTATAAATAATATTTAAACTGTTTTTGTTTTTTGTTTTTTTAGAGATTTTTCAGTTATGTTGAAGTGCAGATAATATCTAGTAAATCACAAAATGTCTAAAAAAAATATTCATATACATGTTAACCGTAAAAACGGGTCAAAACTCAGAAATCTTTTTTTCCACATGTAAATTCATTCTTATACATAATAATAACAATAGTAGTAATACAGTACAGTATAGACTGATAAATGGTTAATCATTTTTTAAACTAATATTTTACAGATTTTTTGGTTTTGTTGAATTCAGTTTTTATGCATGTGTGCATATATATATATATATATATATTTATTTATATATATATATATATACATACACACACATCTCATGTAAAAAGAAAAGTGTGCCTAAAATTGTGCATAACACCTACACCAAAAATCTGTACTTTTAGATATCTAAATTTGTTCCTTTTCAATGTTTGACCACAAAATTCCATTTGATTTTTGCTGCATGCAAGTCAGCCAAAAATCCAGTTATTTTACAGATATTTTACAGGAAAAACAGATATACTGGGGGTCCTCGGTTTACGACGTCCTCAACCTACGGTGTTTCGTCGCTACATCGGAATTGGTCACAGGTGGATCTTCTGTTTATGACATGCGAGGTTTTATCATGGCGTCGGAACTGGTTACATGGAACGAGTTGGTTAGTGGAGCAGACGAATACGTCGTCACGCGGTGCTATAAGACAGCTTTGTTTCCATTCGCCGGCTGTACGCCACCTTGAATTGTGTTTGGTTTGCTGACTTTTTGCCCTTCATTATGATGGCAGTGCTCCGAAGAAAAGGAAAGCCATCTCCATGGAAGTGAAATTAGATTTAATAAAACGCTCAGAACATGGCTTTTCCGAAGAACTGATCGATATCGTGATCATAATGGCTTTGTTTACATTTTCGCTGGAGGTCCGACTTACTGCGAAAATTGACTTATGTTGATCTGAAGGAACAGAACTAACAAAAGTCAAGGACCCCCTGTATTGAAGATTGAAAACAGAAAATAGCGTCCACCATTTCAACATCCAACCCCGATATTTGTACAATTAATAATTCTTTATTTACTACACATGAACAGAAAATTACACCATTCTTACTGTATTTAAATCTGCTAAAAGTACAGTTATTTTTCAAATATTTGGCATTATGTACATTATTTTTTACTATTATTAATGTTGCAGCATTCCACCTTATTTAGTGTATTTTTTCTGGCACCATTTAACAGTTTTTTTGCACACTCTACCTCCACAGTAAAAATGATGAGTCAACGTTCTCTCCACCTCCGTCATTTGTAATTGAGTCTTGAGTTTACGTCTCATTTTGGATAAATAAGTGCATTTTCTAATTATTTCAGGCTGCAGCCCTGCAGAGAATCCTTATCGTCACCCTGAGAGGTGTCGCGTCTCAACAATAGCATCTATCCAGATATCTGAAGATCTCATGCATAGAGAGAATGAGTGGCACAGTGGCAGATCTCTCACACTCGCACACAAAGAGCCGTATTCACTTAGGCTGCTTTTTCTTTTTCCTTTTTTTTTTCTTTCCAAAGATCCTGACATAAATCAGATCGGCTGCATCAGTGAAGGGAGAGATGAGCTTCCCGTAAATGAGGAAGAAGGAGGGATGCGGTAATAACTGCAGGGCTGTAAAGACACCTCAATGCACTTGATTTACTTTCTGAAGAACAGAAATGAGTTTCTGTGTCCCGTTTTAAACACTGCAAATGTTTTTGGTGCATACAGGAGCGACTTATTAGACAAATAACAGCCACATGAAAGCATTTTCTCGAAGAATTCATCCCTGTTAGACAGCAAATTTACATTTTTACACAAATAAGATGAGCTTTAGAGGTGCAAATGGAAGATTTTTGACCTTTTTACAGAAACAGCCTCATAGTTTCTCTCTGTCTTCAAGCTATTTGTAGATAAATAATGGTTCCTAAATGGTTCTTTCTGGTTCTTCAAGGCAGTTGAAGAACATTATTATTTCCAGAATGGTTCTTTCTGTGGTTCTCTTAAGTGTTTTTCTCTGAGTTACTTGGTTGAAGGTAGATTGAATTAAGAACTGCAATGATTATTTTCATGATCAGTTAGTATGCAGATTATTTTTGCAATTAATTGACACATTTTTCATTTTATGAGGTCAGCTGACAAAATTCACTTTGGTCTACATTTTCACAACCATTAAATAGTGAACGTTCCATAACATACAACTTAGCTGCAATGGAAACAGAGTCTCTCACAGGTCAGAAATAACGAGACTCACCAATAATGAATGAAATCCAGGTTTTGACAAACAGTTGGTGAAGTTTAGTTTGGTGCTTCTAGTTGTTTAGGAGTATTTCCTCTGAGTTTTTTTTAAATACCTGCAGCATCAGACAGCAGCTGGATCTTTACTATGTATATTTAGTATATTAGAGCATCTCCAAAGAAAGAGAACAACAGTGGTAGCTTTATTGATTACCTGTAAGTACAAATAATCCCTGACACGGAGACAGGATGGATCAGGATCTAAGAGGACTGAAGTTTTCTTCACCTCAAACCGATGAGCTGTCTCACACAGTTTATCAGCTCCAAGTAAATCACTAGTTAGATAGCAAATTTAGATTTAGTCTTTGCGTATTTGTGCATTATTATGTGTTTTACATCACTGTTTGTTCTGTCAAATGTTGGGTTTAAGGCAAAAATCGTACTGCGGGTTTCTTTGTCATGGTGGTCTGAATGAAGCCGTGAAGATTAAAAACGACCCACGTCTGAAAGACAGAATACTGCATATAAACAGATTAATAAAGATGAAATGTTGGCTTTCAAATGGCAGGATTTGGTGTCCCTGTTCAAGCAGACGATGTGGCCGCTAATCAAGAATTACATGGAGATTTCTTTAACGTAGTGGGTCACTGCACAAGACAAGTCTCCTGCAACCATACGGAAGGATGACACTCCTCACTTGTGGGTTTCTTCCCTTTGCACTATTTAGTATCACTGTTCCATTCAAATCAAGTGCTTTACAGGAAAGGCATGGCACTGCTACCTGGCAGCAGCTTCATCTAGCAAAATAAAAGAATATTCAATGAAAAAGACGGTTTATGATACCACTTCCTGTATCCAAATGAAGGAAGTGACTCTTACACTCGTTGCCTAAATAAAGCAAATAAAGTGAATGATCAAATGATCAAAATTCAGCTTTGAAAGAGGTGAACAATACAGCGCTAAATGCAAAAAATAAGCACTCAGAGAGCACAGTCCTCCATCGAGGCTGCTCAGTCACTGTATCATTTCCAATGGACGAAATCTTTAATAAAACAAATTACCTTACGTTGAGCACAGGCATGTGTTATGCATGTGTACGTTATGTACAGAAACCGAATCGCATGACCTAAAAATGTAGCGGGCAGCAGGAATTGATGGGACTCAGAAACACCCCCACAATTTAATCAGTTGTTCCTGGTATCATTTCCGACAGATGAGTCCTGATAAGTTTGCAACAGTTGATTTGTAGCAGGATCACAATCATGTGATCATCAGCAGGCAGCTGACACAGTGTTCACTTGTTGTCATGGTTACAGTGACACCGTGCCGCTATCTCACAATGATACAGAAATCCTTAACTAATCCGTGGATCCAGACTATAAGCCACATCACTGCCAACATCTAATCACTTGCTCCTTGTGTCATTTCTGACCTTCCCTGAAAATTTCATTCGAATCCGTTAGCGGGTTTTTGAATAATGTTGCTGAAAGACAGACAAACAGGCAGACAAACCAACGCCCATAATCATATAACTCCACCACGTTTCTTGGCGGAGGAATACAAGTATCAAAACAAGTCAATCAGATCATCTATATTTGATATATTGATCCAAAATCTATCAGAATGTAGATTAATTCGAAGGTACTACCTCTATGTTTGCTCCTCTATTCTGTCAACTTTCTCTACATATTAAAGACCTGGCAGGAAAGTAGGGAAAAAAAGTTTAGGCCACTTAAGCAGATAATTAGAGCCAAGCGTGCACGTTTGTGTACGTGCACAGCTGCGAGCTCGTGTATGAGAGTGGTTGGGCTTTGGGGCTATTTAGACAAATGTTCCTGACGCCTCATATATCACAAGTCTCAGTACTGGATCATCCCCGCGAGTGCACTTCTGCAGACAACACAGAAACACCGAAGACAGCGGGTATATACACAAACACAACCGCACACACCGGAGAGGAACAGGTGCAGGTTGAGGAAGCCAGCTGCCACCTCGTCTTTGTAACGTCTACATTTCATCAGCAGCAGCAGCAGCAGCACAGGTGACGCTGAGCCCAGTGGGCGCCCAGATTAGGAGAGTAGGAAGAGCTTTAACATACACTGTCATCTAAGGTCAGATTTGCATTTCCCTTTCATTGTTAAAGGTTAGGTATTCCAGAGGCTAAGCCGATCCCAGATCAATGCCGAGAGCCACCTTCCACCCTCAAGGACGTCTGATGGTGACATCATACGATTTAAAAGATGGAGGGGAGATTTTTAGATTTTTTTTTTATTTCCCATTTGGATGATCTGGATCGGTGGACAGTTGGTGTTCTCTCTTCTCTTTCTTTCTTGCCTGTAGCTTCGTCTTTGTCATTCCATCTCAGTCCCCTGTCGCCTTTTTGCTCCTGGCTTCCTCCTTTCTTCGGTCTCCTCTCAGTAATAACGGCTCTTAAATGGCTCTTCAGAAGGCTCTCGGGTTCTTCAAAGTGGGATCACCAGTTGAAGAACCACTTTATTTAAGGGAAGGTTCTACATGCACTTTATGTGGTTTGTTAAAGGGTTTTTGTTGGAGTTATTTGGTTTGATGGAAGTAACAGCATAACATTAGACATCATAAAACAGTGAGAAATGTCCACACAGTTTCATGCATGTTACAAGATTTTTTTTTAAGCGGCTCTTCAATTTTATTGGACTTTTTTAGTTTGGTGGCAGGTAATTCCATAAAATTAGAACAACTGGTGACTATTATTGAATGGTCTATAAAGCACCAGAAAACTGTGAGTATTGCCAATCATAGTTTCCCCAATTCCAGTCTGGCATCTTGTGATATCTTTCATCTGTTCTGTCTGACCAAGAACCAAAAAATATCAAATGTTTTGTAATATTAGACCCAGAAATGCTGCACATTTGACTTTATAGCTTAAAAATTTCTTGAACAATTATCAAGTTCTATCCTTAAAGACGAACTAGGTGGGTCCACAAAGAACCAAATGGTAAATGGTTTCTTATAAAATCTTTTTTTGTGGAAGTTCTTTGGATCAACACTTACAAAACGTTTTTTGGGAGGTTCTTGGATGCTTCTTTTGAGGTTCCTTAAAGAACTGCTTGATGACATGAACTGAGGAGGCACCATCACCAGTGGAAGAACCTGTTTATTTCGGGGATTTAGGTTCTTTGCATACTTTATGTGGTTCTTGAAAGTATTAAAGTTTGGTGATAACATGAACAATTATTTTCACTATTGATTGGTCTGTAAAACACCAGAAAACAGTGACAAATGTCCATCACCATCTCCCAAATCCCAAGCTGGCATCTTTTAATATGTTGTTCTATCTGACCAAGAACTCAGAACATTAAATGTGGTTTCTTTAAAATGGTAGACAAAGAAATGCTGCAAATACTTGCTTAAAAGTTACTTAAAAAATTATCAAAGCAAAATTTATGGTGCCTAAAGGAACCATTTTTTGGCAGTTCTGGGACACAAGAACCATTTGAAGAATTGGTTCTTTAAAAAAAAAAAAAAAACAACTTAAAACTTTAATAATCCCAACGTCAAGGAGTATTACAGTAACAAGAGAATGAATGCAGCGCCTGACAGAATAGCAATAAGATATACAAATAAAAAACAGGTAAGGTTAAGTAAAGCTGGAATTCAAAAAGGAATACTGGCAATGAAACTAAAGTGGGTTCTCCTGTGACATCACCGTGAAGAACCACATTTGGTTCCAGTCAGCACCTTTATTTTCCTGGGTGTATCTGTATTTCCTCTCCTCTTCCGTGGGGAAGAACTGCTGTCAGGTGAAACCCTGCAGATTAACCTCCGACCCCCAGCAGGACGTGGCACCGATTGGCTTGTAATTGCTATCAATGCAGGCGCGAGTGTGTGAGGAGAACGTGTGTGTGTTCTCTCTCCGTTTCTGAAGCACGATGGCTATCTGACCCGGCGCAGGTCTCCGGCAAATTATACCGGGTGAAATGCATTCTGGGTTGTGACGGTGCATTATGGGTGTAAGTGGGTCTTTGCTGTCCGGAGAGGATGAAAAAATAAAACACTTCTGCTGCTATCAGCAAAATGCAGCTTTAGTGCTGCGTCCAGAGCATCCAAACATGATAACACACACATGCACACACTAAATATATATACTGTGATATATTACTGCACAGCTACACTCTAACAGCACTGGGATGTTTCTGTTAACGATACAGTTCAAACTGTCAAATCTGCTTTTTTTGAAGCCAGAAACAAGAATGACTTAACTGCAGGTTACTGTAAAAACTGTAAATTAAGCTTAAAAAATACACTGATCCACTCAGATCTGCAATTTTTAGATGTTTTCTTTGTTAACAATAAAATAAATGATTTGTCAATGTTTTCTAAAATATACTTTATAGACTGCAATTTGTCAATCATTGCTATCTTTAAATAAATGTTCCTAATAAACAAAAATTATGTTTGCCATTTCCTTTACCCTG
Source organism: Amphiprion clarkii (assembly GCA_027123335.1). Classification (NCBI taxonomy): domain Eukaryota; kingdom Metazoa; phylum Chordata; class Actinopteri; family Pomacentridae; genus Amphiprion; species Amphiprion clarkii. Next base: position 3,814,769 of record CM049573.1, read on the forward strand.
TATTGTTTTAGGTGTTTTATTGCTAAATGCATTTTTTTAATGGTAAACAGGTAGAATTCTGGATCATAAAGCGTATTTGTGTCATATTTTTGCTATTCACAGTTCAATACAACATCCCCAAACCGTTCTCAGAACATTGAAGCTAGAATGTTCCACCATTACTGATATATTACATTTATTTTTTGAATGTCGCACTGAGAACATCCTTCCTTTGTTGTCATTGTGGAAATGTTTAATAGAAGAACGTTCTATGGTGTGTTCCCTCAACAAAAAGGCTAATAGTTCCACCTCTCATCTGAGACCTTGATAACACCTAGAAAACATTTTTTGAATGTTGGTTTGACAACATTTCTCATGTGAAACATTTTCTAAATGTTAAGTTTAGAATGTTCTTCTGTTGTTATCATGGAACATTGTGAGAACATTTTATAGAAGAACGTTCTACAACATCCCCAGAACATCACTCAGAACATTGCAGCCAGAATGTTCCACCTTTACTAGTGTTTGATACTATTGTTATATGTTATTCAATAATAGCTAGAAAACATTACTTCTTTGTTGTCACTGACCTTAATTTGAACATTATATTTACTTTACAGGTTTTTAAATTGTTCATTGAGCATTTGATTAAAAAAAAAATGTCTTTAAAAGATTTTTAGAACCTGTAGTTAATGCAGTGATGAGGGAACGTTTGCTGCCAGCTGGATCATACATTAAGCAGAATTCATCCGCGACTCCTAAACAAATTGAAGGAGACACGAAGCAAACAAAACAAGGAAACAGGGGGAAAAAGATTTCAGCGGCCGTGGTTCTTCTCCAGCTGAGGGCCAGTTGAGTTTGGGGGACAGTTACACGAGTTTGAATGGCAGTCGGAGGCGAGGCAGCGACGGAGGGGCTGCTGAAGTGCATTTACAGATGGAGACGACAGTTGGGCTGATGACTGGTCTGTATTGTGTTATTGTGGCGAGCGCTGGATGGATCGGAGTACCTGCCATCATTTAGCCCCGCGCTCTCAAATGGCTTTCCTGCTTTCAGCCTTTCAGCAGTCAGTCAGTGTGACAAAGCACTGCTGGGAGTCAGAGCCTCTGTTTCACCGAATCCCATCTCCGCACACACCGACGCACACACGCATAGACATAAATATTCTGCGCACATCATGCACAAAAACCCAATCAGACAAACTGAGAGTCGAGGGCCCTCAGCGCTCCGTGCTGCCGAATCAAGTCAATGCAAGAGAAAAAACACATTTCACTTGTATTTATGGTTTCTGTTCTGTAAAACTGGAACACATGCTGCTGTAAAATACGAAAAAATAGCATATTTTACTGTGGTTCTATATGAAGTTATTTAAATTGTTAACTACTATAACATTGTAGTATTATAACAAGTTTACAGTGAAATACTGGCAGCTGTGGACGCCAGTATTTCACTGTTTTTACCCAACAATCGACTCTGCAATAGAATATGAGGTTTACTCTTAAATACTGCAACTATACTTTCCAAAAATATACTATATTTACAGTTGTGAACAAAAGTTTACATACACTTTTAAAGACCATGTACATCATGGCAGTCATCAGTTTCCAATGACTCCTACAACTGGAAATTTTCTATCTTGGACTTTTTTTTTAGGAGGAATTTAGGTTTGGTTTTGGTCCCGATTTTGCACTGTTTTTAGATTTTTTGAGGACTGGTTTCAGACTTAAGTCTGAGCTGCACCAATTCTGTCCAGAAGAGTCAAAGATAAACCAGAAGACTGAAACCAGAAGAACCTAACTAAGGTGAAAATGGCCTAAAGGATGTTTAACTACATATAAGCATTGCGTATGTAACTTTTTACCCAGCAGAATTGGTCAGAGTTCCAGAAGGCCTATAAAAAATCTAGGAAAGAAGCAAAACACATGATTGTTTTTTGTGACAAAGATTGGTGTTTCAGTGAGTCCGTCATAGAAATATCAGAGTTATAGGCGTCACTGGAAACTGAATACTACTATGATAAGATGATAAGTGAATGTAAACTGATAATCATGACTGTATTTAGTCAAAGGACAAACAGTCTATCAGTGTTACCACCAAACATTTTTAGAACATGTTTACATATATGAGCTGTAAGAAAAACATTCTGGGAACTAAAAGAAAACATTAATAGAACATTGCAGAAAATTCTAACTGGGGTTGTTGGGTAGACACCAGTTGAAAAGTATGTCAATATAAGAGTTAAAAAAATCACATTATTTCACCATCAATGCGCACAAACTACTGCTGGTACATTTTGGTTAATTCTACGACCTCCACAGGAGAAGAGATGTAAGAAAATTCTGGTGTTTTTTTGGGTTTTGTCGCTGCTACGTCTCAAGCCTATTGATGAAATTAATGAGCGGGGTGACTAAATGGACCATCGTAGTACACGACTCAGGAGACTCTCAGGGGTGGGCAGCTTTTACAGCGGCCACGCACTAACACAGGAGGCTGCAAGAGAGTCACAGCATTCAAAAAAACAAAAACAGAGAGGTTTTTTTTTTTTTCCAAGGTGAGGTGGAGAGAAAAGAAAACGATGGAGGGAAGGCGACGAGTAAAAAAGAGAAACAGTGAGTAAGTAAAAGCAGGTCTGGTCCAGGTGGGGTTCAGGCAGTCAGTATGTTATTTTAGGAGGGCAGAGGGAGGGAGGATGAGAGAACGGGATGGATGGAGGGAGGGGAAGATGAATGTAGTTAATTAAGATGAGCAGGCGGAGGAGACAGTGTGGAATTACACAAACACTAATTAGAGTCTTCGTTAGGGGGCACGAAACGAGAGCAGCGCATCCATCATCTCAACCCTCCATCCCTCTTCCCTGCCTCCTTCTTTACCTCCGCCACTTTTTTGCCTTTCCACACGGCAGCCATACATCCTCCCCGGCCCTGCTCGGCCACTTTTTCATCCCCACTCTTCCGTCCCCATCGATCCCGTCGGCGGTTAACTAAATAGGTGCCATTTAACATCTGGAATCAACCTGGTTCGTCTCTGTTTTTTTCCCGATCACTCCTTCTCTTCCACTCTCTGACTGTACCATGTCAGCACTATTTTTATTGTCTCGCCAAGACAGTCGATGCCTCCTGCTGCACTCCACCTACATACAGCAAACACACTCCTCCTCTCGTCTCGTTTTATTTCCCCCTTTTTCATGTCCTCTTTATCGTCTCTCCGTCCTCTGACTCATCCATTCGTCGTCGTCTCCGTCGTTCCCCCCTCATGAGACCACAGGGACGGGTGGAATAATGAGCCCAGGGTGGTCCAATGCCAGCTCTTGGCATGCTCCCGAAACTGCAAAATCATCCCGCATACAATATGTAGGCAACCGTGTTCCTAAATGAGCCAAGAATTCAGTCCATTATCTGTACAGTAACCCAGATTATGTATGTTTACATTGATTTGCTGCCTTCCAAATAGAGCAGTATCTGCTTAATGAACTCAGCATGGCAGAAGGAAAATCAACTCATAAAGATGGAACTTGGCCGCCAACGGTAATTTGTCTCAGTGAGCCTTTAGTCACTTAATGTTTTTTTTTTTTTTTTATGTTTTCAACGTTTGGCAATACAATAGCGAGAAAACACAGTTTGAAAAGCTTTTGTTTCTGACGCCTCATATGTCTGACTGTCTAAAAGTGCATTCAGGAGCCATCAGAGGATGTACAATGGTTGCGAAATGGTCTGAGTCACTGTTTTGGTGGATTTTTTTCAAGCTAAATCATTTGAACAAAAGATTGTGCAATGATCTTTTCTCAGTTGTTCATTCTAAGGACACAAACTGCAACTAGGGCTGCATGATATTGCAAAAACAGACATTATGATATTTTGTTTTTCAGTGATATATATTAAATATATATATATATATATATTTAATAATGCAAGAGTTTTCCCCAGATGTCTTGAAGAATTTTATTTAGAAAGAGTTAGTCATCCTAGAAGGGTTGGGGTGATTTTGGAGGAAGGAGCTTCTGCAACAAAAATAAAAGTAATTTTAAAAAAGCTGAAAAAAGTTGGTTAAAACTTCTCATATGGTGCAACATTGACATATTTTGCACTCGTCAAACTTTTGTGGTGGCAACAACTGCAGACAGAGAAACAGTTTTTGATCGATATAATTTCTGTAGTCGAAATATTTTCATACAACTGATTTCTTTTCAACAAATTCTCCTTATATGTGGTTCTCTCTGGTTCTGTGCTCATTTTGTTGTGCAGGTCTACAAACTGTGTCATTTAGTTAAAGTTTTGTTGTTGTTTTTGTTTCAATCAAATAGGAGTAAATGATGTTCCATCAGACAGATTGTACTGTCGTAGGTCAGTTATAGAAAATGGAAACTGTCACTTTTCTTTTTGTATTAAGCAGCAGATAAAGTTGTAGCATGATGTGTTTGAGTTAATTTGCATTACTTTACATTGCTCTTCAACCACAACACTGTCAACATATCTTCATGCTGTGAACATCTACATTTCCACAAAGTGCATTTGACATGACAGGGAGCCCCAGGACAGCTATTAGATGGACCTCAATCTTGTAATGATATTCTTTCTCCACAAAAATGTATTTTTTGATTGAATTTAACTGGATTTTGGACGCAAACATCTTCGTGGCATCACAGTTGAATGCAGTTAAGGGAACCTTTTGTTTCACTGCACATTTAGTCCAACAGAGAATCATCAGATCTAGCTGCCATGAGATTGGAGCTGAATGTGTCACTCCTGCTGATGTAATTACTGCAAATTGTAGAATGCAGTTAAAGTTGTGCAAGAGTGTATTGTAAACTTGGCTTAACCAAACAGCAAGTGAAAAAGAAACTTGAGTCACAAAATGCAAATGAAATTCAATGAAAAAACAATGATGCAAACCTCAGTGCTCATCTTCTATCCTAGCTGAAGACATCAGCCAGCTGTGTCTGCTGAACATTTCACATTTTTGTAGTTTTTTTTTATCATTGCTTGTTTGCTCGCTGAGTTGTGTTTACGTTATCTATATTATCCAACTGCTGACTGATGAATCTATTTATGTTTCTTGCACTTGATGCACATTTTTGGTAGTGATTTGGAGGAATATGGATCAATGATGGAAAGTTTTGTTTTTTAAATGTTTGTTGTACCTGTATTCTATTGGAATCACTGTTTACCGTATAAAATACTGGTGTAAAATCAATAAAATTACTTTGAGAGATAGCAAGGCCGCAGGAAACAACAACAGCAGCCTCTGAGCTGCAACCTACAGCATGACACTGCCTCCATGCAAATATTCCACTAAAACAAGTTCCTCAGACATCGCTTTGATGGGGCACCGTTGCTGCATCCTGGGATAATTGGATTTTGGAGACAAATATCTTCTTGGTGTTTGAGCAGACCTCAGGTATTCAGGAAGTTTGTTCCACAGGTGAGGAGCATAAATAGCTGAATGATGCTTCACTACTCTTAGTTCTGGTTCTGGGAACACACAGTAAACGTGACCCTGATGACCTGAGGGCTTTGGATGCTTCATATGGAGCTAATAAAGTCCAGGATGGATTCTAGTCCAAGAGCATTCGGTGCTTTGTAGACTAGGAGTAAGATTTTGAACTCTATCCTTTGACTAACAGGAAGCCAGTGTAGTGATTTGAAGACCGCTGTAATCTGGTGTTAGTTGGGACTCCGGCAGCAGAGTGTTCATGAGAGATTTTACAGCGTTTTTCTTGAAGTCAGATGTGCTTCTATCGCCTGTTTAACCAAAAGCAGCGGTGGGCTAATAACAGTCAAGATAACCCAACCAGACATAAATTTTGTAAAACGTTACTCTGCTACTCATTTCCCTGGATGTGAATATTTATTATTTACTTCTCGCTCCCTGCCCTCCTACTCGAACCCAAACTTCTAGCTGGGCTTCTAGCTGCAGGGTCACAAAGATCCGGAGCAGACCGAGCCGAGGACTCCGACCGTCTGACGCTCCAACCACGGGTCGGAGGTCGCGATGTGCTCACAGCTGGAGCCTCCTAACAAGCTACCGTCTGCCTGCCCATCATGTCGAGGTGACCCCAGGACACCCGTAGCATAGCAATGCACCGAGAACACTTTTCATACAAAATACTGACACGCAGATATCAGTGCATTCATGCAACAGGAGCTGAGTAACACTGGAGGACGTGTGATGCAGCAGAAACTGAATTTAAATTCAGAACGTAAAGCAGACAGAAGACACAAAAACAGTGTCAAACAGATTCAGGTCTTATAGGGACTGAAAGGAGAGGCACGATTCAGAGAGAATTAACAAACAATAAAGTGTTTTATACTAGAAATAAAAGCAATAGTTCAGGAAATAGTCGTATTTGTTTTTTGCAGTGAGATGACACCATTTTCACATCTCTGTTCAGTTTGGATCCAGTAGCTGTCAGTTGGATTTTTCCCCCCAAAAATGATGTTTTTATTTACATTTTGATGAAAACTTATTTTTTCTAAGGCTATAGTAACTTAATTTTTGGGAAACAGGGTTGTGTTACTGTCAAATGTTGTAAAATTGTAAAGGAACGACTTGCTGTGAGAAAAATATTGATTGTTGTTGTGGATGTTTGGGTCTTTTTAAATTTTTTTAACGGGTAACACACAGATTGAGATCTTTTTTCAGTGACTTCACTAGTTATTCTCAGTAATTTAAAAAAAGAACAGTAACTTTTCAATACAGTCAGCAACAGTTATGATCACGTTGCAAAAACAACACCAAAAATAAAAATGAATTTGTAAAAATACTGAATTTTGATGTGGGTGTTATTTACATTTGGATGCTATTTACAAGGTCATTATCAAAATGACCTTGCGCTGAGCACAGGCGTGTGCTCTGCATGTGTACGTTATGTACGGATACCGAATCGCGTGAGCTAAATATGTAGCAGGCGGTGGGACTCAGAAACACCCCCACAATTTAATCAGTTGTTCCTTATATCATTTCTGACAGAAAAGTCCTGATAAGTCCACAGTGGTGGATTTATAGTGATCGTCAGGAGGCAGCTGACGTAGCGTTGACTTGTTGTCATGGTTACAGTGATGCCGTGCTGCTATTTCGCAATGATACAGAAATCTTTAACAAATCTGTGGATCCAGACTATAATCCGCATCACTGCCAAAATCTAATCACTTGGTCCTTGTGTCATTTCTGACCTTCCCTGAAAATTTCATCCAAATCTGTCAGTCCGTTTTTGAATAATGTTGCACACAGACGAAGTAACAGACGGACAACCGTATGCCGATTGTCACATAACTCCACCGCATTCCTTAGCGGAGTAATAATAATAATAGAAATAATAATAACAATATAAACATAATATAAACTTAATAAAATATAGTATGTATAATAGTCAGATATTAGAAATTATCAGATTCTTTTATTTATTGGTTACTCCTTAACCCAAATAACTAGAAGAAATCTAAAATGCAAGGCCAACCAAAGCTCAGGAGGCTACACGATTTTATCTTTTTACTATAAACTAGATCAATTTGACCCACAACATAACATGAGGGTTAAGAATACATTTAATATTTGCAGTGAGGAATCTCCATCTGCACGCTTAAACCCCTAACATCTAAAACCACCTTGTTATCTTTATGTTTCATCTCATTCTATTACTGCTCTCCACTTTCTCTGCAGTTTGCCCTTCAAGTGTGCGTTTTTATTATTCATGTTCCCCTCTCAGGTCTTGGACGTTGAGATTCCTTCAGCTATCTGCACTCAGCTGGGGCTCCACTGCACCAGTGAACCTCCCAGTTTAACCAGCTTCACCGGTAACCACGGCGCCACATTGCTAATTCCTATAGCAGCATGCTAACCCACTGAGTGTCCCCTTCCTGTAATCCCTGCAGGTGAGAAAGAGGCAGGTCTGGATTCCCGAGTATCTGATTGAGCAGCGCACCGTGATGAATAATTGATACGTAGGTTCTCCATCCCGATGAATATACAGAAAACACACAAACAGCGAGTGTCTTACAGGCCGCGCAGCCGCCAGCATCTCAGGCTAAACTAATCCTCCAGGAAATGTAATACGTGATTCAATTAGTAGCAGAGCACAGTGCCAGCTTCCCCCCGTGGCTGTGTGTTTGTGTGTGGAGGCACTCTGAGCACAGAGCCGAACTAAGTCCATTCAATAATGTAAAAACCATTTATTAATATAAGGTGCTTTCCCACGTCTCTCTCGGATCCTCGAGCATGAAGAGCAATTTACATCCTGACGAGAGAAAACTGGAAAAAAAGGCCGTCGAGGAAATTTAAATTCTGACGGCGCGAATCGAATTCTGTGATTTTTTTTTTTTTTTAAAAACCTCAAAATATAGATAGAAGAGCAAACAATAGCGTGGAAGTGGTGTGCTCTAGGGCTAATGTTCCCTCCAAATGATTTCTATTTGCTTTTCCATTACTCATCAGCATCGTGTTGTCGTGCTCGCGGCCGTTGGATGTCGTCACTTCGTCTCTCAGGTGTTTGTAAAGGTCAACGCCCTCCTCTAAGTTCACTCAAATAATCCAGAAGGTAAAAGCAGTGATAGTTTCTCCTGATTTTAATTGGCAACTACAGATTTTTAGCTAAAAGTAAGATTTTAATAGTGACTGAAGTCAGTTTCTCAGACTCCATATTTCACATTCTGACATTGCAGAATTATATTTTGAGATTCTACAGTATCATTCTGTTCAGGCTTCTGTTAAGAATCTAAAAAGGACCAAGCAGATCTGTTGACCTGGAGGGGAAATAAAGATATTTTGACGTAGAATGGAGACATCTGCAGCTGAATTGCAGATGCCTGTAATGAGAAACACATAAACAGTAAACAGGACTTCATTGGTTCTGAAAGAATGATGATGTGGAGGTCTGAAATGGTTATTTTTGACAAGAAAAAACTGAATTCTAGAGATCTGCAACACACCTGCCAGTCTTGCTAAGTGCTAAAACAGCTTTCCATAATTTGCAACTATCATTCTGACAGATCGAAACCGAAATACAGAGATCTCAAACTCTGTTTTTTGACTGCTCAGAATGACGCCAATAACTGTAATTTTATTTATGATTTGGTGGAAATCTTTGCGAGAAGTGCTGAAGCAATCAGAGTGGAACAACACTTGTCTTTGTGTTATTTATTAGAGTAAAAAATGCAGAGAGAGTCTTATTTTCAGCTAAAAAAGGACAGAATTCATACACTGAAGAGGCCTGACCAAGATGATTCAAACCTGCTGCTGCTTTCGTGCATGAAAAACTAGTCTCTTCTTGTAGGAATACGGCAAGAAATGAAACGAGACGTAGCTTTGCACCTACAGAAAAACAGGAAGCGTAAAAATCTGTCACACGCGCCATTCCATAATTGGAGGATATTTTACATCCCACCCATCAAATTTCAAATAATCCATGTACAAAATACTAAAATATGCAGTTGTTGTGTAAATGTTCTTGTCATGAGACCAAATCTAAAGAAAATAAATAAATAAAAAAAAATAGGAGAAAAGATACCAAATAAGTCTGGAGTTTCCCTAAAATGCCATTTTTCTCGTCCCACCCCGATGATGACCAAATCCAATCTCAAATAAAACAGCTAAAATTAAATTTAAATCTACTTTTCTTGGTATTATTTTTTTCATTGATGTCTCTTGTAATTGTGGGACCTTTTTTTTAATCAACATAATATTTTAAATAATTACTATGCATGAGAACGTGCGTCCCACAACAACCTTGTTAGCATAACCTTTTTAGCTGGTAGAAGAACAGCGAAAAACATGAAACGCTGGAATTAACATCATCAAACAGTTTTCCTACAGAATGTGTAGAGCAAAGCTATGTCCTCTCTTCTATTTTTCATCTTTTCATCCCATCGTCAGCCTTGATTGAATGTCTCCCTCTACCTCATATTATCAGGATCAGACTAATTCTTTGGACTGTTTTCCATCAGTCAGTTTGTCCTCTTGGTCAACAGTAACAGCAGCTAAATATCTAGCTTCTACTGCTGAGAAAAAACTAACCAAACTAGCATGGATTAACAATCCAGCTAGAGTGATTAAAAGTGTGAGTAAAAATGCTACCATTGATGTGGAAGCTGAGCCAATCAAGCCTTTGATAGTTCATTTCCTATTATTGATGAATATGTAGCAGAAAGCTGTAAAAGAGAAGGTTTATGAAGCCCAAATGTCCTCCAATTCTGGAATGACCCCCAAATCTAAGCACAACATCCAGGTAGTTAAAGGTTAAAACTAGACTTCAAGATGTCACGTATGCAGCGACTGAGAATTCCAGCTCGAATACAGTTTGTGAAACACTTTTGGGATCATCTAGTTTCTTTTTTAAATCACAGCACCTCCAGTTAGATCTCAGCAGGGTGATTCCTAAATCCTATTTTAGCGTCAGACCTGCGCTTTAAACACTTCCACAAACTACATAACACTTCCGCTTGTTAAAAAGTTACATAATTACTCCCAGACTTGGCAAATTACGAGCGCTTTCATATTTCTCAGAAGCGTGTCATGGATTCCAGCCCATCTTTCTGGTCCGGCGGGGGATAGAGGATGCAGCAGCCAGAAAGAGAGTGTTACTCTTTATTGCTCCATCTCTCTTTCACGCCTTTCTGAATCTCTCTATTAGCCTGGAAAGTCTGCGACACGAGCGCAGTGTCCGTCCGCGAACGCCCCGTAATGTACATGCAGATGGGAATACATGTGTGTGTGTTTGTTGCAGAGCCGTGATGGATGTCTCTCTCCTCGTATTTTAAAGACGAATGGGGCAGAAGAGGGAGCAGGGGATGAAGGAGAAAGAAAACAGGCACTTAAGAGGCCCTAAACCGTTTAACCATTTAACCTCAGAGCCCTCTCAATGTCAGACGGCCTCCTCCGGTCTCCGTCTCCTTGCTTTAACACCGAGTTCGTAATTAAGTACAACGTGTTTTCAAAGCAATGACTCAGAATGTAATAATTAAAAAATGACAATCAGGTTTTAAATTATCGCACGACACGACCGCAGCTTATGTATTTGTGTCGTGGATTATTTTGCTGATTCTTTTCTTTTCAATTTGTGTACTTGTAAAACAGTAATAACACAGAAAAATGTAAAAATTCCTCAAAGTGATGTCTTGTTTCATCTGAAACTCAAATTTATTCCATTGTCTGTGAAATGAAACAGAAAAACTGCAATTCTAGATGGCAGAATCTGAGAATATTTGACTTTTTTTTCTTGATAAATTCTTTAAAATGTTCAGTTGTTGCTTGGCACACCACTATATACCCAGACAAGTCATTTAAGTCCGAACTCTGTAAGATTTAGACGAGGTAGAATTCTTGTTTCTGATGTCATGATTCTAACCAGTTCAAACTTTAAGAATCTTAAAAACAATAATCTGTTGAATTTGAGGGAAGTAGTAGAATAGTGAGACTCATTCATAATAAACTTTGAGAAACAGGAGCTGACGTTTAGTTCGTTGCTTCCAACTGTTTAGGAGTATTTCCTCTGAGTTTTTTAACCTTTAGATGCCTGAGTGATTGGACCCTACACTCTTCCATAGGTGGATCGAAAATGACCCGTATATCCCAGTGTGTTTTTATGCCATTTTTTTGTCATTGTGGTTAAGAGTAATAATTTGTATTATTGTTGTTTGTATTATATTTTGGCCCACACAAGAATGATTTCATGTTTGAAATGTTTATTTATCACTTTATAACAGATTTTGAACATTTTGATAACTGAAAAATAAGAATATCACACAGAATAGCAATAAAATGATGTCAACATCTATTTTGTAGACATTTTTCTACTCTTTTCCTCCAAGTTTGTGCGCTGCATCACCTCTTGTATGATATTATCAGCGATAAAGAGCTTGGGGTAGTAATACAAATATTACAATTTCTATCAAAGTATAAAAGGTAACTTAAAAATTTTAATGGAATAATATCAAAAACATGTTTTTTGAGTAATAGCTGGAAAATGAAATGATAAAAACTTGTCATTACAAAGATATTGCCAGTTTTTGACTCACTGATGCATCTAAGGGTTAAATATGTGCAGCATCAGACAGCAGCAGCATTTTTATTAGTTCCTTTTAATTATAATCTATCCCTGACATGGAGACGAGATGGATCGGGATCTAACAGGAGCTGAAGATTAGTCTGTTGCTTCCAGCTGTTAAGGAATATTTCCTCTGAGTTTATTAAATACCTGCAGTATCCAACAGCAGCAGGAACTTCATCAATTACTTTTAATTATAATTTATCCCTCACACAGCTTAAAACCACAATTTATCAGCTGCAGATATCAATTTTAAGGTTCTGAGCTCCATCACAGCTGTCAGGATGTTTTTATTTTACAGTTTGTAAAGTACAAGTTGAATTATCACAAATGGACAGAATTTTCACTGTTTAGGAAATCAGAAAGACACTAAATTGCAAGTTATTTGGACAGTTTGATTTATATTTTGCATTAGTGCAATTTTATGTATTATGCATGTATATATATATCTAATCTGTATGATAAATATGCTACCACGTCCTCCATCACTGCCGGGTCCTAATAATACTGGAAATCTGTCTGAGTGACAAAAATGATGCCAAAATTTTAAAAGAAGCTGCAGATAAGGATGAGGCAGCTTCCTAAAATATGCATCATATAATAAAATATTCTTCTAAGGCGGCCGTTTCATTCCAAAGTTGCTGCACGTTTAAAGCATTATGTCCTGATGGTATTAAATATTAGCTAAAACACATTCGCTCTCTGTAATATTCTTTCTTTGGGACGCAGCATCTGTTTTCTGCGCGTCATCCCGGAGTTGATGCATCTTAATTTTTCCATCCAGATTGCATAAAAGATGCTCCGAGTCTGTGTCACACCATCTCTCCGGTAATGATCGTCTCTTCATCGTCGTCATTTCGCGGCGACCGGCTCTCAAAGCGCCCCGTCCTTCCATTTATCACCCCATCAATTTGCCACCAAACATTTACGGCTCCCTTGAAAAATCAGCGGATCTCTGATTCACTGATTTGCAGCGATGGAGAATTAACCCTGATTGGGCCGAACTGTCTGTTTGTAATCAAAGTGGACGAGGCGAGGGCAGGCGTCGGACTAGGCCCGGGTGAGACTCTCATTATTTTCCTCGCTACTTTCGTCTCCTCTCATCCCCTACATCAATTTATAATACCGCTCTCTCATCGCGTCTCCTCTCCCTCTTTCCCAAGCCTTCTGCTCATCAAATCCCCCTCCTAGACTTATACATTCCCTATTTTTCATTTCCATGTTCTCCCTGCCTCTCTCCTTCTCTGTCTCTCTGCTTTCTCTCTCCCTTGGATATTTAGTTTGATTTATTGCCTCTTGTTGGAAAGGTTGGCGTTTTAATAACTCAGCTCCTCCTCACTCGAACGGAGAGAGAGAGAGAGAGAATGTGCGAGAAGAAGAACTTTAGTAAGCACAAAATAAACGTGCGGACAGACAGCAAGGTTTTTTTTTTTCTAGTGCTTTCCTTTTATCTCCCCGGCACTCTCCCACTCTTTCATGTCTTCCGGTTCCCCCCTCGCCGTTCACTCCATCTGAGGATATAAAAGCTAAACGTGCAGCTGAAATGGATGTCAATTTGAGCTCCTCTCTGATCTGCGCCGAGAAAAATACACATCCGTGCACGTACCCAACATCTGTAATGGACTGAGGATGTGAAAACTGACAACCGCATAAAAAAATGGACCATCTGGTTTGAGGTAGAGCTGGGGACCAAAAAAAATTTTTTACCAGAATATCAATGACGAGGAGGAGACAGCACTGTGACTGCCATGATACATACACTGATATTACAGTATACAGCAGAAGTCAGTACAGCCCTGTGCAATATAGCTCAAAATTGTGTCCAACAGTCGAGTATTTCCTCTTATGAACAATCAAAAACACATTATTTATGAAGACTACATTAAAAATCCAAGTCCCAACATAGAAACTGAGTCCATCTATGATTTCCAATAAGCCAAACTGTATGAACGTGGTTCTAAAATGAGCTGTGGACAGCAGAACTTTATCCGTTTTGCACCTATGAACTGTACGTCTGCATCATGGCTCCACTTGGAAAAGAGTTGAACAGAGGAACTGAAAAATCTGACTGAGACTTCACAAACACGGAAAAAAATCCTGAAAGATCAACAAAAAATGAGTTAAACAGTGTCAGCAGTAATCAGGAGGTAGGAGCCATAGTAGCACTAATCATGGCTGCAGTGGTCGTCCTCCTAAAAAGACTCCACAGACAGTGAACTACTTTCACAATCCAGCTGGGAAAAACAGACAACAGCTGTTTCATACTAGTTACAGGGGTTATCAGTGGAAATCTTCTGTGAAGCTCAGACTGTGACAAGCGAACTTCAGGGCATCGACCTCTATGGATGTAGGACTAGAAAAGCAATCTTGCTTGTTGTTTGATACAAACTTGTAAGAACAAACTTTGCAAAAGAACTCGAGGCCTGAAGAAGAACCTGAAGAAACCTGGTAAATGTTGGGAGAACTTTTTTTGATCAGATGAAGATAAATGAGTTGATCTCAGATGGAGTCCAGATGTTTGGTGTGAACCTGACCAGGACTACCACAGTGGATGCATAGTCCTGACAGTGAAGCATGAAGGTGGAAGTATGATGATATGGGGCTGCATGAGAGCAAAAGATGTTGGCAGGATGACATTTATTGATGAATGTCTGTGGATAAACCAAAATACTGGCTGACGAGAAGCTAGAAGAAGAGGGATATTCCAGCAGGAGAACCATCCACAGAACTAAATCACAAAAGAGTTTCTGAACAAGAACAAACTGGACAAGTATGTCACCTGACTTGAATCCAATAGAATGTACGTGGAGCAACACAACTCCAATAATGAAACATGCACTGACTTTTGTTGCATTCAGTTCCTGTATGTTTCATATAATGAATCTAAACAGTTAGTTTTTCATTATACATAAGAGCAAACACTCCACTTCAACACTTGGAAACAATGCAACTACTGAGAGGTGACTCAGTGTTGGGTCATTTAATCTTTAGGTGATATTGCACAGGGGTGCATTCACGTCGTATGCAATAAAGGTAGAAGTAGAGGTGAGAAATCAACAAAGGGTTTAGAAAAGGGTCAGCCGAGAGTTAAAGAGAAGGAGACGCTGATAGCGAAAAACAAAGTGGGAGATTTCTAGCACCAAACAGAACCTTTATTTAGATGGTGATTATTCACGCTGGTCATTAGAGAACCGTATCACTTTCCCTCATTTACTGAAAGACGGCGAGGCAGAGGGCAATCATTAGGAGATATCGTTTTCACCCATGTTCTGGGGAGACGAAGAGCATCACAGCAGACACAATCCACATCCCCGAGCAATAAGACAATAACTAGCAATTAATAATTCAAATCGCAAACCGCCAGCCAAAGGTATCGGGGAGTTAGGAAACCCTGTTAGCAGAGTGTTCTTCTTCTGCATCAGGCTAAATCTACCTGATCGGGGTAATTATGCCGTCTCAGCTATAGGCCCAGCGCATTGATTGTTGTTTTACAGCACGTCTCTTCCAAGAGCAATTAAGTTAAATTGTATGTGGAGTTAATTACAAAGCATGAAGTGGGATTATTGGAAAACATGTGTGCGCTTCCTTTTTAATTAAATGTTTGCAGGTGTTTATTGTAAACCTGTCACACGTTGCGCTGTGTTATAATGTAAGAGCAGCAGAATGGAGGCAATTTAATGACATGCAGATCTAGACACACAACCACACACTCACACACACACACACACACAATGCTAGTGTCTGATTCCGCAGTAATAACTCACAGGGAAAATCGTTGATGGGGAAAAAGTCATTGACAGGGAACAGAAGAAGAAGAAGAAGGAAAAAAAAAAAGAAAAAAATCTGCATTTTTATCTCCAGCCTCTAATTTTAAGTGGTCCGGCCTGTTTGAACGTCTCCTCAGGGAACAATTAACTTGCTTTTAGTTCCTACCACATAAGCATGTCTGCCAAATCCCCATCAGATCACTGCCCACAGAAACACACACTGACAGTCGCAGATTACAGACACAAAGACACAAACTGGAAAACATTTGCTGTTAATGAAGAAAGCCATGCAAACAGCAGTTTAGAGAAGAGAGGAAACACAGAGGTTAAGCAGCAGCTTTTTATTTTAGCAGCAGCTTTTTATTTTATCTACAAACACGGATGCACTTAAATGTAGATATCTTAAGGTGTCATTTTGAGGACAATTACGAAAATACAACAAAAATGACCATTCTGAGTTTTTATGTCCAACATTTCAATCTCTTATCTCATTCGAATGGTACTAAAATGCAAGATGAAACTTTGCTAAAGGACATGAAAAGAAGCCTGATGAATGTTGGAGAACATTCTTTGGTCAGATGCAGATAAATGAGTTGGGCTCAGATGGAGTCCAGCATGTTTAGTGTGAACCTGACCAGGACTACCACAGTGGATGCATAGTCCTGACAGTGAAGCACGGAGGTGGAAGTATGATGATATGGGGAGACAACATTTATAGATTCATGTCTGTGAATAAACCGAAACACTGGCTGACATAAAGCTGGAAGAAGAGGAATATTCCTGCAGGAGAACCATCCAAAGCAGCTTTTTATTGTATTTACAAACACAGATGCACTAAAATGTAGATATTTTAAGGCGTCGTTTTGAGGAAAACATTTACGAAAACACACAAAAATGACAATTTGGAGCTTTAATGTGAAACGTTTCACTCTCTTATCTCATTCGGAGCCACATGAAGGAGCAGGTAAGAGATTTGCGTCGTCCTCAAAGGCACTTTAATGGGGTTAAATAATGGGACAGTCGCTTTAACTCGATCCCACCCGACTGCCTCCTCATGGAAATATCTTTTTTGGCACGGAGCAGAATTGTTTTGTCTTTAGAGCATAAACCCTGGAAGTTACAAAAAGCGGAGTGTCTTGGCAGTAAATAGATCAAGACATAACCTTCACTGCATTTTTTCTGGCAGGATATCAAAGCGCATGCACAAACAGCCACAGCCTCGTTCATCTCAAAGTTAATTTTACTACAGAGGGTTCACTCGATCCATCTGGGATGGAGAGGAGGGATGCAGTGCAGTCGGGGACAGGGGAGGCAGAAGAGAGGATAAATTGTGGAGGTGTTCGGGGAAGAGGATGGCTGCTGGCACACCGAGAGGATGGAGGGAGGAAAAAGGACTGGGCCGGCGGACGGACGGAGGGAACAGAAGGGCAGATAAATATACTGAGCTGTTCGTCCTTTTCCAGCTCCCATCCACTGATCGGCCACGAACGCTGCCAGGAGGAGACAGAAAGTAGACGCCAGCAAGAAAAGAACAGAATGCTTGGAGTATTGTTTTATGGAGCGTAAAAATGTTCTTTTTCACAAGCAGAAGTCAAGTTTTACTACATTAAACGCAATACCCTGCCAGTTCATTTTACTGTCAGTTAAATTAAGCTCCAAATGATTCATAGCTGCGCCAAAATTTGATTTATAGTGGATTTTTATTTCACCTATAGGTTTCTTCTTGTGGAAATGACATAAACAAATGAAGAAATGCATTGTTTTCGATATTTTAATGACATTTTAACTAAGACTGTTGTAGTCGCAATATTCCATGTCCTTTAAATGATTGAAAGTTTTGGAGAAAACACAGATTTTATACTATTCCAATTACCCCTACAACTTTCTTCTAGAGTGTTCTAATACATTATAAACTGAGAACAGCTGATGCAATAGTTGCAGTTTAGTAGAATAGAACATACAAATATATAGAATGAAGGCCAAACTTATTCATGATCATGCTAAATTTCAATTTATAGGGATTTTTATCTTGACAAACAGGTGTCTTCTGGTTGGAAACGACATAAACAAGTGACAAAAGACAGTAAAACTTTGTGTTGGAGATGCTAATGGGAAGCTTTATTATCTATGTTTTGGTTTTACATTTTTACAAAGAAATCAATGTCCAAAGTTATTTATGCCCCTGAAATTGTTGAAAATGCTTGAGAAAATGCAGATACTAGGTCCATGTTGTACAGTTTCCTAATACACTATAAACGGAGAACAGCTGATGCAGTAGTTCTCTAGTCAGAACATACAAATATTTACAATGAAGCTCAAACTTATTCAGAATCATGACAAACTTCAATTTATAATGAATTTTTATGTTTGAACAATCAGAAAAAAATTCCAGGCCTTGAAAACACTTTGATATGACTTTATAGCCTTTGAATGTCTTGTGAGCAGCAACAATGTGCAACTGGAGGTTCTCACTGAGAACTTTGGTTTCATGGTCATGACTTTGAACTGACTGTGGATGTTTATAGTGGATTAGAACGCTCTAGAACATGGTAGGAATAACCAGGAACTTTTGGAATGAGATAGAAGCTGCATTTTTCCAAAAACTTGCAACAATTTCAGGGAGTTTGGGAACTATTTTTAGACATTTCTCTCATTGGCACTAAATAGTTTCCATGCATGCTGATGACATATTTCCATACGTTGATGAAAAACTTTTTTTTGCTCTCTAGTTCTCAACATATTTGGAGATATCTGCAGAATTTAGACATTTTTCCAGCACAACAGTCACCACTGCACAGCTCTTGAACATTTGAAATGACATAGAAGCTGCATTTTCTTACAAACTTTCAACAATTTCAAGGAGTATAAAGCATTTTGACCATCTATTTTTAGTATTTTTAGTGTGGAACTCTTTGGACTTTGTCATCATACTTCAAACTGTGAACACTAGACCTTGAAAACATTTGGATATGACTTTGTAGCCTTCAAACATTTGTGAGCAGCAACAATGTGAAACGGGAAGTCCCTACTTCGGTCTTTGGTTTCAGTCATGACTTGAGTGACTAGAGAACTACTGCATCAGCTGTTCTCAGTTTATAGTGTATTAGAACGCTCTAGAACATGGTAGAAATGATCAGGAGCATCTGGAATGAGACAAAAACTAAATTTTCTGAAAACATTCAGACAATTCCAAGGTGTATGAATAATGCCGGACATCACATTTTTGGTAAAAATCTGAAAAAACAAACAAAAATCTTGCTTACGCCAGAAGAAACCTTTTGGTTAAATAAAAAAAAAAAAAAAAGCCAAACCCGTCATGGGGATGAGTAGGGGGAGTAATGGAGTCATTGTTCAGTCGCATGTAGATAAGATCCTTTTAAGTGTCATTAGGGCTTTTTAACAGGAGACATTTTGACATTTCGGAGAAGGTGTGAAAGAAAATAGGGCCGGCACATCTTCCATTCAGCAGCTTCAGTTTGTGGGTGACGCTATTGTGTGTTCTGACTCACTGTCACACTGTCATGGCGATCACGAACATTTTAACACCTTTAATAATGTTCTCTGTAACACCTGTGCTTCTCCTCGCAAGTCACACATGGCGGCTTTGGAAACACAGATGCAATACTGTTTATCAGTGGAAGTACATGAAGCATCTCTGTATGGGAAGTCAAAGTCTCTCTCCTGGACTACATGCTGAGCACTTTTGTGTAAAAAGATGGACATTAATCACATTTTATTTAGTTTCCTCTTCTTTATTAATTTATAGTTTGAATATCAGTGGCTAGATGTTTGTTTGATAACAACAACAAAAAAAAGATTAAAAAGACATTAAATTCAAAGCAGCACTCCTCAAAATCAACTTTGTATGTTATATATGAATACTTGGGTTCTGAAATTTGATTGGATATTAGAATAAACTAAACATAATTAAGATAAAGTCAATGTAATGTGCAATATTTTGATTTTATGTGTAATAATTCACCATTATCTCAGAATAATTGCCGGTAATTCTTCTACTTAGTGCTACTTTTTTCTCTTCTAGTCTTATTTTATAGACATATTTATTATTTTCAGTAATGTATTCTACTTATTTTTGTTTTGTCTATTAGGCACTGCATTTCTTATGTTATGTAATTTTGTTTTCTGAGCAATAAGTTGCAAAAAACATTGATCTCAGTTTAATCAAACCTTAAATACTGAACTAAAGACAAACATTTAGCTAATTTTTTATATTCAGTATTGATGACTGATTGTTAAACTGCTATTTGAGGTTTTGTTGGTGGAAATATGTCAAGAAAATCTTGTGTTTGATGTGTAATTTATTGTTCATTGCAAAGGTCTGACCTGATTTTCTGGTTTAAAATGGATGGCTATATGTACATACACAGGGTGGAGATGAGGAATCATCACAACTCTTCCTGTAACTGTTGGGAGTAAATCTTTTTCCCTTTGTTCTTTTTGTTTTTCCTTTTGCAGCCTGTAAATAAATACCTTCCTGTTTTTCCGGCTCACTTCTGTTTAGTCCTCTCTGTGCAGCATCACCCTGCTAGCTTACACCTCGATGTTACATGCAATATTTATTCAGACATTATTCACACTGCCATGCACTCCTCTTGTACGGCAACGACACTGCAACCATGTCAACCCCGCCACCTTCCTGTACGACTGAACTGCATTTTGAAGGGAAATGTATTTCCTCACTGAGAAGTAAAACGTGACGACGGAGCCACGAAGTTTATGTAAGGAGAAGGATGGAGGCAAAGGGACTTTAACCCAGAAGAACTATGGCTGTTTTAACATTTAATAGCATCAACAGCGTCATTTTGACTTTCTAACCCTGACTTTTTAGAACAAAAACTATGTTGGATCATCAAACGGAGTTGAGAAAGCAGATATTTTTTCCAGCTTTACTCTGTTTTCCTGAACTTTTTACCCACGTCTCCTGGACTTCATCACTTGATTTGCATTGACAAACCTGTGGCACATGTTAATGTTTCTTGCTTTGTGATTTTGTAACTACATTTTTTTCCAAACGAATATAAACAGAAAAACAAGAAAACGCCAATAGAGAAACAAAGAAAAGCATATTGGACACTATCTGTGATGAAAGAAGAGACGCAATCGGATTGTTGCATCTCACAGCATTGTATTCAGTTGGGGCCACTTAGGCAGTCAATAGTAATGGATAGCTGCACGGCGCATCAGTACAATAAGAGACCTCGCTGCTTAATCTCCTTACATGTAGTACATGGCGGCAACAAAAGCAGCGAATACTGCATTGAAAATCTATCCGACGTACTCAGCTCTCATCTTTTCTTTACAAAATAGCAACTATTAGTCGCCGCTGAAGTTGAAGCGGCTCCCCGGACGACAAAAGAGGTGAAAAAACGAAATAAAAGGAACAGACACAGGTGACCATCGATGCTCTAGAGTGCAAGAGGAGAGCAAACAGGGAGGAAGGCAGGTAGAATCGAGGAAGAGGAGGGCGGCAGCAATGGGGGCTTGAGGGGGGAAGCAAGAAAAGTGAGGTAAAAAGCATTCAATAAACACGTCTCTATAGTAACCGAGATGTAATTTGCTTGGCGAGAGGAGAAAAAAAGGCAGAAAACTGAGGGAGGGAGAGTGATGGAGAGAGGGGAATAGAAAAGCATTTACCATCACGGCTTGAGTCCAGAGCTGTAATTACGGAAGTGAGACGGCAGCGACAGAGGGGGAGGAAAAGAGCGGCGGTACACAAGAAAAGAGCTGCACACAATGTACTTTTACAAAAGAGGGGAAAAAAAGAAAAAAGGTGAGGATGAAAAAAATACACACAAGTAAAGTGATGACCCCCATTAAATTGGCACTGTTGCAAATAAGTGTTGTGGGCGTGAGGAAGAAGAAAAGAAAAGGCGGCTTCACCAAGTAGAAAATGACAAAGATGAAGGGAGAAGGAAAGTTGTGCAAAGGTTTACTTTGGTGTAAGTGTGTGTGGACAGACAGAGGGGGAGTCAGTTCATTTTCATTTGGAAAAAGAGGACGATTTCTAAAAAATTAAACACTCTAATGATAAAGTGAAGCAGGAGGGTTGAGCAACAGTTGTTCCCAAGATGTTCCTGGAAAGTTCTACAAAGTTCTACTAATATTTTAAGGGCAAAATTTTCTTCTATTTCCCAAAATGTTCTTCTTAAAGGTCAAATAACTAAAGATGTTCTATAGAGGTTTGCTGATAACGCTGTTAGACTGTTTAAACATTCTCAAAACATCTTCAGAACATCCTCAGAACATACCAAGAACATCTCCAGAACATTCCAAGAACATCCTGAAAACATCCTCAAAGCATCACCAGAACATCCTGTAAACATCCCCAGAACATCTTCAAGACATCCTCAGAACATCCTAAGAACAACTCCAGAACATTCCAAGAAAATCTTCAAAACATCATCAGAACATCCCCAAAACATCCCCAGAACATTCTCAGAACATCTTCAAAACATCCTCAGAACATCCCAAAAACATCCTCAGAGTATCTTCAAAACATCCTCAGAGTCATCCCCAGAACATCTTCACATCATCATCTGAACATCCCCAAACATCCTCAAAACATCCCAAAAACATCCTCAAAGCATTCTCAAAACATCCTCAGAACATCCTCAAAAACATCCTCAGAACATCCTCAAAAACATCCTCAGAACACTCTCAGAACATCCTCAGAACACTCTCAGAACATCCTCAGAACATCCCCAGAACACTGCAAGCAGAATGATCCACTTTGCTGTTTTATTTTCAAAAACTCATTTAAGATCTCGAGAACATCTAGAAAAAAATGATTTGAATGTTGGTTTGAGAACATTCTTTCTTTGTAATCACAGAACATCATCTGTCCTCCCGACAACTCTCTCTGAGTGTTGACATTAAAACATTACACTAACTTCACAGAAATAACGTGAGAACCTGTCGGTAACGTTGTGGGAACGTTTCCTGCTCGGAGGCAGAGACGAGACTTGTAACAGGAAGTAGCAGCAGCGGAGCGACGAGTGATCGACGGACCTCGATGTGCATTAAACATGTGGACATATGGCTGTTGAAAATAGCAGGAGACCAGAAATAGCGGGATTATGGAGCCGACGGAGAACGAGGCCAAAGAGAGACGCGGTGATGGAGTGTGTTCACGCTGGGAGTGTGTGTGGAAGAAAAGGCAGGAGGGTGTGGAGGCTAGTTGATTACAGCTCTGGCGAGTAGCTCGGTGTCAGTCTGTGTATGTGGAGATAACAGGATTAAGAGGCTACTGACACTACTGTACTAAAGAGAGAGCAGAGGCAGTGATGGAGAGGCGAGGGGGGAAGAAAACATGGAGGGAAACCGAGAAATGACACAAACTTAACCCTCTGAACCCCCGAGCAGTTTATGGCTGCTTTTTTCTTGAGCTCCTGTCACATTTTTTTACCCACTGTGGGCTCGTTTTTCACTGCAATATAAAGTCCTGCACCTCTATGGAACCAGAACAACCATAGCTAGAAGGAGAGATGTCTTCTATGCTGGATGACACAGTTACAGTGGGAAAAAAATGCAATCAACATGTACAGCATCTTTCCAAGTGCCCACAGGTGTTACCAATACTGGAAAACGACGGTGGCCCACAGACGGTGGCTCCACATTCTATAGCTCGTTAACCCTCCTGTCGTCCTGCAGGTCAAAATTGACCTGTTTTAAAGTTTGAAAATGTGGGGAAAAAAAATATTTTCACAGTGAAACTTCTGATGTCCACATTTTCAACATTTCTGGGAAATTTTTGAGCATTTTTTGGTGGAAATAAAGAACTGTTAAAAATGTTTCTTGAAGAACATTCACATAAAAACAACCAAAATCCAACAAAATTCGCTGGATTTTGATAGATTTTTATGTGAATGTTCTTAAATAAAATATTAGACGTTTTAGTGATATATATCAAATCACTTTAGATATTTTTAAGATTTTTTGGAAGATTTTTACTCATTTTTTTGAAAATATTTACAAGAATTTTCTTGCCAAATTTGGGGGATTTTTTTTTAAATAAAACTTTTAAGGGAAATTTTTATGGAATTTTCTTCCTGAAGGTTTTGCAAATTTTCAGAAATTTGGGGAATTTTTTTTTTTTTGCTGAATTTTGGGATTTTTTTCAGACAAGGAAACAATATTTTTGGTGCCCATAAATGAAGACAACAGGAGGGTTAAACACTACCTGCAGTTCAGCCAAAAAACCCTCTAAATTCAGTAATGGTGCCTGAACTGTGCTTAGGAGCTCAGAATGTTTTGGTTTTCTCTTTTCTTTTTATCTTTACAGGAGCCAGTAATTACCATGGGGCTTTTTTTTTTCTTTTTCGTCAGACCTGCGGAATAAAATATCACAAAAAATAAATGGCCTCTTAAACCCAGTGGCAGGTTTTTTGGGTTCAGATGTTTGAAGTGATTCACCCATCAAATATGGAACAATCCTTTGCCATGTGCCAGTGGAATAATGAGCATCAGGTTTCTCTAAAATGCATTGAAAAAAGCAGAAAATAAAAAATACTTTCAAACAGATGAACACTTGAGTACGTAAGCGTTAACCATATGCTCCGGCTTTCACAATCCTCACACCTCAGTCTATTTAAAAACCTACAAACCACATGAATGACAGTTTTATAGTAATAGTAGTAGTTATAGTATAGATAGTTTATCATTTACTTTTATAAAAATAACTCTACAAAACTCTAGAAAGATGTTTCTCCATGCTGAATGTATCTCCAACAACTTGCTCCTCTGTTCACTGTTTCTGAGCCATGATGCATTTATTTTATTCATCCAGTAGCTTTGATTTTCCTCTCAGTCTCTCTAAGTTCTTTTCATATTCGTCTCCTCTCTTGTCTATGCGAACACTGCCTGCAGTTCATCCAAAATATTCTCTTAATTTGTGTCATGTGACTGTTTTTCATCATTAATTTAGTTGGTGATTTTTAGTTTTTAAGAAGATCTGGTGCAAATGGTTTCTTTTCAGCAATTTTGTAGATAAAACAAAGTGATTTTGATAAAATATTGCAATTTTAAGCATATTTTTGGGTGTGTTTCTTGACCAAACCAGATGTCATACACGATATGTCCAATGAAAGTTGAAAATCCAATGTTTTTTCTCTGTTTTCAGAGTTTCTGGTTCTGATAAATGCCGTAATTCTGTAATTTAAAACAATATATGTATAGAAAATGTCTTTCAAGCCTGTTGGCGGGTTAATTGAACCACATGGTTAAGGGGATTGTCTCGTCAAACATGAAACTATCTTTAGCCATATGCTGGCAGAATAACGAGTAATGCTGCTGAAACTGTATTAAAAAGCAGGAAAACATTCAAACAGATGGATGGCAAACCTGAATAAATATAACGAGTGCAATTAAACACAGATGCTTCCACACAGATCACAAGACGCTGAACCAAACCAACGTTTCTAATTTAATATTATCCCTGTTCATTCATCTCTCACATGATTTACTCCTCTTACTTCTTTTGTGTCTTCTGTTTGGAGAAGAAACCTCTGTGCACCTTTTTACATCTAAGATCAATTCATTTGTGTATAAAATCCTGGATTTCAATGGCTCACGTGTGAGATTCCTGCCCTTGTTAAAAACAAATGTGCACATTCAGGATAGATATCTGTGTTTGATGTGCCTTTGCTTCTTTCATGTTTTTCTTTGGGAGGACAAAAGCTCATGTTCTAAATATTGAAGGGGACGTATCCCCTGTGTCCCCCCTGGAATCTACTCTTATGATTGGATCTGGTTTTAATGACCTGAAAACCTATTTTTTCCCCTCATTCAGCTTCTTACTACATACACAGTCTTACATAAACACACTTTTCTGCCAACTTCCGAACAGTTGGAGTTATTCCAGATGAGATACATTCCTGTTTCTTTCTGTGATATTATAACTGCTCTTTATGGTGCAGGGCCAAACATACCTCCATGCGTGAAATAAGGTTGGAATGTTTGAATCAAGCTGTTGCCAGACTACTGGCATTCAAATCTGATCAACTCTGAAGAAGCAGGTTATCTGAAGCTTTGTGTGTTAAACTTTTAACAATGGATTATTTATAATTATAAGTAACAAGAAGGTTAAGCCTCTAACTGAATATGCCCATATGGATCCTGCAGCTGTCTGATTTTGCAGGTATTTAATAAACTCAGAGGAAAGATTCCTAAACAACTGGAAGCAACAAACTAAACTTCAGCTCCTGGTAATGGTTTGTCCAAACTTGGATTATGATTATTATTGACGAGTCTAATTAATCTGAGCTGTTACAGACTCATAGTAAGGGTTTTATGGGCATTTCAGTTTGAAAAGTGATGCTAAAATGATACTGGAAAGCCTTTTTTTTTTTTGAAAGACATGCACTCTGTTCCATTAATCTAAAAATGGGGTGTCCAACATGTGGCGCGTGGGCCAAAACTGGCCCTCCAGAGGGTCCAATCCGGCCTGTGGGACGACTTTGTAAAATGTCAAAATTACAGAGAAGACATCAACTGCAAATTGTAAATTTGGAAAACTATAAATTTAAAATTTAGGAAATCACAACGAAACTAAGCTGTTTCTCTCTCCATCACTGTGCTGGATTTGTCTGAATGAAGCATTTTTGTCTTTACTCTGCACATTAACTCTAGAAAGATGTTTCACCATGCTGAATGTATCTTCCAACAACTTGCTCCTCTGTTTACTGTTTGAGCCATGCTGCATTTATTTTATTGATCCAGTAGGTTCGATTTTCAGTCTGAAATAGTCTGAATCTATTTGAAACTCGTTCAAGAAGCAAAAAAACATCCAAAATGAGTGAAGAATTGTTCAAAATAACTCAAAAACAGTCAAATTTACTTGAAAGTACCTCAAAACATCTGACAATTTGTCATTTCAAACAAGATTCTGGTCATTAAGGTGAATTTAAGTCATTTTGAACAAATTCTAAGCCACATTTCAGTCTCTGCACCTCAGCAGTAGAAAGATGTTTCTCCATGCTGAATGTATCTCCAACAACTTGCTCCTCTGTTCACTGTTTCTGAGCCATGCTGCATTTATTTTATTGATCTAGTAGGTTTGGTTTCCCCCTCTCTCAATCATTTCAGATAAGTTTATGTCACTTTAAACAAATATTGGGTCATTTTAGTCACTTTTTAAAATAATTATGGACAGAATTTTGACTGTTAAGGAAATCATAAAGGAACTAGGCTGTTTCTCTCTCCATCACTTTGTCGGATCTGTCTGAATGAAGCTGTGAGGAACATTATAAGTCTGAATGACAGACTAATGAAGCAGAAATGTTACATGTCGCATGCCTGAAGAGGACTAATGTGACTAAATCCGGACTGGTAAGACTGCCATTGCGGTTTTTTACAGAAAAATGAGCAGGGAGCTCATTTAGATGTGAAGCAAACACATTCAAACGCAGGTCTGAGAAGGACTTCAGAGTGTAATTCTGAGCTCAGGTTTGCTCTGATGTATGAAAAAACTCAGAATGTTTGCAGAAATAAACTTTGCCAGGAGAAAGGGGGGAGAAAAAAAAAACATATTTAACCAGTAATGAGAAGATCAATGAGAGTGAAGATTAGGACGGGTGATGGATGGAGACTGAAGGGAAAACAGTGAACAGATTTCGGAGGGACTGCTGATAATGATGAATAGCGGACAGACAGGAGATGAAACAAATATTAAAGAGGACAGAAGGGAGAAGGAAAAAAAAAGAAGGACTGAGCTGGGAGAGA
This sequence comes from Amphiprion clarkii, assembly GCA_027123335.1. Classification (NCBI taxonomy): domain Eukaryota; kingdom Metazoa; phylum Chordata; class Actinopteri; family Pomacentridae; genus Amphiprion; species Amphiprion clarkii. The sequence goes on from CM049573.1 coordinate 3,842,288, forward strand.
GTGAATGTAAAATTCCTTTTCTGCCTGTTGATTTAAAACAACCATTAGTATGTGTGAAATCCATCAGCTGTGCAATCAACATGCCTCTTAATTTAGTGCATCGTAAGTGCGGATTTCAATTGGCGCTCCCACGAGGTAAATGAGACCACTTTTCTCTGCAGTCTAATCTGAGTCGAGGGGGGACTCTGGTCAATTTACAGCGTGCAGCCGGAGACGTAGCTGCAGGGCTGCTGAATACTTAAACTGTTATGTTCTGGAGACAATCCCAAATTGAAAGTTAGAGAGGTTTCTTTTTTCGGCGAAACGGAGGGAGAATAAAATGAATTTTCACAAAGCATTATTAACCTCTGGCACTCGTACAAAATTTGTTGGGAAGCGTCTGGTCGTGCAGATCAATCACGACGAGAGAGACCCCTGCAGAGTGAGCTACTCCTCTGTGGTCCTCCTCCACGTTTGCTGAGGGAGAGCTAGCTCGCCAGGGACAAATTAGCCACACAGGAGCACTGAGGCATCATGGGAAATTAATGATCAGGACCTCCAGGAAGTGAGCTAATGAGTCCTGGTGGCGCACACATGTGGGCGACACCGACACACACACGGAATAAAAGATCCTGCAGAATGGAAATGGCCACTGCAGCGGCTAATAACACACAGCTATCAATGCAGCTTTGTGTGGATGACTGATAGCGCTCGAACAACACACACACACACGCACGCACGCACACACGCACGCACGCACGCGCACACACACACACACACACACACACACACACACACACACACACACACACACACACACACACACACACATTTAGAGAATCAGATAATTAGAGAGGACCACCGGTGGCTTTCGCCCGTGGAGGCGTAGTGATTACTGTCGCTACACCCTCCCCTGGGGCGGCCGACAACAACCAGAGAATTAATACTTATCACACACACAGACACACACACAGACACACACACACACACATACACACACACACACACACACACACACACACACACACACACAAACCTCGTGCAGCCAAGTGGAGCTGAACTAAATGTGGCTCTTGTAGACAGTCAAAGGGGCGTCGAGGCGTCCTGCTGCGTCTCGGGTACCTGAATGCACCACGTTGCCATCCGGCGTTGGCCTACTTGGAGCTGAGAAGAAGTTCAGGAGAGACGGAAGAAAGTTTTCTGGATGATCCAGCAAAAGAATCTCACGGTTTAATGAGCTTAGACCCAAAAACACGAAGAATAATTACAATTTTTTGTTCCAAGAACATTCTAAGAAAGTTCTGCAAAGTTCTACTGATGTGTTCAGCAGGAAGTTTTCCTTTAGTTCCCAGAATGTTCTTCTTAAAGGCAGGCTAACTAGAGATGTTCTAAAAATGTTTGGTGATAACATTGTTCTGTCATCTGAGGCCTCAATAGCATCTGGAAAACATTATTTTTTTTATGTTGGTTTGAGAACGTTCTTTCCTTTGTTATCATGGAATATTGTGGCAATGTTTTATAGAACAAAGTTCTACATTGTGTTCCCTCAACAACATCCCCAAATCATCTTCAGAACATTGCAGGTGGAAGGTTCTACCTTTGTTAATATATCACAGTACACGAATGTCTTATAGAGAATGTGCTTTCTACATCTTTTGAATGTTGGTTTGAGTACATTCTTCCTTTTTTTATCGTGAAACATGGTGAGAACAGCTTATAGATTCTATAATGTGTAGGGTTGCCACCTTTCAGAAATGAAAATAAAGGACGCCCACCACGGCTGCCGGGGCCACAGTTCAATAAAGTTGGAAAGATATTCACAGATTCAGACTTCCAGCATCAATAATAATAATAATAATAATGATGTCAAAACATAAACGGTGCCTCTTTCCCATTGTTGCAAGGCAGACAATGTGCTACAAGCCCAGTTTTATCAAAAGTAGCTGTCTTTCAAGCTACAGGAATAACATTGGTGTCAACAGGAGCCAGTTGAAGGCTGCAGTGATTTTAGTGACACTACAATGTATCAGAGTGAAGTTATTGAATATTTGTCTCTCTTTACTGTTGCAGCGGTTTTGCAAATTGCAGACAGACCCTGTTCACTCCATAGACACCAATGTTATTCCTGTAGCTTGAAAGACAGCTACTTTTGATAAAACTGGGCTTGTAGCACATTGTCTGCCTTGCAACAATGGGAAAGAGGCACCGTTTATGTTTTGACAACCTATATCTAATGAGTTATTGATGCTGGAAGTCCCAATCTGTGAATATCTTTCCAACTTTACTGAACTTGGGGCCACTACCACCTAAGGAGGGATATATTTAATTTTGAAAAAAGCATTTAGCCATACTTAAAGCTTTAAGTGCTTTATTAACACTATACTAGGAATTTTGTATTGTTTTATGATCACAGGTTCTGCCTGAACAGAAGTGGCATCATTTTAAACAGTGAAATCAAACTAACAAAATGTAATGAGCAACCAGTGAGCAATACTGGATTCTGCAAAAACATAAACAACTGAATGCAGAATACTGGACAAAGAAATTCTCTACAGACAGTTGTTTTTCATCTAAATCTTATCTTAATACAATTAATGTATTGACATATTTATGTGTATGCATGTATTTATTGTTTTATTTAGTACTGTTAACATATCAGAGTTCTGAATGAGTTTTTCTTTACATAGTCAAAGGCCATTTATTGATTACATATAGGCTATTTAATAAATGTTTATTAAAAACTATAAAAGCATTAAGAAATAATCAACAACTTAGGCATTTATTGAGTCACTAAAATGCTGTAGAGTCTGTGGCCACATCAGCATGATTATAAGCATCCTCTGGTAAATTCATAACCATATACTGATGTCTCTTACCTGCTTGGTTGCCTCGTACTGCCAGGGGTTCCAGTCTTCCCAATCACGTCTGCAACTTTGAAAATGTTCTTGCTCCTTTGAACGTGGTGGAGTTTCGCTTGTAGACATTTTTAGATGCGCGGGTGCAGCAGCGTCTGTAACCAGGCAACCAGAGGCAGGACCGGACAGGACCGGACGCAGGGGAAGTCTGAGCTCTATCTGCTGGACCTCGCATCGGGTCCTCGCTACGTGGGTCCTACGTGGAAGAAATTGGTTGCCGTTAATATTTCCTGTGTTTTATTTTGTTCATTCTACAGTTTTTTGACGAGTGTGCGACAGACGTGTACGGGGCATTTATGAAAATACGGAACAATTTGCGTCCCGTATTGATTCAATACGCGACGCAACAATGAATTGTCAAATAAAGGACGATTCCGTATTTTAAGGGACGGGTGGCAACCCTAATAATGTGTTCCCCAACAAAAAGGGAACATGTATTGCGATAACATCTGGGAAACACTTTTTGAATCATGGAACTTTGTGAGAATATCTTATAGAAGGACGTTCTCCAACGTGTTCCTCCAACAGCACCCCCAGAACGTCTTCAAAACGTTGCAGCCAGAACGTTCCACCTTTGTTAACATATCATATTTCAGAAATGTCCTATAAACAACGTTGTGTCATCCGAGGTCTCAATAACATCTTGAAATAGTTTTTTATTGTTGCATTGAGAACGTCCATCTTTGGTTATCACTGTGAAAACATCTTATGGAAGAACATTCTCTAATGTGTTTCCTCAACAAAAAAGCAAAACGTTCTAACACATCAACATATCTAACATCATATTACAGGAACTGTATGAAGAATATTCTGTCATTTGAGGCCTCAATAATAACTGGAAAACAAGTTCTGAACACACATTAGGAAGCAGCAGCTCTCTCCCAGACCACATGCAGACCTTCAGTGTACAGATGTGGACTTGAACGACACCATTTTGTTCATCTTTTTAGTTTACTCATTCCAGTAGCTACAAAGAAAAACTGTACTTTTTAAAGCTAATTTTACTCGTGTGGTTAAAGCAGCAACCTGTTAAAGGAGACATGAAGTGACAGAACTTCTCACCTGACTTCCTACCTTGTGGCAGCCATCTTGTCCTGGACGGTAAAGAAGAAACACGCCTCCTTAGCTGCTCTTTTATTGAGTAGGCGGGACCTCAGATATGATTGGGCTGCAGATGCATCCTGATTGGCCAGTTTAATGTCCTGTTGAATGGGACCTGTGACAGTTTTTCTTGCAAGTTTTTCTTTTTTATTCTGTTGCTATGATATATTTCCTTCCTCTGTGGAGATGTACAGTTTGTGTAAAAACTGCAAATAAACCACTTCTGATGGAGCAATATTGTTTTTGATTGTTTCTGTCATCTGAGGTCTCAATAACATCTTGAAAATGGTTTTGGAATATTGCATTGAGAATGTTTTTCTTTTATTATTGCTGGAAAAAGGTCTTATCAAAGAACGTTCTACAATGTGTTCCCTCAACTAAAAGGCAAAATGTTCTGCCTTTTATATATTTTATATTAAGAGAGTGTTATAAAATGTTCTGCATACAAAAATTCCTGTATTCTGAGGCCTTGAAAACATTTTGAAAACACATTTTTTGAATGATGGTTTGACAACATTATTTCCTTTGTTATCATGGAACATTGAGACTGTTTTATAGAAGAACGTTCCATCTTTGTTAATATATTACAGTACAGGAACATTTTATAAGGACCGTTCTGTCCTCTGTGGTTTCTTGAAAAGGTTTGTGGAACGTTGCATTGAGAACTTCCTTCTTTTGTTATTGTTGTGAAAAGGTTCTCTAGAAGAACGTTCTTTGATGTGTTCCCTCATGAAAGAGGTAAAATTATATCACATTACAGGACCGTTTCATTAAAATCATCTTATAACATCTCTTTAACGTCTGGAAAACATTTTTTGAATGCTGGTTTGGGAACATTTCTTCTTTGTTATCAAGGAACATAATCTGTGTTCCTGAAAACATCCTTTAAAACATCATAACAACTTTACCGGAAATGAGAGTATTCTTAAAACGTTCTTTCAACATTTGATGAAATCATTTTCTTTTAAAAGCATGATTAGAACTTGTAGGTGGAGTTATCCAGTGTTTCCAGCTGGGGGAACATGATGGAATCCCCCATATTCAGTCCTGGCTTCTGGTTTCTGTTTCCCACCCTGATATTGTCTCCACCTGTCCGCCTCTGTGAAAACTTTCTGGGAGGAGAAAACTGAGGCTTCTCCAGATAAACTGGAGCGGTGACAGGCCGCCTCCCCACACCAGTGGGCGCACCTCACAAAGGTTTAACTTTGCGCTCCAGTCTCACCCATAACCACACCCATAATCACCCTAGTCGGCTGATTGGGCCAAAGTTTACGCGGCGCCGCCCTCAGCTTCCCGCATCCGCCCTTCCAGCCCTCCGCAGCCTGTTGCTGCCAAACCAGCTGGCAGTTTCAAATCATAACCTGAACTATTACTGTGCTGACGTTTCAACTCAGGTTTACTCTCCTTTTTGACGCTTTACGGTGAACAGATCTCAGTCCTGAACCAGCATGCGGAATGTGGACAAACTCTCAGGAGCTTTCCGCAGCGGGAGCAAACACTTTGCACTTTGCAGCCTTTTTTGAGCGACTTCATTCAGTTTTACTTCATCACGAAATGCCAAAACTGCAGCAGCAGATGTCGTAGAAGTCTGCCGGTGAGTTGGTGAAGCAGCTGGTGGATAAGTTCTTCACCGTGTCCGCGTCTCGTCACCTGATTTTTACGCACCGCTCCCCAGCCGGTGCAGAGCGTCTCCCCTCCGCCCGCGGCCAGGATGGGCTCCCTGATGTGGACCTCTGGAGCTCTGCCTGCTTGGATATTCCTCTTCAACATAGTCTCAGCTGTTGTTGCCAAAAGACACGTCGTGTACTGGAATTCCACAAACACAAGGTGAGGAAACTCTGTGCGTAATGACGCGTCAAGGTGTTTGTGTGCCGTCTGCAGACCGGATGAAGGCGCAGTGTTAAAGGTCAGAACGGCTCTGCTCTGAACCGAGGCTGCTGGTCTGAACTTGCACTGCCATACTGTTGCACAACTCCCTCCATAATTCCTTCTATATGAGTCAGGCTTTAGCTGGCTTAAAGAATCTCAGCTATGCGGCGGATCGCGTCTGTGTAAATCAGGAGGGGCGCAGAGCAGGTATGATTGACTCGCTGCTCCCATTAAAATGAAATACAGTTTTTAAGCAGCCTTGGGGGACTGTGAGTCGATGTGAGACACGCTCACCTGATGTCACCTCCCTCCTGCAGCTATGTTTATCATAATGACCACACTGTAACCCGGGCTTTCACCTGTCTGCCTTTTGGAGTCGGTGATTATGCTGCTTATAGAAAGCCAGAAGTAAGGGTTTCTTCCAAAGTGTTTGCTCTGAATTGTGCCCTAGATAGCATTCTGGGGACACAGGTGTATATTAAAGTCTAAAGTGCTGCTGTGCACAAGGCGAGTGTGTGGGTAATGGGAAGGTGTTTGTGAGTGTGTGTAATGGGTTGATTGGGGCCATTAGCCAGGCGGAGTGAGGCTCACCTGCTGATCCAGGTGTTCCAGTCTGGCTAATTGAAGGGTTAAGGTGGGAGACCTGCAGGGGCAGTAGGCCCAAAAACACATCCGCAGTCCTCTCACCTGCTTATTTGGAGACTCTCGCTGTCTGTATGGCCTGATTCCCCAAACACTCTTTCACATCAAACACTTTTTTTGACTAAACAAGTACAGAAACCACTTGATCAGTTCCAGTTTTGCAGTGTGAAGTTTGGAAAATTAACTCAAACACGTGATTCTACAACTTGTTAGAAGAAACTTGCACGGTTCTTGTTTTCCATGACTGATCCACAGAAAAACTCTGCCTGATGAAGCATCATTTACTGAGGTTTAATTCTCCTTAGATGCATTGAGGTTCAGCTTTATTCTAAAGACACAGTTTCTTGACATGCAGCCTCCATATGTGCTCAGCAAAATGAGCAGAGAAGCACCGAAAAAGGGAGATTTGGTTGCAAAAAACAAATCAGTTATATGGAAATATTTTGGCTACAGAAGGGATGATATCGACCAAAAGCGTGTTTTCTGTCAGCGGTGTCTTGCAGTTGTCGCCACCACATGAGGCAACTGTTTGTTTGATCATTTAAATCAGCAGCACAAAGCTCTGTGTGATGAGTGCAAAGACAGATCTGAATGTCATCCAAAACACAATCCTGGATGCCTTTGCCAGCGTTTCACCATATGAGAAATGCTTTTTTTTTTTTTTTTTTAAAGTCTCTATGCAGATGCACTTTAAAATCACTGCAATCACTCTGTGGAATGATTCATTCTTTCCAGGTAGAGTTATTCAAGTCATTTGGGGATAAATTCTTCTATTTTTCAACATATATCGCAGAAAAAAATCATGCAGCTCTGATGTGGATGCACAACATGTGACACAAATATGCCTCCAGGGACTATTAATTTCCCCCAAGGGCTCCTCTCTCCCGTCTCCTGGCGTGGAGTCAGCCGAGGTTATCTCCAGTGTGTCCAGGCGCGTAAAGCCCAGTCGTGTAATTGGGATCGGCCAGAAATGCGGGGAGGAACAGTGTGTGGATTAGGAAGCACCTTCTTGTTCCCCAGCGATTCAGGGATGAATGGTCACAGCCTGTGGCAGCGACCACACAGTCTGCTGCAACACCACGCAATCACAGTGCCATCAGCATCGCGGCGGAGGGCAACCCACTGTGGCAGAGAATCACTCTCATCAGCAGCACCACCCAATCACAAAGCTATCAGTGGAGAACGAGGAGCTGCACCCGGACCTCAATCCCACCGGGTCCACCTCCACTCCTCTCCCCTCTCCTCACTCTTCATTACCTCCCTTGTTGCATCCTGCTCTCCTTTTCATTTTTTCTCGCCTCCACTCCCTTCCTCCCTTTATCTCTCACGACTCCCTCCTGCCCGGTGATGGATATTGGCAGTGTGATTAGTTGAGCTTCAATCATTTTCCCATACCATATTTTCTATTAGCTGCCAGCCAGCCAGGTCGTCCTGAGGCCTGTAAATGTGGGAAGGTGGAGCACGGCGATGGAGAGCTTTGCTTTTGTTGGCTCGATGCTGCACTGCAGGGTCCAGGACTGCATCAGATCCTTCGTGCAGACGGAAATCTGCATCACTGAATAACTGTACTTGACTTGTTTGCTTTCTTTTTGTCCACAATGATTACAATTTAGCTGTTAAACATATAACGTACTGTCAGATAATCATGCTTCTTCATCACCACAATCAAGAGCCTCTTTGTTATTTAGGAAATGGCTACTCATGTACTCTCTATGGTTCTTTAAAGTACTAAAAGTTCTTATTTTTTGGAGGTATTTGGTTTTCGTGATACATATTAGTATCAAATTAGAGCTGCAACTAGCACTTGTTTTCATTTTTGATCAATCATTTGGACAATAAAACATCAGAAAATGGTGTAAAATCATGAACACAATTTCCCAAATCCCAAACTAGCATCTTGTAGCATATTGTTCTTTGACGTTCTAATGGAAGGAACCCAAAAATGCTGAAAATTTGGACAATCTTTTTATATACTTAGATAAGATAGAACTTTACTAATCTAGAAGGGTATTCTTCTGCCAGATGTTGCTCAAAAACATAACTGTAACATGAAAATGAATGCAGCAAATGTTAAGTTCTTCAAAATGCCATCCATGGTGTCTAAAGGAATTATTTTTTGGTGGTTCTTGGAGGAGCTTTTGGGAGTTCTTTGAGGCTCTTCCTAAATTTATATGGAACATGATTAAGCCCGAAGGAAGCTCTTGTGCCAGATGTTCATCAGGAAAAAATACAAACTAAAAGCACAGTTCTCCAAAGGGTAATTTATAATGCCTAAAGGAACCATTTTTTGGTGGTTCTTGGAGGCATCTTTGGGAATTATTTGAACCTTTTTGCTAAGATTAAATAGAGCGTTACCAACCACTGAGCTAACTCTTGTGCCAGATGTTGCTCAGACAGATCACAATAGCTTAAGAATAAATGCAAAGTTGTCATTTATGGTGACTTAAAGGAGCCATTTATGGTTTTAGAGGCACCTTTGGGGAGTTCTTGAAGGGACCATTTGAAGAAACAAGTCTTTAAAGAACCTCTTGCGAAGATATCATGGAACTAATCCTGAAGCAAATTCTTGTGCCAGATGTTGCTCAGAAAATTAAAATAGCATGAGAATAAATACAATAAATGCAAAGTTCACCACTTATGGTGTCTAAAGAAACCATTTTTTTAGGTGGTTCTTGAAGGTATCTTTCTTTAAGCCTTTCTGTGAGATTAGTAGTACTTTACTAGTCACAAAGCTAATACTTATGCTAGATGTGACACAGGAAAAGGAACCATAAGTACAAATAAACGCAAAGTTCTCCAAGGCGCCATTCATGGTACCTAAAGCATCCATTTTTGGTGGTTCTTCGATGCACGTTTGGGAGTTCTTTAAAGAGTCGCCTGAAGAAATTGGACTTAAAAGAACTTCTGGCTAAGATAAGATAGAATTTCACTAATCTTGCAGGGATATTCTTGTACCAAATGTTGCTGACAAAGATTACAATAACATGAGAATAAATGCTCTCCAGAGTGTTGTGCATGGTGCATAAAGGAACCTTTTTTTGGTGAGTCTTGGACACATTTTTGGGATTTTTTTTTTTTTTTAAAGAACTTCTTGCTGAGATCAGATAGAACTTCACAAAGCTAAGTCTTGAGCCAGATGTGGCTTAGAAAAAATTACAAATAGAGGCAATAAATACTAAGTTCTTCAGAGCGCCATTTGGTGGCTCTTCAGGGGCTCTTTAAGAAATGGAACATCTCACTAAATGGTTGTTTTGTGCAACTAGAAATAGTTCTTCTATGGCATCAGTGCAAAGAGTCATTTTTGGTTACAGTTAGCATCTTTATTTATCGCTTCTTTCTTGAAGGTCATGTGTTCCAATGACTGTGGGCGATGTGAAAATGTGCTTCATCTAACTTCTCATCCAGATTTGCGGTTCTCCTCCTCATTCTGTGGTTCCTTTCAGCCTCTTTCAGCTCTTTGTTTTGGTCAAACCACCTATAATCCACTGTTTTGCTTTGATTTCACCTCTTTCACCGTGAAGTAGCTCAGATAAATCCACTGTTCTCCACCGGGTCAACACAAAACAACCAAAGGGACAAAGTTAATTGAAGGCAGTATTTAAGCAGCTGAAGAGCCTTATTTCCCCAAGGAGCTGATGGGGAACAAAACAGGGCAAATATTGACTTAAAGGAGAGCAAGTTTTGGATTTACATTCACCACGTTGCCAGAAACACAACTCCATGTGCATGCTAAAACCCACTCCACATCTGCTGGGTATGCAAATAAGCAGAACACTTTATAAGCTGCGTTTTAAATTTCATATCCGAAGTTTATTGCGGCTTGTTTTCTTTGGTTTCTTTGTGAGTAGAAGTCTTCCAAATGGCTCTGACAGCTAAAGAAATGTGTGAAAGGCATCATTATAGCCGTCACCTCTGACACTATGGAAAAACAGCTAAAGACCGGCGTTACAGTAAAGACTTCAAGTATGAGACATCTGTAGCCGAAGCTCTTTTTAATATGGACGACAGGAGACAGTCTCCGGTCGTCACCTTTCCGACGACATCTAGATTTATGGTTTTAATGAAGCAGAGGCAGTGAAGTGGAGAGTGAAGGGCCTCGCCGCTCTGTTCTTCTCCGGCTAATATGCTTGTAACAAAGGCTCAGCGAAACACTTTAACCGGCTCACATTTAGCAGCCCACAGATTGAAAAATGGAGCTCCGAAATGGAAGTGATGGACTGACTGCAGGGTCGGAGTGGAACACTGGCGGAATCCGAAACCCCCGGCCTCCTGTCTTTGTGGGGCTCAAGTGGTTCGATTGACCCTCTTTTATGATTTTATGAAAGAGTTTACGATCGCCCTCGCTTTTTATATCCGCCTCTCTCTCCGAGCAATAGTTCCTTATTAGATGAGGAATTATTTTTTCCAACTTCCCAGAGCAGTTAAAGGTTAGTAAAACATTACAACCGCGGTGCTTCCGGGCTCCACAGTGTGAGTGTTGGCGAGTGCTGACGGTTTGCCTCAGCTCTCCCCTGAGCAGCAGGCTCAGACTGGTTTATTGGTACGTTCAGCTTCGTCTTGTGTGCCTTTAAAGCTGCCGGACCAAACATGTTGACCTGCCTGTTTGCTGATATAACAGTGTCTTTGAGCTACATTCATCCTCATAAATTCACTCAGGATCTGTCAGGCAAAACTCTACGGATAAAATTACCTGTTTTTTCGTGCGAGAAATGGCCCGAAAGGTGCCGTTCCCTTGTCTATATGTGCTGCTCGTACATCAGTAACGAGAATAAATGTCGCTCATACCTGAACTTTAAATCAGCTCCTCCATTTCCTTGTTCCTGGCTTTCACCTGAGCTTTATCTGCAGTGGGAGGAGGCGAACTTGTTGCAACAGTTCCTCTTTGAATCTCTGGTTTCCCTTTGCAGCCTCTTCTTTGCAGGTTTTTTTCCTGCAGAATGGCAGATTAGCAGCGTTTTTAAGTGGAAATGACGGCGTTTCTCGTTCTGAAATCACAATGAGAACACCAGAACCAGCTTAGCTCACCTGTACCCTCGTCGCTTGACCTCACTCTGCAAGCATTTCGTAAAAAAACTGCAAACCGGATCCCCGTGAGCCCTCTTTCAGTCTATCTCTCACCCCCCTCTAAGACAAAGAGCGAGCTCCCAGCCAGCCAAGCATGTTTAAACAGTGCGCGAGGAGATGAATATTTGTATTGGTTTTTCTGTATCTTTATTGAAAGCAGCCCTCATAAGTCTGCCGTGTAATCTCCGCTCTGTTTATGCATCATTTCCCTCTGTGTGCGCTCATGAGTGATCTGGTTTAAATACCAAAGTAAATCACGTTCTACCTCCACTGATCCCCTCTGCAAGAACATACAGTAAAGTGAAAGCAGACTGTAATTGTGTCTTGTCAGGGACGATGATAGCGCTGATTCTTTTTACTGTTTTTTTTCACCCGTCTGTATCTGTCCGTCCTCCGTGTGCATGCAAATGAATGTATTTCTGCGCTATCTCTGCTCTCCGTGTCTGTCTCTGCACTAATCTTGGTCTTCCCCTGGTAAATGATTAACACGGAGAACCTGGCTGAACCATAATCAACAAACCCACAGTGAGGTAATTACCACTTTATTCCCTGTCCTGCTAACAAAGCAATTCCTCCCTCTGTCTCCCTCCCTCTCTGCTCGTCTGTCATTCAGCTGTATCAGTGTCTCTCTGCCTTTTTTTCTGGCTGCCGTGCTGTGATCTGTGCAGATTCGCGGATGTGTGTTTGCAATTGTGTCCCTTATCTGTCTGTGTAAATGTGCTCCGTCTGTTTGCCCGTGGTGTTGAGTGTATTATCTGGAGGTAAACTGCGGATGGGTTAACTCTGTGTACACTGGAGCCTCTTCATCTCTGTCAGGAAACAATGCGAGGCAGTGATTTTAGTGATTTGTACGCCCGAGAATTGACATTTGGTGCCATTGTTGGCGGCTGAAGTGCGTTTCGGTGGAACAATAGCTCCGTCAGAGGTGTGTGTGTGTTTGGAAACTGACCTGCAGCTTTGCGTACAAAGGGGGAAGCCTTTTGTTTCCTTGGGAAGAGATGGAGTGAGATAAATATCAGCTCTGGAGAAAACAAAACCCAGAAATGCACTGAGGTTTCTGATTCATTTTGCACATTACTCATTAGTTTTCAAACTTCTCCAACACTCAGTGAAAGTAGAAAAAGTCTTGTCTTCCGGCTGGTCAGCTGTGGGAACATTTACTAACCGCTGCGCCGGCCTCTCGACTAAATAGGTCATTGTTTTGTTTCCACTTGTAAGTTGATTTTTAGGTGCGACTGAAGTGTTGGAGGGGAAAAGACTTTATTATTGCCTTTGGATGCTTGGTTTCTCAAAGGTGTGGCGAGTTCAGGGAGCATTGTGCAACCACGTCTGATGTGTTTAGATACAGAATGTACCAAGTAGCTGTCGAAATCACTGCTTTCTCACAGCTGACATGCTGTAATTGTGAATCATTATCTTTATTCTGTGGTGCATTTTAGCATCTTTCAGCTCTGTTTTGGCGCCTGAATGCAATTTTACAGTGATAAATCCACTCTGCGCTAGCAAAACACAATATATGGGACAAACTTAGCAGCAAGTACCATAGGGTTACCATAGGGACGAAACGGGAAATGTTGACTTTGAGGGGAAGTGGATTTACATTGATCACAGTGCCAGAAACATGACTGGAAATGCTAAAATTGTGAGCCATTATCTTCACTCTGTGGTACATTTTAGCATCTTGCAGCTCTGTTTTGGTAACAGGAATTTGCAAGAATTGAATCATAGCAGTATTAGTTACAGGGATAGATCCTCTGTGCACTTCCTGGTCAACACAAAAAGGGACAAATTTTGTGCAAATTGAGCACAGAGCAGCTAAAGAATCTAGTTTATGCGAGGGCAAATGTTTATCACAATGCCAAAAAACATGACTTGAAATGCGAAAATTGCTTTACATCTGCAGGGCATGCAAATAAGAATCTGTTTTCTAACGTTACAGCTTCATAAGTTGCGTTTTAAATATCAAATCTTGAATTTATTGGTGCATATTTGCTGTTGTGCTTGTTTTCTTTGGTCTAATCTTCTTTGTAAATGTCACTAATGCAGTGAATGAAGTTTTTTTTGAGCAGCTAAAGTTGCTCTAACAGGTAAAATCCCAAAGAATTGTGTGAAATGCGTCATTATTACGGTTACTTTGACACTAGAAAAGACTCTGAGAGGCACTTTTGTCCTGAAATGGCCTCATTTCATGAACTATTTCCAGTGAAAACATTCATCTATTCCTTCACTTCTCATGTATGCATCTGTGTGAAATCAGTAATCCCTCGTTTCACTGTTTAGCGAGCGTAATCGCTGCACAACACAAGAATAATCTTCTTGCCCGGTGAAGTGAAAGCTGGGATGCACATGCACGGCAAGGCTCGAGCACACTGTGTTGAAAATGAGGTTTGGGCAGAGGCCTAGCGCCGAGGATGTCTGTATTAAAATGGATCAGATAGTCACAGTGCAGCCGGAGCAGACATGGTGTAGAGGCATGAAAGGACGGCCGCTCTCTCCTCCTGGTCAGGATATTTAGTCAATCGATACCAATTTAACACCCAGATATTATCGCCGGCTTCTCGCATTATCGCCAGGCTGCATATGGACCCGGCTCTTTCCCAATTTCTGTCTTCCCCACGCCGCCCTGCTTCTCTGCGTGCACACATACATCAATATTAGGCCGCATTAAGCTGTAATAAGTCGCATTGTGCGAATGTCTCCGAGTGGGGCGGAACAGCTGTGGAGTGAAATGAGGTTCGGCCGCGGCGTCTGCGGCTCGGCTCGGCCACAAAATGGCTGCTGTGTGCGCCGAGAGGGCGGCTCTGGAGGTCGAAGGGCTGCCGGTGAGCGCATTCCACGCATTCAGGGCACACAATGAGCCGCCATTGTTGTAGGTGTCAGTCGAACCGTGTGTTCCTCTGACACACAAAACGGCAATTAAGAGCGAAAAGCGAAAGCGCCGTCAATCGTGCAGGAACAAACCCAAGCACCGGCCGCACATGTGTAGCAGGATGCGTGTAGCGCGGCAACAGCGCTCCTCCGCTCAGCTCAGAAATCCTGCCAAGAGGCAACCTGGGAATTCCCTGAGACAGAAATTGAATTAGTATTGACCCAGGCAGAGCAAAAGGCTGAAGCAGGAACCTGGATTACTGTAGCAGACAAGGTCCTGGCTGGCAGCAGCAGCTCAGTGTTCGCCATCAAACCTCCAGACTTCAGAGCTGCTTCACAACTCCAAAAAACGTGTTTATTCTTGCTGCTGTTTGTTCTCACAGCTTTCGTAGGAAACCTCTGAGCGAAATGCAGGATGTTGTGCGGTGAATGAGTCTTACGATCCCTGTAAATGACTCGGCTCCACTTTGTTGATCTAATTTTTGAGCAAATTATCATCATGAATCTTTAAAAGTCTGGTTTGTGCGTGACCTTGCTTGGCTTGAATCTTGCATGAAGCAGTCGTGGAGTCAGTTTGGAGACGCATCGCTAAATGTCTATGATGCGCTTTGTTCAATATTCATGTGTGTTTGCTTTAAATGGTGCAGTGAACCATGAACCTTGAGCAGTTTCTGGGCGTTTTCTTGGCTCCTGTTGCATTTTTACTCACTGTGGGTTCGTTTTTCAATGCAATGCAATGGAAACAGAACAACCATTACAAGAAGGCGAGAGAACTCAGAAATGTCTCCTGTGCAGCATGACAATAGTTATGATGCCATAGAATCATAAAAAGAAAGAAAAGGTGGATTTAAAAAAATATTTTCCCCAAAAATAAAACATGCATGTGTTACTAATACTGGAAAAACAGTGGCTCCACACACTATAGACATTTTACTATTTACATTTTTAACTCATTTCCATACTCGTTTTCTATCTGTTCAGTGTGAACACTGCAGTTCAAGCAAATGGTCACAGAATTTTTGTAAAATGACGCTTGGTCACAGCTGAGTCACCAAAGGCTTAATAGTTGCAAGAAAGAGTGCAGAATTTTTTGTTTTTTACACAATCTCTCTTGGTTAAATGCTTTATTTTTGGAGAATTTTTTTATACAAGACATGTAGAATAATGGGATTTTCATGAAATCTCTCCAACAGAACAGCACATCACACACGCTGAAAGTTCAATGATTAATTATTTTCTTTTTTAATTGTTTCTTGCTTGTATACATGGTTCCATACAGATTATTATTAGATTTTTCATTTTTTTTGGAACACTTATCTTTCAAACCTTCCAGCAGGTTTTGGGGCTCGCAGGGTTAAAATAAACACCCAAGAAATCTTTTAATTTGGCGTTCAACGATCATCCGAGTCAATATTCAGCATCTTACCAGTTTTCAATATCGTTATTATTCATTTCTCAGACTCTTTATGAATAAATAAATCTAAAAATATGCTAATTTGGCACGGATGCAGCCTCCTCCTGATCTGTTGTCACACTGTGGTCTCAGCAAAGTCCCGCCCACAACTCTGTCTGATTGGTTACATGTCATGAGGAACAGCCAATCAGCAAGTTTTGTGTGTTTTAAATTTTGACACCAAAAATGTATTTTCTTTCCTACAAATCTATATCGATTATTGGTCCCACTGACTTACTAATAATCTATATCAGCCTTGAATAAAACATTTTAGTCACCTCTCTGTTGTTAGTTGTTAAAATAACAGAAGTTGGTGGTTTTAGGTGACATTATAAAAGATTTCAAGAGATGTAATATGTAAGAGATGTAAAAACAGTGTGATGTGACTTTCTGTCATAAACAGGCACAATGAAGGATGCAAAACAATGAAAGTGAATGAATAACAATGACTTGCACACTCCCTGAAGAAGATCTGTAAATGGTGAGAAAGCAGATAAAGACAGTAATTCTCATGTTTAGCTGATGGAAGCGTTTTTCTTTGACCTACCAACTCATCTCTTTGCATTCATGGATAAGTCTCCGCTAATTAGTCGCCCATAAATGCATTTTGGCTTCATGTTTTCCGCACGTTGCAGCTCGATTCACACGGTTCGTATCCAGAAGCTGGTAGAGAAGCGGTTGAAGCGGCCGACTTCACAGCAGAACAAACTTTATGGACTAATAAACCTGCTGGAACACATGTAGCTCCTCCACACTTTATCTGAACACAACAAAGAGACTCTTAGATAGAAAAAAACGACACACTGGAAGGGTTGAAAATGTGTTTCTGCTCGGCGTCTGATTACCTTCTAAACCAGTGGTGTCAAAGTCATTTTAGTTCAGGGTCCGGTTTTGGCCCATGGGCCGCATGTTTGACACCCCTGTTCTAACTCTTCCTAAAAAGCAGCTTTCCTGCAGATGTTCCGAATCTGATTTTTGGGGAGGCTTTTTCCGCTGTGGAGCTAAAACTAATATTATTCCGGCATCACCTCCCAGATGTACGACAGCTCCCCCCCCGATGACGTGAAACACACACTTCTGTTTCTTCTTTGTGTTGTTGCTGCGCTGGCGTACCACACACTCGCCTCTCTTTCTGCCCCCCCAGAGACGGTAAAAACATTAGAGCTGCAGTGGAGCGATGGCGTTGAGGAAGAGGATGGTAGGGAAAGAGTCAACAGATTTCAACTCCCAAAACAGCTCAGGAAGCCCCCGGGGGGACGGAGGGATGAGGAGAGGGAAGAAAGGATGTCAGCAGGTATTACTATCACTGTCAGGGGGAGGCGTGAGGAGAAAACCCTGCCTCCCCTCCCGACCAACCAGGAGGCAGGATCGTGTACAGGTGTTGCTGGAATCAGAGCCGCCTCACCTGGAAGGACTGAACAGTATCATGTGCAGGTTTAAACCGTATTTCTGCAGCAGTAACCACAACCACATGGTTTTTTTTTCAACATTTTTTTTTTGTGCAATAATGCTCCGCTTGATCTCCCAACGCTCCACGCTGAACATTTTGTTCCAATCAGATCTTTTATTTATGAGGAATGTGCACGTTTTCTTATTTTATTTTTTTTTCCAGAATTAGTTCTTTGATCATGTATGCAGCTCTACTGGTATAAGTGGGATCGGTTAGCCTCCTACTATTCTGCTGCACATGTTGTTGGTTTTCCAGTGTGTCAGCGTAGCTCAGAGCATCCACAACACATGCAGGGTTCTGACATGTTAGCATGCACAGCGTTAAAAACCAAAATACCTCAGCTGATACTGATTATTTGTTATGTAGGAGCAAATGAAATCCATCTCCAACACAAAATTTCATTGAAATACCTTTGCTTGTTAGTGTTTTAGATGTTTAATTAAATGAAAATGGTTCCAAGTTTACCTTTCGATGCTGATTGGCTGTTGTTTGTGACGTGTAACCAATCAGATGGAGCGGTGGGCGGGACATTAGTATAGACTACAGATTGAAATGACCGCATCATAGACAGATTTGCACAATTTTCTTTATTTCTTTATTTATTTTTTTAAAGAATCATTTATTTTGTCAGGAATCGGTTGAAAAAGATCATCAGAAAAATGCTGAATGTTGCATCCAATAATCGATCAAGCTGATAATCAGTTAATCCCGAATTTAAATCTGCTTTACCTGAAGCTAAATTGATTAACTCTGAACCACAAAAGCTGCTGACAGGTTTGAAAGGCATCTTTTATTTAAGGCAACGACAAAATGAAACCATTTATCAGAGTTAGAAACTGTAAAAACAGAAATAATTGTTCAATTTTTTAACTTTACAACCGTACTTAAGCTAATTATCTATGTGTGCTGCTCTATAGCAAAACTTGCAAATTTTTAAAAAAAACTTTATATTTCCTCATTCTAGCTTTACTTATTCATTACTATAAAATCTCCCAAAAATGTACTTTTCACTTAACGTTTCTTTGAAAAATTGTCAAAATAACACTGTTTATCAGAGCCAAAAGGGGAAAAAAATGTAAAAACTTGCAAATTTAAGAGAAAGAAATGTAATTCGAACCTTAAAATCATCATGTTTCATCAAAGTCACTTTATGTACCTAATGTTCATTTATAAAATTTCCAAAAGATAGAAGTTTTCTCAACGTTTCTTTGGAAACAATTATCAAAAACACACCGTTTGTCACAGCAAAAAACTATAAAAACTGGAGACTCGTCAGGTTTTTAACTTTACAACAGTCAGCTATGACTTGCCATTATGTTGCAGAACTTGCAAATTAAAAACAAACATCTTTCCTTAATCTAACTGTATGTATTCATTATTCATTTATAAAATATACAAAAATGTACTTTTTCTTGACATTTCTTTGAAAAAATCATCAAAATAGTACCGTTTATCAGAATAAAAACTTTTAAAAAACTGTAAAAACTTGCAAATTTATGAAAAAAAATGTAATTCTAAGCTTAAAATAATCAAATTCACTTTACATATTATTCATTTATGAACAGAATTCTAAAAACATACGTTTTCTTGAAATTTCTTTTAAAACATTGCCAAAATGACACCATTTATCAGACCAAAAAACTGTAAAAGCAAGAAAAAGTTTCAGGTCAAAATTCCGCTGTTTCATCAGTCGCTTTATTCTACATGTCTCATTTAAAAATTCCCAAAAATCAAGCATTTATGCTAACCAGAATCCCGCAAAAATAAAAAAAATTCTGCACTCTTCTGCAAAAATATGAAGCCATTAGTGACTCTGGTGCGACCAACAGACACTTGACGAAAATTCAGGAAATTTTTGGTTGAACTGCAGGATACGTTTGCATAAAGCAGAGAGGAGACAAGTATGGAAGCAGATAAAACATATAAAAAATGTGTAGTATTTATTGATCCAATATTAAAAAATGTACATTATAATTCCATTTTTTTTCAAGTTCTACAAAATAACTACCAAAGCAGTTAAACTTTTTTTTATGATTTATGGCACTATGATACTTGTCAAAAGACATTTTTGAGTTTTCTCTCCTTCTTCTTGGTTGTTCTGTTTCCACAGAGCTGCAGATTTTATATTACAATGAAAAATGAACCCAAGAAAAACCCACCAGCACTCAGAGGGTTAAACTGATTCCTTGTACGTCAGTTTGAATATTCCTTCAAGCCTTAATCAGTGCTTTTTGTACGTCTTTATTTGAGCTGTCACTTTCAGATTAATTGCTCTCTGTCACTGTCCAAAAAAAAATCAGTTTTGTTAAATTCATCACAAACGATCAGCTGCTTGTTATTTACAGTCTGAGAGCATCCGGAGTGGGTGCTTGTATTTTGTGCTGAATGGAGCGGGGGGGAAATAGCCTTGTCCCAAATCTCCATAGCTGTGGCCTTGTAGCAGGAGAACTCATGAATCTCATTGCTCCCCCATTCAGCTGGAAATGGAGTTCCTGTAGGCCGAGGCAGACGCTCCGTGTTTATGATTGTGGAATTAATTTGTGTGTTCTCTTAAAATACACCCACTGACAAATGCCTGCTCATGAAACTCACAAAAAGCCCTTACTCACTAGTTTTTCTTTTTTCTTTTTTTCTTTTGAGAAGGTTCCCAGATGGATTTGCTTTCAGGGCAGAAAATAGTTTGGAGCTGCGCCTCTCTTAATACCAAAACAAGTAGCTGTTTGCTGCAGAGTGGACCCTCACCCAACGGCGCCATGTAGTGAACCTCCTGCGTGTTAATCTTGTAATTTTGGGTCATTGCGGTTCAGTACTTAGAGTAGCGACCAGTCACGTTTAATCCCAAATTAATCAGTTAATCCCGGTCCGGTGTCGGTCTGTTGTTGTTAGCGCTGCGCTAGCTGGCGTCTGCGCCGCTCCTCTCGACCCTTCGCCACTTCCTTCCTCCCTGCTCTTAAATCCAGCCCCCCTCCTTCCCTCTTATTGTGTCTGAACCTTTCATCAGCGTTGTGGAACTCGGCCGGCCTTTCTAAGAAACTCAGGGGCATCCGGCTTCGAGGCCAAACCGTGCCATCCAGTCGAGTTAGAAGCAAACTCAGTCTCACAAAGCTAGCTTTCTATGCAACCACACTGCATTCTCATCCACATTTTGAAAGGTAAAACTGTAACTCCGTTAAAAAGGAGCCACAAAATCCATAAATCAGGGTCCCACCTTGGAAAATTATTCTCAAACGTAAGCCCAAAACCTGCTGGTGGATTTGAGATGCATGAGGCCAAAATTGCACCTTTTATCAGAGGTAACAACTGTAAAAAATCAAAAAGAATTGTCAGGATTTTCATTTTACAACTCTTCTTGGACTAATTATCAAATGCAAAACATGCAAATTTAGGGGGAAAAAATGTAATCCTAAGCATCAAACTCACTTTGTTAGTTAGTTGGTATTATTCATTGAAAAAATTAGCAAGAAATATACGTTTTCTGAACATTTCTTTGAAAAATTCGGCCAAATTACAGTTTATCAGAGCAAAAAAGCAAAACAAAACAAAAAAACATAAAAACAGAATCGCAAGGATTCCAATTTTTCCACAGTCCTTGAACAAATCATCTATGACATGCCATTATGTTGTAAAACTTGCAAATTAAACAAAATAACCAGATTTCCTCAATCTAATTTTATTTGTTTGTTATTCATTTATAAAATCTCGAAAAAATTACCTTTTCTTAACATTTCTTTGAAAAATTCATCAAAATTACACCATTTATCGGAGTAAAAACGAACAAACCTGTAAAAAACTTTCAAATTAAGGAAAAAAGTAAAATTCTAAGTTTGAAATCATCATATTTCATCAAACTCACTTTATTTACATATTGTTCATTTATAAAATATACATTTTCTTAACATTTCTTTGAGAAAATCATAGAAATTATACCATTTATCAGAGCGAAAACTTGTAAAAACAGGAGATTCATCAGGCTTTAAAATTTACAACAGTCCTTAAACTAATCACCAATGACTTGCCATTATATTGCAATTTTTTAAAATATTTTTATATATATATTTTATATATATATATATATATATATATATATATATATATATATATATATATATATAATATATATATATATATATATATATATATATATATATTTATTTATTTATTTATTTATTTATTTATTTATTTATTTATTTATTTATTTATTTATTTATTTATTATTTTACATTTATAACTGAGAATGCATTTTAGTTGTATAGGAATGTCATTTTCTGGAGATATGGTTGCAAAAACATGAATCGTATAAAGTTTGTAAATAACCCAGGTTGAAAAGTAGCCCAGCGCTGGTTAAATCAACAAATGAGACTCGGCTAATTTTCATTTCTCTGCTCTTTTGATCGGTGTTAAACATCAGTGTTTTACCTCTGTGAGACGACACAAACAGCTTAAATGATTCATTGTCAACGATTAAGTTCATCTCCAACTGTTTTTATAATCACTAAATCAGTTTAGGTGACTTTTTAAGGAAAAAAAGTCTAAATTCTGTTATTGCTTCTTCTGAAATGTGAATATTTTCTAGTTTGATCGACCTTTTTCAACATTTTCTTGCATTTAATAAGCCTAACAATATTTCAATGAATCTAAACAATGATCAAAAGATTAACTGACAATGAAAATAATCATTATTTGCAGCCTTAACTGCAAACAACAGAAGGTATGTTCACTCAAAATGTCATTTAGAATGCATTTTAGTTGTAGAGGAATGTCATTTTCTGGAGATATGGTTGCAAAAACATGAATTGTATTAAGTTTGTAAATAACCCAGATTAAAAAGTAGCCCAGCGCTGGTTAAATCAACAGATCAGACTGGGTTAGTTTTCATTCCTCGGCTCTTTTGATCGCCGTTAGACATCGGCGTCTTCCTCTGGTGTGAATATGTGCGAGAGGCCGGGCTGGGCGGCTGTGCGTGACTAGAACAGGACAAAGCTCGCTGCCTTGAGGGGGAATAAAGGGGACCTTCCATACCCCCGACGCACACAGCGATATGAATCTTAACCGTTGTGACGGACAAAGATGGAGAAGGGAGAGGGAGGCGTGGATCGGCTGCGAGGGGGGAGGGCGAGCGAAGGGGGCTAGTTTGGACTCCTGGGATTCCAAAGCAGTGACCGTGAAAGTGCTTAGATAAACAGAGAGAAAGCCGGGGAGGAGGGAGGGAGGGCGATGAGGAGAGGATGGAGGAGGAGGAAGAAGGAGCAGTGGAGGGAGGAGAGGATGGGAAGGTGTAGGGAAGACCTGGAGCTGGGAGGGAAACCAAGTAAGGAAGTTTCTGAACAACTTCACAAGGACTATTTACTCCTTAACTTGTCTATGTGTGAATCATTCATTCCTTTTGGATGTATCAGCTTCTTCATTTAACTTGCCAATCCAGCTCTGACCTTCACATCGTGCAGAGAAAAACACAAAAGAAAGGGAAAAAAAACCCGAAATGGCATATACTACTTGAAAATAAAGAAAAAGATGACTTGAGATGACTCAAAATTGGTCAAAAATGACATAAATCTGTCAGAAAATGGCTCAAAAATCATCAAAAATCCGACACACCGGTACAAAATTATTGAAAGTGAGTCAACATTTGTCAAAAATGAGTCAAAAATTGTCCAAAAGGATCATGAGAGGGAAATCAGACCTACTGGATCAATGAAGTAAATGCAGCATGGCTCAAAAAAAAAAGTGAACAGAGGAGTGAAGTTGTTGGAAGATACATTCAGCATGGTGACACATCTTTCTACAGCTGAAGAGCAGACCAGAGTAGAGTGAGGTCACATAGGTTGTTACAAATCACTGAAATGACATAAACCTGTTGAAAATAATGAAAAAGATTACTCGAGATGAATCAAAATTGGTCAAAAATTCCGTGAACCTGTCCGAAAATGGCTCAAAACTCGTCAAAAATCCGATACACTGGTACAAAATTATTGAAAATGAGTCCAACGTTCTAAAATAAAATTACCAGTCCAGCTCTGACCTTTGCATCGTACAGAGAAAAACACATAAGAAAGAACACAAATGGGTAAGAAGAAGCATCAGAAGTGTGACCCACTTAATAAATGATGGATTCTCAAAGCCGGATCTGATTTATTGGCTGCTTCGCCGGCGCCCTTTTCGCTGCACTCCCAGTACATGTGTGCGTGCGATTTAAGCATTGTTGCTCGCATGTCCTCCTTAACCCACTTACACAGGTGGGCTGAAAGACACAGATAAGTGTAGTTAAGTATAGTTAAATAATAGATGAGGACGTAGGGTGCATACTGCTAACATGAGCTCTGCAAGGAGAGGAAGAACTCAAGAAGGAAACTACTCGAGGTTGTTATTAAAAACTGTCCGTGTGGAGTAAAATACGCAGCCCTGCCTCTCAAAATTTACTCTGTCACATATTTTCTGCCAGCAGGTTCCATGTCAAGGTGAAGTACTCAGCATATCTTCACCGTTTGTTTTATTGCTTTATAGTCGCTCCTTTTCTGCCAACTAGTCATAGATTAAATGGGGCAGGATAAGCAATAAATGAAAATGAAACTTACAGGAGGAATAACGGTCGGATCTGTCTCCAGTGTTGAAGTTCTGTCGCTGACTTGATGGTTCATGTCCACAAGATTCGTCATTTAGATGCTTCTCATTCATTGTCTATGCAAGCAGCCGTGCAATGCATTCTCGTAGCAACAAGTTTATGGGTGGTTTATGCAAAATCAGGGGCATCCCGAGCGACTTTTTGACTCTGGAAACTTTAAAAGGAACAACTTTTTAGCCCAAATGAAGACAGAATAAGCAGCTGCTTATTTCCTGCGTCAAATGTTTTCCGAAACGCATTTCGGTGAACTTCCAGAGAAAGTTTACCTCAATCTGATTTATCATTTTCCTTGATAATACAAACTTCAGATATTGTAATGTAGTTGTAGTATCAGTTATTACTGTAGTTACCAGAGGAGAGAGGTACTTTCATGTTGACAGGCACAGAGCTTTGTGGGGGTTTAGCTAATAAATGGGCACCATGACAAAGTCTTCTGAGAGGCTTAATGACGTCTGACAAGTCTATTTGTATTAAATCATAGCAGGATCAAATACAACACTGTTTTAATGTCCCAGTGCCATGTATAATGGTTGCTGTTACAGCCTGTATCATGTGTCTGCAGCTTTGCAAACAATATCAAATGTCAAAAAAAGCCTACATTTTCTGATTGCAGCTTCGTAAATTTGATTATCTCATATCTTTACTCCTCTAAGATGATTAACTCAATATCTTTTGATGAATCAAGACTTTGTCATCTTTTTCCCTTTTTGGAAACCTTTTTTTCAACATTTTCTGATATTACATATAAATCAAAGAGTATTTCATTTAATCTAAAGAAAAAGTGTTGGCAAGCATGGAGCTTTGTGGGGCTTTAGCTAGTTAAGGGGCACCATGGCAAAGTCTTCTGAGAGGCTTAATGACCTCCAACCAGTACATAGATATTAAATCATAGCTGGATCAAATAGGACATCGTCCTAATGTCCCATTGACATTAGAAAATGGTTGCACATAAAAACTAAACAATTCAAATTTACAACAGACGTGACAGCAAAAGTTAAACAAAGGATCGGACTTAGGTTCTTGCTGATACCAATTGCCTTGATTGGCCCGATCGTCCCTGTTGTCCAAAGCTGAAACAGTCCGACCTCTTCCATCTGAAAATACCCTCGTAAATATCGACCGATACATTTTCTGCATCTGTGAGTATTCCAGGGTGTCTGAAAGTCCACAAGAAAGTTTGCAAACCATCCAAGGACGTCCACATGAAGAGGAAAATGTACGTCCACATGGCACTACAAGGGTAATAGTGCACATGCCTGGCAGTAGTGTGCGTGCACAGAATGCATTGATACGACTTTCTGCTCGTGTATGTCTTCCAGCAGACTAGAGAAGTAGTATAACAACAACAACTGTGCATCCATGGGAGTCCAGGGTGGATGTCTTGTGTTTAATCAAGGCTATTTACGCCATGAAGAACCTCGCCTAGAGCCAGTCTTACACTTTCTGCCTACACAACGCTTCCCATGATGTTGATTTCCTGAGAGTCCACATGGACCACCTACATCTACATGCAGCCCAAAGTTAATGGGAATAATGTACACGCATGGAATATATAGATATGACTATAATGTGTGTGTATATGCAAACAAGTCTTCCATGTGTACTGCAGCAGACTAGAAAAGTAATACAATAACAACAACAGCATCCATATGCATGTCCACAAGGACATATAATCAAGGTTTTTCATGTCACATGGACATTTGCTTACACGTGGAAAGCACAACACTCGTTCCACCTGGGCTTTATGGCTCCTTTAAACTATGTCAAATTTTTATCTGTCAGTGAGAACATATATCTCTTTTGAAATGTAAATTAGAATGCAGTTTAGTTGTATAGGAATGTAGCTTTTAGGAGATAAGGTTAGAAGGATGTTGCCAACAACATACATCTCATTTAAAATGCACTTCAGCTGTGATAATTGAAATAATTATAAACATGGTGGTGATTGAATACCAAAGTGCAGTACAGGGGGTCTCAACTTATGTTGGAATTCCGTTCCTAGGGTGTGAAGTAACATGATTTTCGCCATAAGTCGGAACTCACCTATCTAACTAAGTACCTATGTTACTCACCTACGCTAACACAGTGGTAAAATCAGAATCTAGGACATAAAAACACTGTACAGTAAAAATTAAAAATAAATAAAAATTCCTTACCTTTACTCCTGTGGTTGGCTTGCACGCAAAAAAACAACACAAACGAAAGAGAGCCAAAGTAGCACAATCCAATGTGGCGTACAACCGACGAATATAAACAAAGCCGTCTTCCTCATATCGCGCCACGTATTCATCTGCTCCGCTCGCCAACTGCACGAAATTTGCTTTAACGTCGCAAACACCGTATGTGATGATGGAACAAGACTTTCTTAATAAATGTATGGGAGATGGTGACGTAACCAGGAAACGCAGTAGGTCGAGGGCGTCATAAACCGAGGACCTGCTGTATTTGATTTCTTAAAAGTGATCTGAAAAAAGAACGTTGGTATGAGTTTTCAAAGCAACCGTCATTTCCTATCAGGTCAAATAATCTTTTCACAACATGCTAATAAAAATGTCATTTTTGTGCAGTTTGAAGGGGAAGCTCAGAATGTAAGACACTTAAGTTGAAACTAACCAGCTCTGATTAGTTGTTTGGTCTCTAAAATGTCAATAAATAGTTTCTCTAAGCCCGAACTGATGTGTTTAAACTGTTTGTTTCATCTGGTGTTTCTTTTATCCACCACAATCTCAGGGATATTTGATTAACCCTCCTGTTGTCCTCATTTGGGGACCAAAAATATTGTTTCCTTGTTTTAAAAAATACAAGAATTCCAAAAATTCAGAAAAAAATTCCCAAAATTTCTGAAAATTTGTATAACCTTCAGGAAGAAAATTCCAATAATTCTTTAAAAGTTTCCGTTAAAAGTTTTAGTTTTAAAAATCCCCCAAATTTGGCAAGAAAATTCCTGTAAATATTGTCAAAAAATGAGTAAAAATCTTCCATAAATATCCTAAAAATATCTAGTGATTCCATATTTATCAGTAAAACTTCTAATATATTCTTTCAGAACATTCACATAAAAATCTAACAAAATCCAGCAAAATTTGCTGGATTTTGGTTGATTTTTTGTGAATGTTCTTCAGAAATATTTTTAACATTTCTCTTTTTGCAACAAAAAATGTTCAAAGATTTCCAAGAAATGTTGAAAATGTGGACATCAGAAGTTTCACTGTGAAAATTACTTTTTTCCCCACATTTTCAAACTTTAAAATGGGTCAGTTTTGACCTGCAGGACGACGGGGGGGTTAAGAATCACTCAAAACAGAGAAAATCGTCACATTTGAGAAGCTGGAACCAACAAAATTTGGTTGTTGATCATCGAATCGTCTCAGTTTAACACCAACAAGTGTAAAGCCGTCTGAGTGTTTGTGTGTTTACCTGTTGTTTTTATTGAATCATTAGGTGACCAACCCTAATTTGGCTCTGTTTAGATATCCGCTGTGTAAATCTGAAGGGTCCAAACAGCCACGTTAGTACATAAAGGAGAGACGGATGATGTTGACACGATGCCTGAGCTCAGCTGCCAGTTTTTTGCAGGATGGACTTTATATATAGTTTGAATCATGGCTTCGGGTGTCCACCCATCACGGTTGTCAGTTGCCCCCCCCTCTCGGTGTCTGAGCTACTGCAGCTGTATTCATGCGTCCCGGCCTGGCACCTGTACAGATCAGCCCTGTACTTACGCTGCAGCTCCATTTAGACTGCAGAAACATGGAGAGCACTCATTACTCTGAGGTTTAGGCTCTCCGACGGAGGAGATGCAGGGAAGAAGACGGATGGAACGAAGGATGGATGGGTGGGGCGTTGGCCTGGCACCAATCCCGGCCTCGGATTGGTTGTTGTCCTGGCAACGGCACGTCTGACCTTATTTAGCCCCGTGCACGCCCCTCGTCGTACTCCTGCACGCTTCTTCTCTTCAACTATGTTTTAAAATTGTCAGTCTTAAAAGTCCACGTGGATCAGGTGACTGCAGCCACATTTCAGGTCCAAAAACGGTTGAAAATGAAAAAAAAAAAACAAAACAAAAACGCAGGGCTTGTCCATTTATGTTGTGGACAGCAATTTCATACCTCCCAGAAAAAGTCACTGGAAAGCTTATTTTAGCATGAGACCAGACCACACATAGAGCGTATGCATGACAGAGCTCTGCCACAGAAGGAGATGATGGTTTCTGCAGACCTGCAGCCATATCAAAAATGCTTCCGATGAATTGCTTTCCATACTGATGGCTCCCGTGGGCCTGAATCCTGCAATTTTCCTCAGCTCTGCCGGCCCTCGCTATACATCCTGTTGGGCTGCTGAGTCCACACACACACACACTAGCACGCACACACACTAACACACACACACACACACACTAACACACACAGGAGCAGGACCTATGCCATAACAGGCAGAAAATAGGGTCTGTCTTTACTCTGGGTTGAGAATCCTTTAGGCCTGAAGCAGCAGGTGTGTGTGTGTGTGTGTGTGTGTGTGTGTGTGTGTGTGTGTGTGTGTGTGTGTGTGTGTGTGTGTGTGTGTGTGTGTGTGTGTGTGTGTGTGTGTGTGTGTGTGTGTGTGTGTGTGTGTGTGTGTGTGTGTGTGTGTGTCAGTAAATTGATAGGGAATGTGGGTCCCTGAGGCAGCCTGCTGATCCACACAGTTTGAATGAGGACTGGAGTGGTCTGAATGCCCGGTGCCTTCTGGTCATTTAATGGATCCTGCAGGGCAAGAAAGGTGCAACCAATCACTTCATCCGGGTCACACACACTCACACACAGCTGTAGTGGCCGACACTAAGCACCGAATTCATATCCAGAGATAATGCATCGCAGAGTGTGTGTGTGCATGTGTTCTTCTATACCTACGAGGACTGAGGCATTCGGTTTGCCGGTTAATGCAGGGATTCCCTGAAGAAGCTGTCTGCAGAAGGAGGAAAACCACTCAGATCTTGATGCTTATTAACTCTCTGAACTCCAACACCTGGCGGCGGGGTTGAAGGGCTCGTTATCTGTTTTTAAAAATCACCAGAATTAGACTATTTATCGGAGCCAGAGGCTGTTAAAACAGAAAGAATCATCAGATTTTACGCTAAGGAAAGTCAAATGTCAGCTTAAAATCATGATAGGTCATCAAAATCACTTTATGCCACACGTTTTACTTAATAGCATGCAAAAATTGCAGTAAATAGATTCTGCAAAAAAGTGAAATATTTGATGCTTCCTAATGCACCCATTAGTGACTCAACTGTGGCCAGCAGTCAGAAGGCTTGGCTGAACTGCAGCTGTATTTCCACAGAGCAGAGAGGAGACAAGTACGGACACAAACTAAAATAATAACCGATATGTTCTCGCTTCCTGAAATAAACCAACTTGTTTTGCATGTCGCCAAAATGTCGCCAAAATGACATAAACCTGTTGAAAATAATGGAAAAGATTACTTGAGATAACTCAAAATTTGTCAAAAATGACATAGATCTGTGAGAAATTGGCTCAAAAATCATCAAGAATCAGATACACTGGTGCAAAATTGTTGAAAATGAGTCGAAATTTGTAAAAAAAAAATGAGCAAAAAATTGTCCAAAAGGATCATGAGAGTAAAATCAAACCTACTGGATTAATGAAATAAATGCAGCATGGCTCAGAAACAGTGAACAGAGGAGCGAGTTGTTTTGAAGATACTTCCAGCATGGTGAAACATCTTTCTACTGCTGATGAGCAGAGACTGAAATGTGGCTTAAAACTTGCTGAAAATGACTTAAATTTACCTCCATCACTCAAATCTTGTTTAAAATGACAAATTTTCCAGATATTTTCAGTTACTTTCAAGTAAGTTTAGTAAGTATTTTGAACAATTCCTGACTCATTTTGGGCGTTTTTTGTTACTTTAGACCAATTTTGAGTCATTTGGGACCAGTTTCAAATAGTCTATGGTTATTTCAGACTGAAAATCAAACCTACTGGATCAATAAACTAAATGCAGCATGGCTCAGAAACAGTGTACAGAGGAGCAAGTAGTTGGAAGATACATTCAGCATGGAGAAACATATTATTGGAGCTGATGTGCACAGTAGTGGGAAAAACAGCCAGGTTATAGTTGTAGTTAGATATCTATAGAGTGTAGAGCCAAGCTTTTTTTTCTTGAATTGGTAACAATGTCTTTTCGCATATAAGACATTTCTGAGTTCTCTCTGCTTCCAGTCATGGTTGTGCTGTTTCCATAGACTTGCTGCCTTTATACTGCAGCACTGTCTGGCATTTAGAGGGTTAATATAAACGCGAATGCTCAGAACTGGCATGTAAAAATTCAACCACAGACTGAGAGGCAGGACTGGAGCAGGAAAGTCCACATACCGTCCACATTCGCAGATTAGGAGTCATAGAAAAGAAAGCAAAAGGAGACGTGCACTTCCCTCTGACCTTGAAGGAAGCCAAGACTCCCACAAACACACACTAACGCGTAGAGCAGCAAACAGGAAACGGCAGATAAGCACAACAGCTTGTTGCCCTTAAGTCCGTCTTTCCTCCCCGTGAGGAGCAGCTCATCGCCGCCTCGGGCCTCCGTTTGATGACACCGAGAACCCAGAGGGGCGAGGTTTGAGGGTGTCTGAGGGCGTCTGGGGGTTTGTGAAGGGATTTCTGAAGCCAGCTGGGCAGACGAGGCGGTGGTGGGGGGCCCCAGATGGTCGGAGGTGGGGGGTGACGTCCTTGTTTGTGCGCGTCGAGGGGAGTAAGCACCAGGTTAGACACAACACTGGCGCCGGGGCTGTTCGGACACAGCAGGGCTTTGTGGGGACGTGGAGGGGAGGCGCTGCTAGGTGGACGGTGGGGGGTTGTCCTCATTCTGCTCTGCTTTACATCCATATAGAGACAGAGATCGAGCTCACGGAGAACAAACAGCCCAGTAGGAGCAGATGAGGGGTTTTCTCTGTAGTTCCTCAGGTGCAAAAACATCTCTGAACTCTGTTTTTTCTTGCTATAGATCTACATAAATGCTCTTTTTCTATCTATATCTTTTAAATTTGGGTAAAACTGTCAGTTTCTTTGCAGCTCTTCCAGATCAACAACAAAATATAACATTTTCATGTGCAACATCTCAACACATTTTTTTCTTGCTATAGCTCTTTATGAATGCTGTTTTTCTATCTATATCTCTTTAAATTTGTGTAAAACTGTCTTCTGTCTTCACAGCTTTTCCATATCAACAACAAAGCATAACATTTTCATGTGCAAAAACATCTCTTAACTCTGTTTTTTCTTGCTATAGATCTACACAAAGCATGTTTTTCTATCGATATCTCTTCCAGATAAGCAACAAAATATAACATTTTCATGTGCAACAGCATCTATTAACACTGTTTTTCTTCCCATAGCTTTTTATAGAAAACTTTAGATTTGGCCAATTAATTGCTACTAATAATATCCATATATAACAATGTCCAAAAATATGCTGAGGTTAATTGATTATTCTAAATTTGCCTGTAGGTCTGAGTGCGAGTGTGATTGTTTGTCCTGCTTTAAGTTACTGTATTGTTTTTAAGTTATTTTCTTGTTTTTTACTGTGAAGTACTTTGGTCACCCTTTGGGCCGTTGTAAAGGGCTAATAAACTTTGATTAATTGATTGAATATAACTAATTAAAAATATTGTGGAGGTTTTGCTTGCAGCGGGCACCATGACAAAGACTTCTGTGGTAGTTAATGATTTCCGCCAGAGTTCATGTGTTGAAAATGAGCTGACGTTTACCAGGACAGCTTTCCTATAACTGAATGTTAATGTGTCTCGCTGCTGTAACATGTAAATACTCCTGGTGAGGGATCAATAAAGTGTATTTTATCTTCTTTTTCCATCAACGCCTGTGAAGCAGCAGGTCACCAAAGCTTTATCATTATTTTCTTGGCCTTCCTGCACTATCCTTGGTCTCATTTTGTAATAACTTTCCTCGCATTTTGCATTAATTATTCTCAACTCCTTGTTATTCTCATAAAAGGCTTCCAGAGTGTAGATTTACTCACCTGCCAATTTCTGTTTCTGTCTAATCATGAAAATGTCTCGCAAACTGACATGTGAGAAAATCATCACCATGTTTGCCTTCTGTAGTCACACCTGTGTCGAGGGGTGTTTGCACATATTTCTTTGCAATTTGAACACAATCAGAAAGCGGTGCAGGCAAACAGGAATTCACGAAGCAGGTGGGGTTGATCACATAGCGAGTGGGCCTGCTGGAGGAGCCGCTAATGTGCTCGCGTTTGTTGCTAATGAACAAAAAGATGAAGCTGTTTGTTCAGGAGACTTTCTTGCACCATCAACTAGCTGCAAGCTCTGCAGTTAATGGAACAGTTTATATTCCGGCAGAACAGAGTTGGTATTAAATTTTATGGAGCGACAACGGCAGCGCAACTCTGTGGGTTTCCCTTCCGTCAAAGGTTAGGAGTGGCTTGACAGTTTGCAGCTGGTCAGGAGCACAGTTTTTGAACTCAACACTAAAGCTTGCATAGATTTGCATCTTTTTCTCTCTCTGAACTCCAAGCTGTTTCTTGGCATTTCTTCCTACTGTTACACTTTCTCTTCTGTTTACTTTTTGGACTGTGCTGCATTTATTTTGTTACTTAAAAATGTTATTTTCCTCTCAGTCTCTCTCATCATCTCCTCTCTGTTCTATGGAAACACTGCCTGCAGTTCACCTGAAAACTCAGAATTTTTTTTATAGGCTGGCTTTGAATGGAATTTTGGGTTGGTTTTAGAATGTTTAAGACTATTTTTTGGCTGTATTTGCACTGGATTTCGACTGGTTTTGGGTTGGTTTTAGCCAACATTTTACCTGGTTTTGGGTTGGTTTTGGACTGACTTTTGATTGGTTTGAGGCTGACTGAATTGAACTAGCTTTAGGCTGGTTTTGGACTTGTTTTTGGTTGATTGTGGGCACAGTTTCTAGACTAATTTAGGACTGGTTTTTGGTAGGCTTTGGGCGGATTTTAGACTGGCTTTGGGTTGATTTTAGCCAAAATTGACCTAGTTTTAGGTTGGTTTTGGGCAGATTTTTTGTTGGCTTCAGGCTGAATTTGAACTAGCTTTAGGCTGGTTTTGGACTTGTTTTTGTTGATTTTAGGCACATTTTTTTAGACTAATTTAAGTCTGTTTTTAGGTAGGCTTTGGGCTGGTTTTGGACAGATATTCTGGGCAGAGTTTTGTGTTGGTTTCAGGCTGGATTCCAACTAGCTTTGGCTGGTTTTGGACTAGTTTTATCCTGATTTTTGAGTTGGTTTTAAGTTGGATTTGGATTAGCTTTAGGCTGGTTTTAGACAGTTTTTTGGTCGGTTTTGGGTGGATTTCAGGCTATTTTTTAAGACTAATTTAAGGGTGGTTTTAGGAAGGCCTTGGGATGGTTTTGGAATGGCTTTGGAATGATTTTGACATTGGTTTAGGCTGGGTTTGAGGCTGGTGGTAAGCTGGTTTGGGGTTGGTTTATGCCATTTTGTTGAACCAGTTTTAGGCAGTTGCATTGACTTACCAAATCTAGCGCGAAGGGCTTTTTTTGGTAAATTTTTGAATGATACATGTAGAGTAAAAATGTGATTTTAAGCTCACGTTGAGTTCAGACTGAGAAGCAATTCATTTACAGACTGTCAAAAGTTGAAAAACTGACAATTATTTCTGTTCTTACAGTTTCCAGCTTTGATAGATGGTGTAATTTCAACAATCTTTTGAAAGAAAACATGCCTTTGAAAGGGTTACATAATTGAAATTCAGCTATCATTGATGATAGTGTGACCTTGCTCTTAAAGCAGCTTATTGGATTTACTATTACAACAGTGTGGTGAGACCTAAGGCAATCAGTATGTGTGTAAGTCAACACTGAGTTGTTTTTTTAATATATATATATATCTACAGATCAATGACTCACCTTTTATAACATGCTGATCCCCACCCATCTTATACAAGAAATAAACAACGCCTTTCCACAAAGTGGTCCTCCTGCAGTGGTGTTACTACAGCAGCACCCAGTGCAGAGGCTGAAACTGTGTCACGCTATGCTCAGCCAAGGCCAACTGACCACAGCTCACTGTGCCCAGTCAGCAGAGTGGCCAGAGTTAGCGGTCGCCCTGCTGAGACTGACCACGGAAGAACCGAGGCTCGACCAAGCCTCTCGGCCTCCCATTGTCCCTGAAAGCCGCCAAAATGCTTTTGCTGTGAACCAGTGCGAGCGTGACAATGTGTCTAAAATCCAGTGTGCATTTCCTGCATTCATTATCTTGCCTGCTATTAGCATTTTCACTGTAGTGGAATGTTTTTATCCCCGATGTTTACGTGCACTACATGCACTAAATGCCCCGGTGTATTCAGGAAGCGTAGCATGCAGCTGCTCTGCGTGATCGACTATCTGTTCTGTATTCCTGAAGCCGTGTTGCAAGATTGTTGCTCCTTTAATTATTCTCTCATATTAAAGGATCAAAGGTCCCTGCCACAGTCGACCCGCTGCATTTCATTAGAACCGCACACACATGCATGCCTCGGCGTGCACACACACACACACACACACACACACACACACATGCCGACACACCTCTGCAGGATACCATCTATGTCCAATTTTTCGAATTTCGAATGCAATTTCCCGTGATTACAACAGGATAAATGTTGGCCTTTTCAAGTTCTCCCACTGAAGAGCCCAGCGTGGCGTTTCAGACTCGGCTCGTCTGTGAGATTTCTCTTTATCAACCGCGAGCTTGCACCAAAACCTCAGGAGGGTGTCCCTGATCGCCCCGTGGCACGAGAGCATGTTTTATTCTCCTGGAGTACTTTCATGTCCGGGTGTGTGCGAAACACATGTGTGTGTGTCTTTGCCCTCTTTTGCGCCGGACTCGACCAAATCCTCTGAGCTCCTTCCACCCCCACCCCCCCGCCGCCGCCGCTGATAGGCTGCTCCGGCGAGCTCCACCGGCGCTCCCATGATGCCCCTGTGCTGTCACCGCCTCGGCTGCATGGCGGCTGGCAGGAGGGGAGGATGCTGAGTGTAATTAGGGCGTACCCGAGCCTACCAGGGTCGGGGAGGGAGAAAGGGGAAAGAGGGGCTGACAGTTTGACATCAGCGCAGCACACCGACTCTGTAATTGCTGGCGTGCATATGGCGCTGGCTGAGGTAATATGGGATGGAGGGGAGTCAGGAATAGGAGGGTCTCTGAAGGGATACATGGAAGATGAGTGCATGTCATCCAGAGCAAGGAGGGGGCGGGAGGAAGGAGGCAAGACCTGAGCGGGAGAGAGGAGCTCGAGGTGAATGACATGCATAGCAGCATGTCGACACAGCACACGTCTATTATTACATGCACACACGCACGCACACACACACGCTTCCACAGCCGGTGCAGCTAAGCAAATACTCCCGAGCCTCCGAGGGGCTTTGCAGAGCACCACAGGTAGCGGAGAGAGTAAACAGGCTGCTGTGTGCATGTGTAGCGCTTACAACCGGCTTCGGTGTTCTCTTAACCGGCCGATCGAGCGCCTTTGTTGGGCTGTAATTAGCACACACAGGTAATAGAGCTATCGGACGTGGCCTCACACACACACGCACATTCGCAGAGGGGGTATTGATCAGCCGAGTGTGTGTGTGTGTGTGTGTGTGTGAGCGAGCGAGGGATCCTGATCGATGGCGTCCTGTCCCGTTGATAGATCGCCAATTCTGCACGGTGGCTATTGAGCAGGAAGCAGCTCTGGTGTGATCTGCCTCCAGGGTCTCACCTGCATCCCCAAAGATGCACACACACACACACACACACACACACACACACACACACACACACACACACACACACACACACACACACACACACACACACACACACACACACACACACACACACAGTCAATGCAGCAGTTCTGCACGATACCCTGAAATACTGACAGTGGGTTCTTCCATCCCAGATCATTACAGAACTTCTGCTCGACCATTTCTGGTTTGATCCAGTCTGTTTTGTCATAAAATATGGATTTTTCGATTCAACATTCTGGAGTTTTATTTGTCACGTGTCACAGGATGTGCAGTGGAATGTAAAGTGACTGTTTTTCTAACATTGGTATCTGTGAAATTTTAGATAAATAAATATCAAATAATTGACCATTGACCCGCTTTCAGCAAGTTTTTATCGCACAAATTGAAATTTGACGCTGCGTTTGAACAACAAAATCTTGGGAAGTAGTGAAGATTAATGTCTGAAATTTTCACTGTTGCGTCTCATCATTACACTGATTCAGAATCTGGTGCAAAGTGTTATCTTTTTGGTTAATTTTTGAATAAGACATGTAATTTAAAGTGGACCGTTTCTATGCGGGTTTCAGGCTGGCTTTGAACTGAACTTTGGGTTGGTTTTAGAATGTTTCAGACCAGTTTTGGGCTGTATTTGGACTGGATTTCAACTGGTTTTGGGTTGGGTTTAAGCTGGTTTTGGACCGATTTTTCATTGGTTTTAGGCTGAAATTGAACTGGCTTTAGTCTGGTTTTGGACTTGATGCTGAGCCGATATTTTGCTTTTTTCCACTTGTCAGTATTGTTTGTTTTGTTTTTATGTTTGTTTTTCTACAGATTCCCGCTAAAATATGTTAATCAACAATGTGCCACCCACAGCCAATCAAAACACTGCCGGATAAACAAGGTCGTTCCAGGAATGTTTTGTTTGTTTTAAATTAAGTGACCATCGACATTGGTCTGTCTGTCTGTCTGTCTGATCGCGACATTACTTGAGAACTGACTAACGGCTTTAGATGAAATTTTCAGGGAAGGTCAGAAATGACACAAGGACCAAGTGATTAGATTTTGGCAGCTTATAGTCTGGATCCACGGATTTGTTAAAGATTTCTGTATCATTGCCAGATAGCGGCAGAGTGTCACTGTAACCATGACAACAAGTGAACACTACATCAGCTGCCTGCTGACGATCACGATTGCGATCCTACTACAAATCCACCGCTGAGGACTTATCGGGACTTATCCATCAGAAATCATACAAGGAATTGATTAACTTGTGGGGGTGTTTCTGAGTTCCATCAGTTCCCGCCACCCGCTACATATTTAGGTCACGTGACTCGGTATCTGTACATAACGTACACATGCATACCATGCGCCTAGAAGGTCATTTTCTTTGTGGGGTCATCTATATTAAATGGCCACACTCTATGGTGCCAGTTTCTGCCACAAATCTTTTCAAGATTTCATCTGCCAGAAATGCTCCAACAGCTGAGCAGCCTTGGTGGAGTACTGCGCTCTCCGAGTGCTTCTCTTGTTGTTACTGCGACTCTATTGCAGCTTTATAGAGAACATAGATTTCTCCTCTCAGCTGTGGCCCCTTCTCTCTAACAGTTTCTTGTCATTTCTCCTCTCATTGCTCCATCCATCTTTGACACGCTCAGTAGATTTGCTGGACCATCTCCTGCTTCCTTGTCATGTCTTTCTGTTTCATTTCCATCACTTCCTCCTACTCCTTTTCCTTTTTTTTTCTCCTCTCTGCACTTGCTTTTATTTATTCTTTTGGTGTCCTCTCTGTCCGCCTACTTAACTTGAGACCACTCCACCACCATCGGCGCTACCTCCTCCCCATTCCACGCTCCTTTTCCCTCCCATGTTCCCCTTCACTGACTCCCAGCACTCCCTTCCTCTCTCCTCCGCTCTGTCACCCCTCTATAAAGACTCCCACTGACGGACCTGAACCTTCTGCCCAAGCCACATTCTGCCCCTCATTCTTTTCTCCGGCGCTCCATGCGAAGAGGAGACCAATTAAAGTCCGTCTCGTCTCCTCTTCCACTCCGTTGTTCTCCTCTCTGTGTGTCTGCACTCAGACTCTCTGGGGTCACTAATTAAAACACTTCTACTTTCTTTTTCTCTTTACTTTCTTTTTCTACCTGTTCGTCCAACTTTTTCTTCCTTTTTTATTCATCTTTCTGCTTCAGCTCTCTTTTCATCGGTGTCCTTATGTCACATCCCTTCCCTCCGTTTGGGACCTGCTTTGTCCTCTCGTACTCTTTCTCATATGGTACTTTGTCCTACATCTGTGAAACAAAAAATATACACAGCATGTGATGTTTTATTAGATGCATGAACAGAAGGGATGCCGTGAAACAAGTACTCGCCGTATGAAACAATAATCTGCAGAAAGAGTGGTTTCATCGCAGAGACTTAGTGAGGTTGTCGATGCTGCTTGTGGAAAACTTGAGTCACTGTTCCTGAAGGACTTGGTGAAGTTTGAAGTTACGTCTATGCAAAGTGTCCTACAGATGCTGTGATAAGTCTGCTGAGTTTGGTAGGACTGGAGCATGTTCAGCTGCCGTAGAAGGACTGGTTGTAGACTGGTTTTAGGCTGGTTTTAGATTGGTCTTAGGATGGTTTTGGACTGGTTTAAGGTTGGTTTTAGACTGGTTTATAAGTGGTTTCAGACAGGTATTAGGCTGGTTTCAGAGTAGTGATGGGGACATGTGGTTTGGGGTCATATAGTAGTTTGTCTGTTGTACGTTGCTGTCGGAAGCAATTTCTTAGATGACAAACGGTGGAGTTAACGATATCAAAGTGCCTGTCTACGGCTCTAACTGACATTCCAATAGCCCGTTCTCATCTTTCTTTTCTCATCTGTGGCATTGTGTCATTTGAGTAAAGCTGCATTTTTTGATCCTATAAAAGTGACCTTTTATAGTCGCTGGTCAAAGGAGTGTCTGTGTCCTGGTCACGCTATCTGATCATTGTCCTTTAAAGCCACATCTGACGAGGCTGTGGATTAACTCGACGGACGAGAATTTGTCAGCAGCTGAACAGTTTAAATTGGCTGAATTGAAGCCTTTTCCAACCAGCACAATAAAAATGACATTTTTAACTTTTCTCTGAGTCACAAAAGATCACCATTTGCATGCTGCGTTTATATTCTCGTTCAGTGTACTTCCCTCTGTCTTTCTCTCGTCATCTCCGTCTCCTATTAGTTTGTACATGGGTAACTCTTTATACTGTGGCTGACAGCGAGTCAGAATCCTCCGTCTGAAAGAGCATACATTATGCAGCTCTTCTGTTCTAATGATGCTGTCTTGTCCAGAGTTGTTGTTATGCCAAAAACCAGTCAACCTTGACTGACGTGGTTGTACATTCACATGCACGTCCGCTTAAGTTGGTACACAACTGTGGGTTTCTGTGCTGTGTGTTCTGGGAAAATGGAAAACAGAGGCAGTCGAGTTTATTTTACACTGAACTCCCCTCAGCGGTCATAATTAGCATACGAGGAATGTTGTTCTCTCCATCTGACACTCCAACAGCAGTCTCTTGCTGGCCTGGAAATACAACTAGATTTTTATCATTGTGATATGCATTGTACAGAAGTGAATACGACTCTGTTCAAAATGAAAACAAATACTTTATGAC
Source organism: Amphiprion clarkii (assembly GCA_027123335.1). Lineage (NCBI taxonomy): Eukaryota > Metazoa > Chordata > Actinopteri > Pomacentridae > Amphiprion > Amphiprion clarkii. The sequence goes on from CM049573.1 coordinate 3,881,658, forward strand.
TGTACTGAAAATACAGGCCTTAAAGTTGAAACAACCAAAGTGAATGCACCTGTGATTACTGAACCTAAAGTGAGTACAACTGAGTGAACATAAATACATGAAAATTGTTATAAAACAGGTTGTGAACAGTAGAACTTTCTCAGTTTTGGACTTATGGGCCATGTCTATCTATGTCTGCATCATAGCTCCAAAAGCCGACTGCAAGACTTCACAGAAATGGAAATAGATACAGGAAGATCAACTCAAAATCAGTGGAAACACAGCTGCAGCAGTAATCAGGAGGTATAGAAGGAGCCATAGTGCCACTAATCAGGGCTGCAGTGGTCGTCCTCCTAAAATGACTCCACAGACAGTGAACTACTTTCACAATCTAGCTCTGAAAACAAGTGCTTTAGACTCGGTGCAGGGGTTATCAATGTAAATTAGAGTTTCTGTGAGAGATTAGACAATGAAGGATCGTTTATATCATCAACGTCTTTAGACGGCATCCATGAAAAACTGCGGTTTGGTGAAAAACAGCAAATTGAAACATTGCTAATGGACATGAAATGAAGTCAGATGAATCTTAGCAGCACATTCTTTGATCAGATGAAGATAAATTTGTTTGGCTCAGATGGAGTCCAGATGTTTGGTGTGAACCTGACCAGGACTACCACAGTGGATGCATAGTCCTGACAGTGAAGCACGGAGGTGGAAGTATGATGATGTGGGGCTGCATGAGAGCAAAAGGTGTTGGGGAGATAAAGTGTATTTTTATACAGTAAATCTAAACTGTCATTTTTTTTTTGTTTTAAATTAACCCTACCGTTCAACTTGGAAGCAATACTATTCCTATTAGGTGATAAAATTAAGAATTATTTGACACTGAGGAGATATTGCACATGGATGTACTTAATTCTGCTGTACACGATGAAATCCCAAAGCGTCCTTGAAAACCTGCACGGCTTTGTTTTATCACCCCATGTTACGTGCAAAACCAATGAAAAATCCATCTTCTGCAGTATTCCACATTCCTGGAGGGCACGAAGGAATTATGGGATACCTGTCATCTGTCTTCCTTCGCTCTTTCTCTGTCCGTCTGTGCTTAATCACCGCCTCTCCTCCCCCGTCAGTCATGTATTAATCTGTAATCGTTATGTGAAATATTAATGCTGTTGTCGTTCTTCCTTCCAGGTTAACAGCAGGAGATCTGTCCGTTCAGCTGAATCTGAATGATTACCTGGATATCTACTGTCCTCATTACCCCAACAAAGGGGCCGGGCAGCCTGAAACACTGGCCCTCTATCTGGTGGCAGAGGAATCCTTCCAAGGCTGCGTAGAAACCAGACGGGCCATCAAGAGGTGGGAGTGCAACACGCCCTACGCTCCGTTTGGACCGGTCCGGTTCTCCGAAAAGATCCAAAGGTTTACGCCGTTCTCGCTGGGGTTTGAGTTCCTGCCAGGGAAACACTACTACTACAGCTGTGAGTAGAAAATGTGTATATTTCTGCAGTACAATTACACCTTTTTTTAAGGTGATTCACGACACAAGATAAGCCCAACCTCTGAACTGACCAGTTTTTCATGTTTAGCAACCACACCGAAGCGTTACGTTATCTAAAAAAACAATAAAGTCAATCGATTTTCTGGTTTAGATCAAGAGATAGGAGATGAATAAATATCAAAACGTCCCTCGGGACTCAACAGTTTGTCTACTCAGACTTGCACCAGGCAGAATGGCCTGTAAATTATATCGATTATCAGTTATGTAGACTGTTGCTTTAAGTAATAAGTTAATCTGAAATATCAATAAACATTTAAAATTGATCAGTCACACTTTCCAGAAGATGATGCCTTCAGATATGGTGCTTTATTTTCAGTTTATTATCACATAAGACAAAGTAAATAAAACACAAACAGCTCCTTAATTACCAAGCTTGAACCAGGCGAGGAAAAAATGACAACCTGCTGCGCCTCAAAACCCAAAACAAAACAGAAAAATTAATTAAAGCCGCCAAATGGCACCATTTATCAGAGCTAGAACATTATGAAAGCAGACAGAATCGTCTGATTTTCAACTCTCCAAGGGTTCTTGAACTAAACATCTGTGGTGTATGGTTCCATTGCAACAAATTAACAAAATCTAGTGTTTAAACTATGATATTTAATTAAAATTACTTTATTCTACATGTCTCATTTTAAAATTCCCCAAACATCAATTATTTACAACAGATTCTGTAAAAACAAATAAAAATTAAAAAAAACTTCTGCACTGTTTAGCTCAAATGAGGAGCCATGACTGACTCAACAGTGACCAAAATTTTTTTTGGATGAACTGCAGGCAGTGTTTCCGCAGAACAGAAAGAAGGTGACAAGAGAGACGGAAAGGAATTGTCTGATTTTCAGCGTTCAGGTCCTTGAACTGTGTGTGATGTGCCATTACTTTGGGAAAATTAACAAAATTTAAGTTTAAAATAATAAAATTTCATCTGAATTCCTTTTATTACACATCTCATTAAAAAACTGCGGCAGATTCTGTAGAAAAAACTAAACAAAAAAAAACTTGTGGGCACCTCGGTGCACCCGCTCACTCAGCGGCAACCAACAGTCACTTGACACAAATTCAGAAACTTCTCAGCTGAACTGCAGGCAGTGTTTCCAGAAAGCAGATATAACAAGAGAGACTGAAAGGAAATGAAAGCTACTGGATGAATAAAATAAATGTTCAAAATGACTTCAATTCACCTTAATGACACAAATTGTGTTTAAAATGACACATTTCCAGATATTTTCAGGCACTTTTAAGTAAGTTTAGTAAGTATTTTTGAACAATTCTTGACTCATTTGGGACAGTTTTTGGTACTATAAATAAATGCAGCATGGCTCAGAAACAGTAAACAGAGAAGCAAGTTGTTGCATGGTGAAATATATTTTCAGAGTTGATGTGCAGAGTAGTAGGAAAAAGTTTGTAAAAGTTGTAAAACTGCACATAGTGAAATATATTTAGTTTGTACAGTCACTCATTTTCCCCAGTAGCGGTAAAACTTTGTGGACACTTGGAAAAATGTTGAGCATGTTGATTCCAAGTATTTTCTTTTATAGAATAAATAATCAAAGAAACTCAACTCTTTTTTTCTTTTTATGATTTATGGAATTCTAACTGTGTCATACTGCACAGAAGACACTTCTTGAGTTTTGTTTTCTCCTTCCAGACATGGTTGTGCTGTTTCCATGGAAGTGCAGGACTTTATATTCCAAGGAAAAATGAACCCACAGTGATTAAAAATAGGGCAGGAGCAAAAAACATGGAGCAGAAACCTGATCTGATGTGATTCTAATAATAATAATGTAATATGATATTAATTAAGTTTTATTTATTAGAGGTTAAACACGCAACAAATCTAATTAGTCATCATTAATTGACTATAATTAGCTGAGCTGCCATAATTACATTTTTTGTCAAATGACTAATGATACGTTTCAGAGTGTTTCGAGGTTCAATGCCCTTGTCAGCACTTGGTTTAAAATTTGCTAAAAAGTACATTTTTGAGATGCAAAATGCAAAACTTCTGATCATTTGGTGAAACTACAAATATTTGCTTGAGGGTTCTTTTCGTGGCACCCTAATAAAAAGAGAAAAATGTAAATATTTGAGGTTTCCAGTCATCAGTGTGTGCAAAGATTCCTGTGTTGGAGAAAGTGTGTTGGCCAGAAAGTCTTACATTTTTAACAAGAGTAGCTTTAGCCAGCTTTTTTTTTATTATTTTGTTCTTTATGAGGCCTGAGTGTTGGTAAACTGCAGCTTATTCCATTAATGCTTTCCATAAATTCCCGCTGAATGACATTAATATGATGTTTTCATAAACCTGTAGGCTGTAACAGTCTCCGTGATGGTTTCTCCGTGACATCCTCCTGCATTTGTCTCTCCTCGCTCGTTTATTTCAAACCACTGGAGGGAGAAAAGGGAGGGAAGAGACACAGAAGATGGCTTAGTGGCTGTAAAATCAGTTGACGTTTTTTTTTTTTCTCCTCCTCCCTCTCTCCTCTCTCACTCTCTCTCTTACTTTATACAACTTTTTGGTGTCAGTCCAAGAGGAGGGAGGACATGAAACAAGGCAGAGAATGAAAGAGTCGAGTGAATGCGTCGTATGGAAGGGTGACAACAAAAGAGACAGAAGGGACGGCGAAGTGTAGGAGGAAGAAACGGAGATCAATACAGGACGACAGCGAGGCAAGGCAGAGAAGCAGACGGAGGTAGAGAAGCGTGGAAGAGTGACAGAGGGGGGAGAAAGAGCAAAAGATGGACACAGTCTGACAGTACAGAGGTGGGGGGGAGAGAGGGATGAGAGAGGATGGATGAGTGGACTGGAGAGAGGAGGACAACAAAAGAGAAAAGGGATGGATGGGCTGAAGGACAAGAAAGAATCTTTACATAAATTACTGTTGTGGTCTGGGGGGATGTTGGGGGGCGACAATGGAGCATTGTGAGGCCATGAGAGACACACACTAACACACACATGTATGTACAAACGCACACATGCACACTGGCCTATTGTGGCTGCTCATGCCAGTTCACAGAGAAGCAACAAAAGGTCTCCCCCCACCCCCGGTCGGGCCACTTCGGGCTCACAGCGATTGTGTATGTTTTGTCCACATCGCAGATAAGGCGTAAAGTTGGTCCAAATGTCTGGCTCTGGGGTTTGAGCGCTGAATGGACCCGCGGCACTGGAGGCTGCATAATGGCATTAGCCCGGGAGAACAGCACAATGGCATTAGGAACGCTAATGGCATTAGTTGGCTCAGTCTGAGCCCGGCTCAGCTCTTCTCTCCCACAGACTATGACACCGACCGTCTCCGTGTGTGGATCTGCCAAAACAGGAAACACCTTGACGTCCTCCGATGGTCGGCGTGGAAAGAGGAAAGGGATGGCAGCAGAGAAAACACGAGCCACTCAGCAGAACAGCTCTCACCGCTCTGACAACACATGAGCTACTTTTGAAAAAAACGTTTTGACAGAAGCAGCAAAATACTCCAAACAGGAGAAAACACAGAAAAACTACAAACATTTTGAGGAAACTCTCAGAAGTGATGAGCAGCATTAACATGAAACTCTCTCGTAGAAGTGAAATAGAGCTCCATCAGGAATCACTTCCTCTTTATTAAACTGCTGCTTTTACTCTCTGCCATTTAATATGAGGGTGACATAGGGCCGTGTAATGTAGCTGAAAAATGTCATGTTATAACGGGTGATATCAATAATCATTGGTAGTATGTAATGAACTAGTTTAAATAACAATCAGGAAAAAGAAGGAACATTTTGTAGCCTGTTTAAAGCTCCTAGTAGCTGGTCAGGGTCGGTTATCACCCGATGGAGACCCCAAACCAACCTGTGCACCCCAACATCGAGCCCATTAGGCGTTGTAGCAGACATTTCTTAGATGGAGATCTGATGACAAAGGGTTATTGGTAATTTTTAGAATTCAAAATGACAACCTCCACTAGTGATGGTCTGATGCCCAGGTGCATCGCAGACTAGCAGGTCTTGGGAGACCTGCACTGAAGGGGCTCCATTATTAAGGGACATGATTGACTGTTCATGAACCAGAGAGGGAGCAAGCTTTGGAACCCAAGTTTGCGTTTTCATTTTGTGCTGTAATTCTCATTGAGTTGCTGTACGTGCATTGGTCAAATGTCATTAAGCATCACATAAGACTTTGTCATGGTGCCCATTTACTAGCTATATCTCCACAATGCTCTCTGCTTGCCTCCTCTGTTCGCTACAGTATTAAACGGTCGAAAAGCTCCAACCAGGTACTACAGCTAGTCTATAATACTTGAAGCACGCATTGTGTAAGAAAATGGTATTGGATTGGGACTCGGTATCAGCAGATACTACATATTAAATGACTTGGACTCGACTGGGGAAACAAAAAAGACCTTTATTTTGATATTACTAAATATAATAGTCTAGAAGAGCCACATGTAGCCATTTTTAGCCTTTCCTTTTCTTGCTACTGTGTACAGAGAAGCATGTTATTTGAGCCAGTGTGCGTCAACAAAGAATACGTAAGTCGTACATTGCAGTTTGGCCAGTTTTGCTGCACAGCTTTGCATTGTTCCTTAAGGTGTAACTGTGCAACGCACAACTGTCAGTGATGATGTAAATTTGTATAAATTTAATCCAATTTCAGATATATAGCACCAATTCACAACATAAGTCATAACAAAGGCACTTCACTTGCTGAGGTGAAATTTATTTTGATTGCTTTTAAGCATTGAGAAGAAAAAAACTCATGAAGAAACCCCCTCTGGCAGAACCAGGTTCAGTTAGAGCAGCTGTCTGCCTCAACTGGTTGGGGTTTGGGTGAAGGTCAGCGAAAAGTCTTGCATCTTCAATTATTGTTCACTGTACAGAAAACCACTAAATATTTCTATATAGGCAATATTTAATGGTAAAGGAGGGATTTCAGACACAGTTTAGACTTTTGTCATTGCAAATATCTTGTCATTTATTTCATGCATGCTCTATGTTGGTACATAAATAATAAAAGTAATGTGTTTTGAATACCAGAGCAACATATTTGTGCTTACAACCCAAATGATACAGCATGTGCAGTCAGAAGTGTGCAGCTCTGCCGCTCCAGGCTGTTTTGGCACACCGAGGACAGAACATTTCACTTTCCAGATAAAGTCCTCGGCGCATGTAGTCACTGGGATTGTTGCCCATTTTCTTTGAGGCAAAACTGGTGCAGCTTCTTCAAGTTAGATGAGCTGGTGCAGAGTAATCTTCATGTAATATCCGGAGATCTGGGCTTTAACCTCCAGGTGCTGCTGGGGAAATGATGTTGAATGCTGTGAAAAAAGGCCTAGATGTGTAGTATTATACTAAAATAAACATTAAGTGTGCACGACTTTTGAAATTATTCTTTAAAGGCTCAAAGATCTGGAAGAAATGGATCTGAAGTTAAGACTTTTATGCATCATTGTCATTGTGAGTTGTTTGTATTTTTATTTCAGCCATCACAGTTTCTGCCTAATTCTGCAGCCTCACTGTTCCTCTGTGTTGGAGCTTATCAAAGACAAACTGTTGGCAATCACACACTCGGTTATGGCGGCGTCTCTGTTGAGTTAGCAGCTGTCTGTGAATTATTCAGATCTAAAATCCTTCAAGTGCAGCTTCCAAACAGTTTTGTTTTGTAGAATCCGTGTTAAACTGACAGATGATGCTGACCTGATTTCCCCCGTGAGCCGCGGCCAGTATCGGCATCGAAGAACGTCGCATTCTTTAATGGTCTTCATTTCCTATTCTTATTCATTTGTGCAGATGATATGCGGCGTGTCAATGGGAGACGGTGTAATTTTTCGTCCCGATATCGTGAAAACAACCTTTTCTGTTCTTCAGCTTTTCTCGTCTTCAAAAGCGGCGCAGAGATTCTCAAAGAGTTGATTTTACAGGAGGATTTCGTTCGGCGTATGCTAGTTTCTTTTCTTATTTGACATGTTAGCGTCTTGAATGCTCACCGTTTGTTGGGTTTAATAAGTAAGCAGCTTATTTACATCTGTCTTTTCTTGTTCTTTGCAGCTCTACCCGCAGATGAAGGCCCTCCTCTGCCATGTATGAAGTTGCGTGTCACAGTGTGCTGCGAGACCAGTGAGTACACTCCTCTTTCATCTCTTCTTTCTTTCATGCCTCCCCTTTGTACACCAACAGACTCTTCTCTCTGCCTCTCACATCTCCACTATCAGGCCTGTATAGCATGATGTTTACACTGCTACTTAGCCCTGCTTCCTCCTCGCTGTTTTAGTAATTCTCTGCTGTTACTGGTGAGGCTAAATTTATCTGCTCTCTCCAAAATCGCCATTTTAACCATGTAGGACGAGACTCTTTCAAAAGTTAGAGACGTGAGCACAACGCTGTGCAGTATCGCCCCTCAAAGTCACATTATTGGACAGTATTTCCTCCTATGAACAATCAAAAACAAATACTTTAGAAAGACTGTAACCCTACAATTGCAACTCAATGCAACAAAAGTGAAGCCACCTGTGATTTCCAATCAGTCTAACTGCATGAACATGGTTCTAAACTGAGCTGTGACCAGCAGAACTTTCTCAGTTTTGGATCTATGAGCTGCGTCTATGTCTGCATCATGACTCCACATGGAAAAGAATTGAACACAGGAACTGAAAAAATCTGACTTTGAGACTTCACAAAGATGGAAAATGATACAGGAAGCTCAATAAGCAACTGAAAATCAGTGGAGAGACAGTGTCATCAGCGATAATATGTATAGAAGGAGTCATAGTCCCACTAATCATGGTTGCAGTGGTCGTCCTCCTAAAATGACTCCACAGACAGTGAACTACTTTCACAATCTAGCTGTGAAAAACAGACAGCAGCTGCTTCAGACTTGGTTCAGGAGTTATCAGTGGAAATCAGAGTTTCTGTGACGCTCAGACAGTGTGAAGGACACTTCCATGTACAGAAGCCAAGAAGATGCAAAACTTCCACATCAAACTTTGCTATAGAACACAAAAAGAAGCCCAGTGAATGCTGGAGAACATTCTTTGGTCAGATGTAGATAAATGAGTTGTGCTCAGATGGAGTCCAGCATGTTTGGTGTGAACCTGACCAGGACTACCACAGTGGATGCATAGTCCTGACAGTGAAGCACGGAGGTGGAAGTATCATGACATGGAGCTGAATGAGAGGAAAAGGTGTTGATGACATTTATAGACGAATGTCTGAGGATAAACCAAAATACTGGCTGACAGGATGGTTGTAGAAGAGGAATATTCCAGCAGGAGGACCATCCAAAGAACTAAATCATGCTTGTGAGCTTGTAAAGAAGTGGAAACTACGACCTGTACATGCATGTGGCATGACCTATATACAATCGAACATGCTTGGGGTATTATGAGGAGTTAATGTAGTGCAAAACAACCCCTTTAGCTAAAAGAACAGAGCATATCTTCAAAAACTGAAGAAGAGGATTGAGTCTGACCTCAAACATGAGGGTGAACGCACCAAATATTAGAAAAAATCTGATTTCTCAGTAATGAAAGGTGTGCAGACTTTTGTTGCAGTGAGTTTCTACTGTGTGTTTTTAATATATTAAACCTATTTTTTTATTTTTTTTTTACATCAGCACAAATTCTCTACTGTTCAACTTCAAAGTAATGCAGTTACTGTAAGGTACTGAGGGTTTTTAAACATCAGCTAACTTCCACTCTGCCTCTTTCTTTTTTTTTTACCTCCTTGTCCTTCCTCATTCTCCCACTCTCCATCGCTCTGTCCCAGTGTGAAATTCCCAGAGTTGATCTAATCCAGAGCCCGCCTGGAGTAATGTTAGTCTTCCAGTCCAGTGAGCTGCCCATTCCGGTTGGGAATGTTGCCCGGTCGCTGTGGGAATCCCTGTACAGTTGTTGGCGTGTGCGCCCATTTCTCCGTGCCCGGTGCACTTTGTGTTTTTGTGCGTGGCTATACGGACCTTTGCGTGCATTGTTTGGCAGTTGAATTCGTACAGCTTCGTGTGTTGGTGTGTCCTGACATGCGTGTCTGAGACGTCTGTCCCAGTTCCCATCCCAGTGTTATCTGCAGGGGGCTTGTTGTGCCGTCCTCGGCTCATCTAACACACACTTTTTTTCTTTTTTTTTTCCAGGGGAAACTGGCTTGCAAGGCTGTCTAATGAAATACCTCCCAATCTCACAGCCTTGATTAAATTTTGGCGTGAAAGGAGGGATGGGAAAAAAAATTAAAACTGGAATAAAAAAAAGAGCTCCATCCGTCTCGAATGAATTCTTAAATGCCATCACTGTTCCGGTGCGAGACAGGGAGTAATTTGCTGCGTTATTACCAGAGTGAAGGCTGATGACTTTTTTTATATGCTAATTATCCTGCTGTCATTAATTAGAAATACCACAGATAATTGTTCAGTGAGAAAATGCTAATGTAGTCTTGACCTTCTGACAGTATTCCCTGATCAGCCTATCGGAGCTGAAAATAATCAAAATATTTGAAATCACCTGGATTATGCACGCTGGGAGACGCATCCAGCACACACTCTGGACTTTACACACTAGATTTAAAGCATTATATCCTACTGAGACCTATATATTAATGCTGGTTTTGCCTTAATGATACAGAAATGTAATCGTACTAACAACCAGATTTTGAAGATATTTAAATCTGTTCTGTTTTCCACTAAATTTAACCATATTGGGCAACATTTTGGCGATAAATCCTTTTGGAAAGCTTGTGTTTGCTTACAAATACCAGCTAATTCCTCCTCCTTGTCTAAAATTAACTCACATTATGTGAAAACAAGCTAAATTTGCTGCAACATGAGAAATCATGGGATCCATTCATCATCTCTGTGTTCACCACATGGACTCCTACAGTTTAAAGTCCCCTCCATTATACTAAAGATAAATTAGCTAAGATTCATCCTAATGCTAACGCCATGTGTTCTAGGTGTAAAAATCAAGTCTTAGTGGATGCTGAAGAGATTAACCTTCCAAAATATACATTAAATGCATCTTTGATTGGGAGATAAATGATTTTTTTTTAAGTGGAAACATAAAATACCTACTAGATTAGAGATCGAATGCAGGTTTTGTAGAAAGTTCAGTACACTCTGGATGAATTCTTTAAGGCCTGATGATTGCAAACTGGATATAAAATCTAGCGGATGATTGTGCTGAAATGAACAGCAGGTTTGATAGATCGTATATCTTTTCTAACTCCTCGTTTTTGCTCCCGTCACATTTTAGCTCACTGTGAACACATTATTTTACTGCAATATAAAGTCCTGCACATTTGTGGAAACAGAACAGCCTTTTTTCATTTGTATTTTTAGGTTGCAGCTGAGTCACTCATGGCTTCATGGTTGCACTGAGGAATGCAGAATTTTCTGTTTTTTGCAGAATCTGGTTGAGCAAACAGTTTATTTTTGGCAATTTTTAGAAGACTAAAGTGATTTTGATCAAATGTCACGACTTGCCAGACAGGCACGTTATAAGCGATTAGTTCAAGGACTGTCAGAAAGGTAAAAATCTTCAATTTTTTACAGCTTTTTTTGCAGTTTCATCCTTGGATGCATCGTGTAATTTTGGCTTTTTTTTTTTTTTTTAAACGCAAAGGTTGGAGTTCAGAGGGTTCAGATGAAAAAAACCCTTTTCTCTAAAGTACAAAGAGTTCCACCTACAAAGATGCACACACGTCCTCTCTTTCCCCTAATTTTTTTCCTTCCTCCGCCTCTCATCCTATTCCTTAACCAAAACTAATCCCGACTAAATTTCAGGATCTCCCGTCTCCTTGTCTCTTCCTCCCCCTCTTCGACTCCGACCTCTTTCTTCCTTCAGTCTTCTGTCATTCCTGAAGTGGCACTAATCCCCCCTTCTCTCTGTCTCCTCAGCTCTCTCCTCCCTTCCTCATTTTTTATGATCTTTCGCTACTGGAGCAAAACTAATCTCGGCAGCAGTCTCTTTGCGCCGCCGCTGCTTCCACCTCCTTTTCCCCGTGTTTCCTCTGTCTCTTTGTTGTGTCTCCGTACGGCCCTTCGCCTCCTCTCCATCTCCGTCGCGGCCACGCTGCGTTGGGACGAGGAGGCCGGAGAGAGGAGTTGGACGGACGAGGTGGGCGGTTTAACCAAAGCTGCTCCCCGTGGTAACACCTCACCTGCTTTAGTTTGGCCTTTTATCTGACAGGTGAAGCTCTGGTGAAGTGTGTGGCCGCAGGTGACGGCAGCTCCTGTCCTTCAGCGACGGCTCTTATCTAAACTTCAAGCCCTTCTCCTTCCTCCTCTCCATCCCACTTTCTTCTTTCTGCCCCTCCCGTCTGACTAAAAGGTGTTTCCACGTGGGGGATGCCCCGTCGTGGGTGTTTTTGGATTAATTACCTCTGAAGGACGGGGCAGTGACAGTCCGTCAGGTGACGTCGTCATTGCAGCAAGGTCACCTCTCTCCGCTGTGTGAATGTGTGTGTTTATCGCCTTAATTTAACTGCTAATGACGTCCACCACCACCACCACCCGAACCCTCTGGGTTTTTTTGCTTTTTTTTTTTTTTTTTTTTCCCGCCCTGAGCTGCTGCTGCTGCTGCTGAAAGGTGCTTTAGCTGCTGTTGCATCAGAAAACAGAATCAGCAGACTGGTGTGATGTGAAATCCGTGGCGCCCCGCAGCCTCCTATTGCATCGCTCGCCCCTCGCTCCATCCTTACCTTTTCTTTTCTCTTCTCTCTCTCTCTCTCCTCTCTACGCTGGAACTTGTCCTTAAAACTCGTCCTGTTGTGTTTATCTCTCTTGTTCTGCCTCTCTGCCTTCCTTCTCTTCCTCCAGCCGTCCTACTGTGAGAAACCATTACAGACCGACTTCCCTCTCTCTCTAATTGATTCCCTTTCTCTCTTCCCTCCTTTTTTCCCGTCGTCCTCCCGCTGTGAGCAGTCCATTACCTTCATTTTCAGTTTGCAGAGCTTCGCCATTTTTTTCCCCACTTTCCGTCTCTTTCTCCGACTATTTTTTCTTTTGCATTTCTTACATCACTGCCCTTCCTTTTGCCCCCCTCCTGCTCTCGCCCCCAACAAAAAAAAAAAAAAAAAAAAAAAAACCTTTGTACCCCCTGAACTCGACAGGACAAAACTGGACCGGCGCTCGCTGCTCTTTCAGATTCGAAAAATTTCAGCGTTTTCGCGTCGTTCGGTTTCGTCCGATTCGTAAATTTTCACGGTGCTTTTTTTTTTGTTGTTGCTACAAACGGTTAGCATTAGCTGCTGCGTTTTTGTAAAATGGCGGCGTGCAGGAGAGGTGGGATGGTGGAAGGTTGTGTGTCTCTGCAGTGAGGCGTTTTGCACACACACACACACACTCACACACACTCACACACTGGGTGAAATGCGGTTGTGCATGTACAGTTCCACATGCATTTCTGACTGCAGTGCAGAGAGGACACTGTTCCTGCAGTCACGGACACCGTTTCGCGCCGCAGTTCGCCACCACCCAAAAATTAGGACACAAACGAGGACCAAGGTTTCGGCTTTTGTCTTTTTGTTGCACAAATGATGTGATTAAAGGCGGATCAAAACACACACATCACACACACACCGGTAAACACAAGGCATCTAACACGAATTTTCACTCTGCAAACCGCGGCGCTGAGTCACACACTCGCTGTTCGATTCCGAACGCTTTAAATTTAAAAACAATTCAACACAACGGAAATATTATGAATAATTTCTATAAATATGTTCAGTTTATCCAGATGTATGAAGCACAGTCAGCCACAGTCCTGGATGTCTTTTATGCTTCTTTTACTGCAATAACGCTGCAAATATCGTTTCATTAAATTGCCGCCAACTTAGAAAATAAACGTCAAATATTTTTATAATCACTGATGAATTTTTGGAGAAAAAAAATCTAATTTAAACGTAAATATTTCCTGATTTCGCTCCTCCTCTGTGACAGTAAACTAAACATAATACAGACACTTGTCATCTTGGAATGTAGGAAACACTGGTAATTTTCAGTCATTTCTGACATTTTATAGACAAAACAATTAAGTGAATAAACTAGAAAATAATCATCATTTACAGCCGTATTTGTCACCGCAGTATTTTCACAATTAGAGCCGAAAGGATTAAATAATTAATCAGTGAGTCGCTCAGAGAGCTGCAACAATTAGACAATTAGTCGTCAGTTATTGCATTCATCGTCAACTATTTCAATAATCGATGAATCAAATTGAGCAATTTTAATTAATTTATAATTTCTAACATGAATTTTCTGGTTTCTTTCCTCCACTATGACAGTAAACTGAATATCTTAACATTGTGGACAAAACAAGACATTATTTGTCACCTTTGGGAAACAATTTTCACCGTTTTCTGACAATTTAGAGCCCAAACAGCGAATCAAGTAATCCAGAAAATAATCGACAACGGAAAAAATCATCAGTTTCCTGGTCACTAATAAGTAAATATTCTTCAGTCGGTGCATTTAAATGCAGAAGTGCAGAGTTTTCAAATACAAAAAAAGGAACTTGAGGTTATTTTTGTGTTTTTTAAAATTTTTGTACATTTTATTTCATTCAAGTACGATATCACTGTTTAAAACAGGAACTGATTAGCTGTTTTTCTTTGCTTTAATTCTTCCTACAAACACTAAAAATATATTGTTTAGCGCCAAAAATGTGACATGCACATGTGAAACAGTCACATTGTGTTTTCTGCTATGTAAAATATGACAACTTAACTCAAACACAGCATACAAACAGCTTCATTTACTGCTTGTGCAACAAAAAAATTAACACGGTTCTCATTTTCCATGATTTATTGTCTGATAAATCATCATTTGTTGTAATTTAAGGGTTGTTAGATACACGACTTTCTTTATTAAGACTTTATTTAAAACACACACATGCAGGCTCCACGTGTGCACAGTAAAACGAGAAAGAATTACTGCAAAGGAAAGAAATCAGTTTGATTGTTTAAATCAGCTGCACACATTTCTGCATGACGAGTGTAATGCCAGATCTGCAAAAAAACGATTCTGGATGCATTTGCTAGTTGCCTGCTCTCTAATTAGTAAATATTCTCCGGTTGGTGCATTTAAATGCTGTTCGGTTGCAGAAATGCAGCATTTTCAGTAAAAAAGCAAGGAACTTAAGATAATTTTCTTGTTTTTTTAATTTTTGTACATTTTATTTCATGCAAGCGCGATATCGCTGTATAAAATTGGAACAGTTTAGCTTTTTTTCTTCGCTTTAATGCTCCCTACAAACACTTTAGGGCTGTAAAATATATAGTTCCAGCATCAATATTGCCACTTGCATGTGTGCAATATTCATATTTTGTTTTCTGCAGTGTAAAATAAGAGAAACTAAGTCAAACGCGTCACATGTAAACAGCTTGATTTGCTGCTTTATACAACAATAAACTTGCACGGCTCATCGTCTGATAAATCCTCGTTTATTGTAATTTAAGGGTTGTTGGATAAAACTTTATTTAAAACACACACATGCAGGCTCCCAGTGTGCACTGTAAAAAGAGAAAGAAACACTGCAAAGGAAGATTGGTTTGCAGAAAGAAAGCATTGTTTAAATCAGCTGCACAAATCTCCAAAAAACCATTTTGGATGCATTTGCTAGTGCTGCACCACATGCGAAATCTGCCTTTTTTACATTTAATGTAGATGCACTCCCTAGAAATCACCTCAATCTTTCCAGTATGATTAATTTCTAGTAAAACATGAGATATCCGAGTGATAAGTTGAAAATTGCTGCATTTCTTCCCGTGGCGGTGCCAGTTTTTTCGGCTCTAGGCCGCACCTCGCTCCTTATTTAATGCTTCGTTAACCCTTAGCTGTTCGTTAGCCGCACAGAACCTCACAGTAATTTATCGTCTCGTGTCTCGTGGAGCGACACGTCGTCTCGGCTCGGGGGCGGGAGGCGGTTGTCGTCGTCGATATGCGTGTTTGTGTTGCGGTTGAGTCAGAGGTGGCTTCAAGGCCGCCGCTCGCTTTAATAGCACCTGCGCAGCGTCGTCCTCCCGCTTCTACCTTCCGAGGGGTTTTAAGGGTTTTTCCAGCCTCTACCTGTGCTCCCTTCTGCCCCTCCTCGCCCCGCCATCGCGCCATCCCTCCATTCTTCCCTCCATTATTTCCTTTTAGTCCCCCTCCTGCTGAGAAAGTGACGCCCAGACGCAAACACCCCCTCGTCCCGGCTCCCTCTCTTCCCTCCCTTCCCTCTCTCTTGTCTGACCTTGTTTCAATCTTTCCTCTGCCGTACTTTCTCACTCGCTGCCGTCCCTTTCATCTTCTGTCCACTTCGTGGTTTCGCTCTGTCATTTTGAATTTTCTCCAGTTTTTTTTTCTCCCCCGTCTTTTTCATTTCCTGTATCCCCACCGCCACCGCCGCCTCCTTCTGTACCATCTCGATCATTCTTACGCTCTCTAATTTACATAACACTATCTTTTCCTGTTTGCCGTGCTTCTCAGAGCTCTTTTTTTATCCGACCTTTAGGGGAATTTGCATAGGGGGACATATTTAGGGTTGCGCAGCCAAGTCAGTACTCATTTTTCACGGCGTTAGTCTTTGAGTAATGGTAAATACCTTCCCCTGGTCATTTGTCTGTTTCTTGCTCCTTTTGTTCCACAAAGCAGCAGCAGCTTTATTGAGGAAGCAAAGCACGCGAAAATGACTAATCAGCAACTTGTTTCTTTGCCTCAACTTTATCTAAATCTCCTTTTCTCTCTCTCTCTCTTCTCTCGCCTTATTACAGCATCAGAAGGTTCAAAACAAATACAAGGTGAGATCCAACGTCTTCAACTCAACGCGTTTTTCAAGTGTGATCATCTTTTGCATGCCTACGTGTCGCTGATTGCGTCTTTTCGGGTGAAAATCGAGTTGAAACGTGCTTCAGCGGCAACAGAAATGAGTCAGAACGATTGTTGAAGGTCTCGTTCCAAATAAATGAGCAATCGTGTGCTGAACTCCTCTGAGGTTTGGTGTAATTCAGCCACTAAGGCACCAGTGATTTGGGGGGATAAGATGTAGAACAAGATCAGTGCTCCAGTTTGTCCTAAAAGTGTTGGATGGGATTTGATTTTAAGGCTCCGATTAACCGTCTGAACCCAAAAACCCAGCGGCAGGTTTGAAAAGGAAAGTTATAGTTTATAAAATCAGTGCAATTACAACATTTTTCTGAATTAGAATAGAAGTAATCACCAAGTTTTCTACTTTCTGACTGTCCCTGAAGGAGTCATTTGTGATGTGTGATTAAATCT
The DNA here is from genome assembly GCA_027123335.1 of Amphiprion clarkii. Classification (NCBI taxonomy): domain Eukaryota; kingdom Metazoa; phylum Chordata; class Actinopteri; family Pomacentridae; genus Amphiprion; species Amphiprion clarkii. The sequence goes on from CM049573.1 coordinate 3,898,412, forward strand.
GAAAAAATGACTAAATTTAAGCTTTAAAATCTATGATTTCATCAATAAAAGTCGCTAGTGGTTTGGGGAAAATATATCACCAAAACTGCACCATTAAGCAGCTTCAGAAACTTAAAAGACTGTAAAGAATCATCAGATTTTCAATTTTCCAAGGGTACTTGAACTAATCATGAGTGGCTGTGGCTTTATTATAACTCCAAAACTGGCCGGTGTGTTTAAAGGCGTTATCTTTGTAAAAATCGCTGAAATTACAAAGTTTATCCTAAAATAAACTGTAAAAACAGAGAGCATCGTCAGATTTCCAACGATCCTTGAACTAGTCATGTGCAGTGTGCTGTTGCATGAGAAAAAATAACCAAAACTAAGATCAAAATTGGCATATTTCAAGAGTTTTATGCAATGATCACTTAATTTTAACCCTCCAAACCACAAAACCTGTCAATGGGTTTGACAGGTATGTTGTCTTTTTTTAAAAGATGCCAAAATTACACGATTTATAATGAAAAGAAACAGTAAAAACACCGAGAATCGTCCGATTTTGTACTTTCCAACAGTACTTGAACGAATCATGTGCTGCTCTATCAGAAAAATTAAACAAATCTAAGCTTAAAACTGGCATATTTTGATATTTTTGATCAAAATCATTTTATTCTACATGACTCATTTAAAAATGTTGCCAAATATCAACCGTTTGCACCAGATTCTGTAAGAACCAAATATTCTGCACTTGAACTATGAAGCCATTAGTGACTCAAATTGTGACCAAAATTCAGGAACAGCTTGAGTTATTTTGAACTATTCTTGACTCATTTTGGACATTTTTTGTTGCTTTAGTCCAATTTTGAGTCATTTTGGGCAAATTTCAAATAGTTTCAGACTATTTCAGACTGAAAACCAAAGCTACTGGATGAATCAAATAAAGTCATCATGGCTCAGAAACAGTGAACAGAGGAGCAAGTTGTTGGAGATACATTCAGCATGGTGAAACATCTTTCTACTGATGATGAGCAGAGACTGAGATGTGGCTTGAAATTTGTCCAAAATGACTTAAATTCACCTTAATGACAAATGTTATTTAAAATGACAACTTTCCAGATATTTTCAGGTACCTTCAAGTAACTTTGGATTATTTTGAATAATTCTTGACTCATTCTGGACATTTTTTGTTACTTCAGACCACTTTTGAGTCATTTTTAACAAGTTTCAAATAGTTTTGGACTATTTCAGACTAAAAAAATCAAACCTACTGCATCAATAAAATAAATGCAGCGTGGCTCAAAAACAATAAACGGAAGAACAAGCTGTTGGAAGATGCATTCAGCATGGTGAAACATCTTTCTACTGATGATGAGCAGAGTAGAGAGAAAAGTTTGTAGAGGCTGTAAAGATGTAAATGGTACAATATCAGTAGTACGTAGGTCTAAATGATCATTTTTTCCAACATTAGTAACACCGTTTGGGGAAGTTTTGCACACGTTGAATCCAGCTTTTTCAATTCTTGTGAAATAAATAATCAAATAAAAGCCATTTCTGACTTCTCTCTCCTTCGTTGTGGTTGTTCTGTTTCCACAGAGGTGCAGGACTTTAGATTGCGGTGAAAAATGAAGCAGAAACACTCAGAAACTTGGGGTTCAGAGGGTTCATTTGGAGGCCGAAGAACTTTGTCGAACTCGTAGCCTTAAAAAAAAAACAGCCTCGGATCAGAGCATATATTCTTTTGACATATATAAATGTCCCTCCTTGTTTCAGAAACCGGTCCTCTCAGCAGTGTGGCCTCCATGACGACAGCCTCCCTGCCCTTCATCTTCATCCTCCTCCTCCTCCTGACCACCTGACCGCCCCGTCCTCCGCCGACCTCCCCATCGAGGGATCCGGACGAAACCTCCGCTCTCGGACAACCAACGCTAAGCTACTGCAGATGACGCCTCGGTGGCTTGTTTACCTGTGAAATTTCCTCCAAAAAGCCCGAGCAGAAACGGGGCCACGGTGACTCAGGGAATCGCAGTGATTCATTTCTTGTTATTTTCCGTCTCCCACCTGTTGTGTAAAGTGCAGAATATTATCCAGTCAGACGACTGGAGTCTCGCTGTGACGCCACCAGAACAATGAGTCTGTCAGGGCTCAAACTTCTCTCACTTCTTCATCTCCGTTGCTCATTTTCTGCTCCTTTTGTTGTTGTTGTTTTTTTAAAAGAAGAAAGCGGCCAAATAAAGTCCTGCAGGGAGTCGGGCTGCAGGTCACTCGCTGAGGCTTTTCCTGACACGCTTTGCAAAAAAAAGACCGACTCCCTTTTCTGCCTCATCTACATCCGAGCAAAGATAAATGTGTTCTACTTTTGCAACTAATTAGATTTTGAATCTGAAGGCGCTTTTTTTTTTTTTTTTGAGGAGGAGGAAAATGGGGGGAACTTTGTGGAGGAGTGATGCTGGGCTGCTGCGCCCCCTGCTGGGATCAAACTGGTTGTACTGGAGCTGAACTGGATTGTGGGCTAAAACCAGTAAACGGACTCTAGGTTCTGGTTCTGTTTGGCGAAAACAGAATAAAGTGCAGAACAAAAAGGGGTTTATGGGTACATGTTGAATCATGATTCTCCAGGTGTGCAAATATGCACTCAAGCTTTTTTTTTTTTTTAATTTTTAGATTCTTCGACGTTAGTTGTTGCTGTATAGTTAATATATTCTGCAAAAATAAGATATATTAACTATATAATTCCATTTTTTTAGTAAAAACTGGTCTCTTTTATTTAATTATTGCAAAAAAACAGACAAAAATGACCTTTTTTTATAAACAATCAATGATTTATTTTATGTGTATATAAATGTGTGTTTGTATCTCAATTTGTTTAATTTTTCCCCACTTTTTAAAAAAAGAAAATAACCAGAATTGATTTTTAAACAACACCACAATAAATTTAATTGTTCATTTATTTTTCTAAATAAAAAAAATAGAGAGAATTAACATACAGTACGATTGCATTTTTCCTTGCAAATGAATGAAGTTTGTGTATTTAAAAGAATTATTTCCCCACAAAATTTAGGCTAATTGTACAGTTTGTTCAAGCTTTTTTTTTTTTAAACACATTGTTAGCACTTAATATATATTTTTCCTGTCAAAATTGCTGTAAATCACACCTGTCATGTTTTTTTTTTCCCAAAATGGGTGATAAAAAGAAAGTTTTTTGTATAATAATTCCGTTCGGTGATGTAGTTTTTGTTTGTTTCTAGTAGGATTTCGTGGTTAATGTCCTGCTTTCACATTTTAGTGAAGAATGTAGCTTCTTCTGTGAAGAGCCAAACTGCAACCTGAGCCTTTTTTACGCGGCAAAATAAATACGTTCTCCTTTGATTATCATTTATCTGTCGAGTGTATTGATGTTTTCTGCCACACACACACACGCACACACACGCACACACACACACACACACACACACACACACACACACACACACACACACACACACACACACACACACACACACACACACACAGGGTGTAATACACAGGAGATAAGGAGGCATCGGGGATTTCAGATGACCTTGTGGTGTGAGAGGCCGTTGTAATGTGAGGAACCTGGTGGAATATCGAGCCGAGTTTTTATCTAAAGCCTGAAAAGACTTCGGAGACCTCAACAGACTGGTGGTATTAACAGACTCCGCGGCTATTTTCAGTCAACACGTTTGTGATTTTGAGCCCTTAAAAGAAGCGTTTTAAGTATAGACGTGTACTATCAGCTGTAAATGCATTTCCATTTATATAGGCTGTAATGTAGAACGTCTTGTGAAGCCCGAGAGGCAATTTCCTGGATAATAGGCCTAATGCTGCTATTTCATGCTTTATGATCTCCTCTGATGACATGTTTGTCGCTGTCGATGCATGTTGTTGTGAGGCGGCTTTGATTTTGACCTTCACATGCAGATTTTTAAAGCATTCTTTCGCCAACAGCTTTCAAAAAGAGGACTAAAGCTCCAATGCAACAGTTTGATACCGAGTTTTTATTTATCTTTGATTCCAGGAAGTGGAAAAAAATCAGATCACAGATTCTATTTTTTCTGTATGTTTTTTTGCAGCACATCTTCATAATTGCAGACAGATGTTGGATAAAGTTTTCTTGGAGCGATCATAAACAATTTCTGCAGCGACGGATTTACCCACCACCGGTCTGACAGACAAAAGAAAATATAGCATCGAGCAGAACTGACACGGTAATTACAGCGTAGGAAGTTCCAGCGCGGCTTATCGTGTTGTCACAAGTTGTCGGTGTTGATTGCATCTTCAGAAAAACAAAACATCGACTCTCAGTGGGAACAAACAGCTCATTTTCCTTCAGCACTGTAGTTTTTTGCATTTGTTTTTATCAGGGATGGGAGTTTAACCCTCATGTCGTCCTGCGGGTCAAATTAACCCGGTTTAAAGTTTGAAAATGTGGAAAAAACTTCTGATGTCCACATTTTCAACATTTTTGGGAAATCTTTGAACAGTTTTTGGTGGAAAAAAAGAAATTGTAAAAAAGTTTCTAAAGAAAATTCACAAAAAAATTGCTGAATTTTGGTTGATTTTTATGTGAATGTTCTTAAAGAAAATATTTGAAGTTTTACTAATATATATGTAATCACTTTGGACATTTTTAGGATTTTTTTGGAAGATTTTTACTCATTTTCTGAAAATATTTACAAGAATTTTCTTGCTAAGGGAAACTTTTAAGGAATTATTGCAATTTTCTTCCTGAAGGTTTAGCAAATTTTCAGAAATTTGGGGATTTTTTTTGCAAATTTTTTTGGATTTTTTTCAGACAAGGTGCCGATAAATTATGTCTTGACCACTTTTCAAGAGACTGAAAGTGCTTGAGTTTACAAAAAGTCTTAAAATGTTGAATATAATCGCTATAATTGCACTTTGAGTTTGCAGTAATCTGTGTGTAGTAGACAGACGAAAAAACTAAACATTTTTGTTGTTGAAGTTCACGTATATATCTATTGTTCGATTCAGTCATCAACCAAAATCTATTTGAACTGAAAAACTTTGCTTATTGTATCAAACATTGCTATTTGACAAAAATGTGATCATCGCAGTTATTTAATTACCACACCTCTAATTAATTAAATAATTATTTTTAATCGCGTCCCACCACAAATTTTTATGTTTTACATTTTATTTGCAACATATTTTAACAAAATTCAAAGATAAATGTGCAACTGAAATGCGGGTGCAGTTGAAAATGGTTGTGTATTCCCGTCATGTCTCAGACACATGGCCCTGTAACCTTCTTCCTGAATTTTGGGAGAATGTTTTCCACAGATAAGCGTCTCTCAGCTCTTAGCAGCAGCAACAATCGGACCAGTGTGTATTTCACACTCAGAACCAAGGTGAGCCGAGGTGAGGAGGCTTCCCTGCTGCACCAGGTGTCCTTGAGCGTGTTTCAACATTCACAGTTTCACTGGTTATCTTTGGTTTATTTTTATTTTTACTAAAGTCAAGGCATCCATAAGAAATGGGACCGTTTTACCCGCTGGGAGGTGAAGCTGTTCAAGGCCAAGCTGCTTTTCTTTAAACATGCTGACCTTCACTGTGCAGAGTGATGCATGTGCAAACTGTTGTCACACTCTTCTGCTGAAAGTCACCAAAATCACACCAATTATCTGAGTCAGAAACTGTAAAAACAGGAAGAACCTTGCAACAGTCCTTTGAAGTGATCACACATGACGGTTCCATGAGGTAATATGAACCAAAACTGAGCTTGAAATTATCACATTTCATGAAAATCCCTTTGTCTCATTTAAAATTTTGCCAAAAATAGACAGTTTGCTCGAACCAGATTCTGTAAAAAACTAAAAATTCTGAGTTGCTTGTTGCAACCAAGAAGCCATGATTGACTCAGCTGTGACCAACAGTGAAGCAGAAAAAATTCTGAGAGTTTTCAGGTGAACTGCAGGCAGTGTTTACACAGAGCGGACAGAAAGGAGACTAAAAGGAAAATAAAACACACAACTTGATCAATAAAAGTATTTTTTGCATCACTGCAGTACCTTTATATGTATATGACTGAAGTTCTGGAATAGCCACAGTCTGTAGCGATTGACTCTGCAGAAAGTTGGCCACCTCTTGGCACTATGCTCCTCAGCATCCACTGACCCCGCTCCGTCAGTTTACGTGGCCTACCACTAGGTGGCTGAGTTGCTGTCGTTCCCACACACTTCCACTTTCTGATAATACAGCTGACAGTTGACTGTGGAATATTTAGGAGCGAGGAAATGTCACGACTGGATTTGTTGCACAGGTGGCATCCTATCACAGTTCCACGCTGGAATTCACTGAGCTCCTGAGAGCGAGCCATTCTTTCACAAATGTTTGTAAAAGCAGTCTGCAGCCTAGGTGCTGGATTTTATACACCTGTGGCCATGGAAGTGATTGGAACACCTGATTCTGATTATTTGGATGGGTGAGCCAATACTTTTGGTAATATAGTGAACATTCAGCATGGTGAAACATCTTTCTACTGATGATGAGCAGAGTAGAGAGAACAAGTCTAGAGAGGCTGGAAACATGGAAATAGTTAAATATCTGTAGTATGTGGAGACAAAACGACCACAAAGAGACACAGAAATACAAAGACGAGACACACAAAAGGACAAAAACGTGATAAAATCACAAAAAAGAGACAAAACAACACAAATGAGATGCAAAAGACACAAAACTGAGATGATAAGAGGAAAATCAAACACAGTGGATCAATAAAATATATGTAGGCATAAAAGCAGTGCACAGAGGAACAAGTTGTTGTAGATACATAGAGCATGGTGAAACATCTTTCTACATATCTCTAGTATGTAGGCTTAAGTCGCCTTTTTTTCCAACATTGGTAACACTTGGGGGGAAGTTGGAAAAGTTTTGCACATGTTGACTCGAGGTTTTTTAAATTTTTGCAAAAATAAATAATTAAATAGAAGACATTTCTGAGTTTTCTCTGCTGCTTCATGGTTGCTCTGTTTCCATACAGGTGCAGGACTTAGAAAAACACCCATAAACTGGTGCAACAGGCATCTTACCAGCCCGATGTGGAGACTCGAAGGCTGCATGACACAAATACTGAAAATGATCTTCCACAGCTGCAGGAGACGTCTTATATCCGGTAGTTAAAGTTTTAAAATTAAATTAGCATATTCATTGACTTCGGATTTTCCAATTAGAGGGGAAGCATAGATGTCATTTTAGGAATTTCTAATCAAGTAATTGAAGTGTTTTACAGAAAAAAGAAAACTCAAATTTACATTTACAGCAGAGGATTTTCCATCAATTCCCCAAACATGCATGAAGGAGATCTTTGAATCGTGTCGCGATGCTGAACTCACTGCAGTTATTTAAAGTGATGTTTCACTACTTTTTGAAAGGTTTCTTCACAGAGATGTGTTCATAAATCTCATCCAGAGCCGGTTGGAGATTTCCCGCCAAAAAAAACCCCAACCCCTGAAGCTCCAGCGATCTTTCCAGCTCACCAAACTGCGGTAATCTTCGGTTGTCATCTCGGCCTCCACATCTTCCAAACAGAATCGCCTTTTGCATCAGTAAAAATGTGTTTGAAATCTCCTGACCTCTTAGTCTCAGCACTTTGCATCTGCCAGCATGTGGAGCTTTTCTGGGAGGAAGAAGAAGAAGAAGACGTGGAAGCTCCCCGTAGAGGAAAAGCATTATTTACTCCTCAAGGTGACGTCTGGATACCAAAGTCCTGCAAAAGAGCTCTTAATAACATCAGAGCCGAGCACTTTGTTCGAGTCTCCGCCAATCACACAAATGTCTCTTGACATCTCTTGCACATATTGCGTTTAGTGTTTCGATACTTGCTAATCAGATGCAGTGTATATTTCCCAGGGCGACCACCGGACCCTTTATGCAGTGGAGAGTAAAAGACTTAAGACGCTAAATCTGTGAAGTGGGTTATAACAAGCCGACCGTCCACTTAGATTCTTCTAAATCTGATTCAAGGATTTCCTCCCTTTTTATTCCGAGAGGTTTCACTTCACTCATTTTCCCGGAAACGCATCCAGGAGGGCTTTCAACAGCCCTCGGAGCTCAGTTACGCAGCACTTTTCCTCACAAACGCCAAAGTTTAGGCGCCTAAATTTGCCGCAGATTACATATATTTGAAGCGAAGCGGTTACTGTTGCTGGTAATTTCATGAACTTATAAAACAGAACAACGTTTCTGGATTTACTTAGTAGTTGTTTGGCTTCTAACATGTCAGAAAATGGCGAAAAATGGCAATCAGTGTTTCCCCAACATGACAAATGTGTTCTTTTGTCCAAAGACATTCAATTTAGTACCATTGAAACCAGAAAATATTCACATTTATGGAGCTGAAACAACTGAATTTAGACTGTTTTCCTTGAAAACTATCTCAAAATGAATAATCAACCAGTTGTTGGGTCTACAAAATGTCACAAAATGTCTTGTTTTGTCCAAAGATATTCAGTTTACTGTCATTGAAACCAGAAACTATTCATATTCCAGAAGCTGAAATAACAGACTTTATACTTGTTTCCTTAAAAACTGTCTCAAAATGCACAATCAGTCTACAAAGTGTCACAAAATGTTTGTTTTACCCAAAGATATTCACTTTAGTGTCATAGAGGAGGAAAGAAAAAGAAAACATCATCTAAATCATTTAAGAAGCTGAAATAACAGAATTTAGACTGTTTTCCTTGAAAACTGTCTCAAAATGAATAATTGACTAGCTTTTTGGTTGACAAAATGTCACAAAATGTCTTATTTTGTCCAAATATATTCAGTTTACTGTCAGAGAAGAGGAAAGAAAACAAAAAATATTCAATTTAAGAAGCTGAAATAACAAACATTTGACTTGTTTGCTTAAAAACTGTGTCAAAATTTACAGACCAAACAAGCTGTTTGGTAAATATTCACATTTAAGAAGAGGAAATAACAGAATTTAGACTGCTTCTTTTTCTATCCCTCGTTGTTCTCCATTGAAACAACCTGTTGACTGAAGCAGCTGAAAACCATTGTTTTATTTTGTGCAGAAGAAGAGTCAAATGATTCGTTAAACGTTTTATGTGAAGAGAGTTTGAAGCAGAAAGTCCGAGTTGACGAAGAAAGTTGAAAACCGCCTTTGTGATTCCCGTTAATTCTGACTGAGGTTTTACTTTTTGTCGAGCTGAATTACACAAAGAAAACCTAGATATCTTGAACCCTGTGGTCGCAGCTCACCTGATCATCAGGTAGATCAGCTGCAGCTGAAGTCGAGCTCAGCTGAAGGCTGTTGGCCATCAGTCCAGCTGGGAGACTATATAAAGAGCAGGTTTTGACCCTCATCTCTGGTGGGGAGGGTGGCTTTCTTTGTCCGAATGTGAGAATCAAGTTATTCTTTGTTTTTATTTCCAAACAACCCCTTAAGAAGCTCCCACGAGTCGTGTTTTGGGTCATAATGTTTAGTTGTTCTGTCCTTTATTGATAGATTCAGTGGGCGGTAGTTGGGGAAAATCTTACAACCCCATGCTGAGTGTTAGTTTCCCCATTTACGACCTCCGATATCTTGCATTGTGTTCGGGGGGAGGAAACATCAGTCAGTCGGGACACTAAAAAGAAGCCGACTTCTACGACAAGATAATGATCCAATGCAGATCTAAAAATCAGTGAGAAAGCTGTTAGTGGCCTTCACAGTTCTCCGAGTTGAAAATCATGAACCCTCATGTGGTCTTAACATCCTGTACACTCCCCTGAGCCTCTAAAATAAAGCAGCCTCATTGAATTTCCAATCCAAAATCTATTTTTCACACACGCTTCACACACTTTGTGGATGTCTGGATTTTCCCTCTGCAAAAAGATCGTATTTAATGAGCGGACACTACTCGTTTTTATTGCATCACACATGTTGGAATGGTTTTCTTTCCTAAAGTGGATGTTTGTCACCACTGCTATTGTTGCTAAAGGTACTGCATAGGTGTAGCAAGAGATACGAGTACGTGTATATCCTAGGAAATGTGCAGAAAGTAGCTTTAAATAAATTTTTTGAAGGGGAAACAACAACAACAACAGTGTACTGTATACTGTACAATGAAATTCAACAACAAAATGCTCGTCTTCTCACATCTTTTGAATCATTGCTCCCACCCCCAAGGTGCATAACCTACAACAATATAACAATAAAATAGAATATAATAGATGCAATACAAAAGAAGACAAGCACTTGGACAGCACAGTCCTCCGCCAAAGGTGTCCATTCCCCTATATGGTGTTGTCAGAAATGCAGCATTTGTTCATTAGTTATTGATGATCAGAAATCACGGCAACATAGAATGTGTCCATTTAATATAGATGTACCCACAAACAAAACGACCTTGCACTGAGCACAGGCGTGCGTTCTGCATGTGTACGTTATGTACGGATACCGAATCACGTGACCTAAATATGTAGCGTCCAGCGGGAATTGATGGGACTCAGAAACACCCCCACAATTTAATCAGTTGTTCCTTTGATCACTTCTGATAAGTACCGAAAAGTCCGCAGTGGTGGATTTGTAGCAGGATCACAATCATGTGATCGTCAGCAGGCTCAGTTCACTTGTTGTCATGGTTACAGTGACGCCGTGCCGCTATCTTGCAATGATACAGAAATCTTTAACCAATCCATGGATCCAGACTATAAGCCACATCACTGCCAAAATCTAATCACTTGGTCCTTGTGTCATTTCTGACCTTCCCTGAAAATTTCATCCAAATCCGTTGGTCCGTTTCTGAGTAATGTTGCTAACAGACAGAGTAACAGACGGACAGACAAACCAACGCTGATGGTCGCATAACTAACTCTACGTTCCTTGGTGGAGTAAATATGAAGAACATATTAAACATTAAGAAGCAAACTGCAATGAAGACGGAGTTAAAACTCTTAAATCCAGAATAAAAACACACTCAATTGGCTGCAAATAGCGTTTTGAAACTGTGATATCTGCCAAAGCAGGTTTACTGTGTACTGAAATGTATATTTTTGTGCACATATGGCACTAAAACAGCAGGAGCCATACTGTCTTATAACAGAGAATTCAGCTTTGTGTGTTTTACCATAATTAAAGTATGAATGATCACTGTACAGGCAGACAAATTCTGACGCTTTAATGCTCACTGTTTAAAAGTTTAAGTCAGATACTGACAAAAGGCAGATAAAAACTTACACTTTTCTAACTTTTTTCTAATCATTTATCAAATTACAGATTCAAAACGTCACCTAAAAAGCACAGACAAGTGAATAATTTCAAATAAATGAGTTGACTGAAATATCACATTTGCATTTATACGCTCATTACTGAGGACGCCTCATCGCAGCACACCCAGATTTGGAGAAATCTCAACACTATTTGATTTTAAAAATATATATATATATATCCTTTCCAATATTATCTTTTGTTAGAGGCATAAAAAACAAGTTCTCGAGTGTTCATGTGTGTTTTTTTTGTGCGTCTCTGAGGATCATCGCTGAATAATTTTGCAGCCCGGATGCTGTTTAATTTCCAGGTTGTGAATAATGCTCAGGGCTTCTCTTTGCTCTGTGGGTGAGAGCAGTTTGTTTTGTTTGTTCTAAATAAAGTCTAAAATAAATGGGTCTGCTGGTGACGTCCTGTTTTCCACATCCTTCACACGTGTCAGGTAGCCAGTAACGGCGTTATTATTTCCAGTGTGTCGCGCCGACGGTGGAAAATGTGGCTCGACCAGATCGTGACAAAGGAACAAAGAGAGACAAATTAGCTGTTTGGATCCAACACAGTCATGTGACAACATAAGTACAGGTGGAAACTGAAACGGTGCTGACAGATGAAGTTAGACTAGAGTTTCACGTTGTTTTTCCTCCTCGTGTGATTTAGTTCTTTAGATGGTTCTCCTGCTGGAATATTCCTCTTCCTCCAGCTTCTTGTCTGCCAGAATTTTTGTTTTATCCACAGACATTCATCTATAAATGTCCTCAACATCTTTTGCTCTCATTCAGCCCCACATCATCATACTTCCACCTCCGTGCTTCACTGTCAGGACTATGCATTCACTGTGGTAGTCCTGGTCAGGTTCACACCAAACATGCTGGACTCCATCTGAGAACAACAAATTTATCTTTTTCTCTTCTGACCCAAGAATGTGCTCCAAATGTTTGTCAAGTTTAAGTTCCATTTTGTAGTTTTTATGCCAAACAGGAAGTAAGGTTGTTCATCGAAGTTGAAGGTATGAACTGTCCTTCCCACTATCTGAGCTGTCACAGAAACTGTGATTTCCACTGATTAGTCCTTGTTTTTCATTGCTCGTATGTGCAAGAGGTGCACTGTCTGTGGCCTCATTTTAGGAGGAAGACTACTACAGTCCTGATTACTGGTACCACAGCTCGTTCTATACTTCCTAATTACGTCTGTAACTGTGTTTCCATTTATTTTTAGGTGATCTTCCTTTACCCTATTTCATCTTTGTGAATCCTGACAATCATTTTTTTCAGTTCCAAACATGCAGGACTCCATCTGAGTCCAACTAATTTATCGTCACCTGACCAAAGAATGTTTTCCAACATTCATCAGGCTACTTTTCATTTTTAGCTAAGTTTAATTTTTCTTTTTGTGCCAAAAACTGTTTTTCCTGCCCTCTGTCCATAGATGTTGATATTCTGAAGTGTCTGAACTTCACAGAAAGTCTGACTTCCATTGATAACCCCTGAGATAAAGGTCTGAAACAGCTGCTGTCTGTTTTTTACAGCTAGATTGTGAGAGTAGTTCACTGTCTGTGGAGTCATTTTAGGAGGACGACCACTGCAGCCATGATTAGTGGGACTATGACTCCTTCTATACCTCCTGATTACTGCTGCAGATGTATTTCCACTGATTAGACTTAGTTGAGCTTCCTGGATCCTTTACCATCTTTGTGAAGTCTCACAATCAGATTTTCCAGTTCCTCTGCTCAAGTCTTTTCCATGTGGAGCCCTGATGTAGATATAAACAGCTCATAGATCCAAAACTGAGATGGTTCTGCTGTTCACGGCTCATTTTCTAGCCATGCTTGTGCAGTTATGCTGACTGAAAATCACATATGGACTAATTTGCGGCCTCTATTTTTGATACAGTCTTTGTGAAGTATTCGTTTTTGATTGTTTATCAGTGCAATAACTTTAAGTGATGTTGTACGTGGGGTTTACTCATTTGTGTTGCATACTGTAGGTGCATCCTTGGCATCAGAAGTCTTTTGCATGATTGTCCACCATCTCTGGCATTGGCTTGATACACATTTTGACCTCTATTCCTGCTAAATTCCTTCACTTACCAGATATTTAAGGCTTTTTTCAATTCCCCCAAATACATTTTAATGGGATTCAAATCTGGAATGTCTTCTTTCTGATCCGTTCCTCGGTGGATTTGCTCGTTTGCTTTGGATAATTATGCTGTTTAAAGGGCATCCTCTGGTTCAACATTCAGACAGATGGCTTCACATTATCTTCAAGCACTTTCTTTGCTGTGATGCAGAATTCCTCGTAGAATCAGCGACTCTGAGCCGTCCGATCCCCGAGGCAGAGCAGAAACCCCAAACCAGAGCATTTCCAGCTCCGTGCTCCATCGCTGGTGTGATGTTCTTCTTCTCCTGAAACGCTGCCAAACATGTCGACTGTTTTTGCGGCCAAACAGCTCCATCTTTGATTCACATGACCAGAAACTGCTCTTTGACTGGCAAACTGTAGCGAATTTTCCCTGATCATATTTGTACAGTTTCTTTCTCTCTGTCGATGCAGCATTTTGACGCCAACAGCTGGTGTTTGAATTTTAGGGTTCTTGAAGGTTTCTGATTGCGTAAAATGGTCTCATCTTGGTTTTCCTACAAGCAGAATCATTTAGTTGACTGACTTTTGATACAGAAAAGACGAGCTGGAGATCACATGAAGAAGATAAACACAGATCATTGGTATTTTCCTGCCCCATTTGGATATTTTAATTTCATAGATGCATAAAGTTGATCTGAGGAAAAGTCACGAAAGGATTGTCAAGATGTTTAAACATCCAACAATCACCACTTATGCTGCACAAATTTGCATTGAGTCTTTGCTTTTTTGCAGATTATTTCCAGGTTTTACATTTCTGGATTTCAGGGTCTGGTCTTTCTTCTACATGTGTTTCTTTGGAAAAGACTAGAAAAATGTCAATTTAACTTATTTGCTAGATTATATCACACGCATCTGTATTCCAACAGCATTTTCTTGGTTAAATATGTTGAAAAAATCAAAGATTTTCATGGGACACACCTAGTTTTTCACAACTGTATGTCCAAATAACATGAAAACCATTTTTTATTTGGAGTACAACATCCTAATAGCAATTTAATGCTGAAAAGACCAACAAGAAGTCCCCTAAGTAGATAAAACTGTTCTGATAAAAGTCATGGAAGAGGATCCAGCTCTGATCTATAAAAGCAGGAATGAGTCGACTCTGTGTGGGACTTTGTGGAGCTAAACATCTCACCACTGTGGTTAAGTTCCTGCTATTGAGTGCAAATGAGCTCCAGTGGAGTTCATGTGAGCAGAATGTCTCTCATCAGCTCTCGGCTCTGCGGCTGGATCTTCACATTAAAGCCGGTTTGAAAGGCTGAACGTGTCCGGACCTGAGCAGGGGGCCTCGGTTCTGTGTACCGGCCCTGAGAGCTGTGACAAACCTCAGGATTACGAGTCCGGCTTTTATCCCAAACGCAGTCAGTCACACTTGACGTGGCAGCAGGCAAAGCTCTGTCCGCCCGGCTTTCATCCACGTTTAACGTGCGACACTTTGATAGTGAACATCCTATTCCCCGTGTTCTGGTCGGCCGGCTTCACATGCAGATGGAACGCTGATTTGCATAGACTCAAAGGTGTCCGTTCTCTCCTGATGCCTCCTGACGACGCGGCGTCCACTCGGCATCCCTCCCAGGACAGCGGCTGAATCGCTGTCTCACGGTGCTTCAAGTCTCCTGCTCAGGAATTGGATTAGGGATCGTTTTCCTTCACAGCATCTGATGGGAAGTTCACTCCATGTCAAAAAGCTCGTCGCATGTTTCTGCACAAAGTCATGCTGAGTCCACAACAAGATCCACCAGAAAGATCAGCTTTTTATCCTCACTGGTCAAACCACTTAAATAGTCACACTTTAAAAAAAAAAAAAAAAAAAAAACTTTGCTCCTGAGATCACACCATAGTTGCTGCATCACTGTTTTATTATTTGCCAGATTTCAGAAGAACAAAATACGATGTTCATAAATATGCAGTCGAAGACCACGAGAAAAAGTATTTTTATTGATTATCAATGTTCTATTCCTGTTATTATTCCAGTTTGACTTATTACATTGTGCATTTTAAGTCTATTGCCTTCTTGTTTTATCCTAATTGTTGGTATGAAACATTTTGTAAACCCTGGCTTTTGAAAATGCTACTATTATTATATTGTCACGATTTAAAAAAAAAAAAAAAAACAGCAAAATATCAATTTTGGGTTTGTTTTCTGTGTTTTAAATCACATTTACTTGTTCAAATATGCTGAAAAAGTCAATAGTTAACATGAAACGTTCTTATTTTGTCCATGTGATTCATAATTGTTGGTATGAAACACTTGGTAAACCCTTGTTTGTAAAGTTCTATATGCATAGAGCTATTATTATTATTATATTATTACTATTAAGAAAACCACGAAAAGTCAGTTTAATGCATCGTGTTTGTTTCCTGTGTTTCAAACAGCATTTGTTTGTTCAAATAAGTTGCAAAAGTCAATAATTAACATGAAACTTACCTAATTTTTCCATATGATTCATAATTGTTGGTATGAAACTGTGTAAACTCTTGTTATGGAAAGTTCAACATGAATATTATATTATTACTCTTAAAAACCCTGTAAAATGGAAATTTGAAGTGTCACGTGTTTGTTTTCCGTGTTTCAAACAGCATTTGCTTGTTCAAATATGTTGAAAAAGTCCACATTTTACATTATATGCATTTATTTCTTCGCTGTGGGAAAACATCCTAAACAATTGTAGCATTTTAGGAACTAACTTTTACAGAAAAAAATATGAAAAAGAGATCAAATTAAAGCTTTAAACACAAATGTTATTTCCCTGCCAGATTTGGATTTTTTTTTTTTTTTTTTTAATTGTTGCATATAAACACATTTAAAATCCAGTTTAAATGTAGAAAAGGTGGAATCAGTTGATTTTCTGGGACTTTCTGGAGTTGAACATAAGTTTTAAATAACTTATCTGCATACCTTTGGGTCTCTTTAAAGGGTCTCAAGTTTATTCTAAGGGATTGTTTGATGATTAATATGTGAAAAAAGAAGAAAAAACAACTTGCTGCACACATTTGAATTCATTTTTGTGGTGGTTTGTTTTTAATTTTTGCCTTTTTTTGGTGGATCATCGGTGCTTCAAGCCTCCGGAGAGCCACTTAACTTTAAATATCCACATTTATTTTATTCCTATTTTTGCTCCTATTTCATCTCAGATCACACCAAAGTTGCAGCATCACAATTTTATTTGCTCAATTTCAAACAAACCCCATTGTGAGCGGAGCAGCGTGAAGAACAAAATAAGATGTTCATAAATATGCAGTGGAGGACCACAAGGAAAAAAAAAAAAGAAGTATTTCAGTGCAAATAAAGTAGTTTCAGACCCCCGGTAGTCAACACCCATATCCTCCCACTATGTCAGCACACAGACTCAATCTTCCCCGGCCGCAATCAAAACATCATTTTGAAATTCAAAAGAAGGACTGAAGAAGAAATCCAGAGTTGTAATCCTGGGGAAAAAGGCAGCGGAGGAAGAAAGAGGTTGTGGATGCAGGAGGGCAAACGTGAGGGATGAGACGGAGAAGTGAGGATGATGGAGTGACAAATGGAAGAAGACGAAGATGAAACCGGAAGGCCACGACAAACTCTGGAAAAAATATCGCAAAGAAACGTCAAAACACATTTTGTATCCGTGCCAGTGTTCTAAAAGGAGAAAATATCAGTGCAGTAATGTAAAAATACTCAACTGAGAGTAAAACTCCTCATTAATTTGTATTTTAAGCTACTTTATGTACAAGTAACCTCACATTTCAGGCTCCCTTTAGTGTTACAAGCCTAAAAAGAAGAACAAAAGAAGAAAAAACTTTGCTTTTTTTGTGATTTATTGCTTCATTTTACCTGTTTGGGCCTAAAATATTCGAACTGTCCTCTATTAAAACCTCATTAATTTGAAATTTCAAATATTTTATATACAAATAACTGCAGATTTGGACCCCTCTAAGTGTTAAAACATTAAAAAGAAGAACAAACAAAGCATAATCTTTGCTTTTTGTGTGAATTATTGGTAAATTTTAACTGTTTGTGCCTCAAAAAGTCAAATATTCCTGCATTAAAACCTCATTAATTTGTATTTTCAGCTACTTTTTATAAAGTTAAACAAGATTCAAGCCATTATAAGGGTCACAAGAAATAGAAACCAAGAGCTTTTTGGTAAATTATTGGTAAAATTGACCTGTTGGGCCTCAAACAATGAAACAGTCCTGCATTAAAACCTCACTAATTTGTAATTTCAGCTACTTTATGTCCAAATAACCTCAGATTTGGGTCCCTTTAAGTGTTCCAAGTTTAAAAAGAAGAATAAACGAAGATAAATCTTTGCTTTTTTTGTGAATTATTGGTGAAATTGAACTGTTTGCGCCTCAAACAGTGAAACAGTCTCGTATTAAAACCTCATTAATTTGAATTTAAAGCTACTTTACATACAAGTAAACTCAGATTTGAGCTCCTATATGGGTAACAACTTCAAAAAAGAATAAACAAAGAATAACATTTAGCTTTTTTTGCTGTTTCCTTGGTTTTATCACCTTTATCTGGTGATAAAATTAATGTGGGCCATATTTCACATTCATCGATTTAAAAAGTTCCCATAAGAGCAGCCCAGGGCACTTATTGACTGATAAATAAAGCTGGTTTAATAAAAGTCATGGAGGGATGTTTACAATTCAGCTGTAATCCATAAAAACTATAAAAACTTGGAACATTACAGAGTTAAACATCCGTCTAACAGTCCACACTGTGTTTAAATTATAAACGCTGAATGAAAAAGAGCTCCAGGTGAGTTTTTCAGCATATTATAAACTGCTTTATACTCAGTTAGTCCAGTTAAAGTTTAATCTGAGGCATTAAGAAAGAAGAAGTGTGATCTTTGCTTTGCTTTGTTGGTGAATTATTGGGTGATTTTACCTGTTTGGGCCGTAAACACTTAGTAAATTTAACTTTTGACACTAAAAAGACACAGATAAATATTATTCCCCCATTATTTTAAATCACTTAATACATAAACTTGGTTTAAGAAAAGTCCTGGAAGGATTTTGAGGATGTTTAAAATCCAGTTCTGATCCAGAAAAGGAAGAAACTATTAATACTAACCGGGATTTTTCTAGAATTAAACCTCTTTCTAACGTAATCGCTGAGCATTAATGAGCTCTAGGTGAGTTTTTCAGCATATTTTCAACTAAATTACATCCAGTTAGTCCAGTGGAATTAAGGAAGAACAAGAAATGTGATCTTTTCTTTGCTTTATTCTTTGATTTCTTGGTGAATTATTGGGTAATTTTACCTGTCTGGGTCTTAAACATGAAATAAATGAAGACAAGAACAAACTTTTGACAATGAAATGATGTGAAAGAAGTCTTTAGATGTAAACACAGATTAATAAAACTTCTCTGCCAGATTTGTGTATTTTAAATAAAATGAAACATAAATTTGGTCTGAGAAAAGTAATAGATGCTCAAAATCCATAAAAAGAGGAAGAAATAGATTTAAACTACTTTATGTGCAGTTAGTTCAGTGATTCCTTTAAGGTTATCTTAAGGTTATCTTTAAGTAAAATCTGAAAATGGAAACCAAATAAATCTGTCAGACCAATGTAGTTGAATAAAAGCACATGATCTCCCTCTGAAATGCAGTAACAATGCAACACAAACTAGAAAAACTGGGGTAAAACACACTTGAAGTTGAATAAATGTTCATTTTAGGAAGTTATTCATCTGAAAGCAGCATTTTGCACGTGAATGCATCACCACAAACACATTAGAAGAACATCGGAGCCACCTGGGGACGTTCAGAAGCCAGAAAGTTGCACTGAACACAGATCAAACTTAATTAAAAGTCATAAATGCCGCCATTCTGAGCTCACGGAGCATTCAGATGTGCAGCACAGAATAAAACACGATTTCATTGCGCATAAATCAGATTGCAGACCATGTCCCGGTGTGTTTACTGCAGCAGCAGCAGCAGCCTCTCCATTACATCTGCGCTGCGGTGATGAAGCCTCTTTTATTATTGTTATTATTAATAAAGCAGGCGGCCCCGGACAGATGAACCGGGGGGCGGCCTCGGCTCGGTAATTGCCGGTGTAACAGTGTGTGCAGCCCCGCGGTGGCCTCGTAAGCGACCCGCTTTATTAGATCGGCCGGTATCGATCCGCGCCGCGCCGCCTTCACTAATCTGCAGGCGGCGGAGGCAGAGCGGATCGATGGGCCTGGATCCAATCATGTCTGGAAACACACGCGGTAATTTATTGTAATCACGGAACGGAAGAGGATGGAAAACGTGAGAACAACGTCCCCGTGAGGCTCCGGAGCGGAACTACAGCTGCGGGGATTAATGCGAAGCTGTGGAATCTGATTCTCTCAGCTGGACACTGAACACGTCACAGAAAGTAAGAAAACATCCTGATGGAAGCTGAGGTTCTGGAGGATTGTTGCTGTTGGAAACGGAAAGAAAACAAACGGATCCACGAGGAATAACGATCAGGAGCTGTTTAATGTTGAAATATTATAGTAGAATATTTGAATAAAGTCTGGCCATCCCACATAAACAGGAAAATAACTAAAAAACATCCAAGGAAAGCATATCCATGTTTTTCATGGATGTTTTTTTGTGAAGTTCTGCCAGTAGGGTACCTGAGAAAACGCAATAAAAACTGTGGAGTACTGTAATGTTGAAAATCTGCAAAAACATATTATAAAAAATAATACAAATGTCTGTAAAATCATGGTATCCTGAGCTGACTGAAATAGAAAAACTGTGGGATTTTATGGTCACGGCTGCAAAAGAAAAAATATTTGGAAATATATAGATTTTTTTTTTTTTACTTTCAATGTGTAAATTAATACTTTCTAAATGTGATTTTACTAGATATTATCCAAAATTTAACCAACCAGGGAAAATCTGTAGAACAGTAAAGTATTAGTAGAAAACGTCTTTCTTCTCTGATTGCAGCTTCTTCAATGTGAATATTTTCTTTAGGCAATAAAGGTTCACACTTCTCAGTTTTCTGGCATTTTATTTTTGCGGCCGTGGTGTGATTCAGGTTCAGATGTGGGTTTAGCTGAAGTTCTTGTACAGGCCAGACTTTTAAAGACTGCAGGGATGAAACCTACTTTGAAGAAACAAACTGCTGAACAATGTAAGTCTGACCCAGAACCTGCAGTCAAAAGACTGCAAACTAAAGTCTGGATGGACACAGTGTGAAGTCTCAGGTGTCCCGAGCAGAGCAAAGACAATTTATCTTGTGTCATTGAAATTGTAATTATCTTATGAGCTTTAACACCTAAAAAACAGAACTTTAGCAAAACATTTTAGAGTTTTAATCAAGTGAAAGTTACATTAAAAAGCTTATTATACTGTATATGAGTTCTTATGTACTTCTACATGTCAGAATGACGTAAAACAAAAAACAAACGAGGCTGTGCAACCCCAGTTCAAGTAAAAAGAAGCCTGGCAGAAAAAGATTAAGCAGAGTGATGTTTTATTAAACAACACAGAGAGCCACGACTTGAGGCTCACATTTAAAACTCAGTAACATACGTAGAAACCGTGGTTGCAGTCAGACATGTCGAGGCTTCACGTGAACAAACGTCCTTCTCTGAGTTCATGTACGCGGCTAGAAGTCTGGTAATCAGGCACGGGAGTTTCGTTCTTCCTCTTCGTTCTCCAGCTGGTAGGCCGGCTTGTATCTCGTCACTCCCCTCGTGTCCACCATCTGCAGGGCAGCGTTCCGACAGGTGTTGTCCATGCTGCCCAGAGACGTGTACCTGCAGGTCAACGGGGAAATATTAGGCCACGACTTCTGCTGTTTACACAGAAACTACAACCGGATTATGAACACGGTCTCACCCTTTATCATAGAGGATACAGTAGGGAACGTATAAAGTCCTCAGGAAGGACCAGATGTCGTGATACGTCCAGTCCTGTACAGGTAGAAAACACAAAAATTAACTGGTTTGAAACTTTAGACACGAAAACAGAACATTTCTGCTTCATTAGTCTGTTAACCCTCCTGTTGTCCTCATTTACAGGCACCAAAAAATACTGTTGAATCTTCAAAAAAATCCTAAAAATATCCAAAGTGATTACATATACATCAGTAAAACTTCTAATATTCTCTTAAGAACATTCACATAAAAAAACATTATTTTCCCTTAATATGACAGCAACCAAAATCCAGCAAAATTGGCTGGATTAAGGGAAAATAATGTTTCTCCATTAATATAGACTAAATCTTCCACTGTGGATTCCTCGTATGTGATGAAGGGCGACAGAAGTTGTCCTGAATGGAGGTCAACTGCTGAATGTACCTGTTCTTCCTCTATACTTGCTTCAACTGCCATTTCTAAATACATTAATAAAACAAAGCCTCAGACTAACCAGAAGAATGAGTAAAAACGTGAGATTTCTGCCTCCAAAAGCTGTAATAAAAAGCCTGCACACCAGCGTAACGCGACTCAGCACAAAAACCCTGCAATAACTTCCACTCTGTGACGTTTTCCACGTTAAATATTCGCCGTAGCTGTAGATGTTGAAGCACATTAGAAAGAATGATACTGCGCGGGCAGCACTGTGTTCTATATTACCCCAAACACTGCACAGACTTCTACACAACATATTGTCATTTAAAGCTTTACAAATGAGCCGCCGCTACAGGGTTGCATTTACCCACGCAGGTGTTGGAATTACAGCCTACACATCTGAATTCGGAAACTTTAGTCAACATGACAAATAACATTAAGTGTAACAAGGGAAACTTGGCCGGCTGGAGCAGTGGAAACGGATTTCTATTACCGGTGAAAAAGCAGTTTCTCCTGCAGCGATACATACAAGGAATAAGGAGGGACTGCTTGGTTTTTTCTGCTGTAATGAATCTCTGCAGGTGCTCTAAAACAAAAACCAGAGGGCGACCCGACAGCCCAGCTGTCGAGGTGGAGGAGCTCTGAGCAGCAGGTCACCGGTTTGATTGTCAGCTGGGGACCATTTGCTGCATTATTTCCTGTTTCCAGTCACTGTCTCTGTGAAACAAAGGCATAAAACAGCCACAAAAAACAATCTGGGGAGGTAAACACTGAGCTGGTACCAAGATTTAATGTGTGTTTGGTATATTTTACCTCAAAGAATTCATTTTCAAGGTGACTTTTTTGCCATTTCACCTCTGTTTTTACAAATAGAGAGAGCTATGAAAAGAGGGCAGAGCAATGGTGTCAGGGTGAAATCCACAGCTCTAAGGCAATTCAGGGGAAACATTCAGCCCAATTTGATCTCAAGTGGATCAGACCAGTGAAATCACAGCATAAAAACCTATAAATAACAACTCCAAATTTTTCCTTTGTTTTAGTACACAAAGGTACGTTCTGAAAATGTTCACATATAAGGAATTATCTTTTTACAAAACATCATGAAAACCTGAAATTTCTAAAGAAAATTAAATTCAATTTCAACAACTTTCAACTTGCAGATCACAGTGGATCTGCAAAGAAACAAAACATTTAGTCACAGCTATCTGGAACTGAATGATATAGTTTTTATTTTATGATCAAAATGACAAAAGTCAGACAAAAAGGAAAAAAAAACAACTAAAACAAGACAAAATATTACAAAAATGAGACTCAAAGTGACAAAAGTGAGAAACAAAATGTCAAAAAATTAGACAAATGACACGAAACAAGACAAAAGACACAAAAAAATGGACAAGCGAGACAAAAGAAGACACAAAACGACAAAAATGAGACTAAAAATGACAAAAGCGAAAAACAAAATGACAAAAACCAGACAAAAACACAAGCGAGACAAAAAGACAAAACGTTTTAATCGTGATATGATGTACCACAAAAAAAAGAAATACTTTATGATTACTGCAGCATAAAACTGCAGTATGTGAGCGTGACGTGAGCGTGACGTGAGCATGACGTCAGCGTGACGTTAGCGTGACGTTAGCGTGACGTCAGCGTGACGTCAGCGTGACGTCAGCGTGACGTCAGCGTGACGTTAGCGTGACGTGAGCGTGACGTTAGCGTGACGTCAGCGTGGCGTCAGCGTGACGTCAGCGTGGCGTCAGCGTGACGTTAGCGTGGCGTCAGCGTGACATCAGCGTGACGTGAGTGTGATGTTAGCGTGTTGTGAGGGTGATGTTAGCGTGACGTGAGCGTGACGTTAGCGTGACGTCAGCGTGTTGTGAGCGTGTTGTGAGCGTGATGTTAGCGTGACGTGAGCGTGACGTCAGCGTGACGTTAGTGTGACGTTAGCGTGACGTCAGCGTGTCGTCAGCGTGACGTCAGCGTGACGTCAGCGTGACGTTAGCGTGACGTCAGCGTGACGTCAGTGTGACGTTAGCGTGACGTTAGCGTGACGTTAGCGTGACGTCAGCGTGTCGTGAGCGTGACGTCAGCGTGTTGTGAGCGTGATGTTAGCGTGACGTGAGCGTGACGTCAGTGTGACATCAGTGTGACGTTAGCATGACGTTAGCGTGACGTCAGCGTGACGTCAGCGTGGCTCTCACCAGTAGCGGGTTGACTCTCATGTAGTCCGGCCAGCCGGGGTCGGTGGGGCACATGGGGGTGAGAGTGTGAGAGTAGGGGTCACTCCTCCTGGTTCCCATCAGGACGGCTCTCAGCTCCGGCCTCCTCTCCTGCACCTCGTTCAGCGCCTGCCGAATACTGCCCTCCACTGAGAACAGCTCCAAGTCGTACCTGAGGGGACACGTGCCAAATAATGAGCTAAGATGGGGATGAAGACATTTAACACACAACCACTCATGAGTGACTCGGCTGCAAGCAACAGTCATGTGACAAAAATTCAGGGAGTTCTTGGCTGAAATGCTGACTGCGTTCACGCAGAATAGGGGGGAGACAAGTGTGGAAACAGAGTAAAACAAATGACAGAAAGATTCATTCTATTTTATCAATAAAATAAATGCAGCATGGCTCAGAAACAGTAAACAGAGGAGCCAGTTGTTGGAAGATACATTGAGCATGGTGAAACATCTTTCTACTGATGATATCACCATTTTTGCACTAACTGGAATTAGTAAAAAAAAAAAAAAAAAAAGCAAAAAATTGAAAACATTCTTGGAGACAGAAGAGATTTCTGAGTTCTCTTTTCTTTTTTGTGGTTTTTCTGTTTCAATAATGGTGCAGGACTTTATATTGCAGTGAAAAATGAGCCCACAGTGAGGAAAAATACGACAAGAGTAACTCAAAAAACACCCAGAAACTTCCTGGATTTCAGAGGGTTGATTGAAATATTATTTTCAGACAGACTGGTGTCTCACCTCTTTATCGTGTCCTGCAGGAATCTCTCCATTTCTGGGAATGGAGAGACGATACGAATGTACAGAGCTTTCAGCTTGTCTTTACTGTCTGGATAACGTCTGAGAGGGGCAAGAGAACAGAGAGAGAAAAGGGAAATTAGAGAAGGACAAATAACCGAGGCACAGAAAAAGATCAGATAAATGTTGGCTCTCCGTCTCATCGGCTCCACAATCTGTCCAGCACGGGTCAGGAGGAGTCCAAAAACTAGTCGGCCCTGTCCGGGATTTTTCTCAGTCTAGCTGCTGCTCTCCAGCTCACTACTTCACGGTGACATACGTCACAGAATCATGGTTTATTTCATGTGAATCTGGTCTCTGAGGTCATTGGTTTCGACCGTCTGCTGCCGTTACCGTTTCAGAGCAGCGTAGTAGAGGTGCAGCAGCGCCGTGCAGTCTTTCCCCCCGTTGAAGCCCACGCAGACCTGCTCTGTGGAATACTGATCCAGCGCAGACTCTATTGTTTTCAGCGCAGACATGACTTTCTCCCCCAACGGCGTGCCTGTGGGAAGAAATCCACATCATAAACCATCCCTCACTTCTACGTCTAATTCAGGTTAAAAATATCTGCACACAGTTTCTCAAATTGAAGTTATTAATGCTTCACTCTTCTCTCCGTTCCTTCTCACACCACTTATATTCACTTTTATAATCCAAAGTGGATTTTACAGCTATAATTACTTTTATATTTTTGGCTTCCTTTATTGGTCCCAACGACTGTGTTAAGTGCAAGAGTTCTCTGCAATAGTCGCTTTATATTAAGACGACACAGTTTAACGCTCCGAACAAGAAGTTTCTGTGTGTTTCTTTAGCTCGAGCCATATTTTTTTTCCACTGTGGGCTCATTTTTCTGCAATATAAAGTCCTGGAAACCACAAAGAAGGAAAGATAAACTCAGAGGAAACACTTCCAAACAGCTGGAAGCAACAAACTAAACATCAGCGCCTCTTAGTTTCACCATGCAGAATGTATCCCCCAACTCCAACTTCCTCCTCTTTTTTTTGAGCCGTGCCACATTTATTTTATGGCTCAAAAATGTTGTAATTTGCTCTCATTTTCTTGAATTTGTTTCTGTACTCGTCTCCTCTCAGCTCTATGTAAACACTGCCTGCAGTTCAACCGAAATGCTCTGAATTTTTGTCCCAGTGGAGCCACTAATGTACAGGAGCTTGGAATATTTAGTTTCATATACAATCTGGTGCAACACTTTTAAATGACACATGTAGAATGAAAAATAATATAATTAATACGACACATTAAAGCTGAGATTTGTTTAATTTTCCTGATAGTACAGCATATCCCACATGATTAGTTCAAGTACTGTCGGAAAGTTGAAAACTTTAAGGCTTTCTCTGTTTTGTTTTGTTTTTTTAAATATATAGTGTAATTTCGGTGATTTTTAAAAAAAAACTCCATCTGCAGCTCAGCCAAAAAGTCCCTGAATTTTTGTCACATCACTGTTGATCGCAGTCGAATCAGTGATGGCTGCTCGGCTGCACAGAATTTTTCTGTTTTTTCAACAGATTTTGGTGAATTCTTTTCAATAATAGAGGAAAGTTGTGCAACTAAAAGTTTCCAGCAGACTCCCACACATTGTCTAACTTGTAAACCGAAACAATAAATGTATTTCTGCAGTTGGAGGGTGTGCGGGAGTCTGTTGGAAACTTTGGGGATTTTTTTTTTTTTTAATGAGGCATATGAGAAATAAAACGACTTCAGGCTTAAATTTGGCTCATTTTCTCAAAAACCACTCACTCCAAAACAGCCAGAAAGTTGAAAATCTGATGATTCTTTCTGTTTTTACAGTTTCGCTCTCAGTTAAATGGTGTCATTTTGACATTTTTTTTTAACAAATAACAGGCCTTTTAAACATTCAAGCAGATTTTGGTGTTCCGAGGTTAAACTATGTAGATCTTTTTGCTATTTGTATGCACTCAGTCTCCCTCTTACCGCTGTTGGCCAGGGTGTAGACCTCAGCCGTGGCGATGGACACCGGGTCGGTCACTAAAGGCACCACGCTTCCTGTGGGCAGATCCTCCAGCAGCTGTGCCCGGGCTTTGTCCACCTCCTCCTGGCCGTCCGAGTCCAGAACCAGCCGGACTCGGTGGTAGTTGCTCAGCCAGTCGGGGTACGAACCCAGAGCCACCTTCCGGCCCCAACTGGCCTGCAGTTTGGTCAGCACGGGGGCAATTTCTGCCTCGTCCGCATCCACAAACACCTGGAGAAAGAACGCTGGGTTAGTGGAATACAGTGCTTCTCAAAGTGCGTGGGCTAAGAAGCATGACTGGGGGGCGAGCGACTGGAGGAAAAGGTCCGTCTACGGGAAACTAAGGAGCTTACTGTGCTGTGATTTTACTGGTCTGGTCAATTTAGGATCAAATTGGACTATATGTGGCCCCTGAATTAATAAAATAAATAAAATGATAAAATATGCTAAATATATATAAAAACTTTGTATATATACAGTGGGTACGGAAAGTATTCAGACCCCTTTAAATTTTTCACTCTTTGTTTCATTGCAGCCATTTGCTAAAATCAAAAAAGTTGATTTTATTTCTCATTAATGTACACTCAGCACCCTATCTTGACAGAAAAAAACAGAAATGTAGAAATTTTTGCAAATTTATTAAAAAAGAAAAACTGAAATATCACACGGTCATAAGTATTCAGACCCTTTACTGTGACACTCATATTTAACTCACCTGCGGTCCATTTCTTCTGATCCTCCTTGAGATGGTTCTACTTCTTCATTGGAGTCCAGCTGTGTTTAATTAAACTGATTGGACTTGATTAGGAAAGGCACACACCTGTCTATATAAGACCTTACAGCTCACAGTGCATGTCAGAGCAAATGAGAATCATGAGGTCGAAGGAACTGCCCAAGGAGCTCAGAGACAGAATTGTGGCAAGGCACAGATCTGGCCAAGGTTACAAAAGGATTTCTGCAGCACTCAAGGTTCCTAAGAGCACAGTGGCCTCCATAATCCTTAAATGGAAGAAGTTTGGGACGACCAGAACTCTTCCTAGACCTGGCCGTCCAGCCAAACTGAGCAATCGTGGGAGAAGAGCCTTGGTGAGAGAGGTAAAGAAGAACCCAAAGATCACCGTGGCTGAGCTCCAGAGATGCAGCAGGGAGATGGGAGAAAGTTCCACAAAGTCAACTATCACTGCAGCCCTCCACCAGTCGGGCCTTTATGGCAGAGTGGCCCGACGGAAGCCTCTCCTCAGTGCAAGACATATGAAAGCCCGCATAGAGTTTGCCAAAAAACACATGAAGGACTCCCAGACTATGAGA
Organism: Amphiprion clarkii; assembly: GCA_027123335.1. Lineage (NCBI taxonomy): Eukaryota > Metazoa > Chordata > Actinopteri > Pomacentridae > Amphiprion > Amphiprion clarkii. The sequence goes on from CM049573.1 coordinate 3,926,333, forward strand.
AATAAGATTCTCTGGTCTGATGAGACCAAGATTGAACTTTTTGGCGTTAATTCTAAGCGGTATGTGTGGAGAAAACCAGGCACTGCTCATCACCTGCCCAATACCATCCCAACAGTGAAACATGGTGGTGGCAGCATCATGCTATGGGGGTGTTTTTCAGCTGCAGGGACAGGACGACTGGTTGCAGTTGAAGGAAAGATGAATGCGGTCAAGTACAGAGATATCCTGGAAGAAAACCTCTTCCAGAGTGCTCTGGACCTCAGACTGGGCCGAAGGTTCACCTTCCAACAAGACAATGACCCTAAGCACACAGCTAAAATAACAAAGGAGTGGCTTCGGAACAACTCTGTGACCATTCTTGACTGGCCCAGCCAGAGCCCTGACCTAAACCCAACTGAGCATCTCTGGAGAGATCTGAAAATGTCTGTCCACCAACGTTCACCATCCAACCTGACAGAACTGGAGAGGATCTGCAAGGAAGAATGGCAGAGGATCCCCAAATCCAGGTGTGAAAAACTTGTTGCATCATTCCCAAGAAGACTCATGGCTGTACTAGCTCAAAAGGGTGCTTCTACTCAATACTGAGCAAAGGGTCTGAATACTTATGACCGTGTGATATTTCAGTTTTTCTTTTTTAATAAATTTGCAAAAATTTCTACATTTCTGTTTTTTTTCTGTCAAGATAGGGTGCTGAGTGTACATTAATGAGAAATAAAATGAACTTTTTTGATTTTAGCAAATGGCTGCAATGAAACAAAGAGTGAAGAATTTAAAGGGGTCTGAATACTTTCCGTACCCACTGTACAAAGCTATTGGGGGGTGTGACAGTTGTTTGTCCTCCGAAGGGGGGCCTGACTGAAAAAGTTTGGGAACCACTGGTCTAATAAACCACTGTATTTGGACAGATGTGTTGAGGATGGCTGTGGTGTTACCTCGCGAGTGTGAAACGTGGTCCCTGAACCAGCGAAGAGGTGCTCCAGCCCACTGAAGGCCTTTTCCATCAAAGACGGGATCCCAGGAAAGACGTAAACGTTGCGTACACTGACCTGGAAGAAGAAGGTGAAGAAATCATACAGTAAGAATAAATATGTGCCAAAATTAATCTATATCTACAGCAGATATGTTATTTATCAGTGTGTCTGTAAACTTAGGTTCTGTTAACTTGCTATTTGCAGAAAAAACAACTTTATCTCCACCAGAACGTCTCCAGAAATCCCTTTAAAAACCACAGCCTTAAAGAAGATGCATTAATTAGAGCTGACTACTTGTCAAACATTAAATTAATTGCCACTTACTCCGATCACTGATTAATTAGTTATGGTCATTTTTAAAGCATTAAAGTGAAAATTATGGATTTATTAGTGCTGTCAACTATTAAATTAATTACGAATTATGCTGATTGATTATTCAGTTAAGTACATTTTACAGGGAAAAAAAGTAAAAAATCTTATGATTCAAGCTTCTTCCATGTGAATATTTTCTGGTAAACTGAAAATCTTTGGGTTGTGGACAAAAACTGGACGTTTGAGGATGGCGTTTTGGGATTTGATCAATATTTTTCACTGTTTTCTGACATTTTATAGACCGTACAACTAATCAACGAATCAACAGATTAATCAGCAGTGGTTAGTCGCTGCTTTTGTGTTAATTAATGCGCTTTAGAGTTGCTGACAGGCTGATGGTTTCTGTCTGGAGCTTCATATTTACCAGACAGGGATGAGAATCTTCTGCGTTTAACTCCGAGCCAGCGGCAGAATAAACGTTGCTCCTTTGAATGACTCATTTTAAGCTCCGTATAGAACACGATCTATTGTGCATCTCGACTTGAAACGCATTCAGAAAGCAGCAGACGTGTTAACCGCGCCGCACACCGTGTCAATATGTAATGATTTCAGCAGACCGAGACGTAAAGGTGTGAATGCTTTTCACACCTCGCGTCTGTAAAGCGTTCAATTAAATGATTTTGCTCATTGTGAGGAGTTGTTTTTCACTCCTGCAGTGTCTGGTTAGTCGGTGAAATTGCAGCCTGTCGTCTGAAATAACCCCAGAACAGAACAGACTGAATATTATGTGATCATCCTGAAAGTCGTGTCAGCTAGTAAAGTCAGGTAAAAGTCTGCTGATATTTAGTAAAAGAAACGGCTTCATCTTAAGCTTCGACTTGGTTAATATTCCCAACAAAAAATAAAAGTGTAGCATAAGTTCTGTCTCTTCTTTACAGTTTTTAGCTGATAAACTGTGTAATTTAGGGCGTTATTAAAGATAACATGACTTTTAAAAACCCGCTGGTGGGGTTTGGAGTTCAGAGGGTTTATTTGAGCTCCAGTTATTGCAGTAATTGTAAATCTTGGAGGCTTTTCATTTGGGTATTTCAGCAGAATGCTACATCCTCTGTGCCCACTGTACCCAATAGAACTTCTTCCATAGCATCTGTTTACCAGTTTAAAGTCTGGTTTATGCTGGTGTTTGATGTTGTTTTTCTGTTGTGTGTATGGAGATGTTTTGTGAAACAACAATCATGTAGACAGAATTTTTTTTTATTAAACTCGAGGGGAAAAATACCCAGAAGATGATCCATATTAGAATGTACAAGGCTGATGGGAGACACTGATCCCTGATACTTTGGGGTCTCGTCTGATGTCATTTTAAGTGCTGGATGTGGTCCAGATTTGGAATGAAGATGGGGTTGTAAATGCCCACAGGGTCTAGGAGTCAGACTCATTCCTGGGTAGGTTTTCTGTGGTTCAGACGAGGAAGAATCTGGGGTACCACATGAAATCATAATGTGAGGGATAACCTCCTTAAGCAGCATTCATTTTTGTCAGTTTGGTCAACATTTGTGCAATACTTCTGTCCCTGAAATAGAAAACGCTCTTTCAAGATTCACTTTTACATAGAATTTTTTTGCACAAAGTTACTTTTGTAATGTTGAATAGAATCATTTTAATTTTTTCCCCGGAAAAACCAGCATAACAAAAGCTGAGCTCGTCTCCACCGTCTTCCGTTTACTCACTACTGGGTAGCGCATCAGCTGTCCGGTCTGAGGGTCGGTTCCGTAGTTGAGTTTGGCCGATCGAGGCACCGTCGCCAGCTTCATGGCGGCGCTGTCTTTGTCCACCACCCCGAAGAATTCCTGCACCAGCCGGGAGAGCTCCGGATGGGGATAGAGCTCCTCCTGGAACGCCATGGCGATGCTCTCGAAGGTGACGTCGTCGTGGGTGGGGCCTATCCCTCCGGAGGTGATGAGGTGAGTGTACTGAGGAGAGAGCAGCGCCACCTCCTTGGCGATGACTTCCTGTACGTCCGGGATGACCGTTATCCGCTGCACCGACACTCCGAGCTTCCTCAGAGCTCGCGTCAGGAAGGCGCTGTTGGTGTCCCGGGTGTGACCCTGAAAGAGACGCTCGGTTAGCTCCGACCACATCCAGGCGCTCTAAAGAAGGTCCCGCTTGAAGGGACTCAAGGACCGAGCATATTCTGAGGGCGAAACTCGACATTGGACAGAATCAAAGAGTTCATGTTTAAATCATGATCATGTCACGCCAAGAAATAATGGCGTCTTTTTAAAGCCAAGAACTGCCGGCGTGTCTAGCACCCATCACAGCGTTTTCCTGAGGTCATGAAATCAGGATCCGAGGCTGGATAGAGGTCCAGAGAGTCATACTGATGATATGTTAATCAAATCAAATACATTCAAGCCCATACATTTATTAGATACATTTCTCCACTCCACAAACTCTCAAGGACTCTCAGCGAGTTGCTGTCAATCACAAAAGTCATACAAATGTCCATCAGCGCTAAATCACCTTGAGTATCTCGTCTCCAATGATGAGAATGGCGGCGGTGGGAGCGTCCCCGTTGCCTGCGGGGGATAAACTGGAGCTCTGGTGGTTGGTGGACATGGCTGCTTTGCTGAGTTGAGCTGCCAGTGTCCTGACACGAACCACTGCTCTACTCAGACTGGGAAAAGAAAAGCTGGAAGACACAGAAAAAAACTCATTTTTAATTAACCCGCAGAACCTCCGAAACCCACGGGCAGGCTTGAAAGGGATGTTATCTATTTTAAAAAAAAAAGAACATAGTCATCAAAATTACATAATTAAAACGCACCAGAAACTGTAAAAACAACGCATTTTAACTAAGCATCTGTAATATGTCGTTCAGTCTGAAAACTATGTCTAAAATCCTGATACTGCATCAAAATCCTATTATTTACATGCCTTGTTTAAAAATTTGTCAAAAATACACGGCTTTAACTAAACAGATTCTGCAAAAAACAAAAAAATTCTGCACTTCTAAGCGCAACAGACAAGCATTTATTGACTCAGCTGTGACTAACAGTCACATGACAAAAATTCAAAACTACTCCATTGAACTGCAGGCTGTGTTCACACAGAGCAGATAGGAAACAAGTTCAAAAAGCAAGTAGTAAAATACCTATAATATGTATAAATATATTTCTTTCTTTTCCGTTGTTGTAAAATGAATGAAGAAATTCCATTGCTTTTTTTTTTTAAGGAATTATGACATTATAACTGTGTCATACTGCACAGAAGAGATTTTCATGTCCTCTCTTCTATTTTCCATCTTTTCATCACACTGTCAGCCTTGATTGAATGTCTCACTCTACCTCATACTATCAGAAAAGACAAATTCTTTTTTCTTTACTTTTTTCCATCAGTCAGTTTGTCCTCTTGGTCAGCAGTAACAGCTAGCTAAATATCTAGCTTCTACTGCTGAGAAAAAGATCACATTAGCATGGATTAGCATCCCTGTTACTGTGATTAGAGTAGGGTTAGCAAACAACAAATAGAACATGGAATAAAAATGCTGCCATTGATGTGTAAACTGAGCCAATCAAGCCTTTGATAGTTTATTACCTATTATTGATGAATACTGAGCAGAAAACTGTAAAAGAGAAGGTTTATTTTTCAAAACTTTCGAAGCCCAAATGTCCAAAATCGAATTCTGGAATGACCCACATATCTGTGACCCACAAGCATCTATATTTATTTACTTTTATTTAACCAGGAGAAATCCCATGGAAATCCAGAACAGTCCACAGTTAAAACACAATTCAAACACCTGCAAAAAAACAAACAAAAAGGATTAAATTAAAAGCAAATTATGAAAAACAAGTGCATGTTGTGGAGTCGGCCTCAAGAAGTAGCTGTTTGGATTTAAAAGCGCTCAATGAGATAAACTCGGTTTTGCAAAAGGTGGAGAGTCAACAAAAGCCCTTTTACGATAGAATAAAGTCAGAAAATCTCTCGTCCATAAAATCTTTTCAGCATAGCATCCAAGGACAATAAAATATCTGCATAATTCAGTGTTAATATGCACATCTTATTGTTAGCTCTGTATCATTTTTGTTGCTTTTACGACACCGTGTTCCTGTGAGGACAGTAAATGATTCTTACATCAACATGAATCCACACGAAGCATCCCGAAATGTTTCAACACGTCTCACGCTCTCTTCTCCTGCATTATTCGCCTCCTAGCAGGGAGGATCTGGGAAGAGACACATGAAAGAGCAGAGTAGAAAAGAAACGGTGAACAGCTCGTGGGTTTCGGCTGCACAGAACACGCTGTGCATCACCCAATAATGATTTCTCATCACTTATTGCTTAGCATAAGTCTCCAGATAGGGCTTGGAGATGAAATAAGAAATGAGCTGCATAATCATAAAATAATAAAATAATAAAAATACTGCACTCTGGGGGTCGTACTTTACTTCTATTTAATTAGTCCGTTAACTGCACTTTCAGCTGCATATGGTTGGACCACACTGACACGGACACACCTTCATGCTGGATAGCCGAGCTAACAGCAGGTGATATTTTAAGTATATTAGATGTAATAAACTTAAAATATCACCAGTTTTTTAAAAAAGTTTATAAGATGTAATGACTTGTCTCCTTCAGTATTTGAAGTAGAAGCCTTTTACTGACAAAACAGGTGGCAGAGTAACAGAGGAAAGCAAGACTTTGACACAGCTTGAGTGCATTTGAAGTGTCTGTAATGTGGTCTGGTGCAAGTGACATAGAAGCGTTAAAGAGGGAGACAAGAGGAGACTTAAATCCAGACAGATGAATGTTCACCGTGCAGCAGAACTGACAAATAATTACGGCTGCCCAATATATTGTTTGAGTATTGATAATGTGATGTGAAATATGAAAAATTAACTCAAACACATGATGCTACAGCTTGTTTGGCTGCTCGATACAAAAAGAAAATCCACACAGTTCTCATTTTCCATGACCAATCTATCAATCTATCTATCTATTTGAAAGACTGAGAGTTCATTGATGTGCAGGTTCCACATGTGCACTGAAATGGAATATCTGGTTGCAAAAACAAACTGTATGGAAATATTTCTGCTACAGTAAAAACGATGTTAACCAGAAACAGGCTCTCTGTCCCCAGTGTCTTGTTGTGTTGCCTCATGTGGTGGCAAGAATTGCAAATTTGTTTGGTCATTTAAAATGGGCACCAAAACGTTCTGTAAGACGAGTGCAAAGCCAGATTTGACTGTCATCCCGAGCAAACGTTGATTTCAGCTGCTTTTGCCAGTGTTACATCATGTGAGAAAGGTTCAAAACAGCTTCTTTTCTGCTTTTTAAAAAAAAATTACAATTTTATTTTGGTGTATGTGCTCCACTACAATATCACCCTAGTAATTACAGAATGATTAATTATCTGCAAGTCATCTAGTGGGGAAATTATTTCTCTTTTTTTGCATATAGTAATATATATCACAGAAAAACTAAATATTCCAGTGTCAGTTTGTTCCAATATTGAGAAGCCCTTCAAGTATAACTAAAACATGGTGATATTAGGATAAACTAAATGCCATGGGAATTTTAAAACAGTGAAGAAAATTTGTCAAACTATGAAAGTAACTGAGGATGTGGGCAAAAAAGGGAGCAAAGGTTTTAATAGACAGGTGCCAGTAGAGTTCAGCGTTCAAGAACGTGAGTTAATATTTAACGTGGCTGCATGATGATTAATTAACTGTTTTGATGCAGGTAGGTACCACGTTAATTCAGTTCAATTCAAACCTTTATTCATTCTCGAAAGGACATTGAGGTTTCCCTCATTTCCAATGCCGTCGAGATCCTGTGTTCAATTACTGTTAGTCATAGTAATTGTAATAAAGTCACAGCTGAAGCTAAAGTTCAGTTACAGGTAAAGTTTACGCTAAAGTACAGCTAAAGCTAAATTAAAGCTACAACTTGAGCTAGAGTGCAGCTAAAATGCAAATCTACATGACAACTGTGATATTTACATTGAAAATGCATCCCTTAACCCCTATAGATGAAATAAATTACTCCAAACTGAGGTAAATCTGACACTTATTATAGTTTTTTTCAAAGTAATGTTGGATCTAAATTGCTGTACTGCAGTAATTGATGGAGACTAGAGGATTCTCTGTACACACCTGCCCAGGTAACTAATACTGCAGCCTCCAGGTGAGGCGTTTAGGGAACATGTGTAAATTGTACAAAGCAGATATTCAGCAAGTGAAGAGTTTAACCTGTGCCCAGTTGACAAGAGTGATGTGACAAACCCAATATATTATTAGATTAAAATATTTTGCAGATCTGAAGTCACTGTAGATCCCTATATCAGTGCATAATAATGGAAAGCAGAGACAGATATTCAGCAGCCTGCAGGGCTGATTAAATAACTTTGGAGCCCTGACAGGTATTATACAGTGTTTAACTTGTTCTTCAGTGACATTGAGAGCTATGTATTGTGTATTAACTTTCAAATTAGGAGCATATTTTTGGCTAGGAGTTAAAGTTAGAGCAGCATACTACTTTGCACCTGTCCATTTTCATTGCGCAACACAGTAACGGGACTAAATTAAAGTCATGCACACTAATTCATCTTCATAACACTACGTGGGACAGAAAATGATAAGCAGTTTCAGTGTATAACACATTCATTACACATCTAAGCTAACTGTGATAAGACTCCTTGCTAGGTTTCTTGACCCACTGAGGGGCAACAAACAAGAAGTACACTCACAAACTCCCCTCAATTTGACCATTTTTTTGCCGATTTTCTTCGGCTGCCACATACTCAGATCAAAAACACAATACATTAAATTTATAATTCGATGATCAAACATTCATTAAAACAGAACAAACTTACTCTGGAGCCGCAAATGTCCTCGTTACGTATCCGACCATTTGCGGCTACAACGGCGCTCAAGGCATGTCGTTAACTGTCCAATCACAGAGGGAGACGCGTCTCCACGTGACGCGCGGCAGCTAATCACATTCGCGGAGGTGGGCTCTAACGAGTACGCGGAAGTAAACAGAAGCTTTTTCCGGTCGTCGCAGAATTTACGCGGCCATAGTGGAATGGAATGTGTCGGAATGTAAATATAACAAATATCTGCTCAACGCCAGGTATTGACAACTTGTTGCCGTTTTCCAACATCGCTATTCCGATAAGAAACTGTTAGCAGGATGCTAGCAGATGGGCGGAAACACTTCTTCTTCGTCTATCTGAGAAGGGAAGTGATTTGAACACGTGTGTCCTTGCTGGTCGGAGGACTCGACTACAAGAAGCAAGTACAACCGTGTATTTCTACTCTGTCCTGTCTGATCTGTATATATTACTGTCTTGGCCTGTTGGTGGAGCATGTTAGCATGGCTAGAAGTGAGGCCCACTGGAGACTGGATTTGAATAGCCTATATTTAAAGTTGCATTGCTCAATCTGAGTAATTATATTAAAAAAAAATACATCAGAATTACATTATTTGAAATTGAAATTAATGTTTATTTATTAGTGGCACATATTTTTTTCGATATACAAAAGTCAGTCCGCTGTTGTTCTATAAATTGATGAAATATTAAACCAAAGTAAAAGCAGATTTGTTTAGTACCCACAGTGTTATATTAGAAATAAAATGCACCACTTCTTTTAAAGAGATACCCAAAGTGACACAATTTGTCAGCCACAAACCATTAAAAAAACCCATCATATTTTCTGTGAAATGATCTGTGACATCCCGTGTTGTCTGTAAAACATAGCAAATTCAACCTGAAAATCAATAAGTTTAATCCATCTACATTTGTCGTGTAAAAATTCACCCAAAATAACTGGTTTGCAATAACAGGATTCTGTAAAAAGCAAAAAATTAGATGTTCTTCTGCACAACTAAGAAGGCACAAGTGGCTCAGCTGAAACCAACAGTAATGTGACAAAAATTTATTGATTTTTCAGGTTATGAAGGATGTGTCTATGCACAAAGAAAAGATCTAAATTGTAAAATACAACACATATTAAGCCATTTTCCACTGCAGGAACTTGCAGGCTATGTTAGGGCCACCAAAACCTTCCTGCTATGTTTCCTTCTTAAAAACCAACCCTGTACAACCTCATTTGTGGCTGTTTTTGTTGCCGAAAAAGTACCCACTGCAGGGTAATCTACTGTCAGTGTGTCATATATATTATTTCCGGTATTCTAGTGAATTTTTATGCACCAGTTTGCACCTTTTCTGCATCAAATGTCTTCATTTGTGTAAAGAAATGCACAAAATTCAAGCTCCAGCTGATATAATATATCAAAATATAGTGGAAAATAATGCACTGAGACTCTCAGACATTCTGTGATGCTTTCAAATATTTATTCTGCTGCAGATCAGCTTTTCTCATTCCATAATGCTCCTGCTGAGTCAACACATACTCCAGCAGGATTTATTCTTCAGTCCTCTGTTTTTTTCTTGTCTTTTGTTTGGGGAAGTAACCTCTTCAAATGTGCAGGTGGCACTTTTTCACATCCTTTCAATTATTTTAAAACCTCCAGATGTTAACAGGTCATACACGTTTCAGCAAGATTTCTGTTCATGTTCAGAATTTTCTGCAAATTCAAGACAAATCACACATATCTATGTAATTTATGTTAAAGAAAAATGACAAATGAAGGTATTGCTGCATCTATTACTATATATTATAGTCATTTTAGCTTTTTTTTGCATTTTTATGGGGAGGATACATGAACCCACCTGAAATCTAAGCCTATAGTTTAAGCAGTTTTGTATAATTTAGAGGAAATCATACAACCTTTAAGTGTGAATAAAATATTTCCACAATGTGAAATGCAATTATACGATTATTTTGTTTCTTGCAGATGAAGGTATGATGGTCCTTCTTTGTTTGGGAACAAAAAAAAACAGACGAATGATTTAGAATTATTTAAATATTTAATGTTTAATGTCACACTTATAGTAGAAGAAAATACCAACATAATGAGTCAGATTTTAAAATATAAATCAAACAAATCATGATGCAAGTGATAATTCTGGGATAAAATGTCTTGCATCATAATTTTAGTTAAAATCTCAGTGTAGGTTGTCACTTTTACTCTCTATACATCGTGTTATTTGTGGAATTTTTATATGTGTTCATAGCTTTTTCTTGGCAGAAGTAGGTTTCCATACTGCACGGCTTATTTCACGGATAATTTCACATGTCATAAAAGCACCGTTGTCACAAATAACAAAGGCCCTGTTGTGTTGCGGAAAGTCGGCATACAGTTAAAGTGAAGAAGCCAGAAGGAATTCAGCTGTTGCACATTTGTTTTTTCTTATTTACACCAGTATAGCTTTTGCTATGATGACAGGACTAAATGTTTCCTGTGGCCTGTGGGTAAAGATCCTCCCTGAGAGCATGTGAGCTGCTGGGATTAAGTGTCTTTCTCAGGGGCATGTTTACCTGTTGGTGGTATTTTTAGGCTGCAGCCTGCAGAGAGAAAGTTATCGCCTCCCACCATCAGACTGTTGAAAATGATCAAACCAAACTTTATGGATGTGTGTGTGGGGAGTCACGAGGAAGAGATGTGGCTTGAAACCTACAAGGAATACATAAAGTTAAACACATATTTATTCATCACGGTACCAAAATGACCTTTATAGGGTGGGGGGGTTAAATCAATAACTTTGTCTGGCTGGAAATGACATAAACAAGTTGCAAAAGACAACAAAAGATTCTGTTATTCTGTCCAAAATGTTTCATATCCTTCCTCAGTAAGTCTTTATTTTTCCTCCACATCAGTAGTTCTAGTGTCTAACAGTGTTTCTTCATGTCTCCACTGGGATTCAGTTCCTCCAAGTGTCCATCTCCAGCTCTTTGAAGGCTTCCTCTCCATCACTCTGCTCTTCAGTTCCTCCACACATTCTGGATGGATTCGGGTCTGGACTCTGGCTGGGACGCTCCAACATCTTCTCATTGTTTTCTCTTCACCATTTCTTCACCACATCGGCTCCGTGTTTCACATCATTGTCTTGTTGGAAGCTCCAATGATGCCCAAGGAGCAGTTTTTCTGCAGACTGCCTGATGTTCTCCTCCTCAATCTCAGTGTTTCCTCTTTCCTCATGATGCCGTTTCCTTCAGACATGACTTGTAACTGAGCAGTAAGTGAGTAGAGAAGTGCTGCAGGTCCAGCTGAGCTTTAGTGAGTCTGTCTTGGAGAAGTGGAGTCCTCCTTGGTCTGATCCATGGAGACCAGCCTTGTTCTTGGTCTGCTGGAGTGTCTGATGGACATGTTGCTACCAGAACTGCTCACATTCATCAGGATGCTCTTGGTGCTGATCCTTGGATTCTTCTTGTCCTCTACCATTCTTCCAGTGCAGGGCTCACGTCTGTCTTCCTAGCAGCCCTTTGACATGTTTCACAGTGTGGAACTCCTTGGACTTTTTCATCAAGCTTCAGACTTTGGACACTGGACCTTGAAAACACTTGGATCTGACTTTATAGCTTTTAAATGTCTTATGAGCAGCTAAAATGTGCAACTGGAGGTTCTCACTGAGCTCTTGACTAGAGAACTACTGCATCAGTTGTTCTAAATTTAGTTTTAGAGTATTAGAACACTCTAGAACATGGTAGAACTTACCAGGAACATTTGGAAAAAGCTTCATTTGCTCAAAAAGTTGCACCAATTCTCAGGAATATAATTAATTTGGACATGCATTTTTAGATAGGTCAACTTTATAATCTCTAACAGAAGATTTTACTGTCTTTTGTCACTTGTTTCTGCAATTTCTAGCCTTAAAAAATACATTAGTTGAACAAAAACTCACGATGAATCACAATTTGTATGACTTTATAACCTTTAAATGTCTCGTGAGCAGCAACAACGTGCAACTGGATGTCCTCAGTGAGATCTTAGCTAGGAACTGACTAGAGACCTACTGCTCTAGAACATGGTAGAAAATGGCAGGAACATCTGGATTCTATATTTTCTGAAAAACTTGCAACAATTTAGGGTATGAATAATTTTGGACATGACTTTTTTGTAGTGAAAATGGGAAAAGAAAACGTAAAAATTGTTTAAATTCATCACTAACATCTCAAACACAATGCCTTTCTGTGTTTTTTTCACTTGTTTAGGTCATTTCCAGCCAGAAAAAAATCTATCGTTTAAATAAAAAAGTCACAATAAATCGGCATTTGGCTTGAAGATGAGTCATTTTGAGCTCAATCATCAAAAGCGTTTGTTGCTGAAAAGCTTATATTAAAGGACAGAGAAGTGAACTTTTACTTGTGAACAAATGTGGTTTTAGGTGGTGACCGCAGTACGAAAACAAAACTTGTAGTGAGAAACAGCTGCTCTCGGTAACTTAAACTTTAACTCTGGGCTTCTGCGATGAGGGATTTCTACTTTTACGCAATCTGCGCTGACTGGTCCAGGTGCAAAAAAAGAAAAAAAAAGAAAAGAAACGGGGCCAAACACACACACACACACACACACACACACACACACACACACACACACACACACACACACACACACACACACACACACACACACACACACACACTCAGCACACAGGATCCGCGGCCAGATGACGTTGCCATTTGTTTCGCGGAAGTGGCTTCTGTCGTGACCGTGGAGGGGGAGGCAAGGGGGAGGAGGAAGGGAAGGAAAGGGAGAGGAAAGACGAAGTTCACACTCATCTCTTATGAAGTTTCTACCCAAAGAGTTCGGCGCCCGGCGGACGGAACCGATCGAGACTTTTTGTCCCGTTGGATGAACCGGAGCTGAAGTTTTTACGCGGCGGCGGCGGCGGCAGCTCGGCGGGCAGGAGGGCAGGAGGGCCAGTGGAGGCGCAGGGAGGAACAGAGCTGGTGAGTTGCTCGTTAAAAGTTGACCACACTTCTTTTTGGGGCATGGTTGGTTCTGGACCGTGCGCGCCGCGCCGCGCCGTGCCGTGCGTCAGCCTCCCCGCACGTCTCCAAAGTTGGAGGAACGCGTCTTTGTGTTTTGTCGGGTTACCGTAAAATAGCTGCGCCGAATGCTTGACTTGTTCCCTGTCCTGCTGTCAGACGAGTTTTTTGGGTTTTGGTGTTGGAGCCTGAAGCCTCAGAGGAGCAGAGTGAGTGTAGCTTCTGCCCCAGTGGTGGTTGAATGTTAAGAAATCAGGTCAGAACTGGAGAGAACTTCACGAACGTGGTGTTTGCAGCCTGTTACACACCGGAGCTGCGATGATCAATCGATTAATCAGCAACTGTTTCGTTTTGAAATGGTGAAAATGTTGATCAGTGTTTCCCAAAGGCCAAGAAAACCAAAGATTTTCAGTTACTGTCGTAGAGGAGCAAATAAACCAGAGAATATTCACATTTATGATTTGATCATTATCAGAAAAGTTGCTGATCAGTTTAAAGTTGACATCTATTTGATTGATGGATGTATTGTTGCAGCAGTAAACTGTATTTTTCACCATTTTCTGACATTTTAGAGACCAAACGACTAATCAATTAATAATGTCAAAAACAGTCACTAGTTGCTGCCTTAATTAAACACCCCAGCCAAAATGAATAATTGTCACCTTAAATGATTCAACACTTTCGTTTTAAAATGTCAATAAATGGCGAAAATGTTGTTTAGGGTTTGCCAAAGCCCAAGAAAAGTATCCTGCCATAAGATATTCAGTCTAACTTTCATAGAGGAGCAAAGAAACCAGAAAATAGTCACATTTAAGAAGCTGAAATCACAGAACTTGGACTTTTTTTTCCTTAAAAAAATGACCCAATCTGATTTGATCATTATCAAAAAAGATGCTAATCAGTTTACAGGAGACATCTGTTTGATTAATGGGTGCATTGTTGCAGCTATAAACTGAATTTTTCACCATTTTTGACATTTGAGAGACCAATCGACTAATCGATTAACCAGCCATGTTTGCAGCCATAATTAAACACCATAATATACTCAATTCAAGTTAGAGCTGTAAAGATAAACTGATTAATGAGTTGATTAGGGCAGTGACTGAAAAAGGTCAAAATGCTCTGATTTCAGCTTCTTAGTTGTGAATATTTCCTGGTTTCTTTACTCCTCTATGTCAGAAAGCTGTTTATCTTTGGGGAAAGTGACACATTTTTCATATTGGGCTTTAGGAAACATTGATTTTTCACCATCTTTTGACCTAATTGGCCGATCATTGGTTGATCACTAATTTAACACATATGATTATTAAACAAACACTTAAGTCATATTTACTTCAACACTTTGTCTACAACTTCTTCTTAAGAGATTCAGGACTGAGGTCAGATACAAACCACATTTTTGAAGATTCTTTGTAGAAGGTTAGAGTTTTTTTTATTTTAAAGTTTGTTTAAATCCAACTGCAGACAAAGGAAGTAGGACTGATTCATGAACCGGTTATCATGAGAACGTCTGTCTGCAGATGATTACAGCAAAACTCATTTAGTCACCAAAACAAGTGAATCATTGTGCAACATTCGTCTTAAATTCATATAAATCACACGTGGTTTCAGACGCAAAAAAACAGCAACACTGGTCTTTAGAGAAAGGCTTAATATCTGATCCAGTAGCCTGATAAACCGTCAATATCTAGACAATAATCACCAGCTGCAGCCCCAAAATTAGTGTTTTAAATTAAAATTATGTGAGAGTGAAGCTGAATTGTTTCTTGATTAATCGATTAGTTGTTTGGTCGAACAATTTATCAATCAATTGTTGCAGCTCTGATCAGCTCATTGATTACTCTCCAAATCTTCTCTGACTTGGCAATATTGCAGTGTCTAATAGGGCTGCAGGTAGTACGCATTTATGTAGTTGATTATTTTCTAGATTAATCGATTACTTTGTTTGGTCTATAAACTGGCAGAAAATGGTCACAAATGTCCGTCAGTGCTTCCTAAAGATGACAAATGTCTTGTTTTGTCCAAAAATATTCTGTTTACCATCACAGAGGAGGAGAGAAACCAGAAGATGTTCACATTTAAGGAGCTGCAATCTGAGAAGTTTCACTTTTTTACTTCAAAAATCACTCAGATTAATCGATTATTTAAAAACGTTACTGATTAACCATTTGATTAATGGAATAGTTGTTGCAGTTCGCCTTCAGGTTGTAGTTGAGTATATTTTTCACAGTTTTCTGACATTTTAGAGACCAAATGACTGATCAGTTAATTGAATATGAAAATAGTTATCAGTTGCAGTATTAATTAAAAACTAGATCTGCAGTTAGAATTGATTAAATGTCAGCAAAGTCTTAAATTCTCTGACTGAAGGTCCGTAAAAGTGAATATTTTCTGGTTTCTTTCCTCCTCTGACATGGTAAATTGAATATCTTTGGACAAAACATTTGTCGTCTCGGACTTTGGGAAATTTTTTGTACCATTTTCTGACATGTCAGAGACCAAAAACCCAATTAACTGATCAAAAAAAGTGATCAACAAATTTATCGAGAATGAAAATAATCATTAGTTGCAGCTTCAGATACGCTGTAATTTTATTATTATGGGATTTCTTGCTTCCTTTATGACAATAAACTGAATATCTTTGGGTTATAGACAAAACAAGCTGGTCCAGATGCAAAACAAGCGACTCTTGAGGATGTTATCTCAGACTTCGAGGAACACTAAGCAGCATTTTTCCACCATTTTTTTTTGCCATTTTAGAGACCAAAAACCCAATTGATTGATCAATAAAATGATGACAGATTAATCGGGAAAGAAAACAATCATTAGTTACAGCTGCAAGTACAATATACGTCATTTTTAATGTGGTTTCTTGCCTCCTTTATGCCAGTAAACTGAATATTTTCGGGTTTTGGACAAAACAAGACTTTTGAGGATGTGATCTTGGACTTTGAGAAACACAGATTTGCATTTTTCACGATTTTCTGACGTTTTAAAGACCAAAAACCCAATTTATTGATCAAAGTAAGTGATCAACAGATTAACTGAGAATGAAAACAATCATTACTCGCAGCTGCAGGTACAATAAAATGTTATTTTTATGGAGTTGGAAGAAGGAAGAGACTCGGTTATTGCAGTATTGACTGTGATTTATGGTCAGTGATTATTATGGGGGATTAAACCAGCCAATCTGTACACAATCAGACCGTATAACCTCCAGTGCTTCTTCTGTGCCGATCGTGTCCATGGAGACTGAAAACAGCCCTCAGATGTGTCCAAACGGGGTCAGCGTGGTGGAGTTAAAGTTCACCACGAGCCAGTGAAGGACAGACAAACTATTATGGAAACAGACTGAAGGGCAGGAGGGATGATTGAGGCGACTGAAGGCGTCTTATCAGGGTCGGACACACCGGCAGCCCCTGACACCACGTTATGCGCCTGCAGTTATCAGCGCTGATGAACTGGAGGCGAAGAGAAGGTCCAGTCAACAACACATCGACACACACATATATATTTATCTATCAGGACAAACACAGACAGTCCGATCTGTCAGTCAGAGCCGAGCATCTCCGACCATTAAAATTGGATCTGTCCGGCTCTGCTCCAACCCTATCAGTCGCCGGTAAAAGCTTCGGCCGTGATTGACGGGACGGCGGGATTGTTACGGACGAAGCTTTGACAGGTCTGCAGACGGACACACAACCCGGGCCGGAAATCAGCTGGGACTTTTCTACACAAGGAGAACGTTAGCGGCGATATTAGCCTCGAATTAAACTCTGCTACTGAGCTGCTGTTAACATGTTGAAGCTTCTGACACTTTAAGGCGACATCGTGGAGCCAAAACAACTAATCAGACACTTGATAATGAAAATATTTCTTAGTTTCAACCCAGTTAGATGCACCAATATTCTCAAATTAACTTGAAAAGATTAATTGATTGATCAGTGAGTCATTTACAGCTGCAACAACTGATCATTAGTTGTTCAGTTAATCAGTTAGAGTCACTTTTTAAGGGAAAAAAAAACATGAAATTCTCTGATTTCAGCTTCTATATGTTTGGATTGTGGAAAAAAATAAGCTACTGTCAGGCATTATCTTGAGCTTTGGCTACCATTGGGCGACATTTTTCACCATTTTCTCACACTGATTGGTTAAAAAAGTGATCAACAGATTGATCGGCAATGAAAATAATCTTTAGTTGCAGCTGCAGGTACAATTTAATGTTGTTTTTATGGAGTTGGAAAGGAGGTTATTGCAAGCTTTCCTGTGATTTCATCATCAGTGGTTATTATAGGGGATTTAAACAAGCAGTCAGTGCTCAGTGGAAACGTTAGCGCGGATATTAGCCTCGAACTGAACTCCTGACAGGACGTGGAGAGTCGTGTGGGTGTCTGATGTGTACGTCCGTCCGTCCGTCCGTCGGTCGGTGTGTGTTTTTAGCCTGGAAACAGGCCGTAGGAGTTTGTTTGTGAGGTCGTAGCGTGTGGTTGTCCGTCGCTGCCGCTACACAATGGGCCCGAGCATCGGCGGTGCTTCCTCCTGCGGCGCTCGCTTCACTGCAACACGCTGCTTCAGTGCAGCCGCGGTCTGATGGAAATCTCAGCCTGCATGATCTTAAACATGAGCTCGGCCTCCGTCAAGTTTGCAGGAAAAAAAAAAAAGCAGAACCACAATCACACTGCGATGACTGCTGCATCCTGTATCGGTTTCTGTGATTGTCATATTGGACAGATATCGTCTTAATCCTGCAGAAAACTGAGCTGGAACCTGTCAGAAGTTGCGTTTTCTCGCAGATCAGGCCTACAGGAGCTTTTCCTCTCACAATATATCAGGTCAGTTTAGGGTCAGAGGCCTTTACTACACTGCAGGTTCAACATAACCAGGATTTATCTCAATGAAATATTTAATTTCAGTCGATATAGATGATTTTTGAGCATTTTTGATGACCTGCTTGTAATTAAAAAACAGAATAACAAAGGTTTAATTAGAATTTAACTACTTTATCCTCTTTATTAAGGCACATAGGTGATAATTTTAATGTAAAAACAAGTCAAAGAAATACATTTAGATGCATAAATAAGAATAAATCATGATAAGGGAATGATCTTATGCGCCATTAACATCAAGTCCTTGCTTTTTTTTTTTTTTAGGTGGGACTGAGATTTGTTGATGCGACCGAACTTCTCATTTTAGTTTTGGACATTGAGGCATATTGCATGAACCAATTAAACGTACTTTCCAACTATTTTTTTTATGGACTCTTTACATCTTAAATCATCTATTTGTTCCACTAGTTTCTGCTCAGCTAGCTCCAATTTGCTTTAAAGTTTCATCGAATAAAAAATGGATATTTATAAAGATATTTGTGAAATTTTAACCCAATATATCGAATAGTTTTCAAGATAATTTTTTGTAAAAATTGCACTTCGACCCACTTTTCTCACATTGAAATTTGAGACTGTTTGATATCTCAGGAACTTTTAAAGATAAGAAATAAATGAAATATTTACTGTTATTTTTCATCATGGCATTAAATCAGAAGTCTGTTCTACTTGGGTCAGACTCTCAAGCAGTATTTTAGTTTTTTGTCCTGCAACTTGTCAAACCTCACTAATGAAAGTTCAACCTTTTTCTCGTGACCAAATATTTAATATTAAAGTATTCTACATGTTTACTTTGGTATTATTGTGACCTGCAGCTACATGTGGTTCAGAAAACCTCACCAGTTGACTTCTGCTGTATCAGTTTATCAGCTGGGACTTTCAGTATGCCAGTTTCCCCTTTCTTTTCATATTTTAACTCAGCAATATTCAGAGATTGTTTTGTCTATTTGTCCAATATTACAGGTTTTAATCAACAGCGTGATGAGAAATAACAGAACGAATTTCAGGTTTTTATCTTTAATAGCTCCTGAGATGTTGTTCAAACAGAATCAAATTTAAATGTGTGAAAAAACCTGCTGAAAATGGGACAAAGGGTACAGTTATCTCAGAGAGTATTTAATATATCAAAGTAAAATTTCACAGATGTCATTTTAAATGTCTAGAGTTTATGATAAAAGAGTTCTAAGCAGATCAGAGACAGAATAACACAAATTCTGCTATTATTGGTATTTCTTGCAATCATTTTATCACCTACTTTATGATCTTTATTCTCTATTTTTGCAGAAATCTTCAGGAATTTGCTCGTTTTTTGCAGGTTAAGGCTCCTCTGTTATTCTTTATACTACAGGAGGTAATGCAACAGGTTGTCTGCTGCAAGAAAAGGTTGATTTATGATCACTTTATATGACATAATCCGTCCGAGGTGGAGCTGCTATAACTGTTCTCTGCTCCACATTATCCCTGTGTTGATTTCAGATTAATAATAAATCACCAGTGAGTTAATGATCAGGCTGAAAATGTTAGATGCATTTTAGAGTTTAAACTGGATGTCAAACCATTTAAAAAAAAACAAACAAAAAAACAGTGATAAAATCGTCGCTGCTATCTGAGCAGATGAAAAGTAAAAGCAGATTTGCTGATACTGCTATAAATAGATAAAGTGGTTTCAGGGCACAATAGGAAAAGTGCCCTTAGAGGAAATTGATGTTTGCAGACCAGACTTTAATCAGGATTTATGACTTTAGGGTTGATGACGATGAGATAGTTGCATTAATGTTCACCTCAACCTGATTTATTATCATCATGACTGGACTTCATGTTACCAAACAATATTTCTTTTACTTTTGAGGAACACCTGGATGGTTTTAGTTTCTTTTTTAGTTTATTATGTAAAGGTGAGATCACTCCTTTATCCTTATTGTTTTTATTTTTGTGTCTAAATTTATATTTTTTCAGTGTTATTATCGGGTTTACATTAAAATTATTATACATGTGCCTTATTAAACAGATTAAAATGGTTAATTCAAATGAAACCTTTGTTTTATAGACCACTAAAATGATACATATCCATCATTGTCAACTGAAATTAAACATTTTATCATGATAAATCATCTGCTCTGTTGTCCAGCTCTACTGTGAGGAAATTAGAAACTTTCCATCAAACTAAAACTCTGCAGCTTGTGTTGTTTTTCTGAGCTAAAATGAAGTTTGCAAAGTTCTGACTAAACCCTCTGAAGCCCAAAAGGGTTTGAGAAGCAAGAAAAAATGCAAAAAAAAAAAAGAAGCACCCAGCTCGGCTTTCAGAGGGTAAAACCAAGAAATGTCTGCAAACAAACCCTGACCAAGCAGTTTCGATCCTCGCCGACGCTGCAGATGCGTTAAAAGATGGCGCTCGGAGAGTTTCGCTGATGAAATAACAGTTTGTGGCCAATAAAACTGTTGCAGCAGCGGAGGGGAGGAAGTTGTAAGTGGAAGTTGTAAGTGGAGCGAGGCCGGCGGCGGCAGCAGCGGCAGCAGGAAGGGAATGATGGCAGCAGATAGAGATGTGGGAGTGTGGTTAGAGGGGGTGGTGGAAGGGGGCTGGCACTGCCCAAAATAGCCGGCTCACATGTTGGCTGCTGAGCTCTGAAACCGACCTCCCGCTGGATGCCCGGATAATCTAATGTGGCTCTGATTGTCCATTGCACTTTTTTTTTTTTTTGCCCTTGCCTGCCTGCCTGCATGCGAAGCTTCTTCCCTGCTCTTCTTCTCTGCTCTTCTTCTTTGCTCTCGTCTCCGTAATGCGAGCTGATGTTCGGCAGCAGCCCGGACTGGCAGCGGTCCAGCGGGGGAAAGGTCAGCGGCTCGGCCCGTCCCCTCGTCCACGCTCGTGTTTTCAGGCCCAGTGTGCGTCAAGGAGGCCGAGTCAAATCACATTACACACAAACACACAGTCAGCCGGACACTCGCAGCACATGAGGCCCTGCAGCATCTAAACCACACTGGGAAAGCATATTCTGGAGAAATCTGACGTCCAAGCACTGCACTGTACTGTAGAAAACGGGAAAATTAGAGTTTTTATTGGGGAAATTATGCACCGTTTATGCACCGTTTTATTTTTACAATAATAAGAATAATAGTAACCTTATTTGTATAGCACCTTTCAGAAGAACATTCACAAAGTGCTTTGACAGGTAGAACATAGTGATAAAAAGAGAACTTTACATGTTTATTTACACGTCAATAAATGTCCTAAAAGCCACAAATCTTACATCACTCAGAATTTGTTCACTGCAAAATTCCACCCAAAAATAAATAAATAGTAATATTAAAAACAAAACTGAAATACTGCAATGTAAAAATTTTTAAAAAATAGAAAATTAAAATCATAATATATTTATTAGATTTAAATACAGTTAAAAGCTGTAAATTTAAAATAATAAATAAAAATGCTTTTTTAGTATACAGCATTACAGCATTTTTTTTTACAGTTTATATATAAAGTCGTGCTTTTTCTGTGATTTTTGTTACAGAATTATTATTGTTATTTAGTATTATTATTTTCTAAAAATCATTAAAATACTTACTGCATTTAAATCCTTAATATGCATATTTTTCTTTTGAAATATCTGTAAAATGCCAATGTTTTTTTCTGATTTGAATACATGAGAAAAAAAGTGTAATTTTATTTCAAATATTGTAGAAGAACAATTTACTATTTGTAAAAAAAATACAGATATTTAATGTGGACATTGTTTACTGTTTTGACCTGTTTTGTTTTTAATGATTTAATACTTTTCTCTACTTTTTACTTACATACTGACGTTGCCATAAATCCTATAATGAATCCATAATAACTCTGAAGAAGAAGAATTTATTTAATTTAAAATTGCAAAAAAGAAAAACAACATTAAAAATGCTGTGAAATGCTGTCATGTAAAAATTGTAGCAAACAAAAAAATCTGTAAAATAATATATTTATTATCTTTAAATACAATAAAATGGTGTAAATTTCAAAAAGTAAAGTAACAAATAATTTTATAAAAATACAAATGATGAATGAATTTTATTTTATTTTTGCAGTTTACATGTAAATTAGTACTTTTTCTATGATTTTATTGCATATTTCCTGAAAAAAATCCCAAATATCTGTAAAATAATATTTTTTCCTAATATGAATACCTGGGGGAAAAATGTAATTTTATTGTCAAACGCTGTTGAAGAGCAATTTATCATTAGTAAAAATACAGATATTTAATGTGGATATTGTTTACTGTTTTGCCTGTTGTTTTGTTTTGTATTTTTTTTAGTTGATGTGTAAATTAATACTTTTTTGCTGTGATTTTTGCAAGGTTTAATCTGTAATTTAATTAAACACTGATAATTTTTGAAAAAAAATCTGTTAAAAAAATCATGTTCTCTTTTTCAATCCTCAATATACAGATTTTTTTTTTCAAGTAATGGCAAATATCTTAAAATTATATTTTAAAAATAAATATTAATTGACAAAATAATATTTTTTTGCAAATTTTAATGATGTACAGAATTTTTCTTTAAAGTAATATTTCTGACAATATTTTAATAATAAATATTATTTAACAAAATAATATATTTTTCCCCTAAAATAGTGTAATTTAGGGCAACAATTTATATTTTTTAACATGTAAATAAATGCT
Organism: Amphiprion clarkii; assembly: GCA_027123335.1. Taxonomy (NCBI): domain Eukaryota; kingdom Metazoa; phylum Chordata; class Actinopteri; family Pomacentridae; genus Amphiprion; species Amphiprion clarkii. The sequence goes on from CM049573.1 coordinate 3,949,054, forward strand.
TTTTTTCTGTCATTTTACTAAATCGCTGTAATATAACAAAACAAGAAACTCTGTAAAATAAGAGTAATTGTTATTTATTTAAAAAAAATTCCAGCCAACAACAATTGAAACAGCATTTTTCCAGTGCAGATTGTCTCTCCTAATAATTCCTGACTTCCTGCAGCTTCCTCAGTCTTCCACACAGAAACCTAAACCCCGTTGGTTTTTTGGGGGTTTTTTTGCCGTGCAGGCCGAGACACGGCTGTCCTACATGCAGCTAATTCCTTTCATTCCACAGGGTTTGTTTCGACACGCTCGCTGGATCACTGCCTCCTCCTGCTCTTCCTTTCTCCCACTTTCTCACGTCGGCGCTGCATCTCTGCTCGATATCTCGCCGGTCCCATGACCCCTCTCCACAGCTGATCCCGGGAGCAAAGCATGCTGGGAGCGGAGCGGCTGCAGCGCTGCCATTGGCTACCTGTGAATGTGTGAACCGCCTGCTGATGTGCACTTTGGTGTTTTTAGGGTTTCAGATCTCAGGCAGCCTGTTGGCCGATGGAATATATGGTAAGAAATCTGAAGCATACAGCAGCTGGTCAGAAACACACGGCGGCACTGTGGTGAAGGAGTTTATTATAATACCGGAAACGGCTCCTGTACACACAGATAAACACTCAAGAAAGTACAATTTGGCCTACTTCTTCTCAGGAGCGTTACACAGTAGTTGAAGTATTCTAATTTTGGAGCTGCTTGATTACAGCAGAAACATACAAAATGATTTTTCTTGATCACGAGGTTTAAATTTCTGTTTCTTCAGGATCCATTATTAGAATGAATTAAGACCAATTTGCTATGAAACCTGCTGCTGCTACTACAATTAGTCCTACCATTACTACTACTGCTATACTATTGCTACTACTACTACTATTAGTATTACTATTACTCGTATTACTACTACTATTACTATTAGTACTACTACAACTATTGCTACTACTACAATTAGTCCTACTATTACTGCTATTTGTACTACTATTATTCCTATTATTATTATTATTATTATTATTATTATTATTATTATTATTATTATTATTATTATTATTAATAATAATAATAATAATAATAATAATAATAATAATAATAAAACTCTCAATTATAAACCTTGGTTTGTTTGCTCATGTTCGACATATTTTTAACTATGAGAAAATCTTTTCAAGATTAAAAAATTGTATCCGAACCAACATATAATTTATTGCAAATTTATCGTAAAAATATGAAAAATGCTGAATATCAGATCCGATAATCAGCTGATCCCTGATTTAATAAACACATATAAGTATTAAACATATTAATGCTTTTAAAATTACATTAATTTTAACTTTAATAGCCTAATTTTGCAAAAATAGAAATAGAGAAAAGTTAACAATGTCTTTAATGCCTCTATGCAAAAGGACACAGGAATGCAATTTATCATGCAAAACAGCCAACATTTTAGTACAAAACTTGAAACGAGCATAATAAAAGCAATGTATACAGTATTTCCATATTATATTACACATACTATGTATTATTGTAGATAAAGTTTTTAAAACCTGCTCAAACAATGTCTTTTATGCAAAGTGACCCAGTTTTCATGCTGTAGATTTTTTAAAAATTAATAATTTATTGATTTTTATTTAGAATTTTATGTCTTATTATCACAATTTTAAGCTTAAATTTTACCATATTTGCATATAGAACTATAAACAATGCATGGTTTGTTAAACCACTGTCAGAAAGTTAAAAATCACTGACAATTTTGTCTGTTTTTACAGTTTCTGGCAGGTAAATGGAGTCATTTTAGCCTTTTTTTTTTCAAAAAGAAAACCTGCCTGATGGATGTTGGGGCTCAGACGGTTAAATAGTTTTATTGATGTGTTGATTTTGGAGGCTGCAGTTTGTGGTTCTGTCTAACTCTGTTGCTAAGGCTTAAAAAACGAAGATTACATCCTTCATGAAGCGAGACGCTGGTATTACTTAAAGGATTACTGCAGAAAACCACATCAGGTTTAGTCGGTTCACTGTGTTCGCTCGCCTTTTTAACCCTCTGATCCCAAAAACCGACTTCAAAGGCATGTTTTCTTTTAATAAATCGCTAAAATTACACCATTTTCAGAGCAAGAAGCTGTAAAAACAGAAAGAATTGTCAGATTTTCATATTCTTTCGCATTTAGATCAGGAAAATTAACCAAATCCAAGGGTGAAATTGTGATACTGAATTAAATTAATTAAATATCACAATTAATTAAATAATTAATCAATTAAATTCTTTGATTCCACTTGTTTCGTGAAATGAAATTAAAATGAAATAAACCATTTTAACTGTCCGGATTCTGTAGAAAACTAAAAATTCTGTGCTCTTTATTGCAACCGAAAAGCTATTCGTGATTTAACTGTGACCAACAGTCATGTGACAAAAGTTAAAGGAGTTTTCGGCTGAACTGCAGTCAGTGTTTACAAAAAAATTAAATACGTAAGTAGTAAAATATCCATAGCATGTGATGTGGAGTCACATTTTTTCAGTACCTGTTGGCAAAAAGTAGCAAGTGTTTATTCCATTAAAAAAAAAAAATAAAAAATTAGAATTAGAATGAAGCCTTCTTTTTCATGATTTATGGGATTATAGCTGTGTCATTCTGCACTGAAGACATTTCAGAATTCTCTCCGTTTCTTCATGCTTGTTCTGTTTCCAAAGAGGTGCAGGACTTTATATTGCAGTGAAAAATGTGACAGGAGCACAGAGACGCCCAGAAACTGCTCCGAGTTCAGTGGGTTCAGCTAAATTTAGGAGGAATTTTGCCTTCACATATGGAGGTTTTTTTTTTTTTTTTAGGAACACAAAAACGTGACAATTCTGTCAGCATCCCTGAGCCACAGTGTGTCGGTGTGTTTCCCTGGCTGTGGGTGGAGGGAACTGTCTTCACCGATCGCTACCGATCACATGCATTGATTGATTTATGACCCTGAGTGATGGTCTGCTTCTCTGCGCTTGTCTGATTGTTTTTCCTCCTTCACATCTCTGAGTGGATAATAGTGAAGCACGTGGTGTCGGTGTGGTGGTCAGACGGGGTAGCGCAGAGACTCTTTATGTCGGGGTGTCATCTGAGGACTCGATGGTCGGGGTGTCATCTGAGGACTCGGTTTTTCTCTGCAATGTAAAGTCCTGCACCTTTATAGAAACAGCACAACCAGGACTAGAAGTAGATGGAACTCACTGATCTCTTTTATGCAATAAGACTCAGTTAAATAGCAAAAATCCTTTAAAAAATGAATAAAATTCAGCTTACATTTATTTGATTATTATTATAAAAATTTAAAATTCCCAGAAACAACATTTTTCCAATTGTCCCCAGCTGTTATCAATACTGAAAAAAATAATTTGTGACTCTACATACTGTAGATACTTACCTGTTTGCATTTTTAATTTGGCTACATGCTTTTTTCCTGTCTATTTTGTGTGAATACAGCCTGCAGTTACTGGATTTTCATCACATAACTGTAGGTCACAGCTGAGTCACTAATAGCTTCATAATTAGGGCAAAAGGTGCAGAATTTTTAGTTTTTTATGGAATGTAGTTATTTCAAACAGTCTATTTTTGGTGAATTTTTAAATGAGACATGTTAAATAGAGTGGTTTTGATGAATTGTCATGATTTTCAAATATGTCTTTTATGCAATATGACTCAGTTAAATAGCAAAAATCATAAAAAAAGAACAAAAGGAAGCTGAATTCATTTGATTATTTATTTGTAAAAAATAAAAATACCCCAAAACAACATTTTTCCAAGTGTCCACAGCTGTTACCAATACTGAAAAAAAAGCATTTGTGACTTTACACACTGTAAATACTTACCTATTTACATTTTTTAATTGTTTCCATGTTTTTTTCTGTGTCTTTTGTGTGAATACAACCAACAATTACTAAATTTTCATCATGTGACTGTTTGTCATAGCTGAATCAATAATAGCTTCATGATTGGGGCAAGGAGTGCAAAATTTTTTAGTTTTTTACAGAATGTGGTTAGTTCAAACGGTCTATTTTTAGCCCGTTTTTGCATGAATAAATTGATGAAATGTTGTGATTTTCAAACTGTATGTTTCACAGTATTCTGCATATCAACTCTTAAAAGATATGTCAGCATGCTGAATGAACCACCAGTGAATTTGAAAGCATGTTTTCTTTAAAAAATGGCAAAACTACACCAGTTATCGGACTAATCAACTGTAAAAACTAGAAAGAATCATCAGATTTTCAATTTGACATGAAGTGCTGTTAAGAAAATTGACCACATCTCAGCAAACAACTATATTTGCAAGGTTTGTTTAAAAAATTGCTAAAAAAAATACAGTTTACACTAACTATATTCTGTAAAAACTAAAAAAATTCTGCACTTCTTGTTGCAAATGTAAAGCCATTAGTGATCCTGCTGTGACCATCGGCCACTTAACAAAAATTGGAGAGAGCATTTGGTTGAACTGCAGGATGCGTATTCACAACAGATTCAATAGTAAGTGTCAAAATATTTATAGTTTGTAGTGCAATGACTTTTTTTTTTAATTTATCAGTGGTGGTAATGTCTGTGGAGGAATATTCAAGCTTCAAGATTCAAATTTTATTGTCATATGCACAGCAAAGAAACATGTTTCCCTGTTCTATGAAATCCTTTCTTTGCTAACCACAACAAATGCCAAACAATAGAAATTTACGTACAAAATAGATTTCAAAAAAGATAAATAGAAGTAAAGTAAAACAAAATTAAATAAAAAAATTGTCAAAATATGAAAATAGATCAATAAAGGCAATGGAATGTACAAAATAAGGAGTAACATTGTACATTTTTCTATTATTGTAAAACATATAATCAAATAAATTGTATTTTCCCCCCTTGCATTAAGATTTATGACATTATTCATGTCTCATTGTGCACAGCAGACAGTTTTACCTTAAATGACCCTCTGCTTCTCTGCAGTTGTCTGCTTTTCCTCCTTTACATCCCGGAGGTCAGACAAGGTAGTGCAGAGTCTCTTTATGTTGGGGTGTCGTCTGAGGACTCGGTTTTTCTCTGCATCATGAAGTCCTGCACCTTTATGCAAACAGCTCGAACAAAACTGGAAGCAAATATTGCTCAGAAGTGTCTTATGTGCAGAATGACACAGTTAGAATGCCATAAATTATTTTTAAAAAGCTGGATTTCTTTAATTATTAATAGTACAAAAAGCCTAAACAAAACCTGGCGTTGCCATTTTTCTAAGCACCCACAAGTATTTCCAATACCAGGATAAAAATGGTGGCTCTGCATAGTACAGATTATTTACAGTTTTGCATCTTTCATACTGCTTTGCATAACAATTCTATAAATATATCTCACCATGCTCAATAAACCCATAAACCACTAGAGAGTTTCAAAGGCATTTTTTCTTCAGAAAAAGTGCTAAAATTACACCATTTATCAGCCTGAAACTGTGAGAAACAAAGAAAGAGTAATCCGATTCTTACCATGATGTGTGGTTCTGTCTTGAAAATTATCCAAAGTTAAGCTTAAAATAATGAACTTCATCAAAATCCTCGTGGTGAGACACATGGTGAGATATCTTTCTAGTGTTAATGTGAAGGGTAGTGTGGAAAATGCATGACATTTCAGCAAAATTACCTTATTCTGCATGTCTCATATAAAAATTCACCAAAAATAAAACCTTTGAAGCAACCAGATTCTGTCAAAAACAAAAAATTCTACGCTTTTTGGCGCAACTCAGAAGACATCAGTGACTCAACTGCGACCACCAGTCATGTGACAAAAATTCAGAGACTTTTCAACTAGACCTAAAACTGAAGCACATGATGATGGTGTGGTGGTCAGATGAGGTAGTGCAGGGATTGTTTTAGTCGGGGTGTCGTCTGAGGACTCGATCGTTGGGGTGTCGTCTGAGGACTCGATCGTTGGGGTGTCGTCTGAGGACTCGATCGTTGGGGTGTCGTCTGAGGACTCGGTTTCTCTCTGCAATGTAAAGTCCTGCACCTTTATAGAAATATAGCTAGATGCAGAGAGAACTCAGATATTTTATCTCCTGTGCAGTAAGACACAATTAGAAAGCCATACATTTTAAAAAATGAAAGCTGAATTTCTTTAATTATAGCATTTTAAAAAACCTGGAGTCAACGTACGTCATCATTTTTCCAAGTACATACTGTGGATATTTTACTGTTTGCATTTTTCCAAGCTCTACAAACCTTATTCTGCCTGTCAACTCTAGAAAGATGTTTCACCATGCTGAATAAACCCTAAAACCCAAATGTTTTCTCTTTAATGAAAGTCAAATTACACTATTTGTCAGAATAATAAACTATAAAAACAGAAGGAATGGTCAGAAATTAAATCTGACGTGCAGTTCCGTCAGGAAAATGAACCAAATCTATGCTTACTATCATGCCATTTCATTAAAATCACTTTATTTGTACGTCTTGTTTAAAAATGTGCCAAAAATAAACCATTTGAATTAACTAGATTCTGTAAAAAACTAAAAATTCTGAGCTCCTCAACACAACAGAAAAGCTATTAAGGACTTGGCTGTGACAGACAGTTATATAATAAAAATTCAGGGACTATTCGGCTTAACTACAGGCTGTTTTGCACAACAGATTCATCAAATATAGTCCTAAATTATATATAGTGTGTAGTATCACCATTTTTTTCTTGCATACTAACACATTTGGGCACTTGCAAATGTTGATACTATTTTTTTTCAATTTTATGAAGCAAATAATCAAAGAAATGTAACTTTTGTTCATTATCTTGGATGACTAATGACATTATACCTGTGTAGTACTGCACTAAAAACATATTTTTGACCCTAAATGACCGTCTGCTTCTCTGCAGTTGTCTGATTTTACCTCCTTCACACCTCTGAGTGCATCAGACTGAAGCACCGTAGTGGGGTGTCATCTGAGGACTCGATTGTTGGGGTGTCATCCGAGGACACGGTTTTTCACAGCAATATAGGGTCTGGCACCTTTAAAGAAACAGCACAACAAAAGCTATATGCAGAGAGGACTTAAAAATGTGTTCTGTGCAATAAGACTCAGTTGTAAAGGCTTAAATCTTGAAAACGAAACCTAAATTTATTTGATTATGTATTTTGCAAAGAATTTAAAAAATGAGAATTAACATTTACACCATATTTTGTTACACTTTGTCTCTCTGTACATTAACTCTATAAAGATATTTCACCATGCTGGGGTGTCGTCTAAGGACACGGTCTTTCACTGCAGTAAAAAGTCCTGCACCTTTATAGAAACAGCACCTGGATAGAGGTAGATATTAATCAACGATGTCTTGTGTGCAGTATGACACAGTTAGAATGTCATAAATCATGAGAAAAACGAAAGCTGAATTTCTTTGACTTTTTGTTAGAAAAAGAATCAAAATCCCCAAGAAGTAACATGAAAAAATGGTGGTTCCCCATGCCGTAGGTAATTAACTATAGCAGGTCCTCGGTTTGTGACGCCCTTGATCTGTGGCGTTTCCTGGTTATGTCTTTGTCTCCCATAAATTTATTAATTTTATTATTAATAATTATTAAAACAGATTTTGCGTGGGAACTAGTTGGTGAACGGAGCGGACGAACATGTCATGCGGCGCTATACGAGGAAGACTTTGTTTACATTCGCCGGTTGTACGCCATATTGGATTGTGCTACGTTCACTTTCTTTCGTTCGTGTTGTTTTTTTGGAAACGATTCTTACTGTACAGTGTTTTTATGTCCTAGATTGTGATTTTACCACTGTGGTAGCATAGATGAGTGACATAGATACTTATGTACATATGTGAGTTCCGACTTGCAGCGAAAATCGTGTTACGTTACTCAGCATATCAGCACTAGAAAAATTATTCACTAAGCACAATAAAAACTCATCAGCAGGCTTCAAAGGAGTAGTTTTTTGAAAGAATTGCCAAAATTACACTCTTTATCAACCAGACAATGTAAAAACACAGCGTGATGTGCAGTTATGTTCGTAAAATTAACCAGATCTAATCATAGAATCGTGACATTTCACCAAAATCTATTTGTATGCTTGTCTCATTTGAAGTTTTGCCAAAAATAAACATTTTGAAGTAACCAAATTCTGCAAAAACCAAAAAATTCTGAGCTCCTTGTCGTAACCAAGAAGCCATGAATTACTCAGCTGCGTCCAACAGCCATGTGACAAAAAATTCTGTGTTTGCACAAATTGAAAACCTAAGTAGTAAAATATCTATTGCATGTAGAGCCAGCATTTTTTCTGGCACCGCTAACCCCTTTAGACACTTGGAAAAATGTACATTTTCAAATTTTTGTGAGGTAAATTATCACAAAAATTCAACCATAATTTTTCCTTATTTTTTGATTTTTGTCACTCTAACTGTACAGAAGACATTTCTGAGTTCCCTCTACTTCTACCAACGGTTGTGCTGTTTCCATAAAAGCTCACAACTTTATATTGCAGTGAAAAAATGAGCTGGAAGTGATCAAAGGTGACAGGAGCAAAGAAAAAAAACCATAACCTAGAAACTACTTGGGGTTCGGCGGGTTCATCTGAATTCTAGATAGCACATGAATTATTCATTCACAGGAATATATGAAGTTTTTTTTTTTAGTAACGCAAAAAAATGATGATTCTGTCAGCATCCCTGAGCCACAGTGTGTCGGTGTGTTTCCCTGGCTGTGGGTGGAGGGAGCTGTCTTCACCGATCGCTACCGATCATGTCATTGATTGGTTTATTAGCCTGATTAATGGTCCTCTGCCTGATTTTTCCTCCTTCACATCCCTGAGAGCACAATGGTGAAGCACGTGGTGGTCGGACGGGGTAGTGCAGCCACTCTTTTTTTGTCGGGGTGTCATCTGAGGACTCGGTTGTTGGGGTGTCATCCGAGGACTCTTTGCTTTACGCTCTTTATGCTTTATGGGTGGTTTCCTCGTCGGATGCTTTCTGTCTGTCTTTTTTTTCCCCCCCGTGTAGCAGATCAGCAAATATCGTCTTCCTTAAGTTTCACCAAGGTTACGCAGGGCGACCTCGTGTCACGGTCCCCTTCCTGCCGTCCGTCTCCATCCTCTTTGAACTTGGTTTCTCGGGTTACCAAACATGAATTAAAAAGGGAGGAGCCTTCCAACGATCCAGCCTCCCCCCCGACACACAAACATATCCACCCTCCCCTTCCTCCCCCATTCCCGTGTGCATTAAGAGTGCAGCATCTTGCCATGCATACACATGTACTCTGCTAAATGACTCTGGCTGCAGAGAGGAGGCTGGGGGGAGGAAGGGGAGGAAGCGTCGAGAGGAAGGGAGGGCACATAGAAAGAGAGAGAGAGAGGGAGAGAGAGCAAGAGAGAGAGGGAGAAAATGGGAGGCAGCATCACCCACCCAGACTGGGAGGAGGAGGGGAGGACAGACAGCAGCGTCCCTTTTAACAGACAGAGGTGGAAGGGAAAAGTGGGAATGAGAGGCAGACGTGAAGGGGAGCAGAGGAGCACAATGAAGGAGTGCCATTGTCCATGCTGGCAGCGCTGCCATTTCACCATCTGCTGAGAGGAGGAGGAGGAGGAGGAGGCGGCCAAAACGGAGGAGAGAGGGTGGATGGAGAGGAGCCGCCGGCAGTGACTTTGTGAATCAATCGAGCGGAAGAAGAGGAAGAGCGGATCGGAGGCGCGAGCACGTTTTTCGGGGAGTGGACGGACGGGAAGCCGGAGAAAGAGGAAGGAGAGGATCTGTTTAAACATTAATGTGGTTCTCATGTGAACATGGAACCAGGCTTTACATGACTCGCCATGGATTATCAACTGCATGCTCTGTAAACCAAAAAAAGGAACTACTTTACATTGCCATTCATTAAAAGAAAAGAAAAAAAAACAAGAACACTTAGGGAAATTAGATTAGATCCACTTTCTACAATTACTTTTTTTCTTTTTCGTGTAAATGTTTCTGATTTTCTATCCTCTAGGATCATTATTATATTATTGTTAGCTGCTGCACTCGATATTCAGGTTGTTTTTATGCAAGTTTTTCTACACATCACTTGTCCTTTTAGGTGTAAACGTGTAGCCGTTTATACGTAGAAAGTGATTGTTGTTCTTTTAAAAAAAAAAAAATCCCATCCGAAGAGGAGTCGGTGCATGCAGCCGATGTGGGATGTCAACATTGATTGGGTTTTTATGGCTGGCGTGGTGCCGGTTGAAACTTTGATCATTTCCTGAACTGTATTGATCTTTCTAGGAGTCTGTAGTTTTTCCTGTTTGGAAAAAAAGAAAGAGGGAAAAAAAAAAGAAAAAAGCTCTAATGTGGAGCCTTTGATGCAGCAACTAATTGCCTGCCATGTGATTTGCAGTTATCTCTTCTTCTCGTGAAGGTTTTTTCTGCTGCTGTCGGGACTTCTCAGTGTATATATCCACCGCAGGCATCTCTTTTTAATGTCTGTTGCCATAGCAACGGGCGGCAGCGGCAGACGGAAGAAGATGTAAAGTTCTTAATCCTTGTCTTATCTTTAAAAAACAAAACTGGTGCTGTTCCATTAGGTAACTGTATATATTCAGTAGAGGAGACTTGATTAGTCCAGTGCAGTTTCTAGCTCTCACACAGGGTTTGTTGTTGTGGGTTTTTTTTTTTTCTTTTTTTGTTAGATTTTTTTATTTTTTTTTGTCTTTACCAGACGGGGCTTTGTCTCAGCGGAGCTCGCCAGACTCCGTGAATCAGGGTTGTTTCAGGTCACCTGTCTCCCGCCCTTCTCCCCCTCCCCGTTCTGAGGGTTCATCTGAATCAGGTCGTTTCAGATCCGCCCGACTCCCCCTCCCCACCACCCTCCCCCCACCTCCCCCCCGCCGCCGAGTCGGCTCAGCCCGGCTTGTCCTGAAATCACCTTTACCGGTGACCGTTTTCCATCAGTCAGGGCTGATGTGCCATCACCAGGAAGGACTGGATAAATCACATTACTTGTACATATCAGTGTGTGCAGCTGCTGGGCCTCCCTACGGCCACTAATCACCAATCACTGTCCGTGGCAGATTCCTGTTACTGTTTGTCTGTAGGTGACTCAGGATCTCTCTTCTTGTAGAGGTTCGTCTGCTCTGCAGTCACCTGACCTACACTGTGTTCAGTGCACTGAAACATCCTGGGCAGGGTTAACTCAGCAGCCCTTTCTTTTCACCTGGTCCATTAATGTTGGATCTTTTAATCCTCTTGTCTATTTAACAGGGACTGTTTTGTTTATTCCGAATGCTCGGGCGTGTTTCCTGACTTTTTCCAGCCATACTTCTTTACAGCTTTCTGGAGATCGTCCCAGCCTGTCTGGCGGCTCGTGAGTATGACTGGATCCTCCATGGTGCTTTTTGGCCAACACCAGATGGATGACTAGCTAGAGTTGCTAGACAATCCCTCTGTGGTGCTAGACTGGTGTAGGCGACTGTTCCTTTTGCCATGCGTCCGGCGCCCACTGCAAGCTCCCGCGCTGTACTTTGGGCACAGTTAGAAAAGTCGAAACCAACCCCTTTCTCGCTCGGCATTACTGAAACATTGGTGCCAAATTTAAAACCCGAGGTGCGTGCGAACCTTGTTCTCCTCTGAGGGAGTAAAGGTCGACGGATTGTAAATATGACGAGTGCCTCGGCAGCACTAAGGTGTCAGATCGTGTAGCGTCGCCTCCTGCTGAGGCGCTTTATTTGTGGGACTTTGCGAGAGACTGTTAATGTAAACAGACTGTTGTTTGCCTTCTAGGTTGGACTATGCAGAATATGAGTTGTTGTGCGGCGTCTGAGAACTGAGAGCTAACCTGCTGCTCGATAAGCCCTGCCTTAGATAAGGAAGAGAGCTGTCCTGGAATAAAAACACGTGGCTTGTTCATATCATATGTCAACACTCTTCTCTCAGGTATTATCTGGGCGTGTTATTTGAACTGGGCGGTAATAAAGTCACGAGGCGAGTTCGCAGAGAAGTCGGCCTGTTTTAAAACTGAGCATTTTCCAGCTGGGTCAGTGAGTTTGTGCTGACGTTCCTCCGGTGCCATTCAGGGAACCCTGGGTTGGGAAGTTTAAACCTGACCAATCAGGTCTCATTACCATCACAACAAACCCGCCGGTAGTCGTCATCAGCCAATGACCTACATTCTCCAGTGTTACATCACCGCCGTGCTACTGCAGTGTGTGTCACTGTACCAGACACAGACAGCATCTCAACCTACCGCTATCTAATGGTGCTCCAGAAACACAAAAAAACATCCTAACCGAGGTGGCCAGTCTTTAGGGAACACACTTGAACCAAGGCACTTGTTTTAGCCATATCAGGAACCTCAGTCAGGAACGGGCCCAACTCTGCCAGCCCAGTCTTAACTTTTACTTTTCTTTTCTGATTTCTATCGGTGTCTACGGTGACCATGCCTAGCCTCTAGCCGTCTTAGAAGGGTTCGGTGAGGCGGTAGTGGACAGGGATCACCATTTATATACTAGACAGAGGGACTGTTAAACAGGACAGCCTGGAGAACGGGCGAGCAGACGAGGGAGGGGAGGAGGGGGAGATCATCTGGAAGAGGAGAGAGGAAGTGGTGGCGAGGGAGAGGGCGGAGGCGCTGGAGAGGCAGAGGTTGGCCGAGTACATTGTGTGGAGGAAGAGGGAGGACTTCCAGGATAAGCGAGGAGACAGGGAGAAGGGAGGCAAGAGCGCAGGGAAAGAGAAGGAGGCAGCGCCCGAGGTGATCTGGAAGAGGAGGGAAGACGAGGAGGGCAGGGAGAGAGCCAGGGCCATACAGAGAGGGCATGAAAACATTTGGAGGAAGAGGGAGAGAGAGTAGAAAAAGGGGAAAGTAGCTGCTAGCAAGAGCTGGAGACTCGCCATACATCCTCCTCTCTCTTCTTTAGCAGCTTCATTCAGCTCTGCAGGTGCGCGGCGCGTTACTATCGACCAGTTGAGGCTGTGTGTTGGTGCTCACGGTCCCCCCCTCTTCTTTTTTTGCAATCCCCTCGTTGGCCGCTAATAGGATTTTTATGGGCCCGTGTCAAGCAGGATAGAGCTGCTTCACACGTGCACAGAGATAATCAAAGAGGCATTGTGGGCAGGGAAGGTTTTTTGCACTGCATGTAGACACATCACACCCCTCGTTGCAGTAAGACACGCAAAGTGAGGGGGCGATCGGAAAGACAATCGCTTGTGTTGATTCTCCATGGTGCTGGCGACAGCTGAGTAGCTGGTCCTCGCTCAGAGGCTATTAAGCTGGGACAAGATACTCACAGATATTGTCTTACATTGTGGCAAAACACCAAGACGAACACTCTGCGGAGCGCCGTCTTCATCAGTCCCTGGGAACTCGCTGAAGCAGATTCAAAAGTGAACTGATGACAACATGAGCTGCGCTGCTGCACTAAAAACTTTCTTCAGCTGCGTTCTACCACTAACTGGGACACCCCACTTTTCCTGCGCGCCTTTCCTCATCCTGCTTTCATCGTGGATAAAGCCGTTTTTAAAGCAGCTCGGTTTTGGCTGCGTGGTAATGAGTGGAGGACAGACAACCAGACAGATGGATGCAGCTCTCAGACGGAGCGAGACAGACAGATGGCTGTGTGTCCTTTCACAGAGAAACTTTGAATAGTGAGACAAAGAGACTTTGATTGAATCACTAGAGCCTGTGTGGACTTGTGCGGATATAAAAACTGACACTGCAGATTCATTATGGAGCTCGTTCCGAAAACCAAGTACACCCACTTTCGGAGTGAATCGCTGAGCTCGACCGATGAAACAAACTCCAATCCGTCTTCGTTCCCTCCGTCCAGTCCCGCCACCCCTCTCACTCCCTCCCCAGGTTTACCTTCCTCCCTCTCCTCCTCGTCTCTCACTCCCATTTTGCCCCCCTCGTCTCCCCGCCCCGCCGAGAACAGCCCCACCACCCTCTGCTCCTTCTTCCCCAGGATGGGATCCCTTCGCCTGGGTGTCTCCGCTACTCTACTCCCAGGACTGAAGGCCTCGAGCAGGTCGCAGCAGCAGCAGCAGCCTCTTCAGGCGCCTGTCGAGTCCTCCGGGGATGACAGGAGCAGCTCCAGCTCCTCCCCTCCTCTCCATCACCCTGTTCCCCTTCTAACTGCCCCTTCTCCTCCTCCCCGACCTCCTCTGCAGGACATGAACCGGCTGGGAGGGGCGTCCAGGAGGGCACGGGTGGAAGGAGGGCAGCTGGGAGGAGACGAGTGGACGCGCCATGGCTCCTTTGTCAACAAACCCACCCGTGGCTGGCTGCACTCCGACAATGTGGTCAGCACCACCGGGGTTCCCTACACTGTACGGGTAAGTGAACTACACACTCTCACTAGCATAAATACAAAAATACACATCTATCTTTCCGGTCTTTGCATGATGCGAGGGGTGATCAAAAAGTTCTGACACTGTGCACGCAACAAATTTAGGATTCCACGAGACATTGCGTTGTCAACATCAAGACTTGTGTTACAGATGTTTTTGTGACCACTAGTAGGTGCACATTTGTGATTTCAGTGTGAAACTAAAAGTGCAAACGTCACATTCTGTGTCAACCTTCATGTGGAACATCTCCACTGATAATCAGAGGTGAGTCTGCAGCTACTATCAAGAGAAGAAACAGCAGCGTTTAAAGCAGAAGAGCTTCCCAAAACTGGAGAAGATGTTGATGTTAATTTGCCTTCCAGGTTCAGACTGACAAGGCAGAAGTCTATTATAACATATGTACAACACTTTAGGTCTTTGGAAACTTTCATATTGAACCGAATCAAACTTTGCTGCGGCCGATATTTTCTAAAACTGTACTACTAAATACCTTAGACCAGTGACGCAATGACTCAACAATTTCATAGTAATTGAAACATTTGTCATAATAAATTGAAGCAGTTAGATTTGGCCATCATTATTGTCAAAAAATTCTCTCTTTGTGCTGCGATACTCTGCTGCCAGTGCTCCTGCAACACTTTCAATGCTCGCTAGAAGTCAGGTTATGGAAACATTTCAAACGCCATCTGTGATGAGCTGAATTCCTCAACTGTGTCAAAGTGTGACGGACTGGAATTTCATATTTGGGGATGAGGAAAAAATTATCTTGTCCTTACTGAAATCAATGAATTTTCAGCTTTTACAGCATCATTTACTCTGACTGATTACAGCAGCTCTGGTCCTGAGGTGTACGACTGTCGCTTTCCACCTGCCCTACTAACTAGATTCGGTTCCTTGTGACTTCTTCCTCTTCCCCAAAATGAAATTCACCTTCTTCAAACTTTGACACAGTTTAGGAAATTCAGCTAATCACAGATGGTGCTCGACATGTTTACATAACTGGCTTTCTTGGGGGCATTTAAAGTGTTGCAGGAGCACTGGGAGCAGAGTAACACTGCACGATGATACTAGGAACAGTCCGTTTTGGTGGCCCCTCTGTCACATTTTTAGCAACTGACACATAAACGCATAACGGACACTGCCGCTGCTTTCTTCCTCCGACACAATGGAACTGTAATGTCGGAAATGTGTGATGTTAATGCGTCGACTTCCTGTTTCCTGGGCAGTACATGGGGTGCGTGGAGGTGCTGCAGTCGATGCGAGCGCTGGACTTCAACACCAGAACTCAGGTCACCAGGTGAGACTTCACAGTCCTACTATCCCCTATCATTTCAGTACTTCTTTGTGCAATCTCGTGTATTCCTTTGTCCCGCTTGTGTCTTTCTGCCCAACTGTTTAAACTCATGTGTGTGCACACATCCACGCCTCGGCCCTTAAATTAGAACTTTCTGGAATCCTGGTGGTTTCCGTCTGGTTTCCGTAGTCGTGTTTGTCTCCGTGGCACAGACGAGCACAGCCGCCAGAGACGATAAACTCTACCACCCCTCATTTACTCCACAGCGAATGGATTGGAAATGGAAATGAAGATGCGCCAGTGTCAGTCATGCATGTTTTTCTTTTTGTTTTATTTGTTTCAGGGAAGCGATCTCTGTGGTTTGCGAGGCAGTACCCGGAGCCAAAGGAGCCCAACGCAGGAGAAAGGTACATACAACACAGCAGCACACACCCCGACAGGGCATTATTTATTTATAAGGCTTAAGTGGACGGCAGTGGGGAGGCTTTTCTGGATGGATTCTGCTTGATTGTCCACCCCTGTGGTCAGTTGGCTATTCGGGCTCATGCTGTACCGTCACGCACACACAAATCCAGATTTAGGCTGATTGTACACTTCTGTGGTTAGCGGGCTACTCGCAGGTAATTACCAATCACTCTCCGCTCTCACTTTTCCCTCCCTCTCGTCACAGGGGAGGCTAAAGAGGCGGAGTAGGAGCTCGCGTGGAGCCTAAAGAACAGATTAGCAGACACCGTCGCCAGTCTGCTCTTTTAAAGACTGCTCATGTCTGTGCTCCGGATTCCTGTAAAACTAAAAACATCCACCCAAACAGTCTATAAAACAGGTGGCTAAATCCAGCTGCCTGCAGGGTTTGACCGAAGAATGTCTGGCAGCGCGGCACACCAGACAGCAACCAGAATAGATTGAACTAGCCCGTCTGATTCTGTGATTCGGCGGGACTGAGGTTAATGCGGCCGAGAGCGCTGATGGGGCGTTTGTCGCAGCAAACATTTATTCGACAAGAAACGTGGACGAACGCCACGAGAACAGGAGGAGGGTCGGGATAAACGGGCTGGCACAGCAGGCCTGGCACGGTCTGTGCGATGCTCTTGGCCCGCGGTTTGTGGACCGTCCTGGCTTTTCCCCATCGGTCACAGTTGGCCTTGGAGACAGGATCACTTTCACAATTGCAGCTGTTCTCCAACTCCCACACATGCAGGCATTTCCACACACGTACTCCCACAGACTCAGGCGGTGGATTAGTCGGAGTCCAAAAAAAAAAAAAAAAAAAAAAGAAAGGAAAGAAAAATGTTGCCCTGTTGCTTTGTGTTTCTTGTTTTGATTGCCACTCCTCTCCTCCCCCTCCTTCGCAGCCTTCCTCTCGCTGTCTGACGTCCATCCTGGGAAAGAGCAACTTGCAGTTTGCCGGCATGACAATCAGCCTCACCATCTCCACCAGCAGCCTCAACCTGCTGGCCTCCGACTGCAAACAGGTTAGCAACAAATCGGCGTGAAGCTGCTGTTTTCTCTAAAGCCTCTCCTGGTGTTTTTTTTTTTTGTAGATTTGGCCCTGAAAGCCAACAGTATGACTGTGAGTCAGAGATGCATCTGACTGTCGCAGCTCTGTGTTGTAGCCAGAGGTATGCTTGGTATCCGGAGTGCACTTAGCTTGTGCAGCTCAGTGAAGCCGAGGGAACCTGGTGATCTCTCTGCTGCAGGGACTTTATCTGTTCACGGCTTAATCTTAAAGAGCACAAATCAGAATTCAATGTTTATGAAAGTGTCAGTGTCCTAATTTGTGATTTTTCCATTTTCCTGCAAATTTCATCTGTCTCTATGACCTTGTTTTAGTGTTCAAACTGATGGTTTCTTTTTTAACCCTGGTGTCGTCCTGCGGGTCAAAATTGACCCCTTTAAAAGTTTGAAAATGTGGAAAAAAAAAATATTTTCACAGTGAAACTTCTGATGTCCACTTTTTTCAACATTTTTGGTGGAAAAAAGGAAATGCTAAAAATGTTCTTAAAGAAAATATTAGAAGTTTTACTGATATATATGTAATCACTTCAGATGTTTTTAGGATTTTTTTGGAAGATTTTTACACAATATTTACAAGAATTTTCTTGCCAAATTTGGGGAATTTGTTTAAAATAAAAAATTTTAAGGGAAACTTTTAAGTAATTATTGGAATTTTCTTCCTGAAGGTTTTGCAAATTTTCAGAAATTTGGGGAATTTTTTTGCTGAATTTTTGGATTTTTTTCAGACAAGGAAACCATATTTTTTGGTGAACGTAAATGAGGACAACAGGAGGGTTAAGAAATTACTGATGTGAATGGAAACTGACAAAAATGATGATGATTTAAACGCTCAGCAGTGCAAGCAACGTAAAAAGTTAATCTGGAGCCGTCATATGTCTACTAACCTGACTTGTCTTCCAGAGATAGTTTTGTGGTTGAGAAAATGTTTTAAATGTGTGGTAAATATTTAGAATAGAATGCTTTCACCTTCCAATTAACTCTCTGAACCCCCAAGCACTTTCTGGTTGTTGTTTTTTTTTTTTTTGCCCTTGTTGCATTTTTTTCATCACTGCGGGCTAATTTTTCACTGAAATAAAAAGTTCTGCCCCTCTATGGAAACAGAACAACTATGGCTGCACGTAGAGTGAAATTAAATACATCTTCAGTGCAGTATGACATAATTAGAATGTCATAAAAGAAGAAAAAGAAGAAAAAAAAATCTAATTTCTCACAATATTTATTTTACAAATTCACTTAGCAAACGCTTTTAGCCAAAGTGACGTACATCTGAGAGTAGATACAGCACAAAATTTTCACAACAAAATTAGAAACATACTGGAATCAGTACACTGGGAAAAGAAATTGTGACTCTACGTACTATAGATACTTAATTTTTACATTTTTGATTTGTTTTTAGACTTTTCTCCCCTCTGTGTCAACACTGCCTGCAGTTCAATCAAAAAATGTGTGATCATGTGACTGTTTGGTGCAGTTGAGTCACTTATGGCTTCATAGTTGAGCAAATGAGCACAGAATTACTTATTTTTTACAGAATCTGATTAGTGGGAACAGTGTATTTTTGCCGCATCCTCAAATGAGACACAAATTGGTTTTGGTGAAATGTCACGATTCTGAGCTTAGATTTGGTTAATTTTGCAAACATTACTGCACATCACATTGCGTTTATACAGATTCTGGCTGATAAAGAGTGTAATATTGAAAATTATTTCAAAAATGTAGGAATTTGCTGAGCTTAGTGAAATATCTTTCTAATACAAAGTGCAAATTTTTAAATGAGACATGCAGAATAAAGCATTTTTTTGACAAATATTATTTTTTTAGCTTAGATTTGGTAAATTTTCTAGATGAAACTGCACATCACAGATGAACTGTTCAAGGACTGCCAGAAAGTTGAAAATCCGATGAATATTTCACTTTTTACAGTCTCTGAATCTAATGAATGATGTAATTTTAGCATTTTTTTTTTTCAAAAAATAACATGCCTTTTAAATGCACTGGTAGGCTTTGGGGTTCAGAGGGTTAATGGTGTAAGCATTTTCGTGATATAAACAACATTCTGGAACTTATTATGCCTTGAAGGTAATGTGTTTATGTATTTACAGCATAACTCAATGTGCCGTTTTTTGCCATTTAGTCATGAGTGTGTGCCGTGACCTTCTGGATCAGCGGGAGGGGTGGAGGGGAAACCCAGATAAATTTAGAGCCACAACACTTTGTGTTTGCTTCATCGCCTCTGACTGGATGCTGCACAGATCTCCTCCAGCGCAGGGCAGGATGTGAGCCTCCTCTCAGCCCCTCTAATGAGTTAATAGCCGCTGAATGATGTTTATCTTCGGAGGGAGGAGGTGGGGAGGATGCTGTAACACGTAGACGGAGGAGCAGCCATTCACAAATAGAGACACGGGGCCACACGTTGTGCACATTAGCGAGAGTCGGTGCCGCTATCGATCCGGCATCGGGCGGTTTGTTGCAGAAAAGGTGCTTCCATCCGTCGGTTAGTTTTCTTATCTCGGCTGCAGTCGATGGAGCTTGTCGGCGGAGAGAGAAAAAGCACTTTTCTCAGCAATGATCCCACATTCGTCTCTCCATCCACATGCTTTCATTTCACTTCCCACATACTTCATGTCACCCATGTGCTCTCTCTCTCTCTCTTTCTTTCTTTCTTTCTTTCCTCCTCTCTTCTTTTTCTTCACAGATAATCGCCAATCATCACATGCAGTCCATCTCCTTCGCCTCTGGAGGAGACCCAGTGAGTCACCCAACCCTCCCTCTCTCTGTCTCTCTGCTCAGATCTCACTCTGGCCTTTTTCCATCTTTCTTCAGCCCGCATGTCCTTCCTTCCTGCCTTCTGTCATTGTCTATTCTTATGAAAAGCGCTCACTCGGCTGCTGCTGCTTCGCCGGTTTGCAGTCCTTCTCCTTCCAAACCCGATCTCTTTTTCAGCTGTTTTTTGTTTTCTAACTTCTCCTCTAACTTACAGCTCTTTGCTTTATCTGTTTCTTCTTCTTCTCAACCTTTCCGCCCTTTTTACTTTTCCTCCCATCGATTTTTTTCCCCTCTAACCGTCTCCGCCCCGTCTCCCTCCCTCAGGACACGGCTGAGTACGTAGCATATGTGGCCAAAGATCCAGTCAACCAGAGAGGTGAGCACGAACAGCAGAATCACACTTTTACAGAGGTAGCATCGGCCGGTATCGACAAAAATCACAACTTTTATTACCTCAGTTTGGTGCATTTTCGTCAAATACTGCAAAAGATGAGATAAGACAATCCTTTATTAAGTTGGGTTGATTAATAGTGCAAAAATGTGGTGACATCAGTAAAAAAAAGTCCTTTAAATGTTAAAAAATATTACACAGTTGTTCTATCTGTAGAAAAACTGATGTTGCAAAGATTCTGTCAATATTGCACCATTTCTTCTATATGAAGTAGTGAATTATATTGCACATAGGGTTTTAAATGTGCAAAACATTAATAATGCGCATGTTTAATAGCACCAGATTACATAGAATAAATATAATATTATCAAAAAATATACATAGATCCTGCTGATGTTATACAGGGTCTTCTATATATGGAAACTCAGTTGTTGCATGGATTCTTTTAAATGTTAAAAAAAAATCAATATTACACAGGGTTGTTCTATTTGTAGAAATAAATACAGATGTTTCACAGATTCTTCAATATGCAGAAGTGAATTATATTGTTCATTGTGCATTAATATTAAAAAATCAATTTGTAAATTAATGTTTTTTTCCTTTTATTTTATTTGAAAAATATTTAAAAAAATTGTAAATTGACTTTTTATCATTGACTTGTCTAATTTTGTTGAAAAATAGAGAAAGCAAAAATAAGACTAAGAAATTGATTATTTCTTTTTATTTGTTTTATTTCAAACCAAATAAGAGAAAAAAAATAGTTTGAAAAAAATAAAATAAATTATTTTTTTTCAAATGAAATAAGAGAAAAAAGATGAAAATCATTTTGTAAATTAAAAGTACAAAATATTAATAATGAACATGTTTAAATGCACTGATGTTGCACCAGATTAAGTAGAAAAACATATAAAATTATCAAGAAATATACATAAATATTGCTGATATTGTGCAGATTTATCTATATGTAGACTCCCCAATATTGCATGGATTTCTTTATATGTGAAAAACAATATTATATTTTAAATGTAGAAAAACATTCCTATTGCACAGATTTTTCCACGAGTAAAAAAAAGCTGGTATTACAAATTCTGATATTGCACAGATTCATCTATATGTAGAAGAAAATTATATTGTAGAGAATATTTTAAATGTAAAAAAAATATAATATTACACAATGTTTTTGCTGAAATATAGATAAAAATTTGCAAAAAAAAATAATAACAATAATAATAATAATAATAATAATAATAATAAAGCTCTTTTTATTTTTTATGTTAGTTTAATAATAGTGCAAAAAATTAGGGACATAGAAAAAATAAGAATTGCCAAGAAATATCCATAAATACTGCTGATATTGTACAGATTCATCTACGTGTAGAAATTTTGCTCAAATTCCTCTGAATGTAGGAAATAACAGTAGTGCACAGAGCTGTTCAATATGTACAAAAACTTGGATATTGCACAAATTCTTCCAGAAGTAGAAAATACTGGTATTAAAAATAATGGATTTTGCACAGATTCTTCTATATGTAGAAGAAAAATATATTGCAGAAAGTATCTTAAATGTGTAAAATAAGTGAATTAAAAAAGCTTTTTCATTTTCTATCATGAAGATAAAGTCTTTATTAAATTAATTTTAATAATAATGACAAAATGCAAAAATTACAAGAAATAAATATAAATACTGCTGATACTGTACCAATTCTATGTGTAAAAATTCACATTTTGCTCACATTCCTGTAGAAAAATGCTGATATTGTCAATATGGCACAGATTTGTCTATATATAAGTTATTATTATTATTATTATTATTATTATGGAAATTATTCAGAATGTGGAAAACACTCATATGTTTAAATGCATTGAAGTTGCACCGGATTGAACCATGTTTTTTCTGTCTGTCTCTACCGGGAGATGTGTTGCTTGTAAAGTATTTAAAAATAAATTCAAAGAGTGTTTTCATTAAAATATAAATTGGCCTTTTAAGTAAATGAAAAAGCTCTTTTTTTTTTTTTTATTCCGCTTTGAATTTGACACACCACCCACCAGAGCCGAGGCATCACAGAGCTGAATGTGCCGAGCAAAGGAAGAAACAGAACGTTTCCTACAAAGAGGCACAAGAAGAAACTGTTTTAAATGTACTTTCAAAGGTGCCAAATGTCAGAACATTTGGTTTTTCAAGATAAATGGAGGCAAAAAAAAAGAGTATTCTGAGCTTTTAACTCAAACAGCTCCTGTTGAACAAAGAAAACACAGAAGGTCTGTGAGCTGACATCATTTATATTAAAGGTATTTACTGAGGTTCTAAAATATGGAGGGAAAAGCTGTATCCTCCTAATTATTTTAAATATCAGTTACATAGACAACTTTCTCATGCAATCAGTTCATTTGAAATATAAAAAATGGTTGAAATTTATTCATCACACTCTCTAAAAGATGCAGATTTCTTGCTTTTCTTGCTCCAACCAACGCTCAAATGCTTCATGATTTTCAATTTCACACAAGACAAAGAAATGTTAACAAGCTTAAGTTATGCAGGAATAAATGACTTAACCCTCTGAACCCCACAAGCTGCTGGCAAGTTGTATAATTTTTTAAAAAATATCACAAAAAGCCACCATTTATCAGAGCAGGAAACTGTAAAACAGAAAGAATCAACCAAAATCTAACCCTAAAATGATGATATTCTATCAGAATCGCATCATTATTTTACACCTCATTTAAATATTTCCCAATAAAGAAGTGTTTACACCAGATTTCTTAAAAAACAAAAAAATTCAACACTTCCTAGTGCAACTGAGAAGCCATGATTGACTGAGGTGTGGCCAACAGTAAAGTGACAAAAATTCCAAATTTTTAAATTGAACTGCAGGCAGCGTTTCCACAGAGAGACTGAGAGGAAAATAAAGCTGCTGGATCACTAAAAAAATGCAGCATGGCTCAGAAACAGTGAACAGAAGATACATTCAGCATGGTGAAACATCTTTCTACAGATGATGTGTAGTGTTTAGAAAATTTAAATGTTTATATTAAAAAATTCTGTCCAAAAAGACAAAAACTTATCCGATATGATTGAAACAAAGTGTTCAAAATTACATAAACACATCTAAAATTATCATAGGAGGAAAATAAAACACACAAAATGGCTTAAAAACAGCTTAGAGATGAGTCAGTTGTCATCTTTCTGCAGCTGATGAGCAGAAAAGGATGAAAAACAGAGTTTTTAAGTTGTCAAAAGGTAAATAAATGAATGTCTGTAGCATGCAGGGTCGCTATGTTTGTCAGTAATTTTAACACCTCTGCATGGAAACATATTTGTGTGAAATACATTTTACAAATTAAATTTCTTTTTTTAGGATTTCTGACATTATACAAAGTCATGCTGCATTAAAGAGGCTTTGGAATCCTCCTGACTTCTAGCTGTAGTTGTTCTGTTTCCATGGAGGTGCAGGACTTTATGTTGCAGTGAAAGATGAACCGCAATGAGGGAAAAACAAGCAGAAAGCGCTCGGAGTTCAGAGGGTTAAATATATTTGCTGAGGTGCTCCATTTCTGAGCGTCTCAAGGTGAACGGAGGAACAAAAAAAACACACTGTTCTGAGTTTTCATGCTCACAAAGCTCCGCCGGAGAAGAAAGAACACGTTGAGCTTACATAATTTATAGAAAGGTCTGAACAGAGTTGATATTCTCCATGCCAGTGTTCAAATCTAAAGCGGGTGAAGGGACGACGTCTTGCGGTGAAGATGCACTGCAGCTCCACTGTGTGTGTTTGTTACATTCCCGCATGTGTGTGTTTCCTCCGCGGCAGCGTGTCACATCTTAGAGTGCTCCGAGGGTTTAGCCCAGGAGGTCATCAGCACCATCGGCCAGGCCTTCGAGCTGCGCTTCAAGCAGTACCTGAAGAACCCCCCCAAACTGGTCACACCTCACGACAGGTGAGCCATCGAAACGCCACAAAAAGCAAGCGGTCCTAACTGAGTTTGTGGCTCACGCTGCGTCTGTTTTTTCCTGCAGGATGGCTCCGTTCGACGGCTCGGCCTGGGAGGAGGAAGACGACGAGGCGGCTCCACCCCCGGACGTCCCCTACTACAACAACTTCCCTGGAAAACAGCCTCCCCCCGGAGGACTGGTGGACATGAGGACCCGCCCAGGGGCCACGCTGGTGAGCACAGGGAATATTAGCATGAAAGGGAGGAAGAAGTGAGCCCTGCACATCCAAACACAGCCAGGGCTGCACGTAGGAGGTTCCTTTAAAGTGTGTCATCTCCTAATTCTATATGTGTTTACATTAGAGCTGCAGCTGATGATTATTTTCATTGTCGGTTAACCCTCTGAGCTCCAAGCAGCAGTTTCTCCGTGTTTTTATTGCTCCTGTCGCATTTTTTTGTCACTTTAGGCTCATTTTTCACTGCAGTATGAAGTCCTGACCTCTATGGAAACACAACAACCACCACTAGAAGTAGAAAAAAATGCACTTCTTTGATTTTTCTTTTTTTTTTTTTACAAACAAAATACAAGAAAAAAACTCTTTTCCATTTAAATGAGAGGAAAAAATACATTATTTTGTTTGAAAAAATAAAAGAAATGAATTTAAGAGAATAAGAAAAAACAAAAATCAATTTGTAAATTGATTTCATTTTTTTCTCTTATTTTGTTTGAAGACAAAGAGCAAAATAAAATACAATATATAATAATAAAAATAAAATTCAAGATAAAACTAAATACGAGAAAAAACTAAAATCAGTTTACAAAGTGATTTTTGTTTTGTTTCTCTTATTTTGTTGTTTCTAATAAAGCAAAATAAAAATAAAAACCTTATTTTGTCTGGAAAAAAATCAAAGAAATTGATTTATTACAAAATAAGAGAAAAAACCTAAAATCATTTTGCAAATTGATTTTATTTTTTTCTCTTGTTTGAAAAAAAGAGAAAAAATAAAATTAAATAAGAAAAAACAAAAATCAATTTGTAAATTCATTTTAGGTTTTTTCTCTTATTTTGATTGAAAAATAAAATAATTTACAAATGATTTTATATATTTTTTTCTCTTTGATAAAAGGAAAAAAATGAAATAAGAGAAAATTATTTAAATTTTTTTCTTGTTTTTTTGTATTTTTCTCTGAAAAAGAATGATTTTTAAAATGTACTTAATTATTATTTTGTTTGAAAAATAAAGTAAGAGAAAAAAAATTAAATTAATTTAATTATTTTTTTGCTCTAATTTGGTTTATTTCAAACCAAATAGGACACACAAAAAAGAAAAGAAAAGAGAAAGCCTTAAATCCATTTTCAAATTTTAAAATTCTTCATTCTAAAAGCCCACGAGTTTTAGAAAATACTGGCAAAATGTAACTGCACATGGTATAGATGTCTTAATATTTCCATTTTTGATTTGTTTCAATGCCCCCTCTGCTCTGTGTAAACACAGCCTGCAGAATAAACTGTATCTAGAATCAAATGATCAAATAATCAGTTAATAGTTGCAGCTCTATTCTTTATACAGTAAATCTGCCCAAACTGTATTGATGCAGGCCTGCAGCCAACTTGAGAAAAGAGTCCTACCTGTTTTTGATGCACGGATGAGGACGAAATTCAGCACAGTTTGGAATTTTTATGACTCTGTTTAATAGTTTAATAATGTTTTCGTGGAACCAAATAAACAGTTTCATTGTGAGATCAGGGCAATGATTCTGCAGCCGTAAAAATTACAAATATTTGTGTGAAAAATCCTCCAATCTGGACTCAAATATGCTCGATCCGTAAAGCAAATACGTGCTGTGTGTGATTTAGACTCCTAATTAGTGACGTCTGTAATCCCTGTGATTGACCAGAGGGAGGATTTATTTGAGGATGAGGAGTGACTCACTGTTTGTTTGTGCTTCTGTGTTTGCAGCCGTACGGACAGCCGGGTCAGAATGACATTCACAAGCAGCCTCTGCCTCCTCTACCAGGTCAGTTCTGTCTCAATCTGCTGTTTACTGGCCATCGATCGGCCCAAAAAAGAGATTCAGCTGCTGATTTCCATTGCACAGTTCTTCAGTAAGTGGTCATTTCGGGCCGCTTTCTCTCTGCAAATTTGTCCTTGAGGTTTGTGTCACCAATCAGAGCCCACATTTCCTCTCTCTAAGATTTAATTCCAGATTTTTCTCCATGCTTTGTTTTAGTTGTTTTGTTTTTGGACCATTTCTGGCTGATTAAAACGTCATTTATTATGCACAGCTGATGGGTATCGCTGAGATGCTGCTTATCGATCCGTTATTTCACCAGAAGGACTAAATGGTCTCAGGGAAAATATCTAGTGCAGTTTTTCTGACAAGTACAGCAGATTTTTGGGCTATTTTAAGGCTTTAGTTAAATATTTATTGTGTAAAAGATTGATTTAAAAGCATGTGATGATGTTTTACCATCAAAACTGCTCTGTATTATAATGCAAAGATTATAAATTTAGGGTATAAACTGCATCAAATGTGTGTTTAGTACATTTAGAACAACCATTACAAAAGCTGTGACTGTGTTTAGTTAAATAAATAAAGTAATTATCATTAAAAAATACAATTATTTTATCAAGAAACTTATAGTATTTGTCTGTAAAGTCATTTGTGGCTCTGGGACAACTTCAAAATATTACAAATTCTAAGTAATAATAGTTCAAAAATTAAACTCAAGTCAGACAGGCTGCATAACATAGATCCTAAATTACAGCCATAAGTGTGTTTTTTTCAAAATGCGATTTTAATTTAAACGTGATTCATTGTTTAGACCCATTTAATGATTCTTTTTCTTATTTTTATGAGAAATAAGGAAACTAATTAGGAGCTGAATTGACATTTTGCCTTTCTATCAATTAGTTTCTCAATTAAGTGAAGAGTTGTTCGGTCTAAAAAAATGCCAGAAATGGGGTGAAAAACGTCGATCACATGTTTAGAGATGATCAGCTGACGGTCGTAGATGTTTAAAGAACCAGAAAACCAGAAAATATTCACATTCATTCTGTTCCTGGTAACGAGAAGATGTGCAAAGATCACAAACATCTTCTTGTGGCTTCTTTTTAAATTATATTTTTTCTAGTGGGTGCCAAAGAAGGAGCTCGGGAGATGTTCGACGATCCTTCCTACGTCAACGTGGACAAACCTCGACCTCCAGCCGCAGCCAACGGAAACGCTCACAGAGACGCTTTTGACATGAGTAAGTGTCAGTTTGAGCGTATTAGTAGGTAAAAATACGAAGAACAGCAAATATAAAAGGTGCTTTTCTGACTTTAACTGCCTGAACCTGAGCATTTATCAGCGATTTACTTACATTAACATCTACAAAATCTGGAAATATCTCCTTTTTTTTCACCTTTTCCTACACGCACCTTCAATTTATCTACTTAACCTGAATATATGTTTACTTACAACTGCACTGTGTGTACTTTGTGCAATAATATATCTTGAATTCTCGTAAATCTCTAGCAATGTGCATAATCAGTTACACAATTATTTATAAAGGGTTCTAAACACAGCAAATATGCTGCATGTATCCCTGTTTTTAAAGGTTAAACATGTTTTTTACTCTATTTTTTAGTTATGTGACGATCGGCCTTCGTCTGTCTGTCTGTCTGTTAGCAACATTACTGAGAAATGGACTAACGGATTTGGATGGAATTTTCAGGGAAAAACTGTTGTCTGATTATGTGATTTCACTGACAGGAATGCGGCTTAATTTCCTTCTACACTGCAATGACAACAAAGCAATTCTATGCTAAGATTTCAATTATGTAATTTAGTTTATTGTCACTGAAATACACTAATATCATGAAGGAACAAAGTTATGTCCATCAACGTAGAGAATAATAACATTTTTTTCTAGTAAAACAGCTAAAATAGAGCTGCAATAATCAAATGAATAATTAAATGGCCTAAAAGCCTGTAAAAAATTGAACACAAACTACTAAAAAAAAACCCAAAATGACAAGATTTGTAGCCAAAATAACCGAATTTGTGGGGAGTTTGCTTCTGTTTTTCTGTCATGTGGACAGAATAAGGGTTAGTGATCTGTGGCCAGGCAGCTGAGCAGAGCATTTCTGCATTTACAGTCCATATGACTGATGCTAATTGCGGGACTGAAGCTGTCCACAGAAGGCAGCCTCGGAGGAAGATAAGGAAATGAGTCTGTCTTTGTCCATTCCAGGAGCGTTTTATGTAACGTTCCGGGCTGCCTGCACAAAGCCTCTCCCATTAAAGAGCCAATCTGTGAGCAGCAGCTGCCAGAGATCACCGGGTTCGCTCCGTATAGGACCCGCCGTGGGTTTTCCTGCGCGATATTAAAGACGTATGCGTGTCTGTTGTTCCAGAGCCGCTGGACGACGCTCTGGGGGTGTCGGGACACGGCGGTCCGGGCTCGGTGACGCCCTCCCTGGTGCAGCAGCTGCAGTGCGAGACCTGGTTCCACGGCAGCCTGAGTCGCAGGGAAGCGGAGCGGCTGCTGACCCGAGACGGAGACTTCCTGGTCCGGGAGTCCGGGACGACACCCGGACAGTACGTCCTGACGGGGCAGCAGGGAGGGCAGCCCAAACACCTGCTGCTGGTCGACCCGGAGGGAGTGGTGAGTCTGGAGGGGAAGGGAAGGAGGGCCGGAGAGGCCGTATGAACCGCAAAAAAACACGTTATCGTTCCACAGATCACTAAAATTACACCATTCATCAGCCAGAAACTATAAACACAGACAGAATCATCAGATTTTCAACTTTCTGAGGCTCCTTGAATGAATCATCCTTCAAATTCTTACGGATATTGTCACCAAACACTTGGACAAATGCTGTACATGTTGATTCCAGTTTCTTTAAAGGAGTTTTTGTAAAATGAATAATAAAAAAATCTCCCATTTTATGATTTATGCCATTATAACTTCACTATACTGTACAAAAAGTCACCAAAATTGCACCATTTATCAGCCAGAAAGTGTAAAAAAACAGAACAATTTTTCAGATTTTCATTTTTCTGAGGGTCCTTGAATGAATCATCCGTCAAATTCTGTCACAAATTGTCACCAAGTCCAAGCTTTAATCATAATATTTCATCAAAATCACTTTAATCTACATGTCTAAACTAAATAATTTCCCAAAAATAAACCACTTGCATTAACCAGATTCTGTAAAAAGCACAAAAAAAAACAAAATCTGAGATCCTCAGCATACATTCAGCATGGTGAAACATCTTTCTACAGTTTAGTTGAGGTTATAGAGTTTTTTTTTTATTATTTTGTAAAATGAATAATAAAAAAAATCTGTTTTGTTATGATTTATGCCATTATAACTTCACTATACTGCACAAGAAAATCACCAAAATTACACCATTTATCAGCCAGAAAGTGTAAAAAACAGAACAAATTTTCTGATTTTCAACTTTCTGAGGGTCCTTGAATGCATCATCAATCAAATTCTGTCAGAAATTGCCACCAAATCTGAGCTTAAAATTGTAATATTTCATCCAAATAATTCATGGCATCATAACTTCATTGTACTGCACAGAAAATGAGCTCAGACTGAGTAAAAGAGCCCAGAAACTGCTTGAGGGTTAAAATATAATTTCATCTTTTTAACTAAATCTTCATATTTTCATCCTCCATTAAACAGTCCAGACTCTACAGAATGCAGAGCGAAGGAACAAACTGCACTTTCACCACTAGGCAGGCCTGATAACTAACTATTTAACTGTATTTGCTGAGCTGTGAACTGTGTGAACATTTGCTTTTTCAAGGTTCTAATATCAGTTTTCCTTCTCAGGGAGCTCAGCTGGGGAAAAAGAAACAGACACTGAAAATCTGAGCTTACATAATTTATATTGAGGGTCTAAAAATAGCTCCTTTTCAAATTCATCGTTTTCTTTGTGTAATTTTTTAATCTGCTAGAAACCGAACCGAAGCAGGTAAATTGAAGGAGATGGACTCTTTCTCCTGCCGATGTGTCCTTGGTAGAAACGCACATAGGTGTGCTTTTCTGCTTGAATGCACGCCGGTATGTCTTTGTGTCTGACAGCGTGTTTCATTCGAGGCTTTATTGCTGCAGCCTCCTTATCAGTTGTTTGTAATTTATGGCGTTCTGACGGCACAAAAGCCGTGTTTGTGTCGCTCCCGTGGCGGTGAGGGAGGGAAAAATGTGAAAAACGCCCAGAAACTGCAGGTTTTCAAAGGTTGAAATGTTCTTTATTCTGTATCTGTTCTCATTTTAGTCATTTTGTGTCTTGTTTTAATCTTTTTGTGTCTTGTTTTAGTTGTTTTGTGTCTCGTTCTAATTGTTTTGTCTCATTTTAGTGGTTTTGTTTCACGTTTTAATCGTTTTGTGTCTCATTTTGGTCATTTTGTTTCATGTTTTAACTGTTTTGTTTCCTTTTAGCTGTTTTGTGTCTCATTTAATCGTTTTGTTTCATGTTTTAATTGTTTTGTGTCTCATTTTGGTCATTTTGTGTCTCATTTTAGTGGTTTTGTGTCTCGTTTTAGTGGTTTTGTGTCTCGTTTTAGTCGTTTTGTGTCTCGTTTTAGTCGTTTTCTTTCACGTTTTAATTGTTTTGTGTCTCATTCTAGTCATTTTGTGTCTCATCTTAGTGGATTTGTGTCTTGTTTTAGTCATTTTGTGTCTTGTTTTAACTGTTTTGTTTCCTTTTAGCTGTTTTGTGTCTCGTTTGATCGTTTTGTGTCTCAATTTAGTCGTTTTGGGTCTGATATTAGTCATTTTGTTTCTCGTTTTAGTTGTTTTGTGTCTCAGTTTAGTCATTTTGTGTCTCATTACAGTTGTTTTGTTTCTCGTTTTAATTTGTGTCTTCGTTTAGGTTCAAGGTTTAAAGTTCAAAGGAATAAAGAAGAGTATTAATTGGCTTCTTAACATAAGACGGGGCGTGTAGATGGCAAAACGTACTCCAACGTGTTTGTCTTTTCTTTCAGGTTCGTACAAAAGACCATCGGTTCGGCAGCGTCAGCCACCTGATCAGCTACCACATGGACAACCGGCTTCCCATCGTGTCGGCCGGGAGCGAAGTGTGTTTGCAGCAGCCGGTGGAGCGCAGGGTCTGACGCAACACACACCAATGAAATACTCCACCAAAAATACACACGAGCAAACACACACACACACATTCAGAATAAACAAATGCACACAAAGCAAAAAGAAAAAAAGCCAAAAAACAGAATAAAATGGAACCAGTTTCTGTGCACTTGCTGCTGTCGCCACATTTCCCCGTCGTTCCTCCAAACCCGGGGCTGCAGGCGCCAAACTATCCCACCGCTGCAGCTCCTCAGCCTACTGTGAAGCAGGGACGAGCTTTCACAAAACAGAATGCAAGGGGTTTTTTTAAAAGAAAGAAAAAAATTAACAAGCAAATCTAAGATTGTGGACGAACGGAGCATCGGAGGCGTGAATCTTCCCTCCTCGGACTGTCGCTGGAGCGTTTTTATGGCGAAAGACTGAATATATGAACTCACCGGAGCACTTCTGCAGCAAAAACCTGACTCTGAGATGATTCTGGCTGGTGCATATGCATTAAAAAATAAAAAAGAAGCTTCCAATCGAATCAGGAGCGCCACCCCGACAACCCCCCAAACACTCCCCTTTAAAGGACTTTTGGAGGAAAAGCCTGTATGCAAAACTGGGACTGCTATGCCAATGACCATCACACATTATTTGTCTGATTACAGGAGGATCAGAACGGCTGGATCTCCCACCCCGATCCCCTTCTTTGTAAACTTCACCTTTCTGCGCCGCCTGTCACGCCAAAGAACACGAACTCGGTCGCTAACGGCAGAAAAGGAAAGCCATTTATCTGTGCTTACAGCGTCGGGAGCCAAGAGAGCGAAATGTTTTCGGGTGATTGTGCCTCATCTAAAACAAAAAAAAAGGAGATTTTAAGTACACTGATGTCACCTACAAACACAGAACATCTGCAGAAGCGTCGATCCTTTGGACCTGCTGCTTTAACTTAGTATGTGTTTGCATTGACAATCTATGGGTTCTATCTTTTTCCAGAGACCAAAAGCCAAACGATTATTTCCGTGAAAATCAATCAGTTTCTCCCACCGGAACTCCTCAGAATCAGCTGATTTTTTATGTATTTAATGAAACCGTGCAGAATTTAACCTTCAAACTGTGAATATTTTCAGAGTTGCAGGAGCTTGAAATGCGTAAGTGTGCGTGTTTTAATTTGTATTACTTTTCCCAGCATTTCTGAGCCTCATAACGTCATAATTACAGCAGAAAGTTTTCAGGGCTGAAAAACACATTTGAACTCTTTTAATAACTGCAACCAAATAATAAGTAAATCTGTTTCAGTTGTCACAATCTAAAGGCTAAATCTTATTTATGTAACATATTTATGACAAGTTTTGTCATTTCAACAAGAACTAATTTTGATATTTTAGTTGTTTTGAATCATGTTGTGATATATTAAGTCATTTTGAACCATTTTATGAAATTCTGAACATGAGTTTTTTTTCATTTTGCATCAGATTTAAGTGTTTTGGACAATTTTGTTGTTATTTTGGGAAACTTTCAGTGCAGTTTAGGTGAGTTTAGATGAGATTTTTCAACTATTTTCTGGCTCATTTTGGACATTTTTTGTTGTAATTTTCAAGTTTTGTCATTTTAACATGTAATTATTTTTGACGTTTTAGTCTTTTTGTGACAAATTGAGCCATTTTGAACCATTTTCTATAATTCTGAGCATTCTTTTTTTCTATTTTAGACACAGTTTAGGTGTTTTGGACTATTTTGTAGTGATTTTGGGAAACTTTCACGGCAGTTTGCATGAGTTAGAGATATTTTTTGACCATTCTGGGCTCGTTTTTGTTTTGTAATTTTCAGCAAACAGAACAAATAACACATCCAGGGTACCAATGCTTGTTTCTATAACTCTGTTTTAGAATTAAATTAGTGCAATTTTGCTCAAACTATGACATATCCAATAATATTGATGCTAAAAGTTGGTGATGGAAAACATGGTGCACAAAAATGAGATTTTGCCTTTAGATTGTGACAGCTGGAGTGGATGTAAAATTGATTTGGTTGCAGTTTTTAAAAGAACTGAAATGTGTTCTTCAGTCTTGAAAATGCCATATTTCTATCCGATGTACTGATGAAATTATGAGGCTCAGAAATGATGGGAAAAGTCCAGTAAAAAGTGATAAATTTGGACGTATAACTGAAAATATTGACAGTATGAAGGTAAAACTCTGCATGGCTTTAGTAAATATACTGAAGTTACTGTAGATAAAGAATTATCTAATTCTGAGGAGGTCAGGTGGGACTTTTTTCTCAGATTTGGTTGATTTTAAATGGATTAAACCCCTTTTAAACGACGGCCGATGAGAAGAGTTGAACGATTCGAAAGCAATGAATTTCCCTCTGCAAAAAATAATGCAAACTCTGTCATAGTAACTGGTTGTGTACTTTGTGTGTATTGTGATGTTTGTTTGCTCTGAATCACTTGAGGGAATCGATCTTTTTCTGTATGAGACGAAGCGGCTCGGGCGTAAACGACTGAGAGACGACATGTTGCTCCTCGATTGTGCTGTTTTTGTCGTTTTAATTCTTTCTCCACAAACTCTGGAGGGAAACCTGGAGGGAGGCGTTGGCGCTCTCCCTCGGCTCATGGTGTTGTTTTTTATATATCTTTTTAATCGTGCCTTGTTTCCTTCAATGCAGTCACGTCACTTCAATGCAGTCACCTTATGTACTTAATTCTACGGGAAAAAAAAATAACAATCTCAACACAGGTCTCTCTCTCAGTTTCAGCAAAGACTCTGCAAAAACGACACTCGGACAGAAACACACACAGATCCAGTGATGGCAATCTGCTCTGATGCACATTCTTGCATTCAGCTTCTAGTCACAGATACTTGATGTCACCGTCGGGGAAGGGGTGAGGGTATTTCCTGATCATCTGTAAATAACATCAGATTGTTTTTTTTTTTATTATTTGGAGCTTGATTCTTTTCTTTTTCTGTGTATTTAATGACTTATTTGATGGGTAACACAGAGCCAGACGCCACAGCAAGCGACGGTAACGCCAGCTGAAACACACACACACACACACACACACACAAAAAACATCTGAGAAGGGATCGACAGCCTAAACCTGAACACACTCATACCAGAGCGACAGCTGGGTTCACGCGTTTGTAGGTCACACAGGGAAACCGTGTGCTGGAACAAACCCTGTGTTTTATCAGTGAACTGGTCCTGTGTTATCATTGTTCATCACAGTTGCCTTTTGTTGCATGAAAAACAAACAAAAAAAACCCCAGAAATCTGTGTTGTTTGTTGTTGGTGATGGTGATAGTTGTTGATTGATGCTGTTGTACTTTTTCATTTTTCTTTTTTTTTTTTGTTGTTGAAAGCCAAAGGTTACTTTCGAATAGCGTGCACAGATTATTGATTTTTACTTTATATGGTTCTGTTTTAATACTTTTTTTGATGTTGTTGATGTTGTTGTTGTTGTTTTTTTTGTTTGTTTTTAGGGAAATATGTCTGTTTACACCTGTATCTGAAAATATAGATTGCATATATAAATACATATATCATTCATCTCTTTTGGTGAGTTTGGATTTTGTTGTCATCAACTCACATTTTAAACAACAGACATGGAGCCAAAATAATTTCCAGCAGAGAAAAACAACCCTTCAGCATATTTTATTTTTAAGTTTAACTGAACAATTTAAATATTAAGCTTAACCCCCCACTATAATATCTAAAATACAAATTTACTATTTTGAAAAGTTTAGTTTAAGACCCTGAAATATAAATGTACTTAACTAAATTAAATATTAAGGTTAAGACCCGACATTATTTTTATGTAAATTTACCTGATTAAGGGCTGCACAGTGGCGTAGTGGTTAGCGCTTTCGCCTTGCAGCGAGAAGGTCCCTGGTTCACGTCCCAGCTCGGACCTGGGATCTTTCTGCATGGAGTTTGCATGTTCTCCCTGTGCATGCGTGGGTTTTCTCCGGGTACTCCGGCTTCCTCCCACAGTCCAAAAACATGCTAAGGTTAATTGATTATTCTAAATTGCCCGTAGGTGTGAATGCGAGAGTGATTGTGTGTCCCTCTATGTAGCCCTGTGACAGACTGGCGACCTGTCCAGGGTGTCCCCTGCCTTCGCCCGAGTCAGCTGGGATAGGCTCCAGCCCCCCCCGCGACCCTAGTGAGGATTAAGCGGTGTATAGATAATGGATGGATGGATGGATTTACCTGATTAATTTAAATATTGCAGCTAAGACTCTAGAATATTATTAAAAATACACATTTTCCTGATTAAATTAAATATGTAGGCTATGACCGACAATAGGATTTATTATGTAAATTTATTGCACTTTAAATATTACATTAAGATACACATAGTATTAAAATTATTTAATAGCATAATTACCATAATTATTTAATAGTATTAAATAATGATGCAAAAGTGATAAATAATGCAAATATTCTGGTTAAAACCTGACAATATTAATTACAAATTTGACATTCATAATAAAACATTGACGAATTTAAATATTGCATTTAAGAAACTACTTATACTGGCACTTACTTATTAAATATGATTAATTCTGAAAAAAATGTGTTGTTTCAATTAAAACATGACAGTATTATTCATAATGTAAATGCACCTGACTAATTAAAAAAATAAGGTTAGGATCCTAAAATATCATGTAAATAGAAAAGAAATTACACAAATTTACCTGATTAATTTACATACAGTAATGTTAAAATTCTACAGTATTACTGAGTATCATTATTTTTCCAAATTTAACTTACTAATTTAAATACTAAAGTTAAGCATAAAAACATAATAATAAAATTGACATGACTAATTTGAAAACTGAAGTTAAGAACCAATAATATTATATAAACTGCAAATGAATATAATATAATTATTTTAAATGAATCAAATATTAAGGTTAAGACCACATAACATTACATATAATACAAATGTAATCAATTAATTTAAATACTGACATTAAGACAATAGAATTGTATTTATTATGAATAATACAAATGTTAAGATTAAGACACTGTAATATTGTTATTTTTGTAAATTTACCTGAGCAATATAAATGTTAAGGTCTGGAACCCAAAATATAATTTAAAATGCAGATTAAACAGACTAAAATTTTATGTTAATCCCCTACAGTAATAAAAATAAAAGGAAGAAAAATAAAGGTCAATACAAACTAAAAAATAAATTTAAAAAATTAAGGTTAATCCACCACAATATTACACAAGGAAAAAAACCCTAATAATGCAAAGATTCCCTGTAGGTAGCATATTGGCAACAGTGGAGAAAAAAACTCACCTTTCCCCTCCAGCAGAACCAGGCTCAGGGAGGGCAGACGTCTACCTCACCTGGTCAGGTGAGGATTAACAGGTGAAACACCAGGAAAGCAGAAAAACAGACCTGTGGAGCTCCGGGATTAAGAGCAATAGGGGGAAAAAATGCATTGGAGATAAATCACAGAATACTCGAGTGTAAATTGTGCGTTTATTACCTTGTCTGACATGTTTTTAGATCCTTTCATTCAACTGCTACCGTAAACTTTAATGCAGAGTGAAACAACAAAGCCCAAGCTGCTGGAAGCCCTGTGACATACTGTCCTGAACAAAGACTGGGATGGAGCTGCTGGAACTCTCCTGTTTACAGCGAGAGGCTTATTCAGGGATTATTACAGCCCCAGCAGAGTCACTGTGTGCGAGTGACGGCGGGGGGCGGGGGGGCAGCATAAATAAAACACAGCCGGGGGGTAAACAGGGTGTTTTAATCGGCGAAGAGTTGAGAAAATGCCGGATGCCAGTGGAGGTTATAAGTAGAGGTGAGCAGGAAGCAGACCTCAGCTGCTGCACGAGTCGGATCCTACTTGTTACGCCTCGCCTTCCACTTCCTCCACGTCCACGTCTGGTGGTTCTCCAGCCGAGGCCATGCACCCCCAGCGACCTCTCCCCCAGGCCATGCCCTCCTCGTCCCTGGGGCAGCACCTCAGGGACATGACCATGGGGCTGGGACGAGGCAAGAACCTACTGGGAGGAAACTTTGCCTACGGGTTCATCCAGTCCATTAAGGAGTGCCTCTACTTCCTCCTCTGCTGCTGGTGTATTAAGGAGATCCTGGACTGACACTGTGAGAGTAGATCAAGTGGGAAAGCTTTGGTATTTCCATCGTTCTTGGTAATTCCAACCAGTTTTTTTTTTTTTAAATCTCATCAGACATGAAGTGTTTGATCAGCGTTGCAGACGGAGCATTGGCAAGTCTTGTTTTAAATGTAATTTATGCAATAATTTAGTTCAAATCAATGTTTTTAATGATAGAGGATGTGTTTACTAAATTATTAAATCACTGAATGTGTTAAAATGTTTGTTTTTCAATGTCTTTAGGATGCTCATTTGAAGATGCAACAGATGTCCATTGTGGGTTTTCTGAATTCGACCCTGATGATCTGAGATTTCCAGGAACTTGGCGCCTCTGATGTTCACTGTACAACACAACTTCATGTGGCAGTGAATAAAGGCATTAATTGAGTAGACAAATGGATTTTTGTTCATTATTTGATATCTAAAATGTACTGTACAACGAGAAAAATGACTAAAGCTTAGGCGTCAAAACATGTACTGTGGATTTAAACATGCCAATAACAGGACTTCATTTAATTAATCAAAGCTTGAAAAGTAGCATTTCTTGATGATGCTCCAGTTTCTGATTACAGTTAAGCCCAAAATTATTCATAGAATAATATAATTCAGTGAATAATAGAATTCTTCTGGCTAGAAATGGCATAAACAGCAGATGGCAATAAATGGTGTTGGAGATGTTAATTAAAAATGTTCTCAATTTTTCATGTTTTGTTTTTCAAAGTTTCAAAAAAATGCAACAAGTCGAAGGAGTTCCACACTTAAAATATTAAAAATACATGGTAAAAATGGTTTATATTTCTTGAAGTTGTTTCCAATTTGTGACAACATGCAGCTTCTATGTGATTTCAAATGTTCAAGCGCTGTGCAGTGGTAACTTTTATGCTGGAAAAATGTATTAATTCTGCAAATGTCTCCATAATATGCAGAGAACTAGGGAGCTAAGGAAAGTTTTTCATCAATGTGTGGAAATATGTCATCAGCATACATGGAAACTATCTAGTGCCAATGAGAGAAATGTCTAGAAATAGTTATACTTCTTGAAATTGTTGCCAGTGTTTGGGAAAATGCAGCTTTTATCTCATTTAAAATGTTCCTGGTAATTCCTACCATGTTCTAGAGCGTTCTAATTCACTGTAAACTTCCACAGTCAGTTCAAAGTCATGACCATGAAACCAAAGATCTCAGTCAGAACTTCCAGTTTCACATTGTTGCTGCTCACAAGGCGTTTAAAGTCTATAAAGTCATATCAGAGTGTTTTCAAGGTCCAGTGTTCACAGTTTGAGGCTTCATGAATAAGTCCAAGGAGCTCCACACTGTGAAACATGTCAAAGGGCTGCTAGGAAGACAGACGTGAGCCCTGCACTGGAAGAATGGTAGAGGACAAGAAGAATCCAAGGATCAGCACCAAGAGCATCCTGATGGATGTGAGCAGTTCTGGTAGCAACATGTCCATCAGACACTCCAGCAGACCAAGAACAAGGCTGGTCTCCATGGATCAGACCAAGGAGGACTCCACTTCTCCAAGACAGACTCACTAAAGCTCAGCTGGACCTGCAGCACTTCTCTACTCACTTACTGCTCAGTTACAAGTCATGTCTGAAGGAAACGGCATCATGAGAAAAGAGGAAACATGGAGATTGTGGAGGAGAACATCAGGCAGTCTGCAGAAAAACTGCTCCTTGGGCAGCATTGGAGCTTCCAACAAGACAATGATGTGAAACATGGAGACGACGTGGTGAAGAAATGGTGAAGAGAAAACAATGAGAAGATGTTGGAGCGTCCCAGCCAGAGTCCAGACCTGAATCCATCCAGAATCTGTGGAGGAACTGGAGAGCAGAGTGATGGAGAGGAAGCCTTCAAAGAGCTGGAGATGGACACTTGGAGGAACTAAATCCCAGTGGAGAGCTGCAGGAACACTGTTAGACACTAGAACTACTGAGACTATTTTTGACGTCGGTGAGAAATAGTTAAAAATGCATCATTAACACAATCTAACACAATGTTTTACTGTCTTTGGCCCCTTGTTTATATCATAAAAGAACAAAATTTGGTATGGGAGGTTAATAATGTTGGGCCTCAAAGAGTTGGAGATGAACAAAATCCCAGCGAACACCTGCAGAAAGGCCTTTGGACACTAGAACTACTGACTTTAACACTGATTACTTGACAAAAAATGGCATAAATACAGTTGAAATTTGTCATTAACACCTCAAAAATTGTCTTTTGTCACTTGTTTAGGCCATTTACTTTCCATTACTGTTTATTCATTTGCACAGTTATCACATAATGATTTACTCTAAATCTAAAGTCAGTATAATTCTGAATAATTTGAGGCGTAACATGTATGTTACATGTATGTTTTACATGCTATCCTCCACCTGTGTGTGTCAATCAACTTCTGAAATGAGTGAAAATGACGCCGGGCTGCTATTGGTGGATTCTTGTGACGAGGGGCGGGACTTGAGCGGAGGCGGCCTGTGATTGGACGAGAGGCGTGTGGCTCAAGAAGTTCAGGAGGCGAGTTTCTCAAGTTGGATGTGGAGACTCAGTGAGAAGTGGCAGCTGTATCTGGGACACACTGAAGAAAAGTGACCGAGCACGGTAAGATAAGCGCAGTTTGTCCTTTAAAAAGTAGTTTTTAGATTGAAAATAACGTCTTTTGTCCTGTTTGTTGTCGTTTTACTGCGTCGCCTGCGTCGCTTCACGTTTTCCTGGTTCCTCGGCTAAAGTGGGAAAAGTGTGTTTTTAAGCTAACGATAGCAGTTTTCGTGTCACATTTAGTCGTTTTTCACCAAGTTTGGTTTTCAAAGTGAGTATTAAAGTGATATTTGTGAGTTTCCCCCGGTGTTAACGTGTATTTTAATCCATCGCCACATGACATTTCCTTACCACAGGCTCCTCCAGTCCAAGCTAACCTCTGTGCATGATAATAACACTGAGTCCTGTTTCAGATGCTGTGTGAGCTCTTCTACCAACACTGGAATGCCTTGCAGTTTGTTCTCTTGACCTTTTTTGGTCACTTTTTTCCCTCTTGCAGAGACAAGATGCTCCCATTAGTTTACCCCAAGAATAAAGCCACTAATGCACCTTTAAACACTGAAGGATCTAATATGCAAAGCTTGAGAATCACAGGTTAAATTAGGTGTTGCTCTTAAACATGAGCAAATAAAA
The DNA here is from genome assembly GCA_027123335.1 of Amphiprion clarkii. NCBI lineage: Eukaryota > Metazoa > Chordata > Actinopteri > Pomacentridae > Amphiprion > Amphiprion clarkii. Next base: position 3,989,660 of record CM049573.1, read on the forward strand.
CCCAGTAAAGCTGATTTATTTCTCTCTCGCTCTTTGCTGAAAGCCGCCGGGTTTGTGGTGCATGCAGAGCAATCCTTTTAAAACTGTCCTTAGAACACATAGCCGCCTCTGTTGTGTTCCCCATGGCCATCTTCTTCTTCTCCAGTCAATCTCATGGTGGCTATATTTAGCCGGCATCTATTTAAACCCATTCCACTATATGCTCCACAATGCTCCTCGGGCCCCAGGCTAGATTCAGTAGACTCCTCTTGGGAGGCACTCGATTAGAAGACCTAAATTGCCGGAGCTGGGAGAGAATTGAATTTGGGGAGTGAAGTGTGTCATTACGCAGACAATGTGGTATTAACTTGAGTGCGTTTATAGAACAAAGCCGGACTACACATAATCACTTATGCATTACTGCTTGAAAGGAAAAGCTTCACAGAAAGGTAATACCTGACACTTGTAGGTCAGAAAACCTTCACTAGACATATACACTATGGGAGAGAATGTCTTATATACAGTTTTAATTTGTGTGTTTTCGCCAGAACTTTAAAGCGGACTATCTCCAGAATAGTGCTGGCCTTAGTTACCCGTCTCTCTGCCAAAACATCCCTCTTCTAGTCAAAAGCCAGGGTGACCAAAAGGCCCGCTGCGCACACAAACTACTAATGAAGAACTGAATGCTCGGGCACAATTGGACTTCCTGCGCCGACACAAGACGTTAATAACCTGTTACAGTAGGTCCTTTATTGGCAGAATGGGTGAGGCTGAATGGCAGAGGCATGTATGCAAATCCTGTGCATGTGTACACAGAGGATGTAAATTTGTTAAAGCCACACATTGCTGTAATTGTGAGCTGGTGGCATCTTGTTTGCTCCCCTAGAAACAGAAAGTTTTTCACCCAACTTTAACCAATTTTCTGGGTGTTTTTAGTTGCTCCCTTCACATATAAATTCCCACACCTCTATGGAAACAGAACACAGGTTTTACTAATACCGGAGGGAGGGGAAATGAGTTTACATGCTGTAGATCAGGGGTGTCAAACTAATATTAGTTTGTGTGCAACACACTTTTTTACAGTGCAATACGTTATTGTTCTGAACAATTCTCATATATTTTTGAAGATATTTATCGTTTGTGACATTTATATTGTTTATTTGTAAATGGAGACTGTATGCACTACCTTTAAGATTTTTAAGGCTTTTATCTTGCACCTTCTGCTGTGTTTGCACTGAAAAGGAAAAGCTCTCCAATCTCATTGTACACTGTATAATGACAATAAAGCACATTCTATTCTATTCTATTCTATTCTATTCTATTCTATTCTATTCTATTCTATTCTATTCTATTCTATTCTATTCTATTTAGCCCAATTGAATCTTATGTGGACTGGAGCAGTAAAATCAGAGCATAATTACCTATAAATAAAGACAAATTCCATTTTTCCCTTTGTTTTGTAATTGCAATTTCAACACCATTATGCCTCAACAAACTCTATTTTTGGTACATTTTTAGATTACACTTATGAAATAAAGTGATTTTGATGCAATATCACGATTTTTAGGCTCAGATTTGGTTAGACTTTCCCAACAATCTCCATGTCACACATAATTAGTTCAATGGCTGTTGGAAATTTGAAAATCCGATGATTCTTTTTGGTTTTTACAGTTTCTGGATGATAAATGGCGGAATTTTTGCAAATTTATGAAAAAATAACGTACCTTTCAAACCCGCCAGCAGGTTTTGGAGTTCAGAGAGTTGAAATTTGATAATTTTGTGGTGTAAAATCACAGTTTCCTCTTCCTCTTTTGGTTCCTCATTGAATTTGCTCTGTATGTTGTTCTTGTGTTGCAGGAGACAGGCAAAGCCTCTAGGGGGCCATGTCTGGTGGCAGCGGTGCTAACAACAGCTGGACCATCCTCTCTTCTGAGGTATCATTATTATTATTATCATCATCGTCGTCACTCTGCAAAGAGCACGAGAACATGTAGAGTCTCTATGCATGACCTCATTGAAAACGCGTTATTATTTTTAATAAGAAAACTCCCAGTTGTCCCGGTAGATCTTCTACTGGGTCACCTGAATATGAATGTGGTTTCTGTAACGAGGCTTTCCTGATTTTTTTTTTCTTTTTTCTGGTTTAACTGGTATTCAGAAAGACAAACTGGTTTGTTTAGTGGGACTTAAGCAGTAGACAATGTCAAATAAGATGATGTTCAGTCTTTAACCCTCGTGTCGTCCTGCAGGTCAGAATTGACCCATTTTAAAGTTTAAAATGTGGGAAAAACAAAAAAATTTTCACAGTGAAACTTCTGATGTCCACATTTTCAACATTTTTGGGAAATCTTTGAATATTTTTTGGTGGAAAAAAGAAATGTTAAAAATGTTTCTTAAGAACATTCACAAAAAATCTACCAAAATCCAGCGAATATCGCTGGATTTTGGTTGATTTTTTTTTTTGTGAATGTTCTTAAAGAAAATATTTGAAGTTTTACTGATATATATGTAATCACTTTAGATATTTATAGGATTTTTTTGGAAGATTTTTATTCATTTTTTGAAAATATTTACGAGTTTTCTTGCCAAATTTGGAGGATTTCTTTCTTTCTTTCTTTATTTTTTTAAATAAAACTTTTAAGGGAGACTTTTAAGGAATTATTGGAATTTTCTTCCTGAAGGTTTTGCAAATTTTCAGAAATTTGGGGGGTTTCTTTGCTGAATTTTTGGATTTTTTTCAGACAAGGAAACAGTATTTTTTTGGTGCCTGTAAGTGAAGCGAACAGGAGGGTTATTGATGCTCAGATATGATTATAAAAAGTCTTTATGGTCTGTTTAGCTTAGGGTGTTCCAGCATTAGCGTCTAAATGATCATTTATGTGTCATCTGTAGGGTTGGGCATCAAGAAATGGTTCCAAAAATCAGATTATGAAAGCAATCAAGATTAAAATATAATTTAAATTCTACTTATTGGTTCCTAAATACATTTGTCTTGTGCTAGTTTGCTTTAAACAACTAATCTACAACCGTCAGTGTGTAACTTCACGAGTTAAATGCCTGCGTGTCCTCCCATCTCTATTTGTCTTGATAAATCTTGAGTCAACAGCTGAGTCAACTCGGCAACAGCTGAGTTTCTTGATGAACAGGTGAACACAGCAAACGGTGTAGTTGTCTCCGAACACCGGATTAATTCAGCAGATGCTGCTACAAAACGAGAACAGGATAGGACATCTGTTATCATTATAGTAAAGCGCCCAGAGTCAACACCGAAATATAAACCAATAGAGACCACTGTCATCATGGTTACAATTACTTTATGTAGCTCAGTGTTTCTGAGGCGTTAAAGACGTGAAGAACACCGGAGGACGACACAGTAACATGAAATTAAGTGACTCTTTATTTCTCTCCTGTGACAGTGAACGCAGCACAGATTTTCAGTGTCTCTTCAGCTCTTCACAGCCAAATAAATGAACTTTTCTGCACCTACAGCTACGATTAAATCTTTGTTTACCTTGATAGAGAGGGATGAGAGGAAATAATTGCATCCTTTATTAGATAAAGGTATTAATAACACACTATAGATGCCCAGCACTGCAAATATGACTAGTATGTAAATATAGTCAGGAAAATGTACAGTGGCAGGGGTGTCAAGCATGCAGCCCGCAGGCCAAAAGCGGCCCGCCAGATCTGGACCGTGGGAAAATTACAGGGAAGACGTGAACTGCAAATTGTAAATTTGTAAAGCTGTAAATTTAAAATTTCTAGATTGTGACAAGTTGTTTTGATCATAAAGTAAAATACTAGAGTGCTTATTGTTCTTTTGTCGTTTTGCGTCTTGTTTTTGGAATATTTTGCCTTGTTTTTGTTGTTTTTTGTCTGACTTTTGTTGTTTGTCACTTGTTTTTGTCATTTTGTTTCATGTTTTTGTCAGTTTGTGTTTCCTTTTTGTCTTGCTTGTGTTTTTTGTCTCATGTATGTCATTTGTGTTTTGCTTTATTAGTTGTTTTGTGCATCATTTTTTTCTTTTTTTGTCTTGCTTGCGTCGTTTGTCCATTTTTTTGTCTCTTTATGTCTTGTTTTTGTAACATTTTGTCTCGTTTTTGTTGGTTTTGGTCAGACTTTTGTTGTTTTGATCATGAAGTAACATACTGTACTATATTTTTTGGTTCCACAAACCTGCGACTAAATGTTGTGTTCCTTTGTAGACACCCTGTGATCTGTCAGTTGTAATGTGTAAATGATAAACTGAGGCTGAATGTTGTTGAAATTGAATGTATTTTTCTTAAGAAGCTTCGGGTTGTTCATAATGTTTTGTAAAAAGATAGTTCCTTAAATGTGAACATTTTCAGAATTGTACTTTTTCGCACAAAAACAAAGGGGGATAATATGGAGTTGCTGTTATTTATGGGTCATTATGCTGTGATTTTACTGGTCCGGCCCACTTTAGGTGAAATTAGGCTCTATGTTCCCCCTGAAATAAGATGAGTTTGACACCCCTGTACTAATGTATTGAAAGAAAAACTACATAACGCAGAAAAATGTCTTCTTGTTGCTCATGCATTATTGTAACGGCAGGATTTTACTGTTGGAGTAACCCAAACCACCTGCGATTCAAGGAACCAGGAATAATTGATAACCAGGACTGTCTGCTGTTTCTGTGTTTGTTTTAGGAAACTGTTGCTGAAACCCTGAGGCCTTTGGCAGAGGGGACTGAGCAGAATGAAGAAAACCAGACATCTACAGCAGGTGTCCTCACAGTTTATTTTATGCAGTTTGAGATATTTAAAGTCCCCAATCAGACAAGCACAGAGAGGTAGGAGGAGATCGAAAGCTGCTTTCATTAGAGGCTTGTAGTCCAAATTCACAGTGTAATGCAAATTTTTTTTAATCTCCTGACACGTTTTCGGACTTAGGACAAAGTCTGGATGGGCTCAGAGGGTTATTAGCTGAAAATGTGGGGTAGTATGCATGTTTAAAAGGCCTGTGCTTCTGTGCAGTGTAGGCAGATGTTGCTAAGGCTGAATAGCAACATTTCCTGCAGGATTTTCTGTTGTTGAATCAGACTTTATACCACTTGAATTGAATGCACCATAGATAGATAGATAGATATTTTAATTAATCCCGAGAGAAATTCAACTGTTCATCAGCTTACATATAACAACAAAAAGACAAAGCAATCAGGCTAGTAACCAGATTATAATTAAACGTTAGTGTATATACTCAAAAAAAACTTGCTCTACAATACTATAAAGAAAACACTTCTAATTTAAAATCTATAGAAATCCTAAATATTAAAAGTCAATATACAGTATTTACTCATTTCAAGGCACAGTGATTTAAAGTAATTTTGACAGGTAGCAAGAAAACAGTGGTAGTAAAAGAAAAGCATCTCTCTGAAAACTAACTAACCATTGTGGGTTCAATTTTGTAAAGTCTGAAAGGTGAAGAATTCTAATCTCAATATACTGAAATGTTGCTGTTGATTTTTATGCTAAAAAATGCACAAAAAAGAAAAAACAGCTTTGTGGGAACAAGAAAACCCTACTTCTAACACACAAATCTGCTCATTTTTGTTTAGTTTTTTTTTACTTTTGCCTATTTTCATACGTTAAAATAAGTTTAGAAGTGAGAATAAACAGACCACATCACTGTTGCTCCTCATTCTACACACTGTGTTGCTGCCATGAGTCAGAATTTCTTTGTTTCATGGAGAAATGTTGACCTGCTGCACTAAACTGCTTCCCTCTTGTGTCTGCTGATCCAGGTTGTGGGGAGAACAACCAGCCTGCGAACGCTGCAGAACCTGCAGAAGGACTCGCCGTGCAGGACGACACAGTAAGATGTCCTGTTCTGTTGTGCAATAATTCTATTTGTCGCACACCTTAATGTGAATATGTAGCCGTGACTGGCCAGTGAAAGCATTCTGCTGTTTTTCATTGTGTAACTGTTCCATGTTGCCCATTTCTGAACTGCCAGATGATGCGTATAAAACTATTTTTACCACATTCAAGAGGAATACTTGATTCTGATTGCAGCGACCGGCCTCGCAGCTCTGATGTTTCCAACTCGGTACTCGTGTTTGGAAGGTGATTCATTTGAGTCTCGCTTGGCTACAAATAATGCCTGCCCAATGCTTGACTCGAACCCTGTGAAATGTGAGCAGTTTTTTGGTTCTGTCAAATTATTGTTGGCTGTGGAGGCGTTTTTCACTGCAGTATAAAGTCCAGCACCTCAATGGAAACAGAACAACCTTGAAGAAGTAGAGAAAAATGTCATAAAGCATTAAAAAGGAAAAACTAAACTTGAATTTCTTTTATTTATTTCACAAAAATTGAAGAAACTTGAAATCAACCTGTACAAAAATTTTTTCAGATGTGTTAGCATTACTGGAAAATAAAACTGAGGCTCCACACACTAGATTTTTCAGTTTTTACAGTCTCTATAAACTTTTCCTCTCTGCTCTGTTCATCAGCTGTAGAAAGATGTTTCTCCATGCTGAATGCATCTCCAACTTGCTCCTCTGTTCACCGTTTCTGAGCCATGCTGCATTTATTTTATTCATCCAGAATGTGTTGTTTTCCTCTCAGTTTCTCATTTTAGCCAAATAGTCCCTGAATTTTTTGCCAGTGTGACTGTTAATCACAGCTAAGTCAGTCTTGGTGTCTCATTATTATTTTATTTTTTTTACAGAATCTTGTGCAAAATGGGGATGAACAGTGTGCATAAATAATTATTCTGTGATTATTATGCAAGATATGTAATAAAAGTGTAGTGAAATGGTAGTTTTTACATTTTTTTTTCTACTAACAAAAAGATAAAAGAATCAAACTAATGAGATTTTTGCTGCTTTCTGTATCAAACCAGCATATTACATTATATCTTGATAAAATGATTTATAGCTAGGGCATTTGGAGCACTACAGTGCTTCATTTAAAATGGTATGTTTTAAATTTTTGCTTTGTCAGAAAGTTGAAGCTTCTGTGAGCTGTGGATGTTGAATATGTTATTGAAATAAACTGGAGTATTGGGTTTATTTGAAGGGATTTTTAAATGAGATGTGTTGAATGAGGTGATTTTAATGAAATGTCATGATTTAATATTTAGATTTGGTTAATTTTCCACAGAGAAATGCTTGTCATAGACAGCTCAAGGACCATTAGAAGTTGAAAAATCTGACAATTCTTCTTTTTTTCTTGCAGTTTTTAGCTAATAAATGGTGGAGTTGTGGTGTGTCTTTGTTAAATATAACATGACTTTTAATCCAATGGTGGATTTTGGGAGTTTCTGAAGGTTAAAGAACCTATAAAACAAGATGCACAGACATGTCTTCTATAATAATTGTTCTATACTTAAATGTTAAGCGTATTATGAACACGTGCCAAAGCTTTTATTGTTTGTGTTTTCACCAAAAATGCTAAAATGTACACTACCGTTCTAAAGTTTGGGGTCATCCAGACAGTTTCTTGTTTTCCATGAAAACTCCCACTTTTATCCATGTGCTAACATAACTGCACAAGGGTTTTCTAATCATCAGTTAGCCTTTCAACACCATTAGCTAACACAATGTAGCATTAGAACACAGGAGTGATGGTTGCTGGAAATGTTCCTCTGTACCTCTATGGAGATATTCCATTAAAAATCAGCGGTTTCCTGCTAGAACAGTCATTTACCACATTAACGATGTCTAGACTGGATTTATCATTCATTTAATGTTATCATCATTGAAAAAAACTGCTTTTCTTTCAAAAATAAGGCCATTTCTGAGTGAAGTTTTGTATTTGCTGCCCTGAAGCCTCTTAGCCTGACGGTGTAAAACCCTTTTCTTGAGATCTGATTCTTCTGCCCAGGTGTCAGAAGAAAAACCAGCAGAGCTAAGCGAGGCCTCTGAGCCAACCGCTGTGACCCAAGCCCCCATTTCTTCCACTATGGAGGCTTCTGGCAGCTCCGTCCATGAAGTCAGCCAGACGGAGGGCTCGCCTGAGGGCCCGACGGAGCTCGGCCCCGACCCCGATTCATCCTCCGACTCCTACACCTGCATCACCTCCTCCCCCGACGAGCCTCCAGCCTCGCTGCTGAGCACCGAGACCGTCGGAAGTGCAGAGTTTGCACCAGACGAAGAGAAGCTCGATCGGGGGGAGACGCTGCATCACCTGAACGGGGAGGAGCTTCACCTGGAAGGGGAGGAGTCGGAGCACCAGAGGTCGACCGACTTGGGAAAACAGGCAGGTATGAACATGTGGAGTTAATCAGGTTGTTTTTCCTATAAATCCTTTCATAACTGTCACTGTATACATGGCTACGATCATCATCACCAGCACGCCTGTATCCTTTCTTTTCTGCCACATGTGCCATTTGTGTTTGAAGTGTACTTGGTGGACCAGCTGGTTCTGGACTTGTTCAGTATCTGGGCCAGGAGGTTGTCTGGAGAGGCTGTGGTTGGTATGAGGCAGGGAGCATGATGTGACGGAAAAACTTGGAGTTGCATGACACCCTGCAGAAATAAATTGGCTTCACAGGGACCTCTAAAGTTCTTTTTTTTCTTTTTTTGCAGTGTATGTGCTTTTTGGTCTGCAGCTCTCTGTGTCGCTACGGCATCAAAAGATTAGTTTCCTTCTGCTCTGTTCTGCATTTCTTTGTAACTAGAGTTCGGCATCAGCGAGTTTTTATGTTTTACAGTGCTCGTTTCTATATTCCCATTGCTTCTCAGTAATAAATCGAGACGCCAACAGTTGGGAAACTTTTAACTGTGTACTTCCAGGGGACCAGAAGTTTAAAGAGAGAAGAATTTATTCGAGATTTAAGCCAGATTAAAGGAAAATGGCAATGCAGCAAATTGCCCGGCATACTATGCACAGCAGAGCGAACAAAGAAGCAAGTCTTGCCTCCCTTGAGAAGTTTGCTTTAGATAGCTGCAGTGCTATCTAACACGAGAATGGAAGTGACAGAACAAGTTTGTGCCCAATAATATGCAACAACTTTGTTTTTCAAATAATAAAAAAAAACTGTCCGAGTCAGTGCTCTGCTGTATTTACAGTTTATGTCCTGGGGTGCCCATAAATGTAACGAATTTACCTGTAAATTTATTATTTGCCAATTTATATACACTTAAACAACCGCTTTCATGCCGTTTCCAGACTCCCCTCCGGATTCAGAGGCGGGTGAGAAGACGGGGGAGGAGGGGGAGCCGGAGGTGAGGAGGAGAAGGTCTCTCCTGGCAGCTCTGGAGAGGGTCGGGAGGAGAGAGGAGGAGGAGGAGGAAGACGAAGACTTTCAGGTGCCACAGCGGGAGGAAGACAGCGGGTTCTCTGTGAACAAGTGCATCCTGGGAGCCGTGATTCTGTTGGGCCTCGGCACCATCTTTTTCTCAGGTAGGCATCCTGAACTCAGGTAGAGAAGCTAAATGCCAGTGTTCATGTTAATTTAGATGGATTTTAACCCTCTGAACCCCAAAACCTGCCAGTGGGTTTAAAATGCATTTCAGATTTGAAAAAAATGGACAAAATGACACCATTTGTCAGAGCTAGAAACTGTAAAATACCAGAAATAATCATTGGATTTGGTCTTTCCAGCATTTCAGATGTGCAATTTCATTGGTAAAATTAATGAAATCTAGGCTTAAAATCTTGATATTTTATTAAAATGACTTTATTCTCTATGTCTTGTTTAAAAATTTACTATAAATGAGCAGTTTTGCAAAATATTTTGCACTCGTCGGTGCAACCAGGAAGTCATGTTTGACTCAGCTGCAAAGAAGAAGCCATAAAAACAGAAAAAAAAAATCACTGAATGTTCAATTTTCTGACAGTCTTTGAGCTAGTCATGTGTGTTGTGCAGTTCAGTCAGGAAAAATAACCAAATCTGATGTCTATTTTTGTTTTTGAAAACTTCTTTAAATATTAAGCACTGCATTATGCAAATTTGAATAAAAATGGAAATTGAAATTGAATTCAGCTGAACTACAGGCTGTGTTTGCAGTCACAAGTATAGAAACAAGTTATAGAGACTGAGGAAAATCAAACATACTGGATCAATAAAATAAATGCATCATGACTCAAAAACAGAAGAGCAAGTTGTTGAAGATACATTGAACATGGTGACACATCTTTGTACGGCTGATGTGCAGAATAATGTGAAGAATGTCTAGGTTGTCGACGTAGAAGTGCAAATAGTGAAATTTCTAATGCATATGGAGCCCTCATTTTATCTAGCATTAGTGTGCACTTGGAAAAATGCAAAGAAATGCTAAAGAAATTCAACTTTCGATTAGTCTTTAATTAATGATTTACCTCATTGTAATTTTGTTATCCTGTACAAAAGACATTTTTAGGTTCTTTCTGCTTCTAGTCATGGTTGTGCTGTTTCCATAAAGATGCAGGACTTTATATTGCAGTGAAAAATGAACCCACTGTGAGGAAAAATGTGACTTTAGCATAAAAACATCGTTAAACGTGTAAAATGAGGTCAGATAGTGTGTGGACGAGATGGAGGCTCTCTGAGACTGAGGTGTGTTATGACCTGCAGGTGTTTTCATGGACCTGGATGAGGGTAGGCTGTTTCTGTGTGGTGTTGTGTGTGTCATTTGGCCACAGCATGCATTTCTGTGTGTGATTTTTGCATGCAGGGAAAACACTTTGCACCTGATGCTGTTTTAAAAAAGCTCTCCACGCTTTTCAAGGTGTGCGAGTGGGAGAAAGAGGGATGAAGCGGGTGTTGCAGTGAGGATTATTTGCTGTTTTTAAAAGAAAACCTTGTACTGAATCACCTCTGTGTAGAATCTGAAGGAACTAATAATGATGTGCTGATGACCTGATTTTCAGATTTTTACACAGTTTAAAAAGCAGTATCAGGGTAAAACTTGGTGAAAATGGGATAACGTAAAAGGTTTTCAATCAGCAATTAATATGCTAAAATTAGCATTTCATATTGTTTATTTCTAATGCAATTGCATGCAGTTAAACCCCAGCATTGCCAAACCAAGTTTTTACTCCGCCAAGGAATGCCGTGGAGCTATGTGACCATCGTCATACGTTTGTCTGTCCATCTGTTAATCAGGCTGTCAGCAACATTACTCAAAAACGGAATAACAGATTTGGATGAAATTTTCAGACAAGGTCAGAAATGACACAAGGACCAAGTGATTAGATTTTGGCAGTGATGCGGCTTATAGTCTGGATCCACGGATTTGTTAAAGATTTCTGTATCATTGCGAGATAGCGGCATGGCATCACTGTAACCATGACAACAAGTGAACACTGCATCAGCTGCCTGCTGACAATCACATGATTGCGATCTTACTACAAATCCACCGCTGCGGAATTTTTCGCCTGACATCATACAATTAACAGTTGATTAAATTGTGGGAGTTTTTCTAAATCCCATCAATTCCTGCCGCCAGCTACATATTTAGGTCACACGATTCGGTGTCCGTACATAACGTACACATGCATAACACACCTGTGCTCAGCGCAAGGTCATTTTGTTTGTGAATACATCTATATTAAATGGACACTTTCTATAGTGCTGTGATTTCTGATCATCAGTAACTAATGAACAAATGCTGCTTTTCTAACATTGCCATATAGGGGAATGAGCAGCTTCGGCGGAGTGCTTTTCTCGTTATTATAGTGAATTTTTAAAGGTTTCTTCTGGCTGGAAATGGCATAAACACATAAAAACAGAGCAAACACTGTGTTAAAGGTGGTAATGATGAATTTCAACTATTTCTATGTGTATTTTTTTGCATGACTCCTAAAAAATGTCATGCCCAAAGTTATTCATATTATTCATGAAATTGCTGACAATTTAGAGAAAATGGAGCTTTTGTATCATTCCAGATGTTACTGCTTATTTGTACCATGTTCTAGAGCGTTCTAATGCACTATAAACTGAAAAAATATGACTCAGCAGTTCTGTAGTGAGTTACTGGTTAATTGCAAATCATGTCTAAAGGAAACGGTATCATGAGAAAAGAGGAAGCAGTTTGTTGAGGAAAACATCAGGCAGTCTACAGAAAAAAACTGCTCCTTGTGCAGCATTGGAGCTCACACACAATGTTTTATTGTCTTTTATCACTGGTTTATGTCATTCACAGCCCTGAAAAGGCCTAGTAATCAAATAAAAAATCACTATAAATACACATTTTGCATGGAGCTCAACTGTAGCACGAATGCCTTTTACCTGCACAGCTGCATTTTACTGTAAAAACCTGCAATGTGCAATGCTGTATATAGATTTTGCATGTTCTTTAGCAGTGTACGCTTTATCTGCATCGACATTAATCTTTGCATAACGATCTGCAGAAAGTGACTACGGCCCAGCGGAGATGAAAGGTGCAGAAGTACCAGGAAAACAGGTCAGTGTGGTGTCTGTTCTCCCTCCATTCTGTCGAACTTTTATTCATTATAAATGCCATTTGTGTGTGCTCATTTTACAGCTCGCCGAGTAGCAGCACATGAATTTTTAGTGTGTTTTGCTTAGCAGGAGACCACCCACAACACTGGCAGCATTAACCGCTATTGTCTACCAACTGCTCCTCTGTTCTTCCTCATCTCATAAACAGCTCTTTTCCTTCTCAGCTACTCGGCGTGGAAAAAAAAAAAAAAGTAATTACAAGAAGTCGCCCAAAATCCTGCCATTGTGTTGAACCATGTGTGCAATTTGTTGACAGGAGTGGCTTAATCCAGAGGCCCCTCCGCCCCCAGTCGACGCCGACAGTTCGCAGCTTCTAAATAAGTTAGCCGAAGGGAGCCAGCAGATTTCGGTGCTGCAAGCTCAACTTCAGGTGCGACTCCATTCTGTCTCTCATCTCGTCTCTGCTGGAAGATGCACAAATGTGTGTCGGGCGAATGTGCCAGATTCTCACCGGAGCCTCTTTTTTTTTTTTCTCTTCCCTGTTCTTCCTCTTTAAAACAGGCACAGAAAGAGGAGCTAAAAGTAGCCAAGGGACAGGCAGCAGAGGGAGCGAAGGAGCGTCGGCACTGGGAGGAGGTGGAGAAGGAAAACAGTAGGTTGAAGACAGAGATGGCCTCTCTCCCTGTCCTTCAGAAAGAGAACGAGAGGATGAAGAAAGATCTGGAGTCTGTCCCGGCCCTACAGAAAGAGCTAGAAACTCTGAGATCCACTGTGACTGAATTAAAACTCTCCTCAGGTACAAAGGGACGAGGCAGAAGGATGATAGATATTAAAGCTAGGGAGAGTTCAGCATGTTTTTCCTTCTTTTCTGATACTCTCACTTCAAATCACACTTCCTTGTAGTTGTGTTTTTGTGAATTTTATTGATTTTGTGTTTTCTCCAGCAGCCGAGCATGCAGCTCATGTGAAGCCCACTACATCACCCCCTACAGGGCAATCTGAGGACAGCAGGCAAGCTAAGAAGCCATGGGACGACCAGAAAGAGAAGAAGAAGAAAGTTAAATATGACATGGGCGAGAAGAAAGAGTGGAAAGAGAAATCTACATGGAAGGGAGAAGATAAAAAGGAGCGAAAAGACGGAGGTAAAAAGGAATGGAAGAAGGAAAAACACGAGCAGGGAACGTTTGACAAGGAAGGAAAGCATAAGAAGCAAAGCGATGAAGCAAAACAGTGGAAGAAAGAGAAGACGAGCAGAGGGGACGAAGGAAAGCCTTGGAAGAATCGAGAAGGGAAGAAAGAGTGGATAGGAAAGGATGAGAAAAAAGAATGGAAGGAGGAGAAAGAGAGGAAGAAGGTGAAGCATGACAAAGTGAATGAAGGCAAACAGTGGAAGGGAGGAAAGGATTATGAAGAGAGGCATAAAGGAAAGGACGAATGGAAGGGAGAGAAGGAATGGAAGAAAGTGAAAGACGGCTTTAAGGAAAGTGGCAAAGAGAAGTGGGAGAGGAAAGACTGGAAGGAGAAAGGAGAGAAGAAGGAGTGGAAGAAAGAAAGTGAGTGGAGGGATAATAAAGGAAAGGGCGAGAGGAAACACTGGGAAGGCGGCAAAAATCACGGCAAAGAAAGATCAGGGAAGGACGAGAGGAAGCAGTGGAACGAGCAGGAGTGGAGTAAAAACGGAAAACATGACAAGGAATGGAAGAGGAAGGACGAGAAAGAGGAAGAGTGGAAAAGAGGAAAGCAGAAGGAGAAGAAGCACAACGGAGACGGGAAGAAAGAAAAGCGGGAGAAGAGCAATAAATTTGCAGGTAATCACATCCACGAGGAAGAGCACCTTTATACTGATCGAAAGCAGCCTCACTCTCACCGTAAACCCTCCCTGGACCAGCCGGAGTACTGGCAGCAGCAGAAAGATCGCCTCCAGCACAACCCCAGACCTCCACAGCACTGCAGCTCTGTGGAAACCTGCGCTCAGGCCCAACGCCTGCGTCCCGTCGCTTTACCGGACTTCCAGGCCATCCTCCAGACGTATCTCGCCAAGGCAGAGGAGGCCGGGGTGGACGAACCCAAAAGAGAGGAGCTGAGAAAGCTGGCGGCCGGGTTCTTTAAAGACGGCGTCTTCGCTCACGACCAGATGAGCTTTCAGGAGTTCGTCGAGGACGTCGGGGACATTTTGGAAGACATGGTGGAAGGCGACGAGGAGGACAGCGCCATAGAGGAGGAAATGGAAGCGTTTGAAAGAGAAGTTATGGAAAAGTTTTCGATTCCGGGAGAGAAAGAGGAGCGAATCAAATCAGAGTGGAGGAAGGAGGCCGAACGAGGACGTGGCTGATGAAATGATAGAATTGATGGATCTGTCAAAAGTAGCTCAAAGGAGTCGGGATGGATGAAGGTTTACTCAAAGGGAACACTTCTTATTGGACCACAAATGCTTAAAAGTACACATTTATCAGCCTGCCATCCTTCCTGAAGGACGGCTTCTCCGAGCGATTTCAATTGCAATTTTGTTTCATTGTTTTGGGAAGTTTTGTGTTTCACCTGCACACATGCACACACCTTTAGTATAAAGGGATATAGAAAGGGCTTGGATCCACATCAGAATGTAATGTTTTCAGAAAGAATTTCTAAAAACACAGATCCTGATGTTGAGTCTAGAGAATATTCTCTAAAATGCCACATATACAGCATACAACAGAAATGAGTACACCCCTGTGCAATGATAATTACATGTAAAAGGATTTAAAATGTATTAACTCTCAATAATTGCATTATTTTTAAATTGAACAGAGTATTTCCTCTTATGAACAATCAAAGACTTACAAAAAAAAACTATATTGAAAGGTCAAGCCCCAAAGTAGAAACTCTTGTGATTTCCAATCAGTCTGACTGCGTTAACATTGTTATAAATGAGCTGCAAACAGCAGAAATTTCTCAATTTTGAGCCTGTGGGCTGCATCGATGTCTGCATCATGGCTCCACATGGAAAAGAGTTGCAAAACATCTGGTTATGAGACTTGACAAAGATAGAAAAGGATGCAGAAAAATGAGTGATGAACTAAAAATCAGTGAAAGAGTCAGCAGTGATCAGGAGGTATAGAAGGAGTCATGGTACCACTAATCATGGCTGCAGTGGTCGTCCTCCTAAAATGACTCCACAGACAGTGAACTACTTTCACAATCCAGCTGTGAAAAACAGATGGCAGCTGATTTAGACCTTATACAGGATTTATCAGTGGAAATCAGAGTTTGATTGAAGCTCAGACAGTGTGAAGGACACATAAAATGAGCTGTAAATGTCAGAACTTTATCTTTGTCTATCTGCATCGTGTCTGCGTCAGATGAAGATAAACTAGTTGGGCTCAGATGGAGTCCAGCATGTTTGGTGTGAACCTGACCAGGACTACCACAGTGGATGCATAGTCCTGACAGTGAAGCACAGAGGTGGAAGTATGATGATATGGGGCTGCATGAGAGCAAAAGGTGTTTTGAATGTCTGTGGATAAACCAAAATACTGTCCGACTAGATGACTCCCAGTCTGCAGAAGCTGGAAGAAGAGGAATATTCCAGCAGGAGAACCATCCAAAGAACTAAATAATTCCTACTGTGGAGCCTGTATTTTTAATATAGTAAATCTAAACTTAGTTTTAAATTTACATAAGAACAAATACCGACTGTTCAACTTAGAATTTGTGCAACTACTGTAAGGTTATACAGTTTAGAGTAATTTAGGTAATATTGCACAGTGTTTTACTCACTTCTGTCGTATGTTGTGTAGCTTTTTATTCGTGACTGAGCACATGCAGCTAACGTCAACACCACTGGTTAGAGTATTTACTTTATAGTCTTATTCAAACACTACTTTACTCTGCACTGTTTACCTATTTGCTGATCGGGCTTACAGTCCACCGTCTTCATGTTTAATTACTTAAGCCTGATTCTTAACGTGGGATTATCTTTAAAAGTTGGTTAACAAACCAGTTTTTAAAAATACAAAGGACGGCCTTAACAGGGACTGTTGAAAAGATTTAGCGAATATTTGATGTGAAATTAGAGAAATCTGCGTAGATCATACCTTGAAGGTTGTACATATCGCATTTAAGAACTTTGGCTGTAATTTCAAAATATATAATTAACTTATTTTCTAGAAGTTGGCATAGGATAGACAAAGGAATTGGTTGGCACATAAGGCATTGACATGTTGAGCATGTATATTTTACTTCAGGTACGGAACTCGCGTTGTGCACTAAAATGTTCTTAATTGTTGTTTTGCGATGAATGTAACATTTGTTCGTGTGGATTAGTTCGGCGCTTCGTTTTCACACGCTGATGAATTTATAAGACGACGCTGACTGAAGCTTCTGCAGCACCGTAGAGATTGTTTATCGGAGGATTTCGTGTGGCAGTTTAAGCAAACTTTGAATGTTAGGAAGTTTGTGTCTGCTGCTGTTATTGTCATAAGAGCAGAATAATAAATTGAAACACCTCCCTGTGATGAAACAAGTCCATTTTGTCTTCTTTAACCTTCTTCAAACCTGCAGATGTGTACTGGTATTGTCAGATACGATGATTTCTGGTTGATTTTCATTCCTTAATGTAGGTTGATGGAGCAACTGTGCTGTCAATTTTGGTTTAAAATCAAAATAGTCATTTAAAGTCGTTGCATGCTGACGGGTCAGAGTGATGTATTCATGTTCTGCAGAGAAATCTGCTGTCTTTGGACCATAAATCACCTTTGCCAGGTAATTAATTTCCCCTGTGACCTCTTCTTCTTTTAATCTTGTGCATATTTAGCCTTTTCGTACATTAGTTAGTTTAATAGTTTTTACCCAAACAAGGCTTAATATTATTTTAAATGAGATGCATAACTGTCTGCTGTAATTAAAGCTGCACGTTAGGAGTTAAAATTGCGCTTAAAGGTAAAATAACTAACAGATATCTCTATGAAACTTCCCCAGCTGGTTGTTCATATTGAGACGATTATTTTTTGTGTTAGAATTTTTTACAAATTGTCTGTTTCAATGTGCAAATGTGATGTTTTCTTGTGAAAAATGTGCTTACATTTCCAGAACAGAAGTCTGAGCAAAAGTCAGGATGAAGAAGCAGACAATAAAAGGTAGAATAAAACGTTTAAACACATAATTCGTAGGTGACGGGGACATTTCCACAACCTCTTTCTGAGCTCTGAGAATCGGTCACTGCTGGTTTGGGGTCATTATGTGAATAATGTGGCTTTAAGTTCATGTAGCTGTTTGTTGTGGTCGTTGCCATGTGTGAAATGTGGAGCAACAACCTGGTTGATGGTTGCAGGAAAAATGAGGAAGGAGTAAAATGATGCCTTTGTGTTATTCAGACACAGAGTCGGTTAGTTCAGTCGATTATTATCCTAGTTTGAGACCAGGAAGTGGTGAAACATTCAGCTCTGTGTGTCATAGTCGGATTGGAGGATTTGAAAAAATAAAAATCCTATTATTAGTTACTAGTACCAAATATTTTAATAAGAGGAATGTGCGTGTTCTAAATATGTAAATCTACTGTAAGGTCATTTTTATAAATGTTCATTTGCTCTTACACAATGTGAAACTGTAAAGATACACAATTTTTTTACTGTATTTAAATCAGCAAAAAATATGTCTTTGTTTTTGAGATATTTGCTGTGATTTAAAAGAAAAATTATGTATAATAAAGATTAAAAGTTTTTAAATCAGTTATCTAGTTTCTTAAATTACAGATAATTATTTAAAAAATAAAAATTATGTCCACGCCAAAAATCTGTTCTTTTACAATGTGTAACCACAAAATTCTAGTTTTTACTGTATTTAAATCAGCAAGATAATATTATTCTACAGATCCTTGGGTTTATTTAAAAGAAAATTCATGTATATTAATGATTAAAAATACTAATTTTTAAAAATTTATTATTTAACACATTTTATCTGGTTTCTTAAATTACACATAAGTAGTAAATAGAAATAAAAAATAAAAATAATAGCCACATTCAAAAATCTGTTATTTTATCACGTGACCATAAATTTATATTTTTAATTATTTTTAATTAATTTTTTATTTAAAACAGTAAAATATTATTTTATAGATATCTGATGTTACTTAAAAGAAAAATTGTGTATATTGCAGATTAAAAATAATCATTTTAAAAAACTTTAACTAGTTAAAAATAAATAAAATAAATAGTGTCCACATCAGAAATCTGTTCTTTTACAATATGTGGCCAGAAAATCATACTTTTTTTTTTAAACTTTAATTAGCAAAATAATATTTTACACATAGTTGTTATTTAAAAGAAAAATTATGCATATTAAGGATTAAAAAGTGATTAATAATAGACATTTTGACTCTAAAATAGGGTCAAAATTAATGGAAAAATGAAAAATATGTTTTTACAAAGAATGATTGTTCTTTTATAATGTGTGACTGTAAACTGATGCTGTTTTTACACATTCTGAACATTATAGTATTCCACCGGTTTTTAGCATTTTTTTCTGACACTCTTCCCTGATACTTCAGTTTTTTTTGCAGCTTTTTCTTGAGGTGTTCCTGTAAGGACCCTAAATTTTCCCCACATTTTTGTCATTTTTAGCATAGAATGCTTTTCTCCAGGCCAAATAATGTCAGAAGAGTGCACATTGCAAACAACCAAGACACTCTTACCTGATATTCCTTTTTATTTTTATTTTTTGGCTGCTTTTTCTTCCAAGTGTTACTTTAAGAACCTCTGAATGTTCCCCACTTTTTCTCGTATTTTTAGCTTAAAATGCTTTTCTCCAGGCCAAATGCCGGATAAGTGGTCACCGTAAACAACCAAGAAACTCAGGACTTGTGAATTATTTTCAGAAATAAGGACAAGTCCTTAGATACTGTCAGTCACAACACATTAATCAGAAGATAACCGGCAGCGTCTCCCCACAGCAGCCTCCGATGCTTTAATATCACCTCATCCAGCAGCTCTGCTCCTCGGCCGTCTTTAAAAGCCGTTTATTCTGCGTTAGTTGCTGCTCTCTGCCTCCTGAATGGTGGCCGAGGGACTGCAGGAGCAGAGCTGCTTCGGGTAGAAAGATGTGAGGATATTTGGATGATGAAACCAAGCTGCTTGTTAGCTCTAACTGCCTCCCTAAGATGCCAATTGTGCTCGTCCTGTCGCAGCTCTGGACTAAATAATACCACTTTTTTGAGGAGGAACCCAAGTGGCTCGTTCTCAAAACTTTTCCCGACACCGGCTGTGTAATTAAAGCTGATTTACTGATTCCTTTTTGCTCCCTGCAGCATTCTGCCCTCAGTTTAATGCACAGGAAAGGAGGAAATCGAGCCTATTTCTGTGCACAGTGTGATATGTTTAACCCGTCCTCACTGCATCCAGTCATCCGTAGCTTTAAACCTGATGTTAGGTTCATTTCCCAGGGACAGCTATGATGTTCCATGTTCAAAAAAATGTCAGAAACCAAAAAAAAACATCCCAATAAACATAGTTTATATCCCATTATGAACTCCATTACTAATCATTTCAATCAATATTTAGTGCAGTGGTGTTCTTTACCACAGATCACGGTTCAATGAGGATAATTCAGTAGTTTTTTCATCAAAAATAAATGTTGAAACTTCTTTTAATGTACATTGGAAAGACCTACATATAAAATACAACAGTTTTACATTACATTGATTTTTTTTCCCCTAAATTTTAGTTTACTTTTTACATTTTTTTCTTTTTATGGAATAAATAAATTTACACAAGCTTTTGCTGTTCACGGTGCAAACATGTGAAATGAACCATTTTAACTTTGCATGTTGATTACACTTCTTAAGCCGAGCAGAAGAAGTTTCATTCCGGAAAAAGACTTTTAATGATATTTTTTACTTTAAATTTGACCTGCAACATAATAGGAGGGTTAACCAGAAACCGACTGAAAACTTTACCTGCAACTACGTCATAGAAGAGAGTTGGCAGTTACGGAGAAACACGGTTTACACTTTTACCAGCTGCAGTGATTTATTTGCTCTACCAGGAGAACAGAAAAAGACGAGGAAGACTCGAGCTCTCACAGCATCCCAACACAAACACCAGAGCTGGTGAGCCTCTGATCTTTGTTTTCAGATTTAATTCGCACTAAAGAGGCTGCTGTTCGTCCTCTGTCTTAATCTGCTTTATTGATTAGCTGCTTTTGGATTTTTATCTTCCAAAAAAACCTCTCTTTCAGCTCATGATGGAGTCTGCCATTGGTGTCCTGGTGTCCCAGTTCAAGGCTTATGCTGGAAGCGATGGTTCCACCGACACTCTGAGCAGAGACGAGCTTTGCAGACTGGTCAAAGCACAGCTGCCAAACTTTGTCAAGGTAAGAAATGTACGAATAACACACAGAAATACGACTATTCTAGCTGAAATTTGTGCAGTTTTGATTGAATATACAACAGCAAGATGACGCTTTTCTCTCTGTTACGTCCATTGAAATATTTCCTTTTGTCTGTTTATTCAGTGAAACTCTGATGTCCTGGTATCACTGAATGCAACTATAGTGGCCGAGTGCAAGTGAAAGCAGCATTAGGAAACTGTAGAAGTTATATACAGCAGCAGAAGGCTGCAAAATGTAGTTGTTTTTTTTATTCACTCTGCTCAAATTCACATCTTTACAAACTTAAATGTCCCAAAAACAATAAAACTTTACTGTGACAACAGGTCAAATGAAAAAGGCTGACAATTAATTAATGTAGCATTAAGTTTAATTTGTTGCTTCTAGTTGTTTAGGATTATTTCCTCTGAGTTTATTAAATACCTGCAACATCAGACAGCAACTTCGTCAATTATAATTATAAATGATCATGGAGACGAGATGTTAAATGACACTACGACCTTTTCTTCACCTCAGACAGGTGAGCTGTCACACAGAGTCCTGAATCCTTAGCTGGATATTATTTTACTTTAAAAGTCTGAATTATCATTATTTTCATCAGGGTTTCATCATCACCCTGGATGAACTTTCACCTATTAAATGCTGCACAGCTTCTCTTATCTTAGACTATTTTGATGGCGGTTGCCCAAATAAGCAAAATGTACCTGTATTAGTTGTTGTGGAAGTTCAGCGATGTCCAGAGAGGACGAGGCAGAGAGACACTGGAGACTCAGAGGACTTAGGCTGAGAGTAACGTTTACTGATGTCAGGAGAAGTGACACCAACTGAGCAGCAGTTCATGCAAGCAGTGGTAGCATCAGTGCTGAGGATTCTCCCTGACCTTTGGGTTTATACTGTAGTTGGGAGAAGGTCAGTTTTAAAATAT
This sequence comes from Amphiprion clarkii, assembly GCA_027123335.1. Classification (NCBI taxonomy): domain Eukaryota; kingdom Metazoa; phylum Chordata; class Actinopteri; family Pomacentridae; genus Amphiprion; species Amphiprion clarkii. Next base: position 4,011,273 of record CM049573.1, read on the forward strand.
TGACCAGTATGGAGACAACTTGTCTGCTTAGTCATGTCAGAATAGACAATATCTAACCTCAACCTGAGCAGAGAATCTTAGCATGTCTTTCTCCTACAGTGTCTGCCTGTGGGAAGATAATTTAGGATGACGTCAGCTAACAGCTGCAAGGAAACACCTTAGAAAGGGGAAAGAGTGATTTTTCCTTCTCATTTGTGTGTGCATAGTAGATCATTATAACGTTAACTACTCTGATTGAGCTGCTTCATGTGTGTACAAATGCTGTTTACGGATCCAGATTCTGATTCGGTTGATTCCTTTGTGCTGTAAAACCCCTCGTTGCCGGAAAGCTATTGAATGCCACATGAACAAAAATCATCAGCTGCCAGTTTGACAGATTTAAATTTCCTCCAGCTCCACTGTTGCTGCCCAATCAGGAGGATAAAGTTTCCTGAGAACATTTAGTTGTTTGCCAGTTTCAAAGCTTTCTCGTGGGGGCAGAGTCATGCTGAAATAGGAATCATCTGGACTTTTATTTTTCACTGCGACCATGTAATTAACTGTTAGTCATCATTTATTTAAGTGGGCAGTCGCTCACAGATGTGGGTTTTCTGTACTTTATGACTCTCCTTCCTGTGGCCTTGAGCAACTTGAACATTTTTTTTTTTTTTTTTTGCTTAAACAATGACTTTCTGCCCTTCAGAGAATTCACTCCAGTGTTGCCTCGCTGTGATCGCCTTTTTCTGACTCACACCGACAGAAAACTAGCAGCTCCTGAGGCCCGACAAAGGCTTCAGAGCTGCCTTTCCCCGAGTGTGGAAAATTCCATGCGCCTCTTCGTGCGTGAACCCTTGAAAACCATCTCGGCGTCCACTAGATGGTGACAGAGCAGCAGACTCGGATGCCAAAACCACCTCTGCTGATGCTGCATGAACTGAGTGGGCCGGTGTCGGTGCCAGCGGTGTCAGCTTCCCCTCCTCTCCCACACCCCCCCCAACCAACAGTATGGAAGCATGAGATCATCCTCTGTGCTGTTTTGTATCTTCTCAAACATTCCTGTTTCCCCCTGCAGAACGCCGGACGCCCCGCTGCCGTCGACCAGCTCATGCGCTCTTTGGACGCCAACGACCACGGCGAGCTGAACTTCCTGCAGTTCTGGCAGCTGATTGGACACCATGGAAGCAAGCGCGGGGGGTTCAGCCAATAGAGTGTCCTCAGATACCCCGCTGGAGCTGTCAGAGTGCCATACAGTTAGAAAAAATGGGAAACGAGCCAAATGGAAAACACCCTAAAGTGTCTCTGAGCTGCTGCACTCTTTTTTTTGTAATTATCATTACTATTATCAGTTTCTATTCAATGTCTCTCAGCAGCGGCTGCCAAACAGTGTCACCCAGAGGTGCCTGTGCTCACAGGTCCACAGAGAAACTGCAGGGTGGGAATGCAGTTGTCTGAGAGGCTGGAAATATGTGTGAGTAAGCAGGATTCCTGGAAAACATCACCTCCCTCCAGGACACAAACAGAGGCGTGGCACCTTCTGAGCCACATGTGATGCATTTAAAAAAAAAAAATCTTCAAAACAAAATCTGATTTAAAAGTAAAATCATGTCTTTAGTCTCTGCTGCACAAACACTCTTTTGTTTTATATGTTTTTTCTGCTTTCCTCACTATCTTTCCACTCTTTGCACAAGTTTCAGGGTGTGGCTTTGAATGCATCTGTCTGCTGAGAAAGCTTTGAAGACGCGCGCACGGCAACAGGAGCGCGCACTTGTTCTTACATGTTGAGAGGAAAAAAAAAAACTGTTGAAGCAAGAAAAAAACAAAGAAAGTGTGAAACATGCATATGAATACACCTAAACTAAGTATTAACCTGCCATGATGGAGATGATTTCTGTTCTCTGTTTGCTCAGAGTTGCTCAAGCTGCGCCTCTTTCCACATTCCTTCTCTCCGGAGGCACACGCCCTGTGACAAAGAGAAGGGGAAAAAAAAAAGTTGGCTGCACGGAGAAGTTAAATCACGGAAAAGATATGTGTTGCTGCTTAATCTAGACTGCAGAGGAGGATCAGTGAGAGCAGCCTCAGGAATACTTCAGCCCTTTTTGTTCGTCTTTCTCAAAGGTGAGTTTTCTCATTATTCATCCATCTGTGACCCATTATCTTGCTTTTCTCCACCAGAAAATGATCAGTTTAGCTCATTTTCTGCCAGCCTGTCATCAATTTTGTATACTCAGTCTATATTGTCATTACCCAGCTTGGTGGCCACACGGATCGGGTTCTCCTTCTTGGTAATCCAACTCCAATCCCTTTACACTTCCAGAGAAACCGGAGTCTGGAGTCACGTTTACTTATTTATTTGCTGTGTGTCAGTGCTGCCTCTGGACGCTCTACAAATTGTCAGGATTAGTTCGGGCTAAATGTAAATGTGGGACGCGGGGCGAACCCCTCCTGGCTCCGTTACGCACGGCGCACCGGACCGGAGTTGGTTTGTTTTTTTGTTTTTTGTTTTTTTGCCATTTGCGCACCGGGCCATTATCGCGCCGTTAAACAGTCATAATGCGGTCGCTGTAGCGGCGCTCAGATTCGACTCTTATCAGCCTGAATTATTCAGTTTATTATAAGACAGCCGGCAGTGAGACTCGACCTGGTGTAGTTAATGACGCGGAGGAGGAATAGCGACCTGGCCGATGACAGGTAACATGCTCAGGGGGGGGAAGTGCGTCAGTCACACCCAGCGCAAACAACACGGGACCGGGTGGAGCCGCTCAGTCACTGCGGGTTAATCAATGCTCAGGAAGAGCTGAGTGGAAAAACTTCCAGATATGAGACGTTTTTGAGTCTGTTTTCTGGATCCAGCGCCTCAAAGGGCTGGGTTTGGGTGGATTTACCTGGAAACTGGTTGGAACATGTCAAGTTTCAACATTCATGATGCCAGAGTTGGTCACCAACGACTGCACAACACTCACTTGATCCTCCACTCACAGTATTAGGAAACTTTAATCTTTTTTAGATCCTCATTGAAACACATTCATGACATAAAACACAACAACGCTAGGCACGTATTGTAGTTTTTGACCTGCTAAATCTCACTAAAGTTGGAAAGTTATTTTGCAAAAGAGACCCAAGCAAAACTTTTTGATTAAAAACTTTCACACAAAACAAAATCAACAAAGGAAAACCGTCATAATTCCAAATATACTAGGATTCTGCATGTCAGAAATATCAAATTCCACAACAAAAAAAATTGCAGTAATTAACCCAAGTTTCCTGTCTGTGGATCAAATCCATCCATCCCAAAATGTTTCGTAGCCCTGTCAAATCTGGTTTCAAAATGAAGTTTTATTAGACCAATAGGTTTCTTCTGGCTGGAAATGACATAAACAAGTGACAAAATCAATAAAACATTGTGTTAGAGATGTTCATGATGAATTTTAGCTATTTATGTTCATGTTTTTGCTAAATATGTAATGCTGTCATGTATTCATACACCAAAAATTGTTGCCAGTCTTGTGAAAAAGCAACTTTTATCCCACTCCAAATGGTCCTGCTAATTTCTGCCATGTTCCAGAGAGTTCTAATACACTGTAAACTGAGAACAGTTGATGCAGTAGTTCTCTAGTCAGTTCCAAGTCAAGACTGATACCTAAAAATGCCACCTTTGGACTTCCACAGTCAGTTCCAACTCATGACCATGAAACCAAAGAGCTCAGTGAGAACCTCCAGTTCCACATTGCTGCTGCTCACAAGGTGTTTAAAGTCTATAAAGTCATATCAGAGTGTTTTCAAGGTCCAGTGTTCACAGTTTGAGGCTTCATGAATAAGTCCAAGGAGTTCCACGCTGTGAAACATGTCAAAGGGCTGCTAGGAAGACAGACGTGAGTCCTGCACTGGAAGAATGGTAGAGGACAAGAAGAATCCAAGGATCAGCACCAAGAGCATCCTGATGGATGTGAGCAGTTCTGGTAGCAACATGTCCATCAGACACTCCAGCAGACCAAGAACAAGGCTGGTCTCCATGGATCAGACCAAGGAGGACTCCACTTCTCCAAGACAGACTCACTAAAGCTCAGCTGGACCTGCAGCACTTCTCTACTCACTTACTGCTCAGTTACAAGTCATGTCTGAAGGAAACGGCATCATGAGAAAAGAGGAAACATGGAGATTGTGGAGGAGAACATCAGGCAGTCTGCAGAAAAACTGCTCCTTGGGCAGCATTGGAGCTTCCAACAAGACAATGATGTGAAACATGGAGCCGACGTGGTGAAGAAATGATGAAGAGAAAACAATGAGAAGATGTTGGAGCGTCCCAGCCAGAGTCCAGACCTGAATCCATCCAGAATCTGTGGAGGAACTGAAGAGCAGAGTGATGGAGAGGAAGCCTTCAAAGAGCTGGAGATGGACACTTGGAGGAACTAAATCCCAGTGGAGACCTGCAGAAACACTGTTAGACACTAGAACTACTGATGTGGAGGAAAAGAAAGACTTAGGTACTGATTACTATGGAAGAATGTGAACAATTTTGGACATGGAAATAGTCAAAATTCCTCATTAACATCATTTAACACAACATGTTACCATCTTTTGTCACTTATTTATATAATTGCCAGCCAGAATAAACCTGTCAGCCAAATAAAAACTCACTACAAATCAAAAGCGTTATAATTTTGGGCTTGGATCATTATATTGTAGTGTAAAAAACATGATAGCTACAAGAGTTTATTGTGAATTTTATCTGTAGTATACAGTATATTGTATACAGCTGTAATGTCACGAGACAGTTTGCTGTCTTTCGGTGCACATTTTGCACTATTTCCTGTTGTTAAAAGCAGTTAAATTCCTTTATACCCACCACAAAAACAGTATAATAGGAGGGCATGCTAGATATTATTGATGTGGAATGTTAAAATTAAGACACGACTGCTGATTTTGAGCAGTTATGGTGAATTTAGGCCTCTACAGATATTCTAAAATGCTGATAATTTACCTGCAACCTGCAGATATTTGCAGGTTGTTTTCAGTACATATTAGGTATCTTTGTACATTATGAGGTGATTAAGTTGCACAAGAACCCACTTAGTCATAAAACTGATTGTTTTTCTGCAGTTCTTTTGCAGACTTTGCTTTATTTTGGGAACCGTGTGGTGCAACATTCCGATGAAAAGCAGAAATAAAACCACGATCTGGGCTTCGTTCCAGTTGAGCCATTCTAATGTGAAGCGGGTCGGGCCACCTCTCGGCCTCAGACAAACCCTCCTCCGTGTTCCTCTCGGCCTGCTTGTCATCCCGCGACCCCGATGTCTCCGGTTCTGACCGAAGAAACCGGCCGCCGGTTTCACGTTCGTCTCATTACACTCGGACGAGACGTTAATTGACGGCGGCCTGTCAGGCGCTTGGATGTTTGTCCCAAAGCGGATGCGAACAAACGGCCGGTCCGAGCCGCTGTGGAGGTTGTCGGGAAGGTGTCGGGACAATTATAGTCGCCTATGAAATAATGATGAAGAGCACGGCGATGACAGATGCTCACCTGCATGCTGGAAAGAGTTTGTGTTTGTTGGCATGTGCAGGGAGACATGAAACCAGAGCCGGGGTTTGGGTGGCTGCTCTCACTCACCCACTAATTAGGTTAATGCAACACAAGTCCTAATTGGTGCTTGTGCAGATATGCGGGTGTGTGCGTCCTCCACGTCTGTCCATCTATGTGTGGAGGTGCACCGAGCATTGAGGTGTGACATCTGTGTCAGGTGGGAGGTTTACCAGCTTCTACGGTTACTCCGTCAACATGGCTGCAGGCTCCATTCATCTTCATCATCATCGTGGTAGTTTCCAGTACAGAGTGGAAATCCTGCGATGCCTCACCCCAACGCTGCCGTAGTTACCCATCGACTGCCGCTTGTTTGAGGCCTTTGGTCCTGGAATTTGTCGAGGTACCAGAAAGCTGAAGGGCCGAAAGACCCCACTGCTGCCTGAGCTGTTAGGTTTTGGTTTGGTTTGTCCCAGATAGTAGTTTTAACAATCATCCTTCCAGTATCTATACATCGCTTAATCCTCAATAGGGCTGGAGTCTATCACAGCTGACTTAGGGCGAAGGCAAGGGACACTGTGCGACACCAATGTGGCGTACAACCGGCGAATGTAAACGAAGCCGTCTTCCTCGTACAGCACCGCGTGACGACGTATTCGTCTGTTCAACTCGCCAACTAGTTCCCACGTGAAATGTGTTTTAACGTCGCAAACACAGTACGTCGGAATGATGGAACAAGACTTTCTTAATAAATTTATGGAGATAGCAACATAACCAAGAATCGCCGTAGATCGAGGACGTTGTTAACCGAGGACCTGCTGTAATGTCTTAATGTCACATTTCACACTAATAACAGACAGTTTGTTGTCTTATTGGGCTGTTTCTGCAGCTGCTAAACAAGAATTCGACATATTTTACTGAGTTTGAGTTAAATTTCAGCTCATTTAAAAAGCCAAAGTCCTTTCAAATAAGAAAATAAGCTTAATATTGTGAATTTACTTAATTCAGGCTTAAATTAGGGTTCACATTTAAACTGTAGAATATTGTAACTAATGCAAGTTTACTGAATAAATCTAACTTTCTAAATCCAAAAACCTGCTTAAAGCTGTGTTATCCTTTGAAAAAATGCCAACATTATGCCATTTATCGAAGAAAATTGTCAGATTTCCAACTTTTTGCCAGTTCTTGAATATTATAACTACCAATAGAACTCCATTACTGTTTTTTTTCTTAGTACAATGCACATTTACACTTTGTGCTGACACTTTTTCTACTTATGTTTATATATTTAGCGTATATCTTTCTACTTATGTTTGTCTACATATTTTTCGTACTGTTTATATTTCTAGGACTTTGTATGAGAGCAACTGTAATGTTTGAGTATTTCAGATTCTAATTCTGATCATCTGTTCTGCCTGGAGGTGTAGTGGAAGCTAAAATCAGTGATATTTTGTTAAAATCCCTCCATTCTGCATGTATCATTTGAATATGTGCCAAAAATAAACCATTTGTTCTAATCAGATTCTGTAAAAACTCAATATTCTTCACTCCCTGGAGCAACTATGAACCCATGACTGAGTCAGATGTGACCGACAGTCTTGTGACAAAATTGTTTTTTTTTTTCTTTCTAGCTGAACCGCAGCCTGTTAGTACAGAGAAGAGAGGAGACTAGTATGGAAACAAATGAAAACTGTCAAATATCTATGTTGTGTTGTACTTCCAGTTTATTTTTAGGTTAATTTAACTTTCTTTTATTGATTTATGGCATTCTAGCTTAAAATTGTAGTGAAAAAAATGAGGAAAAAATGTGACAGGAGCCAAACAAAAGACGTACGAAACTGCTTGTAGTTCAGAAAGTTAAATATTAAGGTGAATAAACTATAATAATATATTCTAAATAATACAAAATAACCTGCAGAAAGATACAGATAGAGAGAAAAGATGAAGTTAATAACCTGCATGGAGGATGTGACAAGAAAAACATAAAATTAGTGTTTAAGCTCATGTGAAGACGACCAAAAAAAAGAGGAAAATTAAAGATTAATAGAGGAAAACTGAGTGAAATCAGACAACAGATCAACACAGAAAACAGAACGACAAAATTAACTAAGAGTGGAAACAACTGGAGCAGCTTCAGGGAGAAATAAAAGCAGAGAATAAACAGATGAGGCTTTAATTTAGATCAGCTAAACCTTCAAGGGCTTTAAAGACAAAGAGTCAGATTTGAAATCTCACTGGTAACTCGTACAAACAAGCCAGAACTGGAGTGATGTTCTGTTTTCTTTGGACCCGTTGGCAACCTGGCAGCTTCTCTCTGAACTAACTGGTTGGACAGAGATGTACAATCATCCCGCTGGGAACCGGTAAACGAATAAAAAAACTGTTGTTAAAAGAAAATCAGTTTGAGCTTGTCGATGACTCTGAGCTGACAGGAGCTGCAGAGTTAATTAACAAGAGGAAATAATGCAAAATGTGCACTAATTAACAGTTAAAATCAATCCAGCAGAGAGTAAACAAACCTACTACATATTAATAGTATGAATTACATACTATAGACACATTCTATAGAAAACTCTTAAAGATAATATATATTTGAAACTAAAAGAACTTCATATAATATGTAAACTCTAAAAAAATATCTGTGTATTGGCAGTTGTATGGATGTTTATTTTAGTAGTTCTCATGTCTTTGTTCATGCATGTTTACAGAAACTGTAATTAATGAGCACATCTGGATTTTATACTGGAGATTTACTGTTAAATAACAGAAAATGTCAGATTTTTCCGCTATAGATGGACAGAGCCAGTGTATTTATTATAGATTTATCTTTAAATCATATGAAAACGTCCTTCTTTTTCAGTATAGATACACAAATAATAGTAAATGCCCACATGTTTATTGTAGATTTATCATTAAATAACATAGAAATGTCCTTCTTTTTCTCTATAGATCCACAAATAACAGTAAATATCCATGTATTTATTATATATTTATCATTAAATAATATAGAAATGTCCTTCTTTTTCTCGATAGCTCCATAAATAATAATAAATATCTGTGTATTTATTATAGATTTATCATTAAATAATATGAAAATGTCCTTTTTTTACTATAGATCCTCAAATAATAGTAAATGTCCATGTATTCATTCTTCATTTTTATTAGTTCAGTTTTCTAATTTTGGGACAGAATCCAGTTTATTATTTTACAACGATGGATGTCACTAACTTCAGAATCTCTGCTGATTCTACATCACGACTAGACACAGAAATTCAGAATTTAATAGCTGCTGTTGTTTTTTTGGTTGCTTGGTTTCCGTCCCACCACCAGCAATCAGTTTTAATTCGCTGCAGCTGTGAGCAGCTAATTTATTTTCCCTGAGCATTGTGAAGGAATGTCAACAGCACACTCGAGAATCGGGGTTTTGTTTTTTTTTTTAGCTTTTATGTAATTATTACACTGTTTTTTTGTCACTTTTTAGACTTAAAACACTCAAAACCTGCTCAGAGTGGCTTCTTCAGGCCTGAAAATGATGCATATTTGTAGAGTTTGGATGCAGCTTGTGGATTATTTTCCCTCCAGATGTGACATCCAGTGATAATATACCAGAGTTTAAATCTGTCGGTGTTTGCTGGTGATGTTTCTGACCTGAGCTCGGTGTCGTTGGGGATGTTTTCTGCAGCAGACGGCCTTCAGGCAGTAATCTGAACTTGCTGTTTGCTGCCGGCGGATCGGATGTCTACTGTCAGAGATCACAGCTTCCATTGTGTTTACCTTTAGAGACTCCCCTCCTCTTCGGCCTCCACTCGCTCCGTTTACCTCCCAGGCCATCCTCTTCCTCCGCCGCTCCTCCTCTTCCTCCTCCGCTATGCTGACATCACCGCCGTGTCTCACCTTTCCCACATGTTTATGTCGAGGAGATCGAACGCATCCAGTTCAGATGCACTTTGGTTTGGACTGTTTCCGTTGGACGCAAAATCTAAATTTACCGTTTACGAATTTCACCCAGAAGCAGTTTCTGTGCATTTTATGCTCCTGTCACATTTTTACTTCACTGTAGGCTCATTTTTCATTGCAAAGAATGTCAGAAATGTCTTTTTGTACAGTATAAAATAGTTAGAAAGCTGCAAAATATAAAAAAGAAAATTATTTGTTTTTACAAAAATGGGTAAAACTGGACTCAACAAGCGCACACAGGTTTTACCAACACCTGAAAAAATGGACTTTTTCCATTTTTACAACCTCCACCCACTTACTGGAGATTTACTTTGAAATAACATAAAAGATTCAGTTTTTCCACTGTATATACACAACTAAATAATAGCAAATGTCCATTCATTTATTATGCATTTTTCCAACCTCTGCAAACGTGGAATTTTCCTAACTACTCTGCTCATCATCAGTAGAAAGATGTTTCACCATGCTGGATGTATCTCCAACAACTTGCTCCTCTGTTTACTCTTTCTGAGCCATGCTGCATTTATTTTATTGATCCAGTAGCTTTGATTTTCAGCCTGAAGTAGTCGTTTGTACCAAGGAGCACAGAATTGTTTTAGCTTTTTAGAGGATCGATTTAGTGTAAACTGATTATTTTTGGCAAATATTTAAATGTTCATGTAGAATGAAGTAATTTTGATGAAATCTCATAATTTTAAGCTTAGATTTGGTTCACTTTTTTGTTAGAAGGAACCGTTGGAAACATTCAGGCTGATAAATGGTGTCATTTTGGTGTTTTTTCTTCAAGATGACATGTCTTGTAAACCTGGGTTTTGTGGTTTAGATGGTTAAATACATCATAAAATATGTCTGCACAGAATAAAACATCAATCATCTGCACACACTCCAACACTCCAAAGTCTTTCCGCCACCATTTCTCCTTCCCAACCAAATGATGCACTAAATATGAAATAAGCCTTTTATCCACTCAAGGCCCGACGTAATTGTATTTTCCCTCATGAATGTAATTCACCGGAACTGTACCTAACGGCAGAACGTCTGAGAGTCTGAAGATATGGTCGTATCTGTCTTTGCCACTTCCTTTGCTGAATTCTCCTCTGTGCTTTGTGTCCTTGACTCTGTCTTCCAGAGATATGGAAGGAGCCATTCAGACGTTGGTGACCACGTTTCTGAGTTCTGCCAGGGGGAAGGAGAACCTCGACGGGAAAAGCTTCAAGAAGATGGTACAGAAACAGCTCGGCAGCCTCATGGAGGTAAGAAACTTCTTGTGGTTTCCCATCAGCTTTGGCTCTGTAGGAATAATCTAGAACGTAATAACAAGAATCTGCTTCTGTTTATGCCTTTGCGTTTTCTTCAGGATACAAACAGCGCCTCTGCCATTAAGGAGATGCAGCACGGGCTGGATGAGAACAACGATGGAAAGGTCAGCTTCCAGGAATACCTCACTCTGATTGGCTACTTGGCCAACTCCCTGAGCCAGAGCAAGACTGGATCCAGTACCCAAGAGGCATAGTAGATACTCAAAAAGATGATTCTGATTCCGATTCTGAGCTTTTAAGCATCTTTTCCTCGTTGCCAAACATTGCAGCCATCATGTATTCACTACTACGCAGCAGTCCATAATCGTTTTACCGAGTTTATCAACCAGATGTGTAATTCTCTGACTTACATCTCAATATCTGTCCAGATCCATCTTACTCGTCTCCACTGAAGTATTCTTTTTATACCAATTACATAAAAGATGCTTATTGTGTTTTCAAATAAACTCTTTATATTAAAACTGTAGCATCATTTGTGTTGTTTCACTGCTGGTTCTACCCATTAACTTCCGTTTTAATTATGCAAGGATGACCACTACAGTCTGCAACATGAGTCAGACCATCCCTGCGCTTAAATGTCAAATAATCCAAACGTTTATTACCTCAGAGTATTTAGATTACTTCGAAGTTGAACAGTAGGTATTTGCTCTGATGTCCGATTCAAAACTAATAGTTTAGATTTATTATATTAAATAAACAGGTCCCACCATCGTCAAGGCAGGCTGCATACTTCTCCACATCATAGTTTTCACTTTGTTCTTCTGTAGAAACTCTAGATTTTTGTGCTGTGGATGGTTCTCCTGCTGGAATATTCCTCTAGTTCCAGCTTCTTGTCAGACAGTATTTTGGTTTATCCTCAGACATTCATCTATAAATGTCGTCTCCTCAACACCTTTTGCTCTCATGCAGCTTCACATCATCATACTTCCACTTCCGTGCTTCACTGTCAGGACTATGCATCCACTGTGGTAGTCCTGGTCAGGTTCACACCAAACATGCTGGACTCCATCTGAGCCCAACTCCTTTATCTTCATCTGACCAAAGAATGTTCTCCCAACATTCATCAGGCTACTTTTCAAAGTTTCATCTTGCATTTTTGCCAAAGAGGAATGAAGTGTTTTTCTTGTCCATAGAGGCTGATGTTCTGAAACTTTCTTCACTGTCTGATCTGTCCCAGAAACTCTGATTTCCATTGATAACCCCTGTGCCAAGTCTGAACCAGCGTTTTTCATATTTAAATTGTGAAAGTAGTTTAGCAATTTTTCAGTTCCTCTGGCATTTTTTCCCCATGTTGAGCCATGACGTAGACATGCAGATAGACAGCCCATAGTTCCAAAACTGAGAGAGTTTTTCTGTTGACTTCTCGTTTCATAACCGTATTCATGGCAGTTTGGCGGTCTGGAAATCACAGATGGATTCACATTTGTATACTGGCCCAAATATAGTCTCTCTAATGTCTGTTTTGTTTGCATAACAGGAAATATTCTGCTGTTCAGCTTAAAAATACCGCAACTTTTGAGAAGTGATTCCATTCTGACTCAGCTGACATTGAAGTGACATTGCACAGGGCCGTTCTCTCCAATATGGTTTGACTTTGTCGGTAATAGCTGCTGCACTTCCACGGCTCCATGCAACACTCGCTGAGATGCATCAGCTAATGCAACCAGATCCTGACATACAGTATGCGCTTCCTATTGTGCACCATCCTCCACTGTGCAACATTATACACACACACATATGGCGCATACGAGCGCACACAAACACACAGCGCCACCCCACTCACTGACACAATACACCGAGGCGGAGACACACAAACAAGAACATGCACTCAGCATCAAATGAAAGTGCGTTTACATTAATGTTGATGTCGTTTACGTGATTATGTGCATCTGACATTTATTTATGCTCCTCATTTGCTTTTCATGATCTCACCGTCTCTCCGGAGCGTCTTAAGTCTGCATGAGATGAACTATTTAAAGTGTGCGGTTTGCATATGCATGTTTCGGAGCTTAAGGTGTGAATGTGTGACGACGCGCATGTGTGTGTGTGTGTGTGTGTGTGTCCTTGTATTGTCGTGTTTTCCTTTGTTGTGCGTTTTGCAGAAGTCTTTGTATGGGGATTTCTCTGCGTGGCTGCCAGGTGTGATGGCTCCATTCATCGCTGCTACTCCGATCCTTCGGATACTATATCAGGCATGACCCCCACCCCCACCCCCACCACCTCCTCCTCATCCTCCTCATCCTCCTCCTGCAGCAAACATCCGACCCACGATGCTCCACTCCCCTGCCATAAACTTGCAAAGTTATGAAGTTATTCATGTCTGTCTTGGCACAGTTTGTTTAAACACACCCTGCAAGGCTTGGCTTTGTTTTGACACCGAGTACCAAATGGTTGCACAACAGAGCAGCAGGATAATCCGCCGTCACAATGGCAAAGCTGTAACATAGTAAATGGTATGTCATCGCTGCTGCGCCTCCATTGTGCTCAAACAAATGCAGCTGGTCTAGTGAGTTCAGATAATCAAAAAATGAATATTTCAGAGTGAATCTGCTTTTCTATAACTCGCCGTTCGCCCTGGTTGCTTAACCTCATGCAGGTTGACGTGACAAAAACGCATTTGGACTCTTGTGGTCGTCTAGCGGCGACTTCAATTTACTTAATGTCTTGTTTGCAGTTACAGCTCCATTAGCGTTTTCGGTGGACATTCATCATCGTCAGTGAGGGAACAGGTGCATCTTCAGGTCCACTTAGCGGATGGCAGGTGTCTGTAAGCAGAGAAGGTGGAGGGGAGAAGGGGGGATCGGTAGGAGGAGAGGGGCGACAGGTGGAAGGAGGGAGCGGAGGGATGGGTGGAGTAAGGGATGTATTTAAGACGCCGTCGTCCTCATCCTCCTTATCAGATGCTTTAGCCTCCTCTGTCTACACCTGAGCAGCCGGCCAGCACTCGTCCTCCACTCAGGTAAGAAACCAAGGTAGGATTTGACTACATTTCTCAAACTATTATTACAAAAAGTAGATTATTGAGGTGCAGGCAGGACATGAAGTGGAAGTTTTGGTGCAAAGGGACAAGAAGACAACAAGATTTGCCTGTTTACTCACTATAAAGTTCAAATTTATCTGGATAAAAGTAGGTAAAAATGCGTTTTTAGTCATTTCTCCTGCTGCTGAGTCAAGACATTTTGGACAAACTGTGTGCAAGAGAAACACCGGATGCAAGGGGTGATTGGCACTTAGGAAAAGTCCTCACAGTTCAGAGGTAAAACAGGTTCAAGAAAGACAGCGACCTACACCTGTCTCTGGTGTTTTCTGCCATCCGGTGCATCTAAAGTAAAAGCCGGATCAGGTTGCCTCGCCGCTGCATCTCCTCCACCGGACGGCCTGTTTAACCAGCTTAGAGTTTCACTCTTATCAGCCGGGCTCACATGTCCGGCTGCGACTGTGTCCTGACTCCCAGAGGTCCGAGCGCCGGTGGCAGAGCAGCAAACAGATTGAAGGATCGGTTTATCTGCAGCAGCATCTTATCAGGATGCTGCTGGCAGGGAGGAAACACGGCTGACCGTAGGGCTGTGTAGGGTTTCCCACTCAGATGCTGTCAGCAGAGCAGATAGAAGAGTCCCTGCACGTGTCTGTTTACCAGCTCTAAGAGGGAAAAGTGTGTACATGCATTAGTGAGGCAGAGGCCTCAACCCGTATTGATTTTTCTGCATCGGATGCTTGACAGAGCACAAGTACAGGCTGACACGGACGGCCTTTCGCTGTATCAACCCACCCTTCCTCCCCGTCTCTCTCCCCGTCTCCAGAATGTCTTTGCCCAACTCAGAGAACGCCTCCACCCTGGAGAACGCCATGCAGCTCATGATCCAGACCTTCCACAAGTACTCCGGAAACGAGGGCGACAAATACACGCTGAGCAGGGCCGAGCTCAAAGAGATGCTCACCGCCGAGCTCGGCAACTACCTGGGGGTAAGAAAGCTCACGTGCACGCTTGAAAATGCAGGAAATTCTGGGTTTGAAGCAAGCGCAGACTGTTGTTGTTTTTTTGTCCTCGTGTTTGCAGAACGCCCAGGACAGGGAGGCGGTGGATAAGGTCATGGGAGACCTGGACTCCAACAATGACGGCGAGGTAGATTTCACCGAGTTCATCATCCTGGTCGGAGCTCTCACCGTGGCCTGCAACGACTTCTTCCTGGAGTACAACGACAAGCAGGAGAAGAAGAAGTGAAGGGCGTCCTCGGCGAGCACGGATCTGCACACGCTCCAGGGAGGCAGGAGGGATCTCGGACGACCTCAGACAAATACGCAACCACACAGCAGTCACTCCAAGCAGCAACTGTTGGGTTGTTTGTGTATTTGTCCCATCGAATCCATTTGAAATGTGAAGCTTAGTCTTGTGAATATCTCTCTTTTGTCCTTTTCTTTTCATGCATTTTGTTACAAACTTAAGTAATTCCCCCCTGGAATGAATAAATGTGACCTTTACTCAGATGGTGTTGGCTGTTTCTTTATTGCAGCGGAGCATTATGGGCACCAGGTGGCAGCAAGTAGCTCTGGTTTGCATGCAGGAGCTTTGCAACAAGGTTATGTGTGAATTATGTCTAATTTTCTGTGCATGCAGGAGCAGATTGGAGATAGTTTTGCACATAACTGGCAAAATTACATCTATTAGAAGTTCAAAAAGTGGGAAGAGTTTCTACGTGCAGGTACTGATTCCTGTTTTTGCAGCAGGATAACAAGAACTTTAAGTGGCCTTGACTCTGCGCTACACCCATGATTGTTTAAAAGTCCTGCTTCCTAAAAGAATAAAGACGTGTGTGTGTTTGAATATATAAAAAGGAAGCTGCCAGTTTCAATAATAGAAAGCCAGGAAATGCTTCTTTCTTTCTTTCCATCCTGTGCTGGAAGATTAACGGGAAATCTGGGTAATTTCCAGACTTTAGGTGTCGTGCGCGAGTTGAAAAAAAAAAAAAGCAGGCAACAGAGACGATTAGTTTAATCTGAACCTACAACCTTTATTGGACTGGTTAAGGTGTGCACAGGAGCAGATTTTAGAGGCAGGAAGGGGAAGATGGTGAAATATGGGAGGGGGAAAAGCGTAATGAGCGAAGGAAGTGTGAGAAGAAAAGGAAGGAGAGTGTAAAGGTCCGAGAGAGAGAGAAAAGAGAGTGGACAACAGCAGCAGCACTTTCTCCATCGCCATGCAGTTTTCACAGGTCTCCGATGGGCTTTTCACACTTGTTTGGGGGTTTCCGTCCTCCGGAGACACCGAGGGAAGCGAATCCGTGTAAAAACTCAACAGCTTTAGACGGCGTTTTACCACCGCAAGAGTCCTTTTGTCTCCGTCTGTCCTGCCTCCCTCTCCGTTTGTCTTTTCTGCTCATGATCCTACATAACTTATTGCCTCTTTCTCTCTTGTTGAAAATTTAATTCGCCCTCCTCCCCTTTGCATGTGTTGCCTGGAAAAAAGGGGGGCCTTTTTGCACGGTTGTTAAAATGAGACAGAAAAAAAAGGGGGGAAAAAACGAGCAGTCATTCTGCTGTTATTGTCAGAGATGTGCGTCCATGGAAGACTAGATAAGAGCTGGAGAGAGGTGGGAACAAACATACATACGTTATGCTCTTCTGAACATCGTATCTCACAGATGCGGTAATGCGTCGGGGCGGGCGTACGTACACGAACATTACATATATGAACAGAATCCACTGCTGAAATAGGTATGGAAAGGGAGAGGAGAAAAAGAGAACAAAAAAAAAGTGAGATCGGATCAGATCGGAGCAGAAAATAAACAGGTGTGAAATCACGTATTAATACACATAATCTGCCAGTTTACATGTTAATTTCCCCCATCCCCTCCCCAAAAACAACTGCTCTTCGCCCTGTTTTAAACTCGAAACACATCGACACATGGGAGGGTCTGTCTCTCCACCATCTTGGCTCAGATTCCTCCATTTCTCAGGACTCATCTGGTGCAGCTGTGCTCTCCGGCTCAGCGGGCTGCTCTCTACTTACGGTGCACAACACTCTAAGCAAAAAACTGTCCATGCATAATCTATTACTTTATCCCTTTTGACTTTTATGTAATAACCCGCCTTCCTCCTTTTAATACAGAAGCGTCCTCTACGTCATTTTTCCTGCACAATCTGTTGCTTTTTAGTGTTTTAGGTGTGCGGGCTGTGTGGTACAGTTTATATCACATTCTTGTTATATCTATACAATCATACAACACACCACCGGAGCCTCTCTATCAGCCAAACAACATAGAGAAATCTTAATAATATATACTCGATGCTATACTGTGGTAAAGCTGCTATGCTATGATAAAATATACTGAATCAGTTCGTAGTGGAGTTTTTCGAGAAAACAAAATCGACATGAGCCTCTCTGATACCGACATCAGTCCAGATTTGTGAGTAAGTTGAAGGCGGGCGGGTGGGGGGGTTCTAAAGCAGTCAGTGTGTGAAAGTGGCTGGGTTTTGATTTGATTTAAGGTCCTCACTCGGGAGGAAGAGCGCGGGGGGAGGGAGGAAGCCTTCCACCAGAAAAAAGGGGGGAGGTCAGTCAGTCAGTCCACGAAGCATCCGGACAAGGTTAAAGTTTTTCCTTCATCGCCATACGAGAAAAAACTTGTTGTTTTCGCTGCAAAAAACATCACTATAAAGGTAAATGGATCGCCGACCCCGCCGCCTCCCCCCTCCACACCGACCGCCGGCGTTTTGTCCCCCGTTCGGTCGGTCGGTCGGGAAGCTGTCTGTCAGCGAAGCGGCGGGTCGGTCAGCCCGGCGAGCTGGTGATGGTCTTGGCCGTGTAGTTCTGAAAGAGCGGCTGCATGAACATGCCCATCGTGCCGAAGACGCACACGAACACGAAGATCCACAGGAAGAGGCGGTCGATCACCATGGCGACGTACTTCCAGTCCTCGCTCACCTGCGGACGTGAAACAAGAGAGATTGAGGTGAGTGCGCTGCGGCTGCTTAAGCATGCGGAGGGTTAATGGAGGTGAGGGGTTAATGTGAGCCGAGACTCGCTTCGCCTCACAGCGCTGATGAGTTCTGACACCAGTCAAGGAGGAGGCGAAGGACGAGGGAGGCGAGAGGCGGAGGGTGTTCTGACACTGTAACCCGGGTGATGGTCACCAGGAGGAGGAGGAGGAGGAGGAGGAGTGGTCGGCATGGCGACGGGAGGATTCTCAGCTCATTCCAGGAGAGAAGCCTCCTCAGATGCCTTGAGGAAACGCGGCTCCTCCGCTCTGCTCCTCTGTGCTCACGTCATGCCGCTGCTATAATTACATGTCTGCGATGAATATTCAAACGGGGCTGCGATTGCGTCACCAGATCCGTCTCCTCTGCTCCTGGTCCGCCGTAGAACCTCCCGCGTTTCAAATGGCAGAGCTGAGCGGCTCCATGACATGATACCGGCACCGATCTGTGCTGCTTTTTATGGCTGCTCACGTATTCACAGGAAAGAAGATGATTTATGGCAGGATTTTTTACCCGCACAGAGACCTTCTGAACCCAAAAACCTGCCTTCAGGTTTGAAAGGCATGTTATCTTCAAGAAAGGACAGCATTTGTCAGAGCCAGAAACACTTGAAACAGAAAGAATCAGCAGATTTTCAGCTTTCTGACACTCCTTGAACTATTAATGTAGAAATGCAAGGCTAAAAAAAACAACCAAATCTTAGCTTGAAATTGTTATATTTTAATATCTTTCATTCCACTTGAGTACAGGGGGTCCTCGACTTATGTCGGAGTTCTGCTCCTACTGCGCGACTTAAGTCGATTTTCGCCGTGAGTCGGAACTCCAGCGAAAATGTAAACAAAGCTGTCACATGCATCACAATATCAATCAGTTCTTTGGAAAAGTCATGAATACCAATGACTTTCATGCATGTATGAGTCATTTTACAAGAAGATAACAGAATATGTTGCACTGTTTTTACACTCGCCAACTAGTTCCACGTAACCAGTTCCGACATAACGACGAAACGCTGTAAGTCGAGGATGTCGTAAACTGAGGACCCCCTGTACACAAAAATTAGTCAAAAATAAACTTCTTGCACAAATCAGATTCTGAAAAATCCAAAAATTCTGTGCTCATCTGCACAACTGACAATCTATTAGTGACTCAGCTGCGATCAACATTCATGTGACAAAAATTCAGGGAGTTTTCACCTGAACTGCAGGCAGTGTTTAGACAAAGCATCGAGGAGATGGTATGAAAATCAGTTAAAAATAAAAGTAATAAAATATCTGTAGTATGAAGAGCTTCAATTTTTATTCCAGTATGATTTTTGGCATTTTTCCTTTGCACAGAAGACATTTCTGAGTCCTCCATTCTTCTTCACTGTTGTTCTGTTTCCATAGAGGTGCAGGACTTTGTATTGGAGTGAAAAATGAGCCCACAGTGAGTGAAAATAAGACAGGAGAGGGTTAATAAAGAGCTGAATCCGATGCTGACGTTATGAGCGGACTATACTTACGTCTATATTGTCACAGCAGTAAACTGCAGCAATAAAAGGTTTATTGGCAATATCACCAAGATGTTTATCTTATTTTCTTGCCTACTTGGGCAGTTTGAGAGTCTTATTGTTATGGCAGGTTATTCAATTATAAATGTCCACAAGTATGGCTGCACGATACTGAAGAAATCTGACGTGATATGCAGTTTATCTGAAATATATATATACAAAAAATACATTCATTTTTAACAGATGATTTTAATATTGCTATCTGGAAAAGAATAAATCATTCTAGAATGATTGGGGTGATTTTGTAGGTGAGTAAGTCTGCATAGTAACTAAAGAAAGCTGAAAATCCTGCTTTGTACTCTTCACACAGAGCTTTGTGCGTCTGATTTAAATGGTCATACAGCTGGTGTTCAGTTTCATTTTGCAACAAATCTTCCTTTTCAGTGTTTTATCTGTCCTGTCCATCGGTAATTTTTCTGTGCACATGTGGTGCCTGCATCTCAACAAACTCTTTGAAATATAAATAAATTTGAAAAGAAAACTCAGTGTATCCAAGAATAGCTAAACAGCATAATATTAGAATAGATGGTGTTTAATCAGACAGACTTCTCTTGATTAGTCATGAAAAATGAGAACTGTGCAATTTTCTGTTTGCATCAAGCAGCAAAAAGGTTGTAGCATCATGCTTTTGAAGTCATTTATGTGAGTATTGTGTACATTGCAGTGTTGATGCTGTAGCAATGTATTGTGTAGCTCTATTGTAAAAACATGCAGCAGATACAGTAAATATTCACTCTTTTTAGCTCTTGTTTTGGTCTCCACCAGCCTCAGCTTTTCCTGTTAGCACCTTAAAGGCAACCATGATGTTCACCAGCTGGATTGACTGCTTGATTGAAGTGAGATAGTCAAGGAAAACAGGAAAATTATAAGCTTGAAACTCAAAAAATGATGTCTGCAATGCTGAGAGGAACAGCAGACACAGTTTACAGTTGTACATTTAGTCATGTCATTAGTTAGATGTTTTCTTTCAAAGGCACGTTTGCAAATTTGTCACATTTTTCTTCACTGTGAGCTCATTTTTCACTGCAAGATAAAGTCCTGCACCTCTGTGGAAACACAACAATCATGAAGAAGGAGAGACAACTCAGAAATGTCTTCTGTGCAGCATTTAGAATGACAGAAATCATAAAAAACTGGATTAAGCATGTACTTTCTTTCAAGTGCACACTGTTGTTACCAAACTGGAAAAAAACAGGTAACTCTACATATTATAGATATTTTACTACTTTAATTTTTACAACCGCGACCAACTCCACATTCCTCCCACTGCTCTGCACATTAACTCTAGAAAGATGTTTCACCATGCAGAATGTATCGTCCAACACCATGTACCATTTGTAAACCATTTCCTCTCTACGCTGTATAAACACAACCTGCAGTTCTGCTGAAAAAAAATCCAGATTTTTTGTTATGTAGCTGTTGGTTGCAGCTGAGTCAGTTGTGGCCTCTCAGTTGTGCTGAGGAGCAGAGAATTTTTTGTTTTTTGCAATATCTAGTAGCTTGAAATGTTTTATTTTTGTCAAATTTCTAAATGAGACACATAGAATAAAGCATTTTTAATCAAATGCTGAGATTTTAAGCAAAGATTTGTTTACTTTTCATGAAAGGACTGCACATGATGTTCAAGGACCAGCGGAAATGTGATGATTGCAGTATCTGGTTCTGATAAATTGTGCAATTTCAGGACCATAACTTGCCTTTCAAACCTGCTGGCTGATTCATGGAACTTTTATTATCCTCTATTACCACCATCATTGTCAGATTTTTAAAAAACTATGTAATGTAATACTCACACTCTGATCATCATCCTCACTCTTCATGTGGTTGGCGATGAAGCGGACTCCCTCCACAGCCTCCTCGAAGCCCGGACAGGCTTGAGCCAGCAGGGCCTGAGTCAAAGCCGGACCTCCTGCCGCCTGCTTCCCCCTCGGCAGGTTTCCGGATCCGCCCTCCCGTCCATCCCTCACCCTGTTCAGACCATCCATGGATCCCCCTCCTGCTCCTCCCAGATCCCCTCCAAACTGTTTAACGGACGCCCGGTTCACGTAGCATGTACAGGGGTCACTGTCCTCCTTGCTGAAGACCGCCGTGGAGGTTCCCCCTCCATTCCCGGAGGCGCCGCTCAGCCCCAGGCCGACCATCAAGGCCCCAGCCTCCCCGCTGCGCTGACCATCCTTCTGCTCCTGCGCCCTCCTCCTCTGGCGAAGCCGCTGGCGTTCGCAGCTGTTCCTCGGCTGGCGCATGAAGAGCAGAGCGGGGAGCTTGTTGAGGAACACCAGTTTGACCCACGGCGGCATCGTGTGTGTGGTGGGCGAACGGTGGTGCACGTTGAGCACGCACACACTGGTGACGATGGAGAACGTGACCAGAACCATGGTGAACATCAGGTACTTCCCCACCAGAGGGACGTCCAGAGAAGTCGGCGGGACGATCTTGGAGATCAGCAGCAGGAACACAGTGAGCGCCAGCAGCACCGAGATGCACAGCGTCATCTTCTCGCCGCAGTCGGACGGCAGGTAGAAGACCAGGATGGCGAGCGAGGTGATGAGCACACAAGGGATGATGAGGTTGATGGTGTAGAAAAGCGGCTTCCTGCGGATGATGAAGTCGTACGTGATGTCCACGTAGGTCGGGTCCCCCGGGTTCTCGTTTCGCCGTCCTGGCAGGGCGATGATGTCCCACTCGCCGCTGGGCGTGAAGTCGTCCATGCTGGCCACGTCGGCGCGAAGCACCAGGTCGATCTCGGTTCGGTCGTAGGTCCAGGAGCGGAAGCGAAGCGTGCAGTTCTGCTGGTCGAACGGGAAGTGCTTGACCTCGATCTTGCAGGCGGATTTGTAGATCGCCGGCGGCAACCAGAAGATGCTGCCGTCGTACGAAACCACAGCGTTGGAGTAGAAGGAAACCTCGTACACCCCATCGGCACTAAGAGACAAGAAAAGAAACAGTGTCAGATGTGAATTCAGGCATCTATGTGACTAGTCAGACACAAGTCTCGAATGTGGAGAATGGTCTGACTGCACCATAATAAAACTCTGATATCGGTAGGGTTGCAGTGCTATTTATTAAAGCACAGCAGTGCAGTAAGTTGAGGCTGTTTCTTAACCCTTTGGTGCACGACATGGGTCAAAAGTCACCCATATTCCATTGGATCTGGGTGACTTTTTCCCTATGTTGTGCATCAAAGGGTTAGGGCAACATAACCAGTGTACATATGCTAGTCAACTTAAACTCACCACAAGATCAAATGTTAGACTGTTTTTGAAATAGTTCATGTAGTCATCACGTTGCAGTTTGTTAAATATCAGTACTTTGATCAGTTGTTTTCATTGTCTTTCGACGTCAGCTTTAATGATGTCTGGATCTTCAAGCGCTTATGTGAAATGCAAATATTCTATTTCTTTGTTAATGTTAGATGGTGCTAAGCCCACGATGTAGCGATGGTGTCCCTGCAAAATAGTGAAATGGGGAATTGTTTTGATGGAACATTTGCACACAGACAGGTGAGCACGTTCATTAAAATGGCTAGTTTAGTAAAAGACCCGAGTGAGAACTATTGCATGATCCAACCGGTCTTCAAAACTTGCCCTTTTTAGCATTTAGGTTGCTGCTTGGAGGTTGTTTTCGTTGTTTTCCTTAGTGAAAGTAATTTCTGAAAACACAAGAATAGCAGCAAGGGCGGAAATGGCACGCTTACTATCAAATCCAAGAGCCTTGAACAGGATTTTGGATCATGGATCTGGAGGTAAAACTTTGAGATAAGTTGGGTTATATATGTGCTGAAAAACCAGCACATATATAAAAACAAGAAACAAGGAAATTGGATCCAGCAAACAGTCAGTCTAGACAGGAAACACTGCTCACAGGTCAGACTGGGTCGGATTAAACAGCTCAAGTTAGAACTTCGCTCACAAGTCAGCTGACGGCATTAAAGCTGTAGATTGAATTTCTATTTAGCTCTGGATTGTGGCAGATAAAACCACCTAATGATGGCTAATGCTGCATGATATAATGTACACATGAGGATAGTTCATCATTTCTGCACTTGCATTACTGACCCACCTTCTCACCCTTAGAATCACCATGTTTCCTCGGAATTCGACAACCAAGTAAAACTGACACTTCAGAATTAGCAACATAAACCGACCTAATCCCCCTGTTGGACTGACTGACAGTCGGAAACATCGGACGCTCGGAGGATGGGGTGGCGACCTGGGGTACTCGGCATTAATGGGATCATTCTATCCAGAGTTAGGAGGGTCAGGGATCTTTTAATCTTTGGCGAAGTGGGGACCGAGGCAGGGAAAGAGGAGAAGGCCAGACAGATCACTGTACTCCGAGCTGATTTACATACTGTAGGCCGACACTCGGTTTCCATTACATTAAGACAAGTGGTCCGCAACATCCGGATCTGCCTCAGACATGCAGGCAAACTCTAATTAACAAAACATGCTGCTTTACATGTGAAGAGTTGGGGTTAGTTAGCTCAATGTACTGAACTTTTGCATTATTTACACACTTATTTGCACTTCCACAGTTCAAGGCCACTATTAGGTTTGTTGTTTGAAGCTGTAATGAGCAAATATATTCATTTCTCAGTCGCATTATTAGGTTCAACAAGAGAATAATTCAATAAATAAACACACAGAGGCTAAGGGTATTTAGTACAATCTGCCTTGGCACTGAGCACATCTTGAACTCTTTTGGGTCGACTGATTTGAAGTTTTCTCAAGTAATCCTGTCTTAAATTGTTAAAAAAAAAAGCCCCTCCTTCTGTAATATCCTTCCTTCACAGGGTTCTTTGTTATTTGTTTCACTGTCCAGATGATCCCAAACATCTTCTATAATACTCAGGTTTGGATTCTGGAAGAGGTCAGTCCATAATGTCAGTGTTTTATTAGCTTTGGATCTTCGTCATGCTGAAAAATAGATGTTTTCAATTGATTTTCACAAAGTCTAGCAGGATGAATCCAGATTTTGTTTGTAGTTTACATCAATTTAGACATTATTCTGACACTAGTGACAGAAATGCAACGAACCTTCCACCACTCTTTCTTATACCTCAGTCCATCCCTTCCTTGTACATATTGTTGGAAATTGGAGCTGCACATCTCAAACTTTGATTCATCTCTCCAAAGGACTCTTCTCTATTGATCTACACTCCAGTCAGTGTGATATTTCAGCTTTTCAACTGCTTCTCTTCTCTGAAAAATTTATTTTGTGGCTTCTGCCCTTCCACTGAGGCTATTTCTGATCAAACTTCTCCAAGCCTTAGAACAGTTCCAGAGGAAGCTGCCAGACGCTGCTCGACTTCTTCCAGTTACTCAAAGAGGAAACTCTAAGAAGCTTCTCATCAGACAGCTTTCTCGGTTATCCATTGTTTTTTTTTTTTTTTTGTGCTTTGCCTCTCCGCATTCCTCAGATTTCATAGTAACAGCTTGAGCAACACAACTTAAGTGTCTGGTTTGCTTCTTGATTTGCCTTTGAGGGTTGCACTTGCTGATGCAAAAAAATTACAATTTTATGCCTGTCAAACTCTGTTATCTTTGGTATTTTGAGTGGAATGACGTGACCTCTCTGCTTCTCTCACAAATAATCATCCAGCGTGCAGTTAGCACATCTTTAAGGCAGCAGGAAAACTCAGGTTTCTAAACTGTATGAACTTGATTTGTTATTTACAGTGTAGATTAATGTATTTTTATTGTAGAGGTAGCAGAAACACTTGGGTTTAGGTGACTTCATTATTTCCTGACAGCTCTTGAACACACCACCATAGAATCAGGTGGACTCCTCCCATGGCCCCGCCCTACCTGAGGGCATTTATAGCACCTGAGCAAACATGGCTGCCTTTTGTCCGCTGGCTACCACATGGATTCTTCTCTGGTTCTCTGAGGTAGGTGATGCACTCAGGATTGTTTGAAGGTTGTTGACTGAAAGAGTTTGTTTGTTTATATTCACATAATGATTGAGGTCCATTTGTTAGATTGTTTCCTGTCTGACTGCTTGTGTTGGTGTTTGTTTGGATGAGGTTTGCAATGCCAAATGTTTGTCTGTGTTTGGGTAACATGGATGCTGCTGACCCATTTAAGTCTGTGTAGCCAAAACACCATTATCTTAAGATATGGGTTATTTTAGGCGGAGTTTTACTGGAGTTTTACCGAAGTTTTACCGGAGTTTTGCTGGAGTTTTGTATTGTTAAACAGAATTCATTAATTTAGAAAATCTTTTGGTGCATTTTCATAGATTCAATTTATTACTTAGAATTTTTTTAGGCCACTGTCTTTGCAGGCACTTCCAGCCACCTGGCATTTAATTGATTATTGAGTAAATTTCCTTTATTCTATATTGAACCATATCTATCTTGTTTTAGTTAACAAATCTTGACATAGAGCTGTATGTAGGTTGCATGAAGCTATGAGTTGTTTTCAGTGGACTTTTGCCAGACTTTTGCCTTGATCCTGCCCCACTTTCTCCTCCCTTTGCTGATCTTATCAAGCAGGAAGTGTTTGCTTTAAAAGTACTGCAGTGTTAAACTGAATTCATTTAATGTACGACATCTTTTGGTGCATTTTCATGAATTCAGTTTATTGTTTTGCATTCTGTTAGGCTACTCTCTTTGCAAGCACTTCCAGCCATCCAGCATTTAATCGATTATTGAATAAATTTCCTTTTTTCTATATTGAACCACATCTGTCTTGTTTTAGTTAACAAATATTGACATTGGGCTGTATGTAGGTTGTAACTAGGTACGGGTTATTTTTGCATGACTTTTTGCATTGATCTCACCCCTCTTTCTCTGCCCTTTGCTAATTTTATTAAGCAAGAAATATTTTCTTTAAAGAACTGCATTGTTCAACTGAATTCATTCATTGTAGGAAATCTTTTGGTGCATTTTCATATATTCAATTTATTCTTTTGCATTTTGTTAGGCTACTCTCTTTGCAAGCACTTCCAGCCATCCAGCATTTAATCGATTACTGAATAAATTTCCTTTTTTCTACATTGAACCACATCTGTCTTGTTTCAGTTAACAAATCTTGACATGGAGCTGCATGTAGGTTGTAACAATGATTCAGTAGAATGCAAATTTACATTTATTTTTCTCATCGACTATTCGTTGCACACACAAGCAACTAGCGTCGTCGGAAAGGTCAAGTCATGTGGTTTCATTTAATATGCACCACAGTTCGCTGCAACAAATACTTCGAGAGCGAATCAACTGAGAAGAAAGGATGTGAATTTAGCCCTAAGGGTTAAAATGCAAAGATAGAGGTGATTATTGAGCTTCTCAGCATGCATGCCGCATAAATGTTGCATATTTATCAAGGCAAAAACACAACACAGCAGAGCAGTTTGCGTGCCTTCATGACCAAAGGCATTCTCGTGGATTAACTGCACACACCTGCTGTATCGCCATACTTCTACTGTAGATGCATGTGCTGATCGGGCCCAGTGTGTCGTGCAGATGACTCCGTCTTTGAAGTGTCTCGTGAGGTTTGGAGGTACAGTAATGTAGCATGAGCAACACGAGGAGATGACAGAGGACGTATTCAGCCATGTGTGGTGAGTCTGTATGTAATACACCCTGAAACTCGCTATTTAATTGATGTCCTTATTCAAACTGACTCACGACAACCGCAGCTGGATCGGTTCACCGGGGGAGCTGGCATTACAGCATTATCAGATTAATAAGAGGACTGTATGTGCTCTTATTGTGCATCTTTGCGGCGTGTTTGTGTCTTCTGGAAGCTTTCCGAGGTAAACAAAGAGACTCACTTGTTGTAGAGAACCACGTCAGGCAGCCAGATGTGTTTGGAGGGCAGCCTGACCTTCAGCATCCCATCAAACTCCTCCGGGACCCAAGTCAGCCGGTAGTCCTGCCACTCCTGAGAACCAATAAAAACACAATGCAGAGTCACTCGTCTGCCAATCACAAAGCAGCAAGGAAGCGACTTAGAGGAGCAGAAGAGAGAGTCTGTTAGCGGTCAGTATGACACATCAGAATATATGTACACCCAAAGCTGTTCATCCCATGCCAAACTTTGGTTTATAGGGGATTTTTGCTGACTGAGAGGTTTCTTCTGGCTGACAAGACAGTAGAATATTGTGTCAGAGATGTTAGTGATGCATTTTAACCATTTTAATTATTCATACCCTTGAAATTGTTGACAACTTTTGAGAAAATGCAGCTTCTATACCAATACAGATGTCCCTGCTAGTTTCTACCATGTTCTAGAATGTTCTAATACTCTATAAACTGAGAACAGCTGATGCTTTTCTAGTTTTCTAGTCTGTTAGTATTAATGGCTGAAACCAGTGAGCTCAGTGAGAACCTCCAGTTTCACATTGTTGCTGCTCACAAGACGATTAAAGGCTATAAAGTCATATCAGAGTGTTTTCAAGCTCAAGTGTCCACAGTTTGAAGCTTGATGAAAAAGTCCACGGAGTTCCACACTGTGAAACGTCAAAGGGCTGCTAGGAAGACAGACGTGAGCCCTGATTGAGATTGTGGAGGAGAACATCAGGCAGTCTGCAGAAAAACTGCTCCTTGGGCATCATTGGAGCTTCCAACAAGACAATGATGTGAAACATGGAGCCGACGTGGTGAAGAAATGGTGAAGAGAAAACAATGAGAAGATGTTGGAGCGTCCCAGCCAGAGTCCAGACCTGAATCCATCCAGAATGTGTGGAGGAACTGAAGAGCAGAGTGATGGAGAGGAAGCCTTCAAAGAGCTGGAGATGGACACTTGGAGGAACTAAATCCCAGTGGAGACCTGCAGGAACACTGTTAGACACTAGAACTACTGATGTGGAGGAAATAAAGACTTTGACTCACAGTTTACTGAGGAAGAAGAGGAATAATTTTGGATAAAAATGCTGTAAAAATAGTTCAAATTCATCATTAAGATCTCCAAGACATGGTCTTACGGTCTGTTTGTCACTTACAGTTGGGAAAACCCTCCTGGCCAAATTAAAATGGACTATAAATTAAAATTTTACATGGGTATGAATCATTTTGGGCTTAACTGCAAGTGTAATCCCAGGGAACATCCTGTGCCGTCTGTCCTCTCTGCACCTTCGTCACACTTTCAACTACAAGCCAAAGAGAGCATCGCACTCATGTTGACCCTGAATGGTCTTTTAAACGCAGCCAGCCCCAGACCATCACCATGATTAAAATGGCATACGGCGAGGCTGCTCCATATATGCGAGCGCATCGGCAGGCCTCCCCTCTGCGTGTCCTTGTGTAAAAAACCGGCATTATCTTGTTGTCCGTGTTGCGGTTTAGTGTTCGACATTGGCACGCCGAAGCCTCTGTGACCTGTAACAGCAGCTCGGTGTGACTCTTTGTGTTATGACCAGGTTTCAGCTGTAATGCTCCCGCTAGGCGCTCTGCAGTAACTGTGATGCATTATGGTCATTACAGTTTGTCTTGGCTCGGGACGGCCGTCCTTGGCTCCCCTACTAGCGGCGGCGAGGAATCCATACAGCGCTGATGATCATTCTACGCTCCGTTACATGTCGTAAATCCTGACTTCCTCGGGTGCTACCGCTTGCAGCATGTGTATATGTGAATAAATACACAACGGCAATACCAGTTACATTATGTCTACAAAGAAGGGTGTTTAAAGGGTTGTTTCGATGATGGAGCTACATTATACACAGCGAGTACACCACTGTGAATATCACTTAAATACAAATTTCAGTATTTCCATCCTTCAACAATTAAAACAGCCCCAAAGTAGAACTCAATGCAAAAAAAAACCCTATAATAACTGAAACTAAACTGAATACACCTGTTATTTCCAACCAGCCTAACTGTATGAAAATGGTTATAAAATGAGCTGTGAACAGCAGAAACCTTTTCAGTTTTGGACCTATGGGTCACATCTATGTCTGCTTCATGGCTCCACATGGAAAATAGTTTGCAGAGTAACCGAAATATCCGATTGTGAGATTCCACAAAGATGGAAAAGGATAGGAAGGACAGGAAGATCAACTGAAAGCGAGTAGAAACACAGTGTCAGCAGTAATCAGGAGGTATAGAAGGAGTCATAGTACCACTAATCAGGGCTGCAGTGGTCGTCCTCCTAGAATGACTCCACAGTGAACTACTTTCACAATCTAGCTGTGAAAAACAGACAGCAGTTGCTTCATACTTGGGGTTATCAATGGAAATCTGAGTTTCTGTGAAGCTCAAACAGTGAAGGATACTTTAGAACATCAACCTCTATGGACAGAGGACAAGAAAAACATCATTGCTTCCTATTTTATGCAAAAGCACAAGATGAAACCTTACTAAAGCACATGAAAAGAATCCAGATGAATATGGGAGAACATTCTTTGGTCAGATGAAGATATGTTTGGTGTGAGCCTGACCAGGACTACCACAGTGGATGCATAGTCCTGACAGTGAAGCACGGAGGTGGAAGTATGATGGTATAGGGCTGCATGAGAGGAAAAGGTGTTGGGGAGATGATATTTATGATGAATATCTGTGGATAAACCAAAATACTGGCTGATAAGAAGCTGGCAGAAGAGGAATATTCCAGCATGAGAACCATCCAAAGAACTAAATCTCAAAAATTTCTACAGAAGAACAAAATGAAAACCACAACAAGTACATCGATTGACTTGAATCCAACAGAACATCTTCATGACTTTTGTCATGCACTGAATTCCTACTGTGGGGCCTGTATTTTTTATAGATTAAATCTAAACCATTAGTATTTAATTTTATATAAAAGCAAATACAATACAGTTTCACTTGTAGTAATGGAAATATTGTACATTTTTCATCATTTGGCATTTAAATATTCCACATTCTGTTTTATCCTGTAAATCTGAGTCTGAACTGAACACAGTTCTGTGCAGTTTGTTCTAACACCTGCCTTCAGATGGAAGCATGTGTTGATGGTGTGTATATGTGGCTGCATTTTGTGTCTTTGTGTGATCTCTAAGCGTGTATACCTACATGATGTCGGCTGTTATATAGGTCTCAGGTGTAAGGGCCGGCCATAAGGTTCAGGGTCACGACTCAGTCACAGTCGCATTATCATTACTGGGTGAATTTATGGTATATTTCACCCAAATCACAACTCAGAGGGAGGCTCTGCAGAAAGTATCAGCAATTTTCTGTGCTTCAGGTGCAAAAAATAAAGGCGTCTTGCATGTCTGATGTCTTTATCTCTTGCTGTGCGACACTTCGGCAGTCTTTTTCATAGCTGCTGTTGCACATTAGCAGATTTACACTTTGCTCGCCACAGAACCAGGGAAACATATGGAACGCAGAGATGCATCTTTCCCCTCCAGTAGCTGCACCACGACTCATGCATCATGCTCTGCTAGTATGATAACGCCATGGAACTCGATTATATAATGTAAATCACCATATAGTGTAGTATGTTGTGGAGGGAGGGAGGGAGGACTTTTTTCTCTTTTCCTTTTTTCACCGTCACATTTATGACTACCATCCAATTCCCTCACGGTTTGTGACTCACTTGCACTGACCTGACTGTCGCACTGTGAAATCTAACATAAAAACAACCAAAACTGCATATTTAACTCTTTGTTTGTTCCACATTCTAATATTTTTTTTCTCTGTGTTTGTGGTTAAAAATACGAAAAAGCAGCTGGAAGCCTCACCTGTGTTAGCCAGACGTTGGTAGTCATCACTTGCTCTCTTTCGTGCTGCAAAAGAAGAAGAAATACACATTAAAATCTATAATTTCTTGAGATAGAAACTGTGATTTCCTTGCAGCACTTCTGTGTGGGTGACAGTTTTTAAACAAGCGGCACCAAACTGATGCAGCCAGTTTGAGATATCTCGGTTTGTAATCTGAAGACGCTTCAAAAAAACGTCTTTCAAACTCTGTGTTCCAGTTTTGTATCAGATTTTAAGTCTTAAAGCTGAAACCAAACCTGACGATGACTTCAGGATTAATTTGTCAGACTTTAAAAAGCTCCGTTGAGCTGCAGAAGACATTATACAACTGTATGCTATCTTTTCACGTTGATTGCATTTGTGCCTTTTGGCATTGAACGATACAAACAAAGCGTTACCTTAGTGGTCCGTTCCCATACACATTGCTAATTCCTAACACATTATGGAAATATGTAACATAATGATGTTACATGATGTTTGTTTTCATGATGATGATCTGGAGCTGAAGCAAATTCCAGTTTTGTTATGATTTGTGACTTGTCAGAAAGCAAAAATTCTGTTTCCAGCTGTGCTTTGGCTGCACTCCTTGCAGAAAAAATGCATAATGTTGGTCATTTTTATCATAGCTCTAATACTTCTTATAGATGTCTCTGAAATGCCTCAAATCAGTAGATGCCACGATACGTCGACATTTTAAGATGCTATTTAGGCGACTGTGCGTGGAGAAGCCTCTAGTCTCCGTTCATTTGCTGCTACTGGAAAGCTCTGAGATTTCTCTTTAGTTTCATTCTATAAAACTAGTTTAATATAGAAAGTAGCTCCACCTGCAGCAGCTTCTGACGCACTTCATGATTAATTTACTTAACTTAGCAAATATAACAATATATCAGTCAGAGGGGCCAAACTAGGACATTTACTGCAGTACTTTAACTATGTTGCTGCTACGTACTTTAAGTGGCATTTTCCATGCAGAACCTGTACTTGTACTGTAGTATATTTCCTTTGCTGTGTTGCTACTTTTACTGGGTATAAAAAACAATAATGTGTAGGAAAATATGCCGCAAAATGGAATTCATGCACGTGTGTAATGTCTACGTGACTTCCAGTAATGGGTAATTAGGTTGTTACAGCAGAAAGAGTACAGGTCCCACCACCATAAATACAGATAAAAAGAGAAAAAATGTGTAGTAAATAACAAGAAAACCACCCAGAGAGCGCAGTACTCCGCCAAGGCTGCTCCACGGCTGAAATCTTGAAAAAAATTGTGGCAGAAATCACGGGTTTATCTTTCAGAAATCTCTTTTCCAGAGTCAAGAAATCAGCTCAGGTACATTTTAAGCTTCCAGTAGGAACAGTAAACAGTCCTGCACAAACTAAATCCCAGAGATCCGGAGCCAGATGTGAGCTCACTCACCACGCTGATGAGCTGAGCCAGCGACACCATCAGCTGCACGGTAACCAGCTCGGAGCCGTTCGTGGCAGGACGGATCAGCTTGTTGTAGTGGGCCGGGTTTAGGAGATGCTCCACCAAGCGCTCCTCTGTGTCTGCCCCAAGGCCGCCTGTAATGAGAACGCATTATCATCACCATCATCTGCCTCCACCAGGAGACCCGAACAGTCGCAGCCATCTGTGTCTCTCCGGGCGCTCTGCGGAAAAGGACTTTTTATCATATCCGATACAGTCGAGCCCTGGATTATTCAAAGGCATGCCAAATTGTGATTTACAGTGAAGTTTCATTTCACCAAAAGGTTTCTTCTGGCTGGAAATCACACAAACGAGCAACAAAAGACAGCAAGACACCGTGTTAGAGGTGTTTAATGCGGAATTTTAGTGTTTTCTATGGGTTTTGTTTCACATTTAACTAAAAAATCTCAAGAATCAACTGTAAAAACTGTTTTCTTTCTCCACATCAGTCAATCAGTTCCAAACTGGTCACAGATGAAATAGCAAAAACGGGGTATTTTCAGATTTTCTTTTTGAAGATCTGTAGAGGCCTAAATTCACCATAGATTGTCAAAATCAGCAGCTGTGTCTTAATTTCATGTCCCACACCAACAATAAACAGTATTATAGTCTGTTTTTGCAGTTGGTATGAAGGAATTCAACTGTATTCAATAAGAAGCAGCGCAAAATGTGCACCAGATGATGGCAAACTGTCTCAAACACAATGCAACTGTATACAGTAAATACTGTAGATAGATGGTAAACCCTTATAGCCAGTGTGCTTTTTATAATAAAATGAAATCATACAAGCCCAAAATTATTAATTCCTCTGCCAACTTTTGATTTAGAGTGAATTTTTCCCTGACCAAAGGGTTACTTATGGCTGGAAATCACACAAACAAGCAACAAAAGACAGTAAGACATTGTGTTAGAGGTGTTTAATGGGGAATTTTGATGGTTTCTATTGGTTTTGTGTCACATTTTTACAAAAAATCAGTGTCAAAATCTTCATTTTCCTTCACATCAGTCCCACAGTTCCAAATTGGTCACACTTACAATAACAAGAGGGATATTTTCTCCTCTTTTGAAGATCTGTAGAGGCTTAAATTCACCATAGATGCTTAAAGCCGCATCAGCCGCTGGGTCTTAATTTGACATCCCACACCAATAATATACATTATTATAGTCTGTTTTTACAGTTGGCATAAAATAATTCAACTATATTCAACAAGAAACAGTGCAAAAATGTGTCTCATGGACATTACAACTGCATACAGTAGATACTATAGATAGATTTCATAGTAAACTTATCTAGCTAACATGCCTTATACACAGAATTAAATTATAAAAGCCCAAAATTATTCATTCCCACATCAACTTTAGGTTTCTTTTGGCTGGAAATGGCATAAACAAGTGACAAAGATGGTCAAATACTGCGCTGGATACATTGATGATGAATATTTAACTATTTCTATGTTCTTTTCTACAGTTTCATGTCCAAAATTACTGCCAGTAATCAGTGTCAAAGTCTTTATTTTCCTCCACATCAGTACTTCTAGTGTCCAACAGTGTTCCTGCAGCTATATATATAATATTTGCACCAGTTTCAAGGAGTAAGAATCATTTTTGGATGTTATTTCACATAAAAATGCAACCGAAAATGCAGAACTAGTTAAAATCCATCATTAAAATCTCCAAACATAGGGTCATACTAGCTTGTCTATGTCATTTCCAGCCAGAGGAAACCTATTGGTTGAATAAAAACTCACTCCAAGTCCAAATCTGGCACGGCTATGAATAATTTTGGAGCTTAACTGCGTGGTGCAAACACACTCAGTGGTGCCGTTGAGTTCTGCGCTGGGCCACTTCTATCCATGTGTAGGGAAATGCAAAGCCCCTGAACCGTGGCGTTACTCATCACCGGCGGCTGGAGCACGTCAGCAGCTCCATGCACGCTTCTTACGAGATCTGACTTCCTGAGAATGAGTCAACCAGTCTGAATGTCTCTATCGCTATCCCTCCTGTCTCCACTGTCTCCATCTATTCTGCCCTGCCTTGTTGCACTCCTTCCCCCGACTGCCAGTCTTTTGTAGCTTCCGATTATCTTCACCTCGGCTCTCCTCGCCGGCTTCCTCCCCTCCCGTCCCTCCATCTGCAGCAGACTCCAGCGTTAGTGGTCGACTTCAGGCTGAGCTGTCACAACACTGCGCACAGGAGGGAGGCTTTATTCCCTTTTTTTTTTTTTGCAGTGCTGAGAGGAAAAACAACTGCTCTCACTTCCTGATTCTCTGCCGTCTCTCTGGCATCTGCTGCATCTTCTTCTTCGCCCTCGTTCCTCCCTCACACTTTCCCCCTGAACATAAACACAGGCTGCTAGCTGTTAACTTGGTACCCATGTTGTCATATTCACAAGCGCTCTGTTAGAGGCGATTAGCAGGGCAGGAAAACAAACACGGCGGAGCTGGACTGGGTTAAAATCAATAGTTGTTTTAGTTGCTTTTCTCCCAAATTAAAGCTTAAGATGACAGTCTGTAACCTGGAGTGTAATAACTCCTGACATATGATCTTTGGTACTAAGAAAATAATGGGGAATATCTGGGAAATATTATACTTTTAGCTGATTTAAATACAGTAAAACTTTCATTTCTGTCTCAACAGTTTACATAAATAAATGCTTAACATCACTAAATATCTTAATTTAACAAAACAGGGGAAAACTGTCAATGAAAAACAGTAAAATTTTCAGTTTAAAAATGTGTGAAATAAAAAATTTTAAACAGCGTAGGTACTGGAGAAACGAGATATAAAGTTAAACAGGAGTTATTATTGGGTGCCTGAACAGCAAGAAACGCAGATTCCATTATTGACCCAAATTTATAAAAAAACAAACAAAAAAAACCCACAAAAAACTGTGTGGTTTGCCTGTTGTCAATAAGAACATTTTGAAATAAATCCAGTATTTAAATACATTTCCTGAGTATAATTTAGAGGTACTTAGACTTTAACCATGTTCTGCTACTTTCTCCTTCCACTCTGATTCATTTCAGAGTTAAATCTTCTAATTTCTGCTCCACTAAATTTATCTAACAGTTTCTTTTTTATTTTTTTTTTTAAGATGCAGATTTGACAGTGTGACGATAATACAACAAGAGTTTAAAATACAAACACACACACACTAAAAGAAAACTGGCCATCTGTTGGATTTATTTAAGCATCTTGTTTTGTGTCCTGAAGCAAAAGAAATAGTATTTTATGGAGAGAGAGAGCAAATGAACTTATCTGACTTTAGAGTTCTTATGTTAGATGAAGTCAGTGTGTTAAATAAGTGTATTAATGCTATTTTTCTGGGGATGTGCTGCTAAAGCTGGGCTTCGCTTGTCTCTTGTGACCTAAATTCTAATATTTGCAAATTTTCTCATCAGAAGTAAATTAATTAGTATGATGGTGCTGTTTGGTCATTAACCTAACTGGCAGGTTTCCTAAGAAAGTTCAAGTCTTTGCTGATATAAATACACAAAAAAAAAATAGTCTAATTTTACAGCAACCCTATAAATTACCATTGGGATGTAGACATTTACAGTTTTGGCTTATTTTTTTAACAGTCAACATATATAAACAAATACTTTTTAAGCTGGTTATTATCTGTAATTTAACAAAGCAGGGAAATCTGTAAAATAATAGTAATTTGTTCAAAAATTTAGTTTAAAAACGTTTAGTATTAAGCAGCAAAAAAAAAGTTGTATCCTGGAAATACGGATTCTGGATGTGGACATTTATAGTTTCAACCGTTTTTTTGTTGTTGTTTTTACTTTTAACAGCTATATAATACAAATACTGTTTAGACTAGTTGCTATCTGTAATTTTTAATTAATATTAACACTGAAACGATAAATCATCCAACTCTTTTGGAGATTAATAAACAATTCAGATAAAATTCAGCTGCAGTGAAATGTTTGAGCTAAAAGTGCATGTAAATGCAATAAAAAATGCAGAAATGGAGCCAAAAAAAGGCCAAAAACGGCAGCTTTTGTTTCACTGTACTTGTAATCAAAGTTTTGCTGATTTAAATGCACTAAAAATAATCTAATTTTATGGTCAAACCTGTAAAGAACAAATTAACATTTGTGGAAATCCAGATTTTGGACATGGAGTTTCGGCCTGTTTTTTTTTTGTTGTTGTTTTTATAGTTACTTTTTTTACAGTGAATAAATGTGTGTGCATGTATATACCTATATAGATATAGATATAGATATAGATAGATAGACAGATAGATAGATAGATACTTTTTAAACTAGCTATTATCTGTTATTCTGAAATGGGGAAAATCTGTAAAAAATAATAGTAATTTGTGAAAGAATACAGCTTAAAAGTGGATTTGAAAGCTATTTTACAGTGTAGGTACTTGGGAATGTGATTTTCTTGTTTTGGGAGGGGTTTCTTTTCGTATCAAGCAGCAAAAAAAAAAACTACAAATCATGCAGCTCTTTTTCGAGATTAATCAGCAATTCAGATAATATTCAGCTGCAGCGAAATGTTTGAGCTACATGCAATAAAAACAAATGCAGAAATGGAGCCAAAAACTGCAGCTTTTTGCTTCCCTGCACTCCCTGATGTGCATGTTTGGAGCTGCTGGGTGACACGCCGTCCTCCCCCTCTGATCTCCCCCGTCCTCCCGCCGGCCCTGTAGCTGCTGCTGCTGCTGCTGCTGCTGCTGCTGCTGCTGCTGCTGCTGCTGCTGCTGCTGCTGCTGCTGCTGCTGCTGCTGCTGCTGTGTTCACTGAGCAGGAATGATGGCCGCTGTCTCTGGATCAATGAGGACTCTATTCATTCCACACGCAACTCCTCACCTCCTCCCTCAATCTTCACCTCTTTTCCCTCTCGCCGTCACATTTTCTTCCACGCTCTATCTCCCCTCGGCCTCTCCATCACCCAGGTCGGCCCGTATTTCCTCCTCCTCCTCCTCCCCTCGTGTTATCTCCATCTCCTGACAGCCGCTGTCCATTTATTGCTCCTTTCCGGCGCTAATCCGCCGTCATCAATACGCATCCTGTCAGCACACGTGTGCAGCAGCCGGCTTGTTGTTTGCGGCGTACGAGCTCGGCCTGGCAGAGGTTTTTATTCTTTATCTTCATGTCTCTTTGTGTGCACATATTCATGAGGGAAATAAGCATTACTGTCTGCATCTGAGCCATGTGAGTAATGTATATTATTCCCAGAAGCACAGGGCAATAACGCTGTCGAATGAGACGGGAAGCCAATACGTTTCACTTAAACAATGATGAAGCACAAAAAAAAAAGCCATAAAAAGAGCCACGTTCCAGTCAGCTGGGCTCATATTTATAGATGGCTGATTGAAAAGCGACTCGACTGTGTTCTCATTTACATTTTAAGAAGAAAGTCTAGTTGGGGAAAACAAAGAAGGGTTTGCTTTCAAGAATGGTCTGACATCCAAAGTGCCACTGCAACGTTATATTTGGGTGGTCATCTAGCTAGAACTTGGCTGCAGATATTTGTAATTAAAAAACACATTGATAGTAAAAGTGATGTCATTTGTCCTTGAAGAGTGATGATGCAGAGATCTGAAATGTTCTTTCTGACTACAAGGCATTGAATCACAGATTTCTCCAGCTGATATTCAGTCTAGATAATTAAATGTTAAAATGGTTTCATCCAGGAGACTGGAGTTTGCATCCTTTGTGGGACTATTACTGTTGGATTGAAGTTTCGTTTTTCACTTTGTTTGGTTTGGTTTGGTTTAGGAAAATATTTACTTTTTTGATGCATTTATAATAACAGCTCATTAGAAGTTTGATTAAGTTTAGGCAGCATAATTACTTTTTACTTTTTGGAAACTATTATAGTATCGGTTAAGATACGACTCTTTTGCAACATGTTTGAAGCTTCACCTCCATTTTCTTGGTTCTGACCAGGATCACAGGTCCTGCTTCATCTAATATATGATTGGTTGGAATGGCAGAAAAGCAATACAATAAATGAGAAAAGAAATGCTGATTTGAAATGTAACTATAAAAAACAAATCTGGTAGAAAATACGTTTCTCTCAACACATAACTGAGAAATGCAGCTTAGTTGTAATCGTGTGAAGACAAGTCCAAATGATGCTCAAAGTGATGAATTATATTTGCTTTTTACATTAAATTATATACTTATCAAACATCTTAAAGGACTGTTGCACTGAAAGAAGAAGGTTTTTGTTCTTTAGTTTTTAGTTTTGCATCAATGCTTACCAAATGGAAAACCAACACCTCGATCGAACCGTATAAAAGGTGAAAAGTGATTCACTTTGACTACATATTTCTATTTTTTCCCCAAAAATCCTACAAACACCAGTAAAGGTAACTTCACGAGGACGGGCACAAATATTCTGTCAACACAACCATTCATTTGCAAAATACTTCCACAAAAATGACAACAAATGCTAAGAAAACATGAAACCAACGTATAACGAAAACCAAAAAGTATAGAAATATATTTGTTGTTTCAAGAAGGTGCTGCTAATTACATGAAGCAACAATGGTCAATGGTGCACAAATCAAAATATATTTCCTACATTTTCAGCAGACATTTACAAAATTTTAATGACCTAAAATGAAGTTTGTGTGTGAATTAGAGGCTCGAATGCAGAGGAAAGTCTTAGTTTTGCAAAATATCCATATTAGTTTGGACATGGCCAAAGTTCAGAGTCAGTTAACTGGATATAAATAGAGTAGTAAAGTCGTGAGAAATATCATCTGAACCAGCCAGAAGGAACACGTGCAGATTTAGGAAGAGTTGCAGGTAGATTTTTTTTACAGAATTACATCACATGGTGATATGTGATGTTTTTTAATCAGATATGCTCCACTATATGCTCTGAGATGCAAATCCAGATCAAGATGCAAAACCTGGAAGACCATTTTCCACAGATGTGTAGAACTGCCTGCCATTTAAAGGCTTAGGTCAGTTTTTGCTTATTTATAGTTGAGCTGAAATACTCAGAATGGAAGTCTAGACTGATAATCTACAGAACTGAGACCAATCAGACCCAAACAGGAAGCTTGTGGATGTTCTTATGTCTGAACACCTCCAGCTCTTCCTGGAGCTCCTCCACTGATCCGTCTGCATGCGGCGCTCATGCTAAAGGCCCGTCTGAACGCTGTAATGCTGCTCAGGTTGTATCCTGCTTGTTTTCCAGTGCAAATATTGCAAAGTTAATGTGACACCATGAATATTTCAGCAGGGCTCCCCATTAGACGCTGCAGCCGGAGGAAGTTCCTCACATGCAAACACACTCCAGCGACAGACAACACGATCGCTTCGGCTCTTTCCATCGATCCCAGCCGCTAATGGAGCTCTCGGGTTTTTTTTTTTTTCTTTTTGCTAAAATCTGTGTTTATTTGTTAAATTTGACGCCGTTTGCTGCTGCTGCTGCTGCTCGGAGGCCGGACTGCACACACGGCGTGAAGACAAACGTGGGGAAAATGAGGGCGAAGAAGCGCGAGCTAAATTGAATTATCCCGCTAAGACTATTACAGTGATGATCTCTATTTATACAGATGAGAAAAGGTTGGAGGGAGAGTGGGGTCGCGCTGCCGCTCTGCCAAAGAGGCTTTTTGGCTGCAGCTTAAAACCTTTTATGCTGAAATATTCTTAAATCAATAATGGAGAGATCTATTGATCTACTGGCAACACCCAACTGGCTCTGTAGTGGCCATAGAAGTGAGATATTAATATTGATCCTGCAGCTCGCCGCAGCACTCCCAAAACAAAGGCTTCCCGCTGTGGAAGCTTTATCGTCCCACCAAACTCCAAAGCACAGAGACGACGGCCCACTTTGTGCTGCTGTAGCTGCAGATAATAATGCAATAATGCATGTTTGCAACAATGCAACTCGCATCTTTTCAGCACCTACTTCAACTTTACACAAAAAATGGATAATTTAAATACTAATCTATTCACAAAGCTCTTTTCTAAAGCAAACTCTGCATTTTGTCTGCAGAAATTTGCAAAGACAGAAACTCATGCATGAAAACACGCAAAGAAACTTGCATCAGGTTTAAATTTAGGAGGATGCAAAACACAACTAAAATGTGTAAAATTTCATCAAGAGCTTAGATCGTTTGATCAAAAGGACACTAGATGTTTTTTATCATTTTTAAGTGTGAAAATACAGAATATTTACTGTCTGCAGCTTTTTAAATGTGAGGATTTGCTGCTTCTTTCTGTTTAATGTCGCTGTTAATTGAATATCTTTGAGTTGAACCTTAAGGTTTGACAAATTGCAACAGATCTACCAATTAATCAATTTATCTAAAGTCTAATCAACTGATGTATCAATAAGAGAAAATAATAAGTTGGTTGCAGACATACAGTAAACATGGATCACTGCAACAAAACCGTATCTTATCAGTATTTGATGAAAATAAATAAACTGGAAAATGGGCTTCTGTGAAAAATGTCTGGTGCAGCTGCCTCTGATTGGTTACACGTCATGAGAAACAGCCAATCAATGCTGGAGGACAAACAGTGAAAACCTTTATGACGCTCACATGAAGTAAGGGGATAGTGACACATTTAATGTGACATGTTTAACCCTTTAAAGGGCACTTAATGACATACTTTAAATCCAAAATTTCAACCCCAGACTGTTATTGGAGGACATAAGACTTTTAATTTTGTGACATTTTTTAAGGTCAATGAAGTTACCATATATGGTTCTTTGCCCGTTAGTGGTAAAAAAAAAAAAAAACATTCCAAGAAATGTATCTATAATCACTTAGCACTAGTACTCAACCGTAAAACGTGTGAGTTTCATCAACTAATGGTTAGTTTTGACGTTTCGACTGCAAATATGGAAGAGAACCGAGCCGCAAATCCGTCTTTTTCCAACTTTGGAGAAAAGAGAAAGTTTGATGGGTTCCAGGCCTCTTCTGATTGGTCAAACACCATGATGCCGTGTGCTGTAACGTAGAGCGATCTTCTCTGATTGGCTGGATGAAAACCACATGCTTCTCCACCTCACTGAGAGGCGGGAGCAACGCCATATTTAATGTGTGTGGAAGTTACCAAATATGATCACTTGCCTGATGAAGGGTTTAAAGCATTTTAAGCCTTTCAGGTTCTATTTTACGGCGTTGAATGGAACCTGAATAAAACACAAAATCTTCGGGGAGGTTGTTTATCGCAACAACATGGTGTGCAATGAAGCACCGAATGCAAAAAATGTATTCCAGAAATGCAAAAAAAGACTTTACACGCTACCGGAACACAGTTTGTACATTCAAAAAAGCAGTAAAACATAATAAACATTTTGAAAAAAGAAACGGATTTTAAAAAAATGGTGAAAATCTGTCAACTTTGCCGCCAGAAATATGGTAAACGGTACATTAAAAAACTATTGAAGAACAGTTACTGCGACACAGTTGGCCACAAATACAGTAAAAAAAACTGTTATTTAACAGTTAGAGCTTCTCTTCCAAGGTAATTATTGCCATTTAATAGGAAAAAAAAGTTTAAAAATAAACTTGACAATATCCCGTACAAAACAGCAACCACCTTTAAATGGCAGGCAAATAATGGAAGCTAGCCCATTATCACCTGAAAATTTACCTTCAATATATTATAATCTGTATTAAAAATAGAACAAAATCTGTCATTTAACATATAAAACATAAATAGGCAAAAGCATATCAACTAAATTTTGCGTTGGAGATTGTGTCGTTCTAAATTTTGATGCCACGATTTTAACTTTTACTGCAAATATCTATCAGTTATTAGTTCTTTTTATTACTAATAATTGAAATCTGCCCTACAAAACCCATTAGTTGACTTCTACATGGTCATAATTTGTGTTTTTCTGGTTTTATGCTTGTCGTTCTTCATACAAAGAGGCCATAAACTTTTAAACTCGGTAAATCTGTCAAATATATGAAGCTACATTTGTCTATTTTCTGTCAAACTGCAGCTGCTAAAAATATCACCTCAGGTTTATTATAATACTTCTGGAAATATTTCTGGTGGGACAAAACAGAACATATTGCCGGTGAGCCTCGCTGAATAAACCTCATTCTGTAGTCACATCAGGGGAAATTTAGGAGGAAACGTGGCTTTAAATTACTGAGGAATGCACAGATGAAAAGCTCCCATCGATACGTTTCATATCTGTGTTGGTTAAAGTGCAGCTCGGCCGGCGGACGAAAGCTTTCTAATGGTGGAGTCTGTTTCAGGAGCGGCAATAAAGATCCGTCACTGGAGCTGCATTACAGCAGCGATGATTCCTGCCATCAGCTGGACGCTCATAAATCTGAGGCCCGGTTTTCAGCAGGTCAGAGGGAAGAAGAAGAGGTCTGGATGGACACGAAAATACGTTCCAGGACAGCTAGGCTGCTGCTTTAATCAGCTTTTAAAGACACGAAAATACATCAGACTGTCAAATAGTGGGAAAGGCTTCACAGGGAGGATGGAACACGTGAGAAAATGCTTATTTAAGGCTGAAAAAGTCAAAATTGCAACATGAAACAACGCAGTTAACAAATGGCAAAGGCTGCAAAGGAATGAAGGGAGATAGTACTGAGGTTTCGTGCATTTCATGCGTCATATCTGTGCATTTTTAGCATTTCAGGTTCCCTTTTGTGGCGCTAAATACCAGGTGAAAGGTCGGGGAGGTTATTAGTAGCAACTACGTGATGTGCAATTAAATGCAAAAACGCTTTTAAGCAACATGACAAGAAACTTTGCAGGTTACAGGAACGCATTTGGTACAAAAAAAAATCGTAAAACAATGGTAGAATACAGTAAAATTCATTAAAAAAGGAAAAAATATGTTTGAAAAATGTGACTTTTACTGTGATTTAACATTTAGAGCTGATCTTTTGAGGTAAATTTTGTAATTCAACAAAATATAAAAGCAAAAAAACATGAAAATATAATTTCTAAAATTGTCATATTGCAAAGGCTGACTGAAAATTTCTGGGTTTTTTGTTTTTTTTAATTTCAGCTTTATTTACGTTACTTCAACGCTGCTTCTAAGCAATAAGTGAATGACTGACATGTTTTAATGTCACAAATCAGAATCGTTCCATTGTTTTCTGATTTAAGTTCATTATCTCTTATTATTAGAACGCTGATTATTTAACTGAACTCAGCCACAACTATTACAACAGTTGCTCTATGTCAATTATAAAAATGTAATCGAAGTTTTAAATCTACTTTCCAGTAAATACTGACCTAAATCAGGACTTAAAGTTGAATCTTAAATCAAACTGCAATATGTGTGGAAAAATATTTGATGTTTTCCCCGAATTATTCAAGCTGAAACTTAAGCTTCATTTTCTTTGGCTGAGAAGTAGAAAAACTAAACTAGAAAACTGAAAACTAGTTGGTTAAGTGAAGAACAACAGCACAGTTTAGACCATTTTCTGGGTTTTGCCCAATAATAAA
The DNA here is from genome assembly GCA_027123335.1 of Amphiprion clarkii. Classification (NCBI taxonomy): domain Eukaryota; kingdom Metazoa; phylum Chordata; class Actinopteri; family Pomacentridae; genus Amphiprion; species Amphiprion clarkii. Next base: position 4,055,111 of record CM049573.1, read on the forward strand.
TAATATATGATTGAATGCTGCAAAGGAGCAACAGTTAACCAATTAAAAAAAATCCCCAAAAATCTAACATATGTTGGTTTAAAATGGATATACAATATGTCACAAATGCAGAAAATACCTTGAAATATAATTAGAAACTCTATAGGAACAGAATTTTTGGTTAAATGACAAATTAAACATTAAAATTCTAGTTGTTTGTGAGAAAAAATTGCTTTTTGCCTTGTATTGTGTTTTTATCAAGCATTTTGAAGCATTTTTGGATTTAAATGTGTGAAAAGCAGGAAACTGAGCTGTGCAGCTGCAATCTATGATTCTAAATAACATTTATCTGATTTCAAATTCCACCAAACAAACATATTTCGCCTAACTTCCAGATGATAAAGTCTATTTTTCTCTAGTTTTATTACAGTTTTCCAGGCCTGTTTACTTTCAGATGTCCTATCAGATGAAATCTTTAACACGTGGTTTCATCTGAATGACAAACTAAGCGTCAACATTACAGTTGTTTGTGAGGAAAGTGTCAAATATTAAATTGTATTATAGCTGCTTTTTGCACTGCTTTGTTTTCATCACGCATTCTGAAGCGTTTTTGGACTTAAATGCATGAAAAGCAGATTTTAATGGAAGATCTTTGTGAAACTGAGCTGCATTACTGCAATCTGTGATCAAAATCCCACCAATCAAACATATTTCTCTTGACTTTCTGTTGAAAAAATACATTTTCCTCTAGTTTTATTCCAGCTATGTCTCATCTTTAACACGTGGCTTCATGTGACGTTCAGCAGAGCAGAGCCTCGACGTGAGCTCACCTTTAAGAAAAACACTCTTAGACAAAGTCAGAGTTAAAACTTCCGTCTTATCAGCGTCTTCTTCTGTGCTGCTTAAGTTTCTATTAAACCTCTGCTCTGCCTTTGCCGGGCTCTAATCTCCAGGGCCAAACTGCTTCTGCTGCTGCTGCTGCTGCTGCTGCACATTCATCCACACACTTGTGAAAATCCTGCACAAGCCAAAGCACACATGAGAGCACAGCGTTTTCACACATGGAGTCACACATGCCGACCTCCGCGGTGAATCTGCTGCGCGTTTCTAATCACAGATGCTGCCCGCCGATCTGATCCTGAAGCTGCTGCTGGGAGGAAACAGGCGAGCAGATAAGGACAGGAGGCGACGCAAACCCACGCCGAGGCAACGGGAGGTTTGCTGCTGCTGCTGCTGAGAAGCTGCAGAGAAGCGACGCCGGCCTGAACCCACTGCAGAACTTTCCAGAGAGAAACGCTGCCAACGAGACGATGATGACAACTTTGAACCGAAGATCACAGCATGAGCACGAAAATCTGCTTCAGGAAACGCAAACAGTGAAAAATGGAGGAGTTTTGAAGAGTAGTTTTACTGTTTTTTCAGTTTTCCTCTGTTTTGTTAAATTAGAGATAATATCAAGTAAAAGTACAGAAAAAGAGCTGGACGTTAAACATAAAAGATGGGCCAACACTGTAAAAAAACATCCACAACAATAATCTGTATGTGTATAAACAACTTAGAATTACACTATTTCTTATGGTATTTAAATCAAGATTTTTTAAACAAATATTTGCCTTAATGTAAATTTTACAAATATGTATACTAATGATTGAAAATGGTAAATATTTTTATTTTTTTTAACAGCTTTTCCAAAAAAAGAGATTTACATTTTAGCCAAAAAAAAAATGGGCCAAATGTAAATAACATCCCCATCAATAGTCGGAGTATTTGTAGAAATAATAATAATAATAATAATAATAATAATAATAATAATAATAATAATGCAATTTTTTAATAGTATTTAAATCAACATTTTTTAAACAGAAATTTGTCTTAATTTAAATTTTAAAATATGTACATTAAAGATTGAAAATCTTTGTAATAATTTTTTCTCTTATTTTTGTTAAATAACTGATAATATCCAGTAAAATCACGAGTAAATTTACACAAAAAGGGGCCAAAATATCCACATCAAAAATGTGTCGTTTTAGAACTATCTGTTATTCCACATTTGACCATAAAATGACACCGTGTTGCTGTATTTGTAAATCATGCTGTTATTATCGGGGTGTTTTTCAACATTGCAGTGCTCTGTGTTCTGGCACCTCTTGCTGCTCGTTTATTTGCTGTGACTTTACTTTGCCCATTTCCACGTCCTGGGTTGATGAGCAGCAGCAGCAGCAGCAGCAGCAGCAGCAGCAGCAGCAGCAGCGCTGTGCTCCATATCCAGTCACCCCCGGCTTCAGGTCAGCTCGGCACCACAGACCGGTTTATTATGCATGGCCTGCTGGGGAAATGACAAGCGACATCGTCCTCCTCCTCGCAGCCGGACGCCACATCCTCCCGCAGCCCCGCACAGGTGCTCCTCGTCCTTGAGCGTCCTTGAACACGAGACTTGTCCTCGTCGCCGGACGCCTTACGTAACGGAGTCTTGTTGTGGCTCCGGAGGTGCAAAGTTGTGACTTTTCGCTGCCGGTTGTTCCTCCCCCGACGCTGGGTATTTTTTGCGTGACAGAGACGCATGAATTCACAAACACCCCTCCCCGGTACGTGGACGTCACATGAAGCCCGGCTGCCATCCAACATGAATAAATGAGGATGTATAGGATGACATGTGAGGCTGAGAATATGGCGTTTTCTAATCTGCTCCCTGGCAGGGACTCTCTGAATCTGTGTTATTGTGAGCTCCAGGTGTGTGCGCGTCGCGAGCGTTTCTTCAAACATGCCTGTGTGTGGACAGAGTTTAGAGTCTCCGAGGATGATGCTAATCAGATTTTCTCCCTTAAGGGAAGATGACTCATTAGGCCTCCGCTGCTTATGAGGCTCCTTAAAGTGATATTTCATGTTGGTAGCGTTTTCTCCTCCAGCGCGGATTCCTCTGATCGAACTCCAGCAGCTCCACAAACAAATTACAGCCTATTAGCGTTGTATGTTTTCATATTTACTTCTATTAATCGTGATTCCAAACAATGCAACTGTGGATTATTGTTCTGCAGCATCGATGCAGAACTGAACGTCTTCTTAAATTATCGTGACTCTAATCATAATATTTGACAGAAAAATCACAATTACTGTTTTATTTTCTCCATAAATCCTGCACCTCTCTAGCTCTATTTGTAGTTTTCTACCCGTTTCCTTTATTTTTCTGACATTTTCTTGTTTATTTGAGGGAACTGCAGTGCAAACAGTCCTCAACCTCCGGTGCAACTTTGGATTATTGTTCTGCAGCATCGATGCTGAACTGAAACTTGACATTTTTAAGAATTAGCGCAAATCTAATCACAGTATTTGACACAAAAATCGCAATTAGTGTTTAACTTTTTCCATAAATCCTGCAACTCTATAGCTCTGTTTGTAGTTTTAAGTAGGATTTATGTAGTTGTCTCTGAGTTTGCGTTACTTTCCGGACACTTTGTTTGATCGAACTCTGTTATTATGCAAGTTTACAGCAGCTTCACAAACATTTTACTGCCTATTAGCGTTGGATATTTTCATATTTACTTCTCTTAATCATAATTTTAAACAATGCAATTCAAAAACATTACAACTTTGGATTAATGTTCTGCAGCATCAATGTTGAATGAAACATTTTTTAAAATTATTGTTAATCTAATTGCAATATTTGACAGAAAAATAACAATTACCGTTTTATTTTCTCCAGAAATCCTGCAACTCTGTAACTCTGTTTGTAGTTTTCTATCAGTTTGCTTTATTTTTCTGACATTTTCTTCTTTAATTTAATAGGAAACACAATGCAAACTGGCCTCAACCTCTTCTACTAAACATATTTTGGTCCTTTTCAGTTCATATTTTATGCATTCTAGTTATTATCAGCTGTTACATCTGCAAAATAAAACATTAACTTAAGCTTATTTTTAAAATGTTATCTGACTTTGCTGTGTTTCTTCATGTTAGCTCTTCTACTGGGGCTTTAAATTCTGTCTGTAACTCTATTTGTCACAGTGGTTTTAAATAAAGTTGCTGGAATTACCAGAACAAAAGACGTTAAAATATGACGTGTGTCGACAGATATGGGTGTTTCTGTGCATCGATTGTTGCTAATCAAGGAGGCAGATATGCAATATTTGAAAAAAAATTTACATCATAGTGTTGAAATTCATAAAAACTCAAACTCCGACAAAACTTTGCTAAACCGTCTTTGATAATTCCCATTTTTCATGTTTAATGAGTGTTGTATTGTTAAAATGTGTGTTTATATTAAGCTCATAAGTTATTAGAATGCATTTGATCCATGTAGTCACCATGAATAACCTCCTACCCATCATCTCTAACCATTTCACGTGATTTAATGCTGCGAAATAATATGTAAAAAGCTTCAAATGTGCAATTACAACACATGAAGTGAGCCCTAAGAGGTGCGCTAATTCTACGTAACCCCAAGACATCACATTAGTTTGATTAAAAGAGACTTTCTGACATTTACCCCTCAGTTCTGATTGGCTGTAACATGTGATTTGTGATCAATAAACTGCTGAGACCATAGATTAGAGTCTCAGAGGAGTCAGAACAGCACATTTCCTATTAATTAATCTTAATGGCAATCAGTTAAAGCACAATAATTACCTCTAATAACCTGAGAAATGTTGCATATTGGATCCAATAATTGGTCGACTCATAGTGTGTTGTGTGGTTGTGAATTGCGGGTCAAAGCATTTAATCTTGTAGTTTATATCTTTGCTTATTTTCATTGTCACTTGTTTTCTCAATTTATCGATTAGTTGTTTGGTCTATAAAACGTTATTCTGACTCACCAGATGTTGACGTTGGGTTTCATCTTGACATCAGTCGCTAATTTCAGGCCAATTCAACCTCCACTATCTGCACATTAACATTTTCAAAATCCACTTTGCTACGAGAAACAACAACAACAACAACAACAACCTCCAAGCAGCAGCAAACTACACAATGATCTACAACTATGTAGGAGACATTTGCTATCAATTCAAATGTGTAATTATTGCGTTGTGTAGATATGAACATATCTAGATGTTAGCGAGGACTGCATTTAGCAATTAGACTGATTATTTGTTCCAATAATCAATCAGTTGTTTGGTCAGAAAATGGTGAAAAATGTTGACTATTGTGTCCCAAAGATGTCAAATGTTTTATTCACAATCCAAAGATACTGAATTTACAGAAAAGAAACCAAATTAGAGAATTTAGACTGTTTCCCCCCAAAAAAACAAAATAATTTGATTATCAAAATAGTGAAAAATATTGATCCATAGTCCAAGGTGAGATATGCTCTGACCACAGCCCAAAGATAATCAGTTTACTGGAAAGAAACTGGAGAATAATCTGAGAATATAGATGCTTTTTTTAACCAAAAACTGATTAACTGACTATAAGAATAGTGAAAAGTATCCATCCAGTGCCTAGTATATGAAACGTTTTGACCACAACCCAAAGATATTCAAATTACTGGAAAGAAACCAGAGCATAATTTAAAGCATTTAGAGTTTTTGTTGACCAAAAAATGATTAACGGATTATCTAAATAGTGAAAAATATCAAACCATAGTCTAAGATGAGAAATGCTCTGTCCACAACCCAAAGATATCAGTTTACTGGAAAGAAACCCAAGAATAATTTCAAGAATTTAGACTTTTTTTAAAACCAGAAATTCATTAATTGATTATAAAAATAGTGAAAAATATTGGTCCACAGCCAAAGATGAGAAGATGTTTTGTCCACAACTCAAAGATAATCAGTTGTACAGGAGAAACCAGCTTATAATCAGAGAATTTAAACTTTTTTGAACCAAAAACTAGTTAATTGAGAATCAAAATAGTGAAAAATATCGATCAGTGTTTCCCAAAAATGCCAAATGTTTGATCCACAACCCAGAAATATTCAATTTACTGGAAAGAAACCAGAGAACAGTCATAGAATTTAGACATTAATTTGCCAAAAACTGATTAATTGATCATCAAAATAATGAAAAATATTGGTCCAAAGCCAAAGATGGGAAGATGATTGGTCCACAATCCAAAGATACTCAGTCAAACAGGAGAAACCAGATGATAATCTAAGAATTTAGACTCTTTTTAACCAAAAACTGATTAATTGACGTCCAAAACTGTGAAAAATATCAATCAGCGTTTCCCAAAGGTGCTAAATGTTTGGGCCACAATCCAAAGATTCTACTTTTCTGAAAGGAAATCAAAGAATAACCTGAATTTAGATGTGCTTTTGAACCAAAAAACTATTAATCGACTATCAAAATAGTGAAAAATATCGATCCAAAGCTAAAGAAGACAAAATGTTTTGTTCACAACCCAAAGATATTCAATCATATGGGAGAAATTAGAGAATAATCTGAGGATTTAGACTGTTTTTAACCAAAAACTGAGTAGTTGATGATCAAAATAGTGAAAAATATCGATCAGTGTTGCCCAAAGATGTCAAATATTGTGTCCACAACCCAAAGATACTCGATCCGACAGGAGAAACCAGATGATAATCAGAGAATTTAGACTCTTTTTAACCAAAAACCTGCTGAATTTGTCATCAGACTAGCTGCAGATTGATGTGCTAGTGGATCCTCGCTGCTCTACCTCTGTGGTGATGAACTGCTGTGTGTCGGCAGGAAGCAGGAGAATGTTGTCGCTATGGCTGATGATGAACACTTAGTCAGTGCAGGCAGACGGCCAGGCATGCGTGTGTTGTGTTGTTGTGTTTGTGTGGTTGACAGGCTGCCGTGTTTTCTTTATTTATTTCCCTCCGCTCTGAGGCACTGAACCGGCCCCCCTGAACTGTCACCACTATGGATCGGCCGCTGGAAATATTAAGGCAATCAGCTGAAACCAGCAGCAGATTAGAGCCAACTTAACGGAGGTAAAATACTCCCTAATAGCTCACACACTTAACCTAATTCACTCCAAATGCACTGCTGCTGCCACGTCGTAAATACACGTCCTCCATGAAAACAAAACAGCAGTTTGGAGCTCAGACTGGAGGCATTTTTTGTTTTTCTAATCTTGTTTTCCCTGCTGCTGGGTGACACATCATTTGTCCTCTGCTGACAGGATGTAGAAGTAGTTTTAGCCCAACATGCCTCTCATTAACCTGCCCACTCAATGCAGGACCTCAGTGTTAATGAGGTAGAATGAGAGGGTGTGATAACAGGATTTCCTTCTCCCTCTTTTATTTTTAGACAACTCATTAGTAGCAGCTAAAAGCCTCTAACGCGCACCTGCAGCCTCACAAGTCTGCATTTTACGCACAGCAGCCTCCTGGATTCTTCTAGTTTTTAGTCCCACAATGCAAAAAATAAAAAAAAAATAAAAATCCTGTTAGCTTTTTGCTAATGTGTCCACAGTGTGCGCACCGTGCGGGTGATACTCCTCCACTACATCATCCACTGGCTGCTCAGGGAAGATGGTGACACAGCAGCAGGGAAAGAGTCGTTTTCTCCACCTCCGTCTCCAAAAAAAACCCCCCAAAATTTAAAAAACGCCTTTTGTTTTCACTCACTTATCACCCTGAACGCTCAGACGCGCGCTGCTTTTGGCCCTGTGAGGATGATGATGATGATGATGATGATGATGCACACACACACATTAAAAAAAAAAAAAAAAAAAAGAAAAGAAAAAAAGCGCATCGATGGAGACGTTAAAACGCACAAAAAACCTACTCACCTCCCGCAATGGCGAGCAGCGCCAGGAGCGGCAGCAGCAGCGGCGGCCGGACGTCCATCATCACGGTGCCGATGCGCGCTCCGCCGAGCTCCCCCGGAAAGGTGTTTCACCGGGATGTGGAGAGGCCACCTCCCCCCACCCCCCTCCTCCAGGCGCACGGACACGCACCCGCAGTGTAAAGTAGCAACTCCTGCCGCTCACTCTCCGCCCGGCATGGTGCTCGCTGTCCTCCCCCCCACGCCGTCGGTCCGTCGCCTGGTTCGGCCGCTGAGCAGAGCGATGTGTCGGGCGGACCAGGTGAGCTCGTGGCGCTGCGTCGTGCGGCTCCCCGGCTGCTCGGCGATGCGACGCGCTGGAAGAAGGCGGAGGGGCGGAGCGGTGCGCACGGAGGAGCGGAGCGGAGCGGGGAGGGAGGATGAGGAGGACAACAGCCAGCAGCAGCAGCAGCAGCAGCAGCGACTCACAGACCATAATATTAATAATAAAATAATAAGCGACGCTGCCAGGTGTTAAATGGCGACTTTACAGCGGTTCGTGTTTCATTTCAGCCTCGGGACAAACATGTGCTGCTGGGATCACATCAGATAGAAACACAGCTGGACGAATTATTAAAGACACACGTTCACTGGCCACCGATTTAACCCTCGTGTCGTCCTGCGGGTCTAAAGTGACCCGTTTTAAAGTTTGAAAATGTGGGATATATGGATATATATATATATATATACATATACTTTGTTGGCACTTTCAAAAAACAACATAGTATAACAAGCAACAAAGAGCTGTATTATATATGTATATACATATATATACACATATATACACACACATATATATATATATGTGTGTGTGTATGTGTGTGTGTATATATATGTGTGTGTATATATATGTGTGTATCGTATTTTTTTTAAATGCTGATGGTGTTGAAATCCTAAATGATGATTAGAAAACCCTCGTGCAGTTTTGTTAACACATGAATAAAAGTGTGTTTTAACGGAAAACATGTAATTATCTGGTTGACCCTAAACTTGTTGTTGTGTAGAGCAACTTTAACTCATGTAGAGCAACTCTGACTAATGCAGAGCAATTGTAACTAATAATATCAGCTTTAATTAAGATAGAGCAACTTTAACTCCTTTAGAGCAACTTTAACTAATACAGAGCAACCTATTATAGAGAAATCTTACTTAACTTAAAAGGTTGAGTCCATATACGTTAATTAAGGACATCACACTTAAATATTCCCTTTAAATAACAGAAATAATCGGTTGAACTAAATGGCAAATAAGCAGATATTACCTGTAGCCAAACAGCACAGATATTTATCATGAATTATGGATAATCAGTGGCTCGTCTACTTTAAATAATTCATTTGCAAACATTTTCTAATAAGTTGTGTTGACATAATAATGTTGCATCAACTTAATATTGTGTGTCATTTAAACTTACATTTGTGGAATTAAAGCTAAATTGAAGTTGACGTAACGTGGCTTGATGACAGAACTCTGACATAACTTCTTAACATGGGAGCATGGGAATTTTTTAAAAACTTAATAAATGACTATTAAATTATAAGGTAAAAAATGAAGTAAATAGCACTTAAAACGTCATACTTTTATATTGCAAATAACATTGAAATATTGGTTAAAGAGTTTAATTTTATGAATAATTTACTTATAAACACATGGAGGCTACCAGTCATTAAATGTAATTAAAAATCAATTGCGTACATTTTAAGTTGTCATAATTTAAAATGACTGATGTAAACTGCTGCATTACTGTTTTTGTTGAGTTTGTGAGTCACTGGAAGCTTTTATATTTCCAAATATTGTTCAGTAGCCGTGTGTTCAGGTGTGAATCTACCTGACTAACCTCACATTTGTCTTCAGACTAAAATAATCTCACTTTCTCTCCTGAACTGCCTGAGTTTAAAGTCATTATTCTAAAAGCTGGAGAGGTTGTGACCTTTCAGTTCGTCTCCTGTGTGAGTCCTTCCTTTTCATTGTCTATTTCCCCTTTCCATCACTTATCTATTCTTAAATGTCCTCCCTTGTTCTTCTCCCGGAGGCCTCTGCTTCGACCTCTGGTCTCCATTTAAACTCTCACATCACCATTTAATAATAAAACCTCTTCCAGATACATGCAGCCTCTTAAATACTGACTTTAGTGACCTTGTCAAACTCCATGCCATGTTTCATTTCCGTCTGATTTATCTCTAATGTCGGCTCAAGGCCAAATACTCATCAAAGTCATATTTTATCTCTATATCAAGCAGCCATAAAGAAACATACATGAGATCACAGTGGCAAATAAGAACATAAATACATTAGTTTTTTAACTGTTTCAGCCTTATTGTAATTTACTTTTTTTCATTTTTAGCAATTATATCTTATTGCTTTTCTACTTTTCTAGTCTCGGCATTTAATTTAATTTAATTTATTTTGAGCAATATCTCACACAAGAGTTTCCTTTGGGATTAATAAAGTTGTACAATATTTTATGTCCTATTTAAAATAACATTTGAGCTCAACACGAACACAAAAAGGCAGTTTGCATCAATCATACTGAATTATGACATCTACCAATGAAATTATGTTCAGCCAACATGATGTATTGAGTTTGATGAATTAGCTTTTACTCTTAAATCAGAGATATGCTTAAATGCGTTTCCTTGATAATTGGTAGCGCAAACACAAGTTTTAAAGACAATTTCTCATCAAATTAAGTTAAATAAAAATTTTATTTAATTGCAACTAGAATTTGGACGGAATCCTAGTTGCTCCAACTAGGATTTCTGTGTCATTTAATAGAAATTTCAAAGTATTTTGTCCTTACATGCAATAATTATGAACTCTAGTTTATAAATTTGCAAATTTAGAAAAAGAAAAAGGTAAGTTGCTCCTGTGTAAAGTAGGTAGGAAACAGAAACTGGAAATCCTAATTTCAAGTCAGTTTTAATTAGTTATCTCAACTCGAATTTATTTCAAATCAATTAATGCAGAAATTGATGTTAAAATTCCACCCAATATTCAGTCTATGCAACGTAATTATGTCAGATTAATGTTTGCAGCTTAAAAGTTTGATCTAAATCAGTAAATTTTATGTTTTTTATGTTGCATCAAGCACTGCACTTTTACTGCCTCTTTTGCACTTATGGTCAGATTTAGCATCTGACTGCATTTTAGTGTGTCACTGCTTCTAGTTTGAATCTAATTCCACTTTTCTGTCACTTATCTATCATTAAAAGTTGTTTCTTTCTCCTGAACGCCATTAAAATGACCTCTGATCTCCATCTAAAATTACACACCACCATTTAAACTTGCTCCAATTAGAACTCCAGTGTCATTTAAATAATGTTGTAAAGTATTTTGTCTAGCTTCTAAGGATATACTAGTCAAAAATGTTCTATTTCTCCCCCTTTTCCCTTTTGTTCTTTTATTTATTTATCATTTATTGTCCAGTTTATGGGGTATATGGTATTTTATCTTGCCATGGGCGATGCACGTGATCACATCTGTGGACAAAACACATACATGTGCAAGAAAATCCAAATTTGGCCCTGCATAATGCTAAATATTGTCCAGTAGCTTTGTGCTGCCACCAGCTTTCTTTCCAGGATAAACCAGCTGTGAATAACGTTCACCTTCTAACAGCTGGAGGTCTTTCTGTTACCTATCTGTCTTTAAATTTCCATTTTTGTTCCTCCCCCCTCGAGGCCTCCTGAGCGACCTCTGATCCCTCGTTCAAAGTCAAACATGCCGGAGCTGCGCAGAAAAGATGGAGAGAGGAGGAGGAGGAGGAGGAGGACGGCGGCCAGGTGGACTGAAAGAAAGACGATGAGAGACGCTCCATGTGGAGGATGAGAGGTGAAGAGGTGGAGGATGCAAAAAAAAGAAAGAAGAAGAAGCAGAGGAGAAAAGAGAGGAAGAGTCAAATGAGCGAATAAACAAAGTAAACAGGGATGCGGGGAGGAGGCGGTTGCCGTGGTGACTAAGAGAAACCAGAAAGCTCCAGGAGGAAGCGACCTGTTTCTCCTCGGTTTTGTCTATTTTCATCACACGCAGACACACACACACACAGAGGCAGAACGCACATGCGCAGACACACACAGATGTACATATGCATGCGGGCAAACTCTTCCTCCCCCATGCTATCTTTATACACTCCTCCATCCCTCCCTCCATCCCTCCCTCCCGGCTCCTCTCTGCAGTGAATGAGCTGACCTGACAGTGCTCCTCCTCTGCACTGAGTGCTGCGAGTCTCTCCGTGAATTATTTAAAAGCTGGGACCCCCACGAGTGCTCGTCTTCCCCTAACACCCCCTCACGCTCTCCCTCTCTTCTCTCGGCGCTGTCCCTTCCTCTGCTGCTGTCATTCTGGCTTCTGGTGGCTGCAGCTACTTTCTGTGGTTCCAACTAAAATACAAATCGGATCCGTGAATCCCTAACCGGTGAGCAGAGTCGACTAGAATCAGCAGAGGAAACTCCGTTACATTTATCAGACGAGGTTTTGTACACAAAATCTAACATCAGCCATTAAAATAAGGTGTGTTGTTATGGAAGAAATGCAGAAGTATCCCAAAAAGAGGCTGAAATTAAAATTAAAATTAAAATGCTGTTTTTATGTTCATCCACTACACCATAGAAAAAGGTCTCACATGTTACAAAAAATGTCCTTTTTTATTTTGTAGATTTTTCTCTATTTTTAAAATACATTAAATATCACAAAAATTGCAAAAATACTCTGAATTTATGTGTATAATCTAAAATAATATAATATATAGCAATAAATAGTCACAAAGCATATTTTTCAAAAAGTTATTTTTTCAAATAAAAAAACATTGGCAAAATACATGTCTAATATAAAATAACATTAAAAATATTCATAGTCATTAGTAACATAATTTCCATTTTAAAAAAACAGACAGTTCTGACATAAAAACTCTGACAAAATACACATGTAATGTAAAATAAAATGTAAAAATTGTGGTCGTCAACAGCCATAAAATGTCTTTTCTTTTTTCTTTTTTAAAAAAAGTGAATAATAATGATAATAATAAAGGCAATAATTATTATTTTTATTATTGTTGTTAATTTTTTATATACATTTTTGTCTTTTTTTTACATAGAAAGACTGTTAAAATACATGTCTAATGTAAAACAACATGAACAATCTGCAGTTGTAAATAGCCTCAAAATTTGTAATTTTTTAAAAGAAAATGTTTATTTTTATAACATAAAAAGTTTGTTAAAATGCATGTCTAATGTAAGATAACGTTAAGATTCTGCAGCTGTAATATGCAATAAAATTGTAATTATTTAAAAAAATTAAATATAAGGAGACAAAATTAAAACGTATTTCCAAATATACTGTAATTTCACATTTCTTAAAATTCATTTGATTAATAAAACTGTTAAATTCAAGCTTAATATTTTAATTCTATTTACAAAATGCACATATACATATATATATATATATATATGTATATATATATATATATATATATATATATATATATATATATATATATGTATATATAAATATATATATAAAGATATAAAATATATGCATACAATAAGTGACAGTCAACAGAAAAATAAGTATGTTTTCTATAATTTTATGTAGATTTATCTGTTAAATGAGTGATAGTTTGCACAAAAATATTGAATTGATGTGCTTTAGTTATAATGTTAATTTGTGAAACTAGGGCTAAAGATGGATATTTTGGATATTTTTCTTATTTAACAGTATGCCAAAAACAATTTAGCCTTTAAAAAAAGCAGTAGTTATCATAATCAGTTAATATATTCCAATGATGTACAGCTGCTATTCTGCTCTCTGCCTCTAATACTTGGATAATATCTTTAATTTGTGTTTTTATATTGAGTATTGCTCCTTGAAGTAAGGATTTGCGAGCCTCCTTCATCGCTGGTTGTCACATTCCACATGCAGATGATAGAAATTATGCATCTCATCTCCGTCCTGTTAAAACCGTGTATCTGCAAAAGGCTGTCAACTTTTCATGAGCTATGAAACCCTGTTTTCAGCTCTGTGACAATGCACTCTTCACGTACTCCAGAGAGGGGGTTTAAATGGAGGAAGTTGCATCATTTTCTCCCACAAAGAAACACAAACTCTTTATAGTTTATTATATTAAAAAATCTGATACGTAGGAGAGTAAAATTCCCATCCTGAAGCATTTCTAAGCTGCAGCATTCCTCATGGAGCCTGATCTGTTTTTTCTGAGCTGACTGTTGTTACTAGCATTTCTTCCATTCTGAAAATATTGTATTTTCATCTATTTTCTATTGTTGTGGTTGGAAATAAAGTGTTAAATTTAGTCAGATGTGCACAAAATACTTTGGAGCCTTTCAACTGCTGACAGATTCTCGTACACTGAGTGAATCCCTCGTCAGATGTGTCTTTTAAGGACAATGATCAGATAGCATGACCAGACACACCTTTGACCAGTGACGATTGAAGTCCACTTTAAAATGCAGCTTTATTCAAATGACACGATGCCACAGGTGACGAGAGAAAGACGAGAACGAGCTGCTGGATGCTGCAGGTCAGTCGGGGCTGCAGTCAGGCGCTCCAATGTCCTCAAGTCCACCGTTTGTTGTCCAGGAAATTATTTAAGACAGCACAAACATTCTGCTACGGGAGTGTAGACCACATATCTCCACCACCAGCCCAAACCCTGCCTAAACCAACTAACTTAGTCTAATACAAGTCCAGAACTAGTCTGAAACTAGTCCAAAACTAACCTACAACTCACTACTGAGGCCAGGATCGTCGCATTGTGTTCATGCATCTTCAAAATCATTTAAGATCGTCTGCAGAGACGCTGCAGAAGTTGTTGATGAAACTGAACTGTGAGGAACCTTCTGAGGGACGCTGGTTTATGATGTTTGCACCAATATCTCCATCCAACAGCAAAATGATGCAAACAGTGACAGTGGACATCCACTCATGATCACTCATTGATCAATGCTGTTTTCAGCTGTGCAGAACAGATGGTAGACGTTGCTGATGGCGAATGCTATGCAAATGTCAGCGTCATGCGTAGAGCAGTGAGTAATGCTGCCTCATGTATTTTCATTCATATTTATAGACTCATAAAGCAGTCTAAACAGTAACTTTCATCGTCATTCTGATCCGTTCAGCATCGGAGCTCCTGAGAAGTTTCATCAGAAAAACATAAAGATAACATGCAGCTAAGATCAGTCACCTGGTTCAATTAGACTGGAACTCATCAGTGCTGCAGGTGTGAATCGATCAGGAACCAGAGCATCAGTATGAAACAAAGAACATGTAATCCTCTTACTTACGGTCATCCTGCTGGTTTGCTGCCATCTCTGGACATTTCAACAAGGCAACATCCTTCTACCTGCAGACTTAGCAGACATATCACACCGTCTGTGGGACGGTCCTGTTTTCGGATAACTTGATCCCTTCTTCAGAAATGTCCACCAACTTTACCGAGTCCTTCATGATGAGTAGGACATTTAGCTTTTAGTGCACCGGCTGTAGTAGTGCAGTACACTGTTTGATACGTTTTGCACCATGCATGGATTAGATCGGACTTTCTGGTTTTGCTTTGTGCACCTTTGGATTACAATCAGCGATGTTTTTGGTTGAAATATTGTTATCTTATGTGTTGTCTATCTGCAGTCCATTTCTCTCCATGCTTTACCCTCATCCCGACTGGTAGAGGCAGACGTCTGCCCTCCCTAGGCCTGGTTCTGCTGGAGTGTTTTTGTGGACAGTCGCTTGGATTTGTTGGGTTTCTTTGTATAATATAAGATTGTGACCTCAGTAAGTGAAGCATCCTGAGATGGCCCATGTTGGGAACTTGCTTTATATAAATACACTGAATAGAATTTAAGCTATTTTTTCTTTTTTCTTTTTTTTTACAAGAGAGGAGTCTGTGTTAGCTCTGTGGAACAAAAGAAAGAAGCATTTGTCGTCTTAAAGCTTCCACTAAGTTTAGCATCCTACAAATCCCCCAAAAAACAGACCGACATGCTCTTGCAGAATCATGTGTCCAGCACCGCGGGCCTCTTGTTTGTTTTGACCTAGTTTGTGATTTAATTAAGAGAGCACAGAGGACTAAACCACGGCGGATCACACGGATGGACGGAGGCCTGATAGTTTGTGGTGTCTGCTGTTGTGTAACATTGCCATTTGTGACACGCTGGGTTGCCGTTCGGCCAAGATTAGTCCTCAACCGGAAAAGCCTGGGTTCAGGCGTTAGCATCTGCCGGGCCCAAGTGTCTCTGAGGAAGACGGTATTCGCTCCGAGTCGACGCTGCACTTTGACCCTTTGAGGAGGTGAAAGCGCCGCAAAAAGTGACTCGTGCTGACCGGAAAATCACTTTTTTCTCGATCTGTGATTAAAGTCCGGACGCGGCATCCATTCACAAAGCGCTCGGGCCGTTCTGCTGCTACTGTGGCTTTACGGTTATTCACAGCCCTTTCCATATCGCAGCCTCCTCCCTGCAGAGACGGCCCTACCTCACTCTAACTAATCACCATGGCAACCTGGTAATCCCTGAACAGAAAAAAAAAAAATGTCCGTCTCACACACCACACATGTACACATGGTTGCACACGTTCACGCTTGCAGCCACACGCGCTCACACTCTCTGCAAAGGGAGTGACGCAAAGCGACGCACAAACCGGTGTTTACTGGTAAGAAGCATCTCACCAACGAGCTCGGATGAAGCTGGTCTTTGTGTGTGTGAGAGAGAGAGAGGATTTAAATACACACCATAGGGTTTTTTTTGCAAGAGCATGTGTGTTTGTCAGTTTTTGTTTACTACCGATGTGTGTGTCTGTAATTGATTTCACACTCAGGTCAATGGCTCTGCAGCTACAAAAGAAAAAGCCAACAGATTTGCTGTGGTTTGCTTCCCATCTCTGTTACATCGCCTCTGACTTTGGCCGCCGGCACGTCTATTAATAACGCTGCTTTTCTACCCCCCTGTTTGAAATCCACTTCATTTATTTATTCGAATAAATGTTTTACAACAACAATATACAGCTCACATTGTGGTGAAATCGGCATCCAACAACATCCAACAGTTGCTTCATACATGAAAAGCAGGTACATTTCTCAGGCTTAATGCGTGTAAATGGGCCTCACATTCATGTTCGCTTGGACATGGAGCAGTTTTTGCTGACCGGCCGCCGTAATGTTGCACGGCTCCTCCCAGTACGCTCTCTAATCACCTGATCGATAAGGCGGCTGGCAAATGAGGCCGATTTTCAGGTGGGATCGATGGACTGATTGACACGTCGGATGGATGAGTGAATACACTCCAATCAGGCGCATCGATCCGGATGCGGCGGTGCTAAACGACGATGTCAGCAGCCTTGTATGTCGAATATCAAATCGGTTAAAGTAAATGCAGCACTTATGGCGCATCGTTTCAGGTATAACGGATCAATCAGTTTGGCTCGCAGGGGTCATGAATATGGTCTGTGGAGGAAGCAACACAGAGCGTCTACAGGCCAAGAGTCAGTTGTTGATTTTATCTGGGAAACCGTCAGCACTGGAACAACGTGATCGATGCATTTGTAGTGATACTGACCGAAGCGATACAGACGCATTAACCCTCTGAACTCCAAGCAGTTTCTGGGCATCTTTGCACAGTTTTCCTCAGTGTGGTCCTGCATCTCTACACTACAGGCCAAAAGTTTGGAAGCTACTTCAGGTTTCTGTTCACAATGTCTCCTTTAACCCTCCTGCCAGGTTCCTTTCTCAGGAACAGCAGTGATGTTCGTGGGTCAGTTTGACCCGAGGCACTTTTAATCATCCAAAAAGCTCATTATTTACTCCATTACTAATCATTTCTTTCATTTTTAGTGCAATGCTGTTCTTTAGCTCTATCATGGTTCAATGGGGATAATTTGATCGTTTTTCAAAACTTTTTTTATGTACATGCATACATATAAAATACAGTAGTATGACATGATATTGATTTTTTTTAATTTTTATTTTTATTTTATATTACTTAGAATTTTTTCCTTTTTCATTTAGCTGATAAATTAACACAAAACACTTCTTCTGTTCAAGGTGGGTTTGCAAATATGTGAAATGACCCATTTTCATTTAATATGTTGAGCAGAAGAAGATTCATACCGAAAACATGCTTTTAACAACTTTTTTCTCTTTTTCACTTTAAAATGGGTCAATTTGACCTGAAACACAACAGAGGGTTATAAACCAGTATGAATTTTATGGATTTTGGGATGTATTTAATGCAGGAATCATTGATATGCACCATTTAGCTTTAGGTACACATTGATGTTACCAGACAGTTGCTGAATAAATGTTAACAAAAGAAAAGGGTTGAGAAGATTATTCACTTCAGCTCTTTGGCTTTTGAGAGTTTGCAAACAAAATGTCTCTGTAAGTACCAGAGAAATGTCTAGAAAGAAACAGCTGAGTAAAGAAACAAGAGTACAGATACAAATACCTGATAATTCTAGTAAAAATGTGTTCTGATGAGTGACTCTTTATACAGTAATCATGTTTATTTTGTTGCAAAGTGCACCAGTGAAACAATGATTTATTTATTTTTGTATAAATTTGCTCTGCTTCCAAACTTCTGGCCTGTAGTGTATACAAACAGAACAACTAGCATTAAAGTAGAGAGAACTCACAAATGACTTGTGTGCAGCATGACAGTTAGAATTGCATAAATCATGAAAAAAGTAAACTGGAATCAACATATCCAACAGTTTTCCAAGAGTCCGTACGTTTTACTAAGTCTGGAATAAACATGATGCATTAACATGCTGTAGTATTTGCTCCTCTGTTTACTGTTTCTGAGCCACGCTGCACTCTACTGTCAGTAGTTGATTAGTAAAACTGATATTTTACAGTCAAACGTTACAAAAGAGCAAACTAATATTTGGAAAAATATTTATTTTTCAAGTGGACATTATTTACAGTTTTGGCCTGTTTTTATTGTTGTGGTTTTTTAGGGTTAACATGTAATTTATTACTTTTTGTTTTATATTTCCTTTGACAGGAAAAATCTGTAAAATGACAGGTAAAAAATGATTTACCATTTTTCATCTGTGTTTAAGGGTTAACATGTACATTTTTATTTTTTGTGATTTTTACTATTTATTACTTCTCAATTAACAAAACAAGGGAAACGTAAATTAACAACAAAACAATTATTTACCATTTTTTAGTTCTTAGTGTGAATATTTTTTTCTTTCAAATAAAAGCAAACATCTGTAAAACAATTATATTTTGTCTGATTTACATATAATAAAACTGTATTTTTATGGTAAAACATACTAAAAGAGCAGATTCATATTTGGAAAATATACAATTTTTTTTATGTGAACAATATTTACAGCTTTGGCCAATTTTTTTAGCTTAAAAATGTAAATGAATTCCTTTTTTCTGTGATTTTATTTGTAATTATGTATAATACAACAAAATAAGGAACATCTGTGAAATTACAGCAAATTGTTTAAAAAAAATACTGCTAAAAAGTGGCTTGAAATAAACAGTTAATATTCGGTGAACTTTTTAAAAAAGGCACGTAGCATAAATTGATGATTAAATATCACATTTCAAGGTTATATTGTTTTATTTTTCCCTACTGAAGTACACATCATACATGATTAGCTTGAAGACAGTCAAAAGCCTAAAATACATAATTTTTTTCAGTTTTGACAATTTCCATCTATGATAAAAGGTGTAATTTTGGCGATTTTTTTTAGAATTCTAACATGCTTTTTAAACCCAGTGGGAGGCGTTGGGAGTTCAGAGGGTTAATGTAGTACATGAGACAGTACAAAGCAGCAGATCTCTGAGTGTGTATATATATATATATACATATATATATATAGTTCATGTGTGCGCATTGGTGTCATACATGTCTCAGCTGCGTGTTTGTGTCCTTCATGCTCGCTGTGGCCGGGACACGGGATGCTGCAGCGTCATGTGTTCGGCTCCGGTGAAGGGAAGTCTGTGGACGCAGTAGTGATGGACCAGCTCAGGGATGCTGGAGAAGACGCAGCTGCTCTGGTCCAGCGTGTAGACCAAGCCCTTACTGCTCTTAGTCTGGGCCACGATGATGTGCACGCAGCTCTGACTGGTCCTAATGAAGCAGAACACAGAGAGAAAACATAAAATATATACGACGTCAAAAACTTAGGACTTCAACTGACGAGTATTTTCACTGTTGAATAATGTGTAGCTTGTTTGCCCAGATATGGTCAGTTTACTGTCATAGATACCAGAAATTATTCACATTTAACAAACTGAAATCAGAGAATTTATGCCTCTTTTTCTTAAAAAAAAATTACTCAAACCAATCGAGTATCAAAATAATTGCCTCGATCAATCAATCGATTCATCTTTGCAGCTGTGGTGCACACAGAGGTGGAAGACAGCGTCGTACATTAAAATCTTCTCGTAAAGAAAAACACTTCTGGGTGCATTTAAATGGAATCTGGGTGAAAGTTTAGATTTATTTAAGTTTATTTTTGACCTTTAAGTTTTGTTTACAAACTAAGATTCTCAGTTTACTGTCAGAGAACAGGAAAGAAACTATATATTATGCCAAATATTCACATTAAAGATCAGAAAATTTTGACTTTTTTGTATTAAAAAATGGCTTAAATGAATCATCAAAGTAGTTGCTGATTAATAGTTGACAACTAACTGATTAGTCGGTTAATTGTTGCAGCTTTATTCAGAAACAGATTTCACTGCTATTACAGGTGATTTGCAGAGAAGCCCCTTGTTGCTGCATTACACTTTTAGAATTTACATAAATCAAGTGCTGCAACTAAATCATGATTTACTAATCTGCATGTTATATTTGACACAAAATCAATATTCATTTTGGGTTAAAGGTTAAAAATGACAATTCCCCAATTAAATGAGACGTCTTGTTTTGTTCAATCAACTTACCAAAACCGGCTGCAACTAGAGATTATTTGACATTTTTGATCATTTTCCTGCCTTATCAATCGGTTGTTTGCTCCATAAAGTCATGTTTTGCCCAAATATATTCAGTTTACTGTCATAGAGGAGGAAAAAAACCCCACAAAATATTCACATTTAAGAAGCTGCCATCAGAGAATTTGGACTTTTATTTTGTTAGTAAAAATGACTCCAACTGATTGATCAACTATCAGAATAGCTGGTGGTTTATCTTGTAGGTGATAACTAATCAATAAAAGCTGTGCAGAGGAGACGAGGATCCTGCAGGAAGACGAGAGCAGATGTTGAATAATGAAAACATTACGGCTCCCCAAATGAGGCTGAGTTCAGCGGACGTGTAAACGGGGTTAATGATGTGGACTCTCCAGTGAACGAGCAGCTACAACTAATGTGCACTCGGCCGCGAGAACACAGGCAGGATTTCAGCCGTGATCCTGGAGAACCTGTTTCTGGCACAGAAGTGTCCACGGACGACACACTTTCTCCTGCGGTAACACCTCGGAGGCAGACGGCAGATAGTTCAGCTCCTCGGTAAAACCTCGAAAACAGCCAAAAACCAGCGACGGAAGGAAGTGAGAACGTCTATGTTTAGCTTTTCACAGTATAACATGAGATGAATGTGAGATAAACAATGCACTGTTTTAAAATAAACAAACAAACAAAAAAAGCAGGTGTGCCAGAAAAAATAGGTTAAAAAACTGTGAAAATAATGGCAAATATCTGTAAAATAATTACATTTTTTTAAACTAATTTGATCCCACATTGGAAAAGAGCAACTTAATATTTATAAGAAAATATATATTTTGGACACGGACATTATTTACAGGGTTGACCTGTTTTTTTTTTTTTTCTTCAGTCAATGTGTAAAACATAAAAAAAAAAAAAAAAAAAAAAAAAAATAATAATAATAATAATAATAATAATAATAATAATTCTGTTACATTACTAATTATTTTCTGTAACAAAATAGAATTTTTTAAAAAAAAAGACAAATATATTTACAAATTTTAAAATGCATATTTTTTCTATCAAATAACAGCAAATATTTGTAAAAAACTTATGTATTTTTATTATTTAAATACAGTAAAATTTTGATGTTTTACAGTCAAATGTCACAAAAGAAGAAATTATTTGTGGAAAAAATATATATATTTGTTGTGGACATTATTTACGGTTTTGGTCTGTTCTTTTTTCAACAGTCAACATGTAAAATAATAGATTTTTTTCTGTGATGTTACTAATTATTATTAACTGGAAAATAACATGTAAAAATATATTTACCATTTTTAATAAAGATAATTTTCCTTTCAAATAGCTGAAAATATCTGTAAAATTTATAGATTTTTCTGATTTAAATACAGTAAAACAAAGTAAAAATATTTTTCAGTAAAATGCTGCAAAAACCCAGTTAATATTTGTAATTAATCTGTATGTCTGTCTGTCTGTCTGTCTGTCTGTGTCTATCTCTCTATCTATCTATATATATAGTGAAACACAATTTAGATTTTTTTATTTAAATACAGTAAAAGAGTGATATTTTATGTTCAGATATTGTGAAAGAACAAATTAACATTTGTAAAAAAAATAAATAAATACAGATTTTTGATACGACATTATTTACAGTTTTGCCTGTTCCCCCCCCCCCGCGAACCATCAACATAAATAAAATATTTTCTGTGATGTTACTACTTATTAAAAACAGGAAAAATCTGTAAAATAACAGGTAAAAATATACTTACCATTTTTAAAAATTCAAATCTAAAATGCATATCTTTATGTATATATGTATATGTATTTTATACATTTTCAGTGATTTTATAACAAGAAAAAATTGTAAAATAACAGTAAATTGTTCAAATAATTAGAGTCTAAAACTGCTTCAAACTTTTTTTTACAGTGGGTCTAAATACACACATAGACACATATATAGCACAATTAGATTTAAAAAAAAAGAAAAAGTCATGACTCCAGCTCAGGTGAAGACAAACTAGTGGTGCAGACAAAAAGCAACGCTGGGTAAATCAGCTCTCTATATAATTGTGTCAAACGCTGCGTTGTGTTTTGTGCACTCACTTGAGAGCGATGGAGTATTTGCTGGTTCCTGATTCGCTGTCTCGCACCAGGAAGCTGGCTTCCCTGCAGCGCTGCAGCTGAGCCTCGGCCTGCTGCCGACTCACGCTGCCGTGGTACCAGCTTGGAGAGGTGATGGAGGAGAGGGATGCAGAGACAGACAGAGGATCACTGACATGCAGCGGAGTGACATATGGAGCTCAGTCACATGGCAAGTTAATGATACGTCAGAGAGACACCACTAATTACAGTCACTGTAAATTACACTGGCGCTTCTGTTCTGCAGCCAGCAACTTAAGAGGTAAATAAACCCAACAAACAGTCAGGAGGCCTGACAGTGGCTGCAGGCAGCAGCCAGATATAAACAGACTGCATGAGGCCTCAGCGCTCCGAGGCAAAGCACACTGACATTCAACTGCAGCATGAGAGCAGCTAGCATGTTCCTCATCTGAACACAGAAAGGCCCAGGCTTGAGAAGGTGCACTGCAAAAACTCTATCTGTCTTATTTTTAGTCAAAACGTCTCATCCCACTTGATTTAAGGTAAATTCACTTAACAGGAGACATTTCAGCAGATGGAGGGACTTGTTTTAAGACAATGCATCTGAAATATCTTGTTAAGTCAAACAATCTGGAAATGATCTTGTTTAGAGTTGAATTTTACAAGAAAAATCAAAATATGTTTAATCCTCGTGTCGTCCTGCAGTCAAAATTGACCCGTTTTAAAGTTTGAAAATGTGGAAAAAAATATATTTTCACAGTGAAACTTCTGATGTCCACATTTTCAACATTTTTGGGAAATATTTGAACATTTTTTGGTGGGAAAAACAGAAATGTTAAATAATATTTCTAAAGAACATTCACATAAAAATCAACCAAAATCCAGCGAAATTCGCTGGATTTTGGTTGATTTTTGTCTGAATGTTCTTAAGAAAATATTAGAAGTTTTACTGATATATATGGAATCACTTTAGATATTTTTAGGATTTTTTTTTGGAAGATTTTTATTCATTTTTTGAAAATATTTACAAGAATTTTCTTGCCAAATTTAGGGGATTTTTTTTTTTTTAAATAAAACTTTTAAGGGAAACTTTTAAGGAATTATTGGAATTTTCTTCCTGAAGTTTTTGCAAATTTTCATAAATTTGGGGAATTTTTTTGTGAATTTTTGGATTTTTTTCAGACAAGGAAACAATATTTTTTGGTGCCTGTAAATGAAGACAGCAGGAGGGTTAATACATCTCAAATAAGAAGGTTACATGAAAGCGAAAGTCTAACTTTTAGCATGTCTGGCTTATTTTAAGACACCTAAGCTTGACAATCCTGGTAAAATAGAGCTTAAAATAAGTTTTCCCAGCTAATTTTAAGATCTCAAGATTCTAAATATCATGTCTTATTTCAAGAAATCTTACCAAGCCATTTTCACTTGTTCTATTGGCAGATTTTTTTTTTACTTATTTCAAGGTAAGAGTTTCTTGAAATAAGTTTTTTTTTCTTGTTTTGGGAGGGGCATTTTTTCCGGGGTGAGCAGCGACGGTTTACAATTTAAAATGAGCCTTTACTGTCTTTTCAGTCACCTCCAGGTCGCAGCCTTCATCCACAATTTATGCTCAGCGCCTCGTCAGGAGGCTCAGCTGCCGGTAACAAAAACCCAGTTTCACTTGTGTAATAAATTAAAAGTTAAAATTAGGTCAACTGCTCTGGACTGCAGGGTTTGACACTGTGAGGCAAAGATTGCTTCATCAGACTGGATGGTTAGATGAATAAAATGCAACACAAATGACTTCATAGAACAAAATAAAACAAAAAAATACCCCCATAAACATTACGTTCTAAATAAATGACTTAATAAATGACTTAATAAAAACCAGAGTGCCACACTGCAGATGATAAAACAGAGAAAGTCAAAAATTTAGATGAGCAAACTAAGAAAATCATAGAAAGGTGTCAAAAGACAGATAAAATGGGCTAAAGTGCATGTATAAAAAGTAAATTAATCTGCTGAACGATTTTAAAAACAGAATAAATCAAATAAATTTGATTAAATTGCTAAAATTACACCATTTATCAGAGCCAGAAACTGTAAAAACAGAAAAAAAACATTGGATTTCCCGCTTTCTAACAGACCTTGATCTAATCAGGTCAAAAATATATTTACCATTTTTAATAAACATAATTTTTCTGTGAAAATCTAAAAATATTTTACAGTAAAATATTGCATAATAAATCTAAAAAATAAATCTAGTATTTTTAAAAAACATAATTTTTCTTTAAAATAACTGCAAATATCTGCAAAATTTATATATTTTTCTGACTTAAATTTAGACAGATAAAACTGACTAAAGTGTATGAATAAATAGACAAATCTTCAAAGTATTTTTTTTAAAGTATAAATCAATCGCTGGGATGGATAGGCATGTAATTTTTTTGTTTTTAAAAAAAATGCTAAAATTACACAATTTATCAGAAATAAAAACTGTAAAAACAGAAAAATATATTGGATTTTCATCTTTCTGACTGTCCTTGAACTAACCATGCATGACATGTGGTTCCATTAGAAAAAATAATCAAATTTAAGCTTAAAATCAGACTTTTTCATCAAAATCATTTTTTCTACATGTTTAATTAAACATTAGCTGAACAGAAACCGATTACAATAATCAGCTTTGTTAAAAAACCTAAAAATTCTGCACCTCTTCCTACAACCAAAAAGCCATTATTGACTCAGCTGGGACCAACAGTCATGTGAAAAAAATTCAGGGACTTTTAGGATGAACTGCAGGCAGTGTTTACACAGCGGAGACCAGAAATGTGACTTTTTAGTGTGTTTTTATGATTTCTGGCATCATAACTGTGTCAAACTGCACAGAAGACATTTCTGAGTTCTGTCTCCTTCTGTCATGGTTGTGCTGCTTTTATAAACATGCAGGGTTTTATATTATAGTAAAAAAAAAAAGAAAATAGAGGAAAAATGCGCAGAAAGGGTTAAAACTCCAAACAAAAACCCCAGAAAAAACATCCTCACAAGGTGAAACTGATTTTCAGCCAAACCTGAGGAGGGCGCTGTTTGACAGTGGGGTAAAGAAAGAGAAAAACTGGCTTTTATTAAAAGCAGAGCAGAGCAGCACAGCGAGCAGATAAGAAGTCCACTTCACTCTGCAGAGTTTATTGAGATTAACTGAACGTCTCGTCTCATCTGTTTAATTCCTTCCGTTCATTAATCGTGATCAGGGGGCTGCAGTGGGTGATGGAGTCTTTCCCAGCATCAGGGAGGTGAAACCCGGGTCAGAAGACTAATTTATGAACAGAAAAAAAGCTGAGTTTGGGATTTACTGCTGCTTCATTATTTAAATTGATCAAACAAGTTGTTATTTATATGAAGTGTGACAGTAATTTGTTGTTGGTATTTTCTAGTCTGATCAGCCTTTTATAGTGATTTTTAGAGTATTTTCTGTTGGATTATTTGTTGTTTCTGTTGCTGTGGCACCTGTTTGCTTTTTAATAATGCATCTCCAACGTCTCAGATTGAACTTTTTGTGATCAGATGACGGACGGCGGCTCGTTTTTCATCTCATTTCTCGCTCTAAACTTTGTCCTGCAAAGTTTGGGAGTTTTATTTCAACACTTGTGTTCCTTTCAGGGGGAGTTTCAGGGTCAATACCAAAATCAGCTATTAATAATCAAGATCAATAACCTTGATAATCAAAAAATATTCAGCATCATATAGATAAAAAAAAGTACATTTTCATTGAGTTTCTGAGTCTACAGTTCCTTTGTATTAAAAAAATAACTTCAAGTAAATATAAGCCATTTTAAAATAGGTGTCAACTGATATGGGAGTTTCAAAGCAGCTAATATTATTGATTATTATTAATCAATGAGACCAATAATCAATATTTTTACCACAAATGAAAGTCTTAGTATCTAAATTTAGCCAAACTTTGCTGAAATGCGTCTGTTTATTTATGTTTTACATGATTAATTCTAAGCAATTTTTAAATATTTATCCTTGAGTTCTGATTGGTTATTATCAGTGGCATGTAACCAATCAGAGAGAGACGTATCTGCAAGTAGTGCATATTTAAATGTATTTATTTTAAGTAATTTGGTAAAAATAATGACACCAGTGCCTTGTTTTCTGTCATTTACTCAAATTCAAACATCTTACATGAAGTTTTTTTTTGTCATTTTTTAAATTGGAAAACACTTATATTGCAATATTTTGTGTTTCTGTGATATACTATATATTGCAATATGAAAAAAAGTACTTTTTACAGCATGTTGGCTTTACAGGATGCTGCAAATGAACTCTCGATGCGTCAACTAGTGGAGCAGCAGAAATTAATTGATGGTGAGGCTGCGTGATGTTAAACAAAACTGACACTGTGATGTTTGTGTATCTGCGATGTGAAGAAAATAGAGGAAAACTAATCTGAACAACTTGTCAGGAAAGAATGAATCATTCTGGCATTACTGGGGTGATTTTTGATGAAAATTTAAAAAAAAATTGTTGTGAAAAAAATCTTTAAAAAGCCATTTTTAAAGTGGTGTAACTCTGGCAAAGACATCAGAAATAGATTCTTGTATTGGTGGCATTCAGATGTGGCTTTGCACACTGTTGTGGTGCTGATTTAAAGACACTAACTGACAGAAAAATTTGCTTTTGGTTTCTTTCTGTATCTGAAATATTTCTAGGGGACTTATTTCTTTCCGCAACCAAATCTTTCTCTGTTTTTTTGGTCTTTTTTGCTCATTTTTCTGTGCACACGTGGAGCCTGCCTGTCAACAAACTGTGTTTTTAACCCTCGTGTCGTCCTGTGGGTCAAAATTGACCCGTTTTAAAGGGTGAAAATGTGGAAAAATATATATATTTTCACAGTGAAACTTCTGATGTCCACATTTTCAACATCTTTGGGAAATCTTTGAACATTTCTTGGTGGAAAAAAAGAAATGTTAAAAATGTTTCTTAAGAACATTCACATAAAAACCAAGCAAAATCCAGCGAATTTCGTTGGATTTAGGTTGATTTTTTTTGTGAATGTTCTTAAGAGAATATTAGAAGTTTTACTGATATATATGGAATCACTTCAGATATTTTTAGGATTTTTTTGGAAGATTTTTACTCATTTTTTGAAAAATATTTACAAGAATTTTCTTGCCAAATTTGGGGATTTTTTTAAAAAATAAAACTTTTAAGGGAAAGTTTTCAGGAATTATTGGAATTTTCTTTCTGAAGGTTTTGCAAATTTTCAGAAATTTGGGGAGGCTTTTTTTTTGCTGAATTTTTGGATTTTTTTCAGACAAGGAAACAATATTTTTTGGTGCCTGTAAATGAAGACAGCAGGAGGATTAAATGAAAAACCTCATTTTAACCAAGAAGCCTTAAATCAGGCAGACTTCTCTTGCAGATTAGAGATTGAAAATGAAAACCGTGCAAATTTCCTTCCTGTATCAAGCGGCTAAAAGAGTTGTGCTTCACTGAACGTCTTCTTCTTACCTTTGCTTCTCCAGCTGCAGGCTCGGATCCACTTTGGCCGTCTCCCCGTCCATCGGGGCAGCGGGGGACGTGGGGGACGGAGGGGAGAGTTTGTTAGGGCTGGAGGAGGGTGAGAGGGGCGAGAGCTTCAGGGTGGGGAAGGAAGGAGGCGACGGGGTGAGGGGGGAGAGTTTAAGGATGGGAGAGGACGGAAAGGAGGATGAGGAGGAGGACGAGGGAGAGGCAGGGATAAGGGATCTGGGGCTCCAGTTCTTCTGCCTCAGGCTCTGCTGCTGCTGGTTCTGCTGCTGGTTCTGCTGCTGGTTCTGCTGCTGCCGGCCGGACGTGGAACCGTTCTCCTTGCTGTGAGAACAATCCTCAAACTGAGCTGGTGGAAGCAGGACAGACAACAACATGAAACCCCTTCACAATAAAAGCCCTGTCAAAGCAGAGCCGGGACTACCAGAGTAAACACGGCTGTGGAAATTCATTCACGGCGACTGTTTTGTTTCCTCTCTAAAGCAAACACAAAGCTGTTGTGGTGTGCACTGTGCAAATCCAACTCGCCGCATCCTTCCTCCACGCCCTGAACCCTCCGCCCTTCCCATCATGCCTCTCTCTACCTGACAGCGCTCTCACGATGTCCTCCTTCCTCCACTCCCAGGGCAGCTCGTACTCGCCGGCCGGCCGGACGTCGGACTCCGGTCGTGTGACGGGGATCCACACCCCGTCGCCGTCGCCCTGCAGGCCGCCTTCATACGGCGTGTCGTAGATGTTGGGGGGCGTCGGCGTCCCCTCCTCGACCTTCCCTTGTTTCTGGCCTCGGTCCAGCAGGACACAAACTTTCAGGAGGTCTTTGGAGCCTCGCCGGCGAACCTCTGCAGCAGAACGGACACGAAAATGCGAAATACACTATCACTGAAATGCCCAATCACCTCACAGAATCTGCATTACTTCCAAGTTAAAAAGTAGGTACTTATCCTTATATAAAATGAAAAACTAATAGTTTAGATTCACTGTTTTAAAAATACAGGCCCCACAGAAGGAGTTCTATTCAATAACTGAGAACGAGGTCTTAGTTTAAGCCCAGTTATACAAACGATACTTCTTATGTTTCCAAGTATATGCTTTATTTTAAAAATATGTTGTCATTTTTCATTGGTGCCATTCAATTAGTTTCTGGAAAATGCCTAATTGATGATTCTATGCATTGATTGTAAATTTTACGGTAGTAGAAATTAGTGAATATCTGATAATATCATATAAAAAGTCAACTGTTACAGTAATTAGATAACTTCTAAGCTGGACAGCAGGTATTTGCTCATATATCAAATGAAAAATTAACAGTTTAGAGAGAACTACATCAGCATCTGCCCTGATTCATCCTATTAATCTCCACTGAAGTATTCTTTACTTCTTCCAATGCTTTTTTTTATGCAAAATATACAAAGGATACATGCCTTGTAGCAAAACTAAATCATTTTGTTGTTTTTGTTGTTGAATTTGTTTCAATAAAATGTCTAATTATGGGTAAAATTAAAATCAGTGGGTAGAAGTAGCAATTAGACATTTCACAGAAACAAGTTTAACAGTAATAACAGGTTGAAAAAAGAAAGTAAAAAGTACTTATAAATGACCAGGACTACCACAGTGGATGCATAGTCCTGACATTGAAGAACGGAGGTGGGAGTATGATGATATGGAGCTGCATGAGAGCAAAAGGTGCTTCACTGTCAGGACTATGCATCCATTGTGGTAGTCCTGGTCAGGTTCACACCAAACATGCTGGACTCCATCTGAGAACAACTCATTTATCTTCATCTGACCAAAGAATGTTCTCCCAACATTCATCAGGCTTCTTTTCATGATATTTAGCAAAGTTTAACCTTGTAGTTTTGTGTTGAAGAGTAAACAATGATGTTTTTCTTGGCATACATGTATAGAAGCTGATGTTCTAGTGTCCTTCAAACTGTCTGAGCTTCACAGAAACTCTGATTTTCATTGTTAACTCCTGTGCAAAGCCATGTTCACTAATTTTCAGATAAACTTTCAGAGGTTCCAGGGTGACCACTGATGTAACACGACTCAGGCTAGATAATAGAGACTTGAGGGCCTCCTGAAGAATGGAGTTACTGTGAGAAGAAGAAATGTAGAGTTTCTAATATGGTCCAGACCCTTTCTGTAGGTTTAATCCTCATGATGAATCAATGGGCCGTGGAATTCAGTTACCAATGACCCCACAAAGTGTGGGCTTTATTATTTAAGGTAAGAAGAGTAACAGCAGGTTTTCAGCAACACTGTGCAGTCGGACACCAAGACTTTTGATTTGGTGGAAGTTTACAATAAAAAGGACCCAAACCCAGATGTTTTCATCCACGTAAGGGTTAAACATTTGAAACCTGTCCATCAGCTGAAGCTATGCTTAATTAACTCTGTTTTTCACTTTAGTGCACAGATGAACAGCTGCTCCTGGGTCTGTAAAGCCTCCCTGTTCTGACTGTATTAATGAACTCTGCCACTCCACTGCTGCCCTGTTTGCATATTTAATCCGTCCGAACATTGTGCGGTTTTTTTTTCTACATTTTGGGGAATTTCGTTCGCCGTGTTCCTCGGCCGTCCGACAGGTAGCCTCTGTGTCTGCACTATTGTGTGACCAAACAATGGAGTTAAAGGAAGAAAAGGTCAACACAGCCGCTGATTGGCTGGCTGACCGGGGCTACTTCCTGACTGCTGGGAAGTGATTGGGTGAGACCGAGGGGGAGGCAGGGGGGAGGGGGGGGTCGTTCTTGTCACACATAAGGGACCATAAAATATTCGGAGTGTGTAGAGTGTGTGCGGGGGCCACTGCAGGGCCAACGTCCTATCAGGAGAACGGGGCAAAGGAAACAGAGGCAGGAGACAGGAAGCTGGAAGAGGAAGCTGCACCCATTGTCCCTGCACAACAGGGTTGCTATGGCGACCGCCAGCGGGGAGGGAAGTCAGCGGAGAGATCGAGGGTCCAGCTTGGATCTTTAAACCTACAATTTAGCGAGAACATCCTGAGAAACTCAGCTGAGACGTGCAGCAAGCCTTCCCTGACTTCAGCTGAT
This sequence comes from Amphiprion clarkii, assembly GCA_027123335.1. Lineage (NCBI taxonomy): Eukaryota > Metazoa > Chordata > Actinopteri > Pomacentridae > Amphiprion > Amphiprion clarkii. The sequence continues at coordinate 4,086,401 of CM049573.1, forward strand.
TAGGAATGATGCACAAAGTGTGTTGAGAGGTTTATAAGTTCAGTTGTGTGGTCGGGAAACTATTTCTCTCAAATGATGGCTTTAGTAGAGTTGTAATACACTGTAAAAACTGTTAAAGCAGCAACGACACCAAAAAAACCCTCTAATGTTCTGGCAGCTGGGGCACAAATAAAGTAATTCTACATGATAAAAATACATTTTATAGCCTTAATTTACCAAAGATTATGTCTATTTTTAAGCTTTTTTATGATAATAATCTTTTTATATATAAAAACAGACATTTATGAAATAAAATGTTTGTATTTATTTGAAGTCACGGGTTTTTAATGTTATTTTACATTTATATTAGAAGTGTAAATTCACAGTCTGTTGTTTAGAATTAATATTTTTTGGTATTAAAAAAGGAAACGATCTGAGACTGTCACTTCTTATAGACATTACACACTGATTAAAAGAGATTTATTCAACATTTTTGTTGTGCAAACTTTCGTAATTAGACAAGATATCTGTTATTCAACAAACACCAATTAAAACTACACAACTAGTACTTATTTTTACAAAAACTATCATGTGTTCGCTGTCATATTTTGCTAATTTTACAAGCATATTCCACTATTAAACTTAAATTTAACAGTTTAATCTCATAATTTCAATGTTATTGTTATTTAACAACACGTTTTTCATGTTGTTTTACATTAGAGATGTACATTGAAAGTCTATTTTTGTAATTTTTTAATAACGTTTTTGTGTATTTCAAAAAGTATGGTTTTAAATCTGTTAGATAAAGAGGGAAAACTCTGCAAAATTGTAGCTTTTTTTAACAGTGTAGTCAAAGTCACTCTTAGAACTCTTTATTTTGTCTGCATTCCAAATTCAGTGATTCTTTCCTTACTTTTTAAAAGTATATTGCTTTCCAATAAGTACAGGAATTGACTTTTACTGCAAGAATCTGCAGTTTAAGTTTGCTTTTAACATATTTTCCCTTCAAATTCAACCTCTGAGGAAACAGTTTAATGCTCTGGAAAGCAGAGAGGTTTGATACTCGTGCAGTGGGACGTCATCTTCGTGACCCTGAGCTCACCTGTGATGATGACCTGGGCGTCATAAGGCTCCATGTAGCCGTCGTTCATCCCGGCCCTCTCAGCCTCCCTCTGCTCCTTGGTTTTCTCTGCATCAAAAGGATCTGCATAGTCCTCCAGGATGATCAGCTGGGAAAAAGAGCAGAAAAAGACACAATACTGATGTTAACTTTGCCTGGAGACAACAGAGCAGACAGGTGGGGAGGGATCTGTGTGTGGTGTCCATGACTGAGTGACAAGCAATGGAAGGACCAGCGGAAATACTTGTGCAAAGAGGTCAGCGCATTGTGTTTGCCTGTTTGATGTGACACAATGTAGTGAAACTGCATTGTGTTCTTTAGAGAGCAATGGAAACTCAATATGGGGTTTAGCACTGAGGTGGGGAGAGAAAACAAGAACTGATCTCAAGCACACAAAGAAGCTGTTTTTGGCGAAAATATGTTAGCTTTTAATCAAAATGCTGCTATTTTTGCCTTCCTAGTGTCTAAAATAAACAGGAGAAGCTTGGTGCGTTTTAGTTACTCACTGTTGTTTTTATGTCTGGCTTCCCCTTCTCGTTCTCCGGCAGCTTCTGCTCAGTTATCCCGTTCAGTTTGGGGGTCTTCTCCTGTTTGTCCACTTTGATCATCCTGCTGATGTACGCCTGCGCCAGACTGGAGGTCCTGACCTGCCGGTTCTCGTCTGGCGCCTCGATCTTGGAGTTCTTGCGACCTTTTCCAGGTGCCAGACTGTCCCACATCGTCCCACCTGAGCCGGTGTTGTTGCGACCCAATTCTGTAGCTGAATTTTTCCTATTTCTCAGAGCCAATAAGCCCCCAACTCCTCCATCTTTACGCTGATTTCCTTTCAGGCTGTCTCGAGAGAACGAAGGTTTGGGTCGAGTTTGCGGACCAGATTCGGAGGCCGAGCGGACTCTTTCATTTCCGTTCTTCAGATTAATGGGAAAATCTCTGAACCATTTCGCCATGACTGCTGATATTCTCACAGACTCTAAAAGTCAACCAATCTGTGTACTTTTACACTTTCTTGCATTCGACGCCCCCTGGAACTAACTTTGATCCGTGCGTAAAAGCTCCAAGTTTACGCACGACGATTTGGCTCACCCCTCGGTTGAAATAACTCTGGCACGCACGAATATCTGATTAATCAAATCAGACACAGCCCAATCTATGGCACTGTGCTGACTCCCGTCGTCTGAAGCTCCCTGACAATCGCACAACTTCTGCTGCGTCTTGGAGATCATTGGCCGGCGGCTCTCTGTTGCGCTCACCCTGCACCTGCGCTCACAACTTGCTATCCCTGCAGTTTGAAGAGTAGCTTCTGCAGAGCGTACACTCGGAAGAACTGGAAGTTTTTCTTTGAACCCAGTAAAGATCCCATTCCCGGAGCGTGCGGTGGTGCGTCCAGTCTGTCGACCAGGCGAAGTGAGGAGAAGGAGAGGAAAGTTGGTGCGCGCAGACTGTGGGATGTCTCTGGGTTTGTGGGGAGGGGCTGTGTGGAGAGGCGGAGTAGGAGTTTTGCTCTAATAAGGTCGGACTCAACTACATCTGGAATAACATGTGGTCAGTTCACCTCTACAGATGCAGATAAGATCACAAAGGAGCGTTACGTTGTGTCTGATTTCTTGATGCATCTAATATTGCAAACAGTCTGCAACAATCTTTCCATTCCAAACAATCCAGTAGGTGCTTTTTAAACAAATTGTTGTCGGTGTTTGAGACATAATGTCGAAAAATGTATACCATAATGCCTGCACTTTTTTTTTCTTTGAAGAAAAGGGTACGAGAGAGTTTAATGTTTTTTTGAGGTTTTTTTTGTTAGTAACACTGCAAACATACTAAGTATAATTTCCCCCTTGGAAAAAAAAGCAACACCCACCAAAGTCCAAATCCAAAGCTGCTTGACATATACATGCACTTATAAGTCAATTATTAATATTTATGTATCTTTCAGAAATCTGGAGAAAATGTGGAAAAAAAATTTAAAATGTTAATAAAAAATTACAGATTTTTTTCTTTTTTGGTTTTACACTGTAGTTGTGTTTACTATATATATATTCTTTTAAGAAAAGGGCACAAGATAATTTAATGTTTTTGTGAGTAACTCTACAGACACATAGATGATAATTTCCCCATTAGTGCGAAAAAATGAGCAGCAACCAAACTCTAAATCCAAAGCTGTTTTTTTAAAGCTTTTCCCTGCTTTATTGTTATCCTGACATATACATGACTGTTCAAAAAGTTGGGGTCACTTAGAAATGTCCTTATTTTTGAAAGAAAAGCATTTTTTTTTCAATGAAGATAACATTAAATGAATGATAAATCCAGTGCAGACATTGTTAATGTGGTAAACGACTATTCTATCTGGAAACAGCTGATTTTTAATGGAATATCTCCATAGGGGTACAGAGGAACATTTCCAGCAACCATCTCTCCTGTGTTCTAATGCTACATTGTGTTAGCTGATGGTGTTGAAAGGCTCATTGATGATTAGAAAACCCTTGTGCAGTTATGTTAGCACATGGAGAAAAGTGTGAGATTTCATGGAAAATATGAAATTGCCTGGGTGACCCCAAACTTTTGAACAGTAGTGTACCTGAACTTCTATTTTTCATTATAAATTGTATAACATGTCTGTAAGAAATGTAGAGAAAATTTTGAAAAAAATGAAACTTTCTCTAAAATTACATATTATTTTTTACAGTGTAGCCATGGTTACCTTTTAAACTGTCAGGTATTTTTGTCAGCAGGCCAAATTTGCTGATTCTTCCTTTACTTTTTGTAGTTATATACACTGAAATGTCTGGATTTTTTCTTTTTTCTTTTCAGGAAAGGGTACTAGATCATTTAATGTTCTTTGTTAGCGCATCACATATACATTTGTTTAATTTTACTATTGTGTGAAACAAGGAAGAGCAATCAAGCTTGACCTCCAGAGCTGTTTTTTCCTGCTTTATCGTTATCTATGCCTATATATGTACTTAAAAGAACAAGAGTACCTCCAACAAGTAAACAATTAATCACTGAATTTGGAATACAAATACCTGGCAGTTCAGAAGAGTAAGTTTGACCATCAGAACCTCACATTGTCCAGACGTTTTAAAGATTTGACAAGTCTGATTTGTATCATCATTTGCCTGAAAATAGCTGAATTTATCGTCTTTCTCCTGACAACTCAATTTATCAAAGAACACTTGCTACATGTCTGAGATTCTTGGCATCACACATCTCACATTCTTGTTGATTTATCAGTTTAAAGAACCAAACTGACTCTGACTTCCCTCCACTGCATAAAGAGATTGCTATATTTTAGCCATCACTTAACAAAAGACGAACAGAACTAAGATAACAGAAACAAAATGGTACTTATTGTACTTTTGTTCTTCTTGTTTTGTCTCTTACCCTAGCTGCTGTAACTTGAATTTTCCCAGTGAGAGATCAATAAAGTTTATTTTATCTTAACAAAAATATAGAATGGATTATAATTTGAGCATTGGTTGGGACACATTAAACAAAGATCTAGATGTCCTACCCAAGAAAATTTTGAGTTTCCGACATAAATTTCTGCATTCAGGTGAATTTTTATGCACCAACTTCTTCCTTTTCTGCATCAATTTATGTTGGAAATGCTTGTGAAGTAACACTACTTCTGCTAGAGTAAGATATCGCATGTCACCTTTCAACAGATTTCTGTAGTCAGTTCTATGTTATTGGAGGTCGTACACTTTAAGCTGAGGGTTAGTAGAGCTTTAAAGGGCCCTTAATGACGAAGCTGAAGATGATGATGATGTGTTCTACCAGCTGGTAGACATCATAGACTGTGGTTGCTCCATCTACTGGTAAATTGGAGAAACAAACCCACTGAGGCATCAGTCTGCACTCACACTGGTCCATCACTGGCCCTATAAATGTCTTGTTTATCTACCAGTAAGCTGAAAATGATTCATCCTCATGCCAAATTTTGGTCAATGATGCTTTTATAATTAAAGAAAAAAAATTCTTTCTGGCTGTAAATGTCATAAACAAGTGACAAAAGACAGTAAGACATTGTGTTAGAGGTGTTAATAATCATTTTTCACGAGTTCTATGCTTTTTTTCTTGTTATATTTCTCAGAAAAATGCTTTCTTAGTATTTACTGTCAGAGCTTTTATTTTCCTCCACATCAGCCCAATAGTAGTTCTAGTGTCTAACAGTGTTTCTTCATGTCTCCACTGGGGTTTAGTTCCTCCAAGTGTCCATCTCCAGCTCTTTGAAGGCTTCCTCTCCATCACTCTGCTCTTCACTTCCTCCACACATTCTGGATGGATTCAGATCTGGACTCCAGCTAGGCCTGCTGATCTACCATTCTTCCAGTGCAGGGCTCACGTCTGGCTTCTGAGCAGCCCTTTGACATGTTTCACAGTGTGGAACTGCTTGAACTTTTTCATGTTGCTTCAAACTGTGGGCACTGGACCTTGAAAACACTTGGATATGACTTTGTAGCCTTTAAATGTATTGTGAGCAGAAACAATGTGCAGTTCCCTCTCTCAGTAATGGATCCTAACAGCAGCTTACTGAGCTCTTTGATTTAAGCATGACTTGTAATCACTGTTCCCTCTAAGCTGCGCGCGTGCGCAATTGTGCACTGCTGACACGGTCTCTGCGCACAGAAAATCTGCGCTGCGCACAAAAAAAAAAAAAATCCAACCTAAATTGTAAATAAAATAAACACGTAACAATTCATTCTGTGCTATTTTTCAGTGTGAGTCAGTGAGTGACCGGTGACTGGCTGCTGCCGCCAATGATGCGATTCACATACGTATTTACCATAGACTGTATATAATGGTATTTACGCAGCTAATCAACGTCATTGACAAGCGTCCTTATGTGCAGCCACCGTTGTTGTCATAGATATGAATGAGTAGATAGGACACGCCCCTTTGAGCTGCGGCTACAGCGAGGCTAAGCTAGTGGGGGCAAAGTTTCAGTGCATTCCATTGATGTAGACGGCGTGAAAACGGAAAGTATGCCGTCTCACTGTGCTGCATACAATTACACACTGCGTCGTACGATTGAGACAAGGAAACTTGGAATGACTTTTCATAGGTAAGAATAGTTTTTGGCTCTTTTTTCATTATGAAATCTTGTTGAGAGCTTCCAGTCGATGAGAGCTAACTAGTTAGCCGCTAGCAAAACACTAAGGCGAGCTAGCAGCTTGACAACCAAATACCAAACGATTAATAGTAGCTGTAGTATAGTTGTACAAGCAGTAGTAGTAATACTAAAAGTACAAGCAGCAGTAGTAATATAAACAGCTGTTAGAGTCGTAGAAGTAGTATCAGCGTTTGTAATAGTATTACAAGTTGTAGGAGCAGTGCTAGTATCAGCAGCAGTAGTTAGTACTACCATTACTACTAGTAGTAGTCACATTGCTATTACTACCACCAATACTGCCAATAGTAGTTATAAAGCCTAACTCATATATATCCAGATTACCATCTATGTTCTTCCGCCAAACCCATTTTATGATTGGGATTACAGGCAGTTCTTTAGGACTGCTCTCAAATAATTAAAATGTTACTAAACAAGGTTATACTTATCAAATTAAATAGCTCTGGTCTCCAGTATATTGGTGAATTCGGTTATTTGTACTTAATTTATTAGCATGATTTCTTTTTAATATGTTGTGTACAGACTTAATTACTTCTCTGTCTGCTTTTCTTACTCCATGTAGGTTTCCCAGAGACTATGGGTTGAGGAGGAATTGGAAGTTTGTCGGCTTAGACCTGGTGTCATTCCATCAGTGTTAAACTTCCCGGCTCATCTTGGAAGAGTACGTGCCAGAAAGACCACGACCAAGCAGCCTTGACATCTTAGGCAGCGTCTCCCTCAGGTGGGTGTCGACGGTGTTCACAGTCAGGTCTGTGGTAATCCTGTCAAAAAACAAAACAGAAAAAAAATCTAGATTATAAATCAACATGTAACCAAAGCACTCTGTGTATAACGCCATAGTATAGGATATAGTTCAGAAAATGTCAAAGTATAGTATGCTTGACTCAAGAATAACATAGTATGGCCTGTAGTTCATAGTACAGCATGTTGGCAAGAAAAAAAAACAAAATATAGATTATTATGTTGTTCAAAAAGCGCAAAATGATAGGATGTTGCCTAAAATTGTCATGTATGATATGTGGTTCAAAAAATGTCATAGTGCAGTATATTCAAGTCAAAATAGTATGTAATTCAAGAAAACATCAGAGTATAATAGGTCATCTAAAAAATGCCATAGAATAATAATTTCATTGCACAAGTGAAAGTATAGTAACTTTTAAAACTGTTCGAATTCTTATATGTTGCTAAAAAAAAACTGAAACCAAAAAAAGGTCACAGTAATATGTCAATTAAAAAAGCCTATAGTATAGCGTGTTGCCCAACAAACATCATAGTATAGCATGTCGCTCTAAAAACGTCACAGTATAGCCTTTAGTCCACAGCTGTCAGTAGGTGAGGAGCAACACAAAAACAGTCCAAACACTGGTTTCCAGAGGGTTAGACGAGAATTTATTTGAAAGAGTACGTTTACAACAGCACAACATGTGAGGGGGTTAAAAACAAATGGGTGTTAGTAAAATAAAAATATATCAACAGAACTAAAAGTGAACTTCATGTTGACATTGATGGGCATTCCAACCAGGAACAAAGTAAAAGATAATCAATACGAAAAAAAACTCTTCCTGCTCACCTCTTAAAACCCAAAAACACACCGCAGTAGCATCCTAAACTAAAATTACCAATGGGTTCCCTGTTTTCCTTTCTGAACAATTCAAAGGTCCCTCTCTATCTCCCCACACATCCACCAACCACTGGAACACATCTCCAAAGTTCTGCCGGGCCAGCTCAGCTTCCCCTCAGAAGAAGTGCCGCCACCTGTCAGATGAAGGAGCCTTTTGAGAGGCAGCTGGCATCGTGATTGGACTGTACTTTGGTCTGTTCCAATCCAACTTCAGCCCCAGAGACGGCAGGCGGGACGAGTCAACGGAGGCCGGGTGGACGAAGACATGAAGCTGAGTACAATCCAGAAAACAACAGAGGAGGAGTGCAGGGCCAGAACAACCAGAGTAGCATCGTATGTCTCTTAGAAAACATCATAGTATAGCCTTTGGTAAGAAAAAACGCCATCATATACATCGTATATTGTACAAATAACAAGTCAAAGGAAAGAGACATACATTGTAGAATTGTAGTAATTGTGGGCTGACTGATTTACTGATTATCAGTATTTTATTTTTTACTGATTTACGGTAATAAATAAATTTAAAAATGGCGCTACTTTGGCTCTGAACCTTTATCTACCTGTGGTCGCTCTGTCTTCTGGAGTGATTTGATTGGTTATACGTCACGAATAAAACTCCTTTAACTTAACATCTGTAAACAAAACAAAAACATATCAACAAAGTTTTCTGTTAGAGTTTGTGTTCTTCTAAGTTTAACTCCAAGATTTTAAATACTTTCATTTACTGCAAATGAATATCTACTCCAAATGTCTCACTAATAATCATTATCAGCCTTAAAAACCCACAAAACACCCCTCTATACTCGACCACACTTAGTACAGTCCGGTTCCCCCTTCTATAAATCTGCTTGGAATCTTCCACTTCCTGTTTGTCAAAGTGGCCTTCTACCTGGACAGGTTTTGTTGGAGCTCATGCAACAAACATTTTGGGTAACTGCACTTTAATATGGATGGATGACACTGAATTAGAGTCTGTTTTAATGAGACTGAGTTAAGATGTGTAGCTCTGTCATGAAATAGGAAATAGGAGTTGCTTGTTAAAATATCTTGCTAGAGGTGCTGAAGCTCAGAAAGTCTGAGATGTTTGTTCAAAATTAGCTCATTCTCAAGTCTTATCTGAACTGTGCTCTTTTGTTTGAACTTTCCCTAAACTTAGGAGTTAATGACAGAGCAGCACATCCAGACTTAGTCTCATTTATGTAGAGATTAAACTTCAGTGTCATTCATTGATGTTAAAGTGCAGTTTTTCAAATGTTTGTTGCACATGCTCCCGACCAAACCAGTCCAGGTGGAAGACGATGTGAAGAGAAAGCTCCAGAGGATGAATATCACACATTTACGTTGGAAATAAATGTCCTTTAATTAGATATTGTCATGCAAAAGTTGTATTTGCCTTAATGATGTTCAAATCTTTGTTGAATGTTTTTTTGATGTTGGTTTCTAAATGTTTTCTGACACTCGGCCCCAAAGATTAAAACCTTTTACGGCTCACAAGCTGCAACAATTCACACATTATCAACTATCTTTCTGACTAAACTAAGATAAAAAGTGAAAAACTGCCTGATTCCTGCATGAATGTAAATCTTTTTGGTTTTTATGACAGTAAACTGAATATATTTGACATTTTATAAACCAAAACAAGAACTGAATTACTGGGGAAAACAACAGATTAATGGACAAAGAAAATGGGTTTTCCAACATATATGACTGAATTACTACAACATTACAAGATACATACAATTTGAATTCAATTTTATTTATATAACGCCAATTACAGGTCAAATTGTCTCAAGACACTTTATTTTTATATTTTTTTGTCATATTTAAAATATGACAAAGTAAGAAATTTAAACCTCTTGACTAATCCAATTTATTATTTAGTTTTTAAGAGATTAATGGACAATTAAAATAAGTTTCTCCACTAAAACTAATAAACATGAGGTCAAATAGAAGGAAGAGTTTTAAATGCTGCAGTCCCACGACGACAAGAAAGTTTGTCAAGAAAAACTAAATCTGCTGGTGGATTCTATTAAAGTCCTAATAAATGATAATAAAGTGTGATACTAAAGGTTTGTGGTGCTAAAAATGTCCAAGTAAAGATATGAAGTTGAATATGTGGATGGAGGTTGATAAAAGTTGACGTCCCTTCATTTCTCTGGAGCGACTCCATGGATTTTATGGATGGTGGTTAAAGACCTGCTCTTCTAGTGGTCTTCCTTCTAGTCGCTGTAAAAAGTCAGTCCATCCTGGCCGACTTCAACACCTCTTCATGACAAGTTGTTCTGCCTCCGACCTGGTGGAAACTCCAGAAACTCGGGAAAACCTGTGGAGACTCGAAGAACTCGTGGAGACTCGAAAAACTCGTCGGGCGGGGGAAGGTGTGGTGGGGGAGTCTGGGTGGAGTCAGGGCGGAGAGTAGGCGGGGAGGTGGGTGGAGTAGAGGGGCGTGAGGCCACCACCCACCTCCCCGCCTACTCTCCGCCCTGACTCCACCCAGACTCCGCCCTGGCCCTGCCCATGTGGTGACATCACCAACTACGATGTCAAAGGGAGGACGAATTTATTTCTTTTTATATGATCTGTAGCTCAGTGAGTTAAGGATTTGCCTATGGAGCTGCAGGTCCGGGTTCAAGACCAGACACTTCTTAAATTTTCTCAAAATTCTGACAAAGACAAAGAAAGAAAACTGCCACTGGCCGGTCTTGAACCGGCGACCTTCCAGTTGCTAGTCTATCCTCTTATCCTCCTGAGCTACTCGCTCAGATACTAATTTTAGTTTTTTTTGCGCATTTATCATCTATTTTTTGTCGTTTTAGAGTTTTTTTTTTCTACTTTCTCTTTTCTCGCCCGTTTTTCTCAGGAGGTGGGACTTCAGCCTGTGCTGGAGGGTGGAACCCTCAGTTCCAAGACTTTCCAAAGCCCCCACACCTCCCGAGTCCTCAGGACCTGAGCTTTCACACAGTCTGAGGGCTGAAATTTTCTAAGTCCCACAGTAGTTCTCTGTTAGTTTGAACCTTCAGACAGTCTGAGGGCTGAAATTTTCTAAGTCCCACAGTAGATCTCTGTTAGTTTGAACCTTCAGACAGTCCAACGACTGATATCTTCTAAGTTCCTGAGTAGTTCTCCATTAGTTTGAACCTTTCAACAGTCTGAGGACTGAAAACCTAAAAGTTCTTGAGCAGTTCTCTGTTAGTTTGAACCTTCAGACAGTCTGAGGACTGAAATCTTAGAAGTTTCTCAGTACTTCTCTGTTAGTTTGAACTTTCTGGTTAACAGAACCCTTAAAACTTGTGATCATGAGTCTTGATTTCACATTTAGACCATCCATCTGAGTTCTTCTCAGACCTTCACCTGTGGGTTTTTTAGAAATCCTCAACAAACTTTGATTCTCTTCACTGAACAATAAAGTTTGTGGACATCAGAAGGTAACATTAGTTTGATCAATGCCTTCAACTACTAGTAGACTTTATCTGGAAAGCAGTTTTCTGAAATGAGTTCTTAGTAAATCTAATCACAATCAAACCAAGAACATAGAAAGAGGAAATGTTTGACGAAACAACTTGATGTTTTCATTTCAGACTAGAAAACGCTTTAAGAACTTTATCTGTTTTTGCTCTTTTTGATCATTTTATTGTCTCATCTGTTTAATTTGATCTAATGTCTAACTGGTGTCTTTTCAAATGTTTTGTCTTTAGTTTGATTCTTCTTAAATGTTTAGTTTTGCTCTTTTCTCACCTTTTATTCTTTTCTAATGTCTCATTTGATTTCCAAATGTTTTGTCTTTTTAATGTTTAATTGTCTTTTCAAATGTTTTATCGGCTTGTTTGAGTTTCTTTTTCTTTCCTAATATTTAATATTTCGATTAAATCTTTAAGGTTTTTCTTTTTAAATGTTTTACCACCTTTTAATGTTTAATTTTCTTTTTGAATGCTTCATTGTATTTTCTGTGTAATTCCTATTTGAAGTTTTATTGTCTTTAAGATCTAATTTTCTAATTAAACATTTAATTTTTTAATTAAATGTTGTCTTTTTAAAGGTTTAATGAGCTAATTAAATGTATTGCATTTTTTTAAATGTTTAATATTCTTGTTTAATTGTATTTTTGAAATGTTTAATTATGGAAAATATTTTATCTGTATTTTTTAATATTTGTATTTTAAAAATTTTGTTTAATTTCATAATGACATGTATTGTGTCTTGTTGAATTATCTAATTCAATATTTTGTCTGTTTAATATAATTTAATTGTATTTAATGTTTAACTCTATTAATTAAAAAAGTACAATTGAAAAAGAATATTAAACATTTTAAAAAATGCAAAACATTTAATTAGATTATTAAACCTTTAAAAAGACAAAACATTTAATTAAAAAATTAAATGTGCAATTAGAAAATTACATCTTAAATTTCTTAAATCTTTATAATAATAAAACTTTTAAAAAGTTTTATTGTATTATTTTTTTTCCTTTGATTTAATTGCTTTTTGTTGTGTAATTTATTTCTTTAATCTTCTTTTTCTGTCAAGATTTTGACCCCAACCTTAAAAATCAAATAAACACCTTAAATCACAATGAAAATACTTCAGTTGTCACAATCATGAGTTAGTCAATTATTCAGTTTATCAATTCAACTTTATTTGTTTAGCACCTTTTACACAGATGACAAAACTAAACAAGCAAAGAGAAAAAAAACTATGCTGAAACTATGATTAAAACTCAAAAACAAAAAAAAACAAAAAAATTTAACATAAATTAATAAAATATGTTGTGTCCAGGGGATGGAGGGAGTTTATTGAAGTCTTCTTGGGCTCACATGGTAAATCATTTAAAATATAAACTTGATATTCAGTCTAAGGAAACTGGAAACTGCAGAGTGACAGAAGAACCAACAATATCTCCTGTTTTCTCCTTTAATGAGTCAACTCTTCTTGTGCTTTCAGACCAAAGAACTACAGACTCTTCACAACCTGCTCAAACTCTTGGTACAGGACCTCACCACACGGGTCAAGAAGGTTTCCATCTCATTTCTACTCTGAAGCTCACCTTCTCCTGCTCAACCTGCTGACAAATGTTTCTGCTGCTCTAAAGTCTGGTCTCCAGAACTCCCTAAAAACTCTCAAAGTCTCTTCTGCTGCAGGTTGCTTTGTAGAACTGTTCCAGAAAACCTCACTAAACCACATGGAGGGGCCTCAAGATAGTCATCCAAATGAAACCATACAAAAGCCAAACTAGTACAACCCAAACGCTAAAGTCTCCTGCAGCCTACCAGAGAACCTCTGAGAACAGAGAATCAAGACAGGAACTCTTACCTTCTGGACAACCAACGCTGGTTCTCAAACAGGAATACAGAATGTGTCTGACCAGAAACCTCTGAAGACTCACTACAGCCAAGTTAAAGACACAGCTGCACCAAATCCACTAATCACTGCACACATCAGCACCATGTGCCAACTGTGGCTGAAGAACCACCTTTACCAAGACAACTATCCAGTACAAAGCCCTAAAACACACCAAGAAACACATTAAAGCCTATTTTACTGCTGGAAGCTGCAAGCCAACGCCTAAAAAACAAACTAAAACAACGGAGCCAAACCCAGTTCACTGGTGAAGAGAAGCAAAGGAAATGTTTGTCTGCAGCTAAACAAAGCAGGAAGACACTGAGCTGCTCAGGTGTTCCTGATAACACCAAGCTGCTCAGGTGTTCCTGATAACACCAAGCAGCCACCTGGACAGCCAATAGGAACACAGCTTCCTGGAAGTCCAGAGGGCTGGGTTAGTGAAGGAAATTTAGTTTAAAGTTGAAGCAGAAAGTTAACAAAGAAAGTTGAAAACCACCTTCTGATACCTGAAATCTCTGAGTTTTCACACAAAGAACGCCTGAACATGTCAAACTGGTTCCATAGTAGAACCATCATTGTAAAAACGTCATAGTATGGTGTGTTGCTCAAAAAACATTAGAACCCGGCTGTCAGGGGACAAACATGTAAGAAACATGAGAACAGAGAGAACCCAACCAGTAGGTCACAGTTTATCATCCCCCAGTCATCTCCTGAAGTCCATATGGTGAGAGACATCAGTATCTGGTTGTTAATTTACCAGAGGATGCTTAGAATCATGCTGATGTGGTCTGTACTCTACAGTATTTTAGTGACTCAATAAATGCCTAAGTAGTTTTTTTAAAATGCTTTTTAGTTTTTAATAAACATTTAACAGCCTATATGTAATCAATAAATGGCCTTTGCCTATCTTAAGAAAAATTCACTCAGAACTCTGATATGTTAACAGTACTAAATAAATCAATAAATACATGCATACACACAAAAATAAGTTCATACATTAACTGTGTTAAGATAATATTTAGATTTTTAAAAAAAAGTTGTTTTATGTTTTTGCAGAATCCAGTATTGCTCACTGGTTGGTCATTACATTTTGTTAGTTTGATTTCACTGTTTAAAATGATGCCACCTCTTTTCAGACAGAACCTGTGACAATAAAACAATACAAAATTTTTAGTTCCCTGTTAATAAAGCACTTAAAGCTTTAAGTATAGCTAAATGCTTTTTTCAAAATTAAATATATCACTCCTTAGGTGGTAGTGACCCCAAGTTCAGTAAAGTTGCAAAGATATTCACAGATTTGGACTTCCAGCATCAATAACTCGTTAGATATAGGTTGTCAAAACATCAACGGTGCCTCTTTCCCATTGTTGCAAGGCAGACAATGTGCTACAAGCCCAGTTTTATGAAAAGTAGCTGTCTTTCAAGCTACAGGAATAACATTGGTGTCTATGGAGTGAACAGGGTCCGTCTGCAATTTGCAAAACCACTGCAAATATTCAATAACTTCACTCATACATTGTAGTGTCACTAAAATCACTTCAGCCTTCAACTGGCTCCTGTTGACAAAGTGTTTTAACAGAAATGTAAATGCTGTAATTTGATTCTTTTAATAAACCATATAACTTGAATGGATGCGATGCTGGTGTGACCACAGTGCACACGTCTGATGTTGTTCACAGTGGTCCAAGGGACGCTCAGGGAGTTTGTGTGTTTGCTCAGACTCATGAAAAATTAGAGGTAACATTGCTTGTAATTGACTAGAGAACTACCTCATCAGAAGATGAAAGAAATTACTAGTATCATTGTGGATGATTTAAAAGCTGCATTTTCTGTAAAAATTGGTGACAATTTCAAGGGTATGAATAATTTTGGACATGGCATTTTTAATAAAAAGAATGTAAAAAAACATAGAAATAAAAAAATGTATCATGCACATCATAAACTTGAAAAATAAACATTAAAATCTGGCATGATAATCAATAATTTGTAAGGTTTTACTGTTTATTTTTACTTGGAGCAGAAACTCAAGTCTCCAAATGGTCCAAATACAGTCATTGATTGGCGTAGAGAACCCACCAAAGGCAAATGCAGCTGCTATCTCTAGTCACGCCCATATTGCAGCTATAGTCCAATCAGAGCGTTCCCTGTGGCGGGGCTGGGCGGGACGGTTCCATCCCCGACAAAAGGTAACAGGTTGCAGTTTCAGTCCGCAGAATGAACTTGTTGCTGAGGTTGTTTACGTTGGACGTTTCTTCTTTTCCACCCACTTTTCTGCGTGTGGACATTGACGGATGTGTGTGAAAATATCTGGCTTGTCATCCGGAGACCAAGACTGAAGGAGAAGCGGAGGAACAAGTTAGGGAAAAGAGGTAACTTTCCTCCAGTTCTGCGTTTTTTGTTTTTTTGGAGCTTCTCTCAGAGCCAGACGGCTAAAACCAGACAGACACGACTTCTCTGACAGTTAGTTAGCAGCTTTGTGGCGGCTTTTCTGGAGCTCTCCGGCACTTATTTCCTAATTTAAGCCCGTTAAATAGTACTTCATATCAGTATTGTGTCACTGTGGTTGTTTTTTTTCGTTGGTGAGTGTAGCTTTTTAGCTAGCGCTGTCTCGTGAGAAAGACAGAAACTGTTGATGCTACTAGCTAAAATTACCTCAGGATGCTTGAAAAGTGATGGTAAATACATATAATCATGTGAATAGTGTAAAGCTGCAAGCAAAGTATAAAATTTGTGAGCTTAATTATTTTTGTAGTCAAATTTAAAGGCAGTTTCAGTGTCATGTTTATGCAGTCAGTGTGTCTCACCTGTTATCGTCAGGGGATTTGTCAATGGAAAAACATGCACCGAGGAACAGTTTACACCTTTGTTAGTGCTTCATATTAAATATAAGTATGTTCTAAATCATTAGAGGCAATAAATCTGAGTAAAAACAGCCTGACATGCACTCAATGTGTGGTTTCACCTCTGTACAGGAGCTCAGATGAAACTGATTACACACGCATGAAGGTACAGCAGATTATAGTTTTGAAGGAGTTGTGTCATGATTTGCGCTAATCACTGCACTTAACCTGCAAAAGTCACTGACACGGGGTCATTTTAAAGTAGTTTAATAGTTTGTGGTGATGCTCACGTCTGTACAAACGCAGAAAGGTGTCAGAAACTGTTGGTTGTGGACTGAAAGAACTGGAAAGCAGCATTAATCGATTGGTTGTTTGGTCTTTAAAATGGTAGAAAATGTTCAAAGAAATTGTAAATCAGTGTCTCCCAAAGCTCAAGGTGACAATTTAAATGTCTTATTTTGTTTATGACCCAAAGATAGTCAGTTTACTGTCATAAAGGAGGAAAGAATCCAGAAAATATTCAGATTTAACCCAAGCAGTTTCTGTGTATTTTTGCTCACGGTGGGCTCATTTCCGCAGTAAAATAAAGTCCTACACCTGCATGTAAACAGCACAACCATAAGTAGAAGTATTCTGTAAAGGATGAGACATTTATAATTCCATAAATCCTTAAAAAAAAAAAGCTAAACTAAATTTGAATTTGTTTGATTATTTGTTTTAGAAAAATATTCAAAAGTTGGAATCAACATGTACAAGATTTTTCCAAGTTCCAGTAGATGTTGCCAACACTAGAAAAAAGGTGGCTTTACGTGCTGCGGATTTTACTGTTTATGTTTTAATTTGTTTGCATTCTTGTCTCTGCTCTGTTATCTGCTCTGTGTAAACACTGCCTGCAGTTCAGCCGAAAATCGTTGAGTTTTTGTCACGTGACTGTTGGTTTCAGCTGAATCGCTAATGATTCAAACGTTGCGTCAAGAAATGCAGAATTTTTTAGTGTTTTTCCTGTTTCTGGTTAAAGCAAATGGTTTATTTATGGCAATTTTTTAAGGGATACACGTAGATTAAAACACTTTTGATGAAAAAAATGCAATTTTAAGATAAGATCAAACAAGATAAGCTCAACTTTATTCATCCCAGAGGAAATTGTTTTGCCAGAGTACAATGCAATAAACAATACACAAAGGTTAGTGGAATATATGCAATTACACAGGGGTTAGTAGTACAATAGAAATAAAGAGTACAAAGTACAAAATGCAAAATATGTATGTGTGTCAAGTGTCTAGAAAAAGGTAAAAATAAATATATAACATAAAATAAGACAACACAAGTCCAAAATGTATACTGTAAACTTAAATTTAAAGCTTAAACTTCATTGCCTGTCTAAAATTTAAATATCTATCAGTAATTTCTGTCTGTACAGTTTCTTGGTCTGAGAATTGGTGTAATTTTAGACAACCAGCTGGCAGGTTTTGGGTGTGAGAAGATCAGTTTTTTTGTTAAAAAATCACACAAACTGATTCATTGACTTTCAAAAAATAGCTTTTCATTGATTTAATATATGACAACGAATCAATTAATTGGCAGCTTTAAAAAAAAAAAGAGTGGCCTAATGTCAGACACACAAGCAGATAATGCATTCAGATGTGAAGATATAATCCCATACATCAGCCTCTCTCCCAGGAACACACTCTCAGCCTGTATGGGTGAGAATAGAAACAAGTGTGAGGAATGTGTGGAGAGGGAGGGCTGTGTTTATGTGCTCCTAATATGGTGTCATTTGTGTACTATTTGGTAACACTGGAGTCTCTCTTTGTTGTGCCAATGAACTCTTTGGGATTTGAAAAGAGGCATAAATGGCTGTTTGTTTGAGTGTGAAAGAGGCGCAGTGGCGACTTTGTAGTGGAGAGGTTGACTGCCGCAGAGGGAGGACGAGGGTCTGGTTTTAAGTCAAGAATGTAATGGAGAGGGTCCTTTAAGACCAGGGGAGGAAGAAGAAGCTGCTTTTATGGCTGTTTGTTACACCCTCACGTTTCTATTTTCTAGGTTATGCCTGTAAAACGTAATGATTCACGTGGAATTAAAGGTGTGTGCGACTTTTTTACAGCGTGTCGGCTTGACAGGATGCTGTAAAGTTGCTCTTAATATGGTCAAGCAGCGGAAATTAGGTGACAGTAAGGCTGCACGATGCGTTCATTTGTTTTTTTGAGCAGGAATTTTCACCAGATGATGAAGAATTATTAATTCTACACAGATTGGGGTGATTTTGCAGGGAATATTTCTGCATTAGTAATTAAAGAAAATAGTTTTTAAAAAGCCATTTGGAGCTTTCTCATGTGGTGTAGCACTGGCAAAGGCATCTAAAGTTGTTTTTTCTTGCTTTGGATGCCTTTGCACTTGTCACACAGAGCTTTGTGCTGCTGATTTAAATGGTCCAACAACTGACACTGTGTTCCTGTTTGCAGCCAAATCTTCCTTTTCACTGCTTTGCATTTTTTTGTGCACATGAGGAGCTTGCATGTCAACAAACTGTGTGTCTTTTGAATACAGTTTAAAAGAAAACTCAGTGAGTCAAAGAACCCTTAAATCAGAGGAAATGAGGTTTTATTTGATCAAGCAGCAAAAAAAACGGCAAATTATTTATTGCACAGTCCTAATTAACATCAGTTTTAATAATCAGTTATTGGTTCAAGTACACACTATTAAATAAAAAATGACAAAGTTTTTGACCTGTGAGGATTAACTGCTGCTGTCTCTCTTCTATTATTACAAATTTTAAAGATCCTGAAATTGAAATTTTTTGAAACAACATTTTGGCCAAAAAACACCTTCTGCAGTTCATTTCCTCACTGTTTTCCAGTAAAGGTGCATTAATTAATCAATCAATTAACTGATTTATTGTCAACTATTGAATTAATACCTAGCTACTTCGATGATCGATTAATCCATTTTTAGACAAAAAAGACAAAATTCTCTGATTCCTGCTTCTTAAATGTGAATATTTTCTGTTTTCTTTCCTCCTCTGTGACAATAAACTGAATATCTTTGAGCAAAACGAGACATTTAAAGACATCATCTTGGGCTGGACGACATTTTTCTCCATTTTCTGACATTTTATCCACCAAACAACTGATCTGTCAATCTAGGAAAATAATTGACAATCAGAATAATCATTAGTTGCAACTTTGTTTTCCAGCGCTTTCAACCTCATTTGCACATCTTTCTGAGTGTAATAACTTGATATTTTGATTTTTTAGATAATATTTTCTGTGTTTTTTACATCCAACTATATTAAATATATATGTCAATGAGGCCAGCTTGAGAATTTTCACAATTTTTTACGTTTTCTAGACCAAACAAATAAATGTAGAAACTAATACGCAGGTTTCTGAGAAGTGAAACAAGCTTCAGTTGCAGCCGTCTCTCAGAAACTCCCTGTGTTCAAATGTTTTGTCTGTTCCACTCACAGGAAACACAATATGCATTTAATATTACATACTGTAAGTGCACAGAGTTCAGCCTGGAGGACGGATAAACTCTTAAAATGAGTTTTGGCTCAAGTAACCTCCAGCTTCGGCTGCTGTCTGGAGCAGTTTGAGGCCAGAGATGATGTGAGCTCATGAACCAGACGGACTCCGTGAGTCAGCAGAGGCACTTTCATGATTCCACACTTCTCCCCTCGCTCTAATCTCCTAATTCTATTTCCTATTCCATCTCAGATCTTGACGGGGGGAAGCAGCTCCAATTCAATTTACTGTGTGAGAATTCAATTTGAGGCCCGAGGCAGAGGAACCGTCAGCATAACTGCAGGGTAGCAGGACTGGCAGGAGAATCCAAAAGCTCCAGGTAGGGCAGATAGAGATGGCAAAGTGGGCAAAAGTCAGTGTGGTTCAGAGACCTATCTTTAGAGATTTATTCTTTATTTAACTTGTTATATTTAAGAAAGCAAAAAGCCCAATCTTTTGATTAATCAGTTCATTGTTTGGTCTATAAAATGGTTAAAAAATAAGGTGATTAGTGTTTTCCAAAGCCCAAGGTGACATGTTTACGTGTCTTTTTTTGTCCACACACTAAAGATATTTAGTTTACTGTACTAGAAGAGAAAATATTCACATCTAACCCTCTAAACTCAAAGTTGATTACTGTGTTGTTTTGTCCAAAGATATTCAGTTCAAAAGATTTAAAAAATAAAATCATAATTACAGTTTCTTAAAGCCCAAAATTTTATCACAAAAAGGCTTGTTTGCTTAATTAATCCAAAGATCATCATCATTCACTTCTTCTATATACAGAAACGCATAAGTTTTTTTTTTAAACAGGGCTGAAACTAATGATTATTTCCATTGTCAGTTAATCTGTCAATTGTTTTCTGCATTAATCGATGAGTTTTTTTGTTTTCTAAAATGTCCAAAAATGTCGATTAGTGTTTTCCAAAGATGACAGATGTCTTGTTTTGTCCACAATACAGAGATACGCAGTTTAAAAAGTTTTAAAAATTCATAATTATAATTTCTTAAAGCCCAAAATGTTATTGCAAAATGGCTTGTTTGCTTTATTAATCCAAACATCATCATTCACTTTTTCTGCATACAGAAATACACAATTTTCTTCGATACATGGCTGCAAATAACAAATATTGAAATAAACAAATAACCAATTGATCGATTATCAAAATAGTTGAGAATTCATTCTGAAGTTGAAAACGTATCAATGAATCCATTAATTGTTGCACCTTTACTGGAAAAACAGCAAAGAATTGGACTGTAGAAGGTGGATTTTGGTCAAACTTTAAGACTGTTTTTACATTTACAACAAAAAAATGTAATAATTATAATTTCTTACAGCCAGAGATGTTATCACCAAATGGCTTGCTTTGCTTTATTATCCCAAAGATTACCAGTTTACCATCACACGAGAGAAAGAATAGCAGCAAATACTAATAATAGAGAAGCTAAATCAACAGAATAATTACATTTTGGTCACTTGTTGAATGAAAGAATACAAAAATATAACCTGATTTGTGATTTGCATGTCAATTTCACATCACAGGAACTAGTGAATAACAGGAACAAGCAGAAAACAGATAAATGCTGTCCTAGTTTCAGAATGGAAAGTATTATAGAGACATGTGGGAATTAAACCCTAAAAGGGGTGTTTGGGGTCAGAACTGTAGGCCCTGAAACCGCCTTGTTGTAATCTGACAGGCAGTGTGAGAGCAGAGGGGGTTAGTTTTAACATTCTCAGAATTACTGCCCTCATTTTCCGCCCCACATCAACTACACAATGGGATGGTTCCCACTCACCCCCGTCCATATCAGATCTGGCACTGCATTCTTCCTCTGAGACAAATATAAAAAATAAAACAGAACACTACGGTGATGAAAACATGCAGGTGAACAGGGAGAGAAACGCTGCCTTACAGTTGCCTTTCTGTACGTCAGCTCGGCCCACTCATCGCCACGACCCCACGGATCACCTCGGTTCAGATGAGCACGTCACATCGAATCAATGGATCGTGTTTTATGTGTTTCTCGTATGACACAATCATCAGTGCATGACATGTTTGCTTGACCTTGGTGTAAAGACAGCGGGCTGCAGGCTTCATGCTCGGCTTCACAGATTCGTTGTGACACAGTGCTGCTTCCTCTGTGGGTCCCGAAGGGTGGAAAAAACTCAACTAGCTGCACACGTCTGATAAGTAGGTCTGTCTGCGGACAAAGCCAGGGCATCACGAGTGTGCAGATAGGTCATTCAGTGCATTATCTTAGCCAGGGCTGCAGCTACTGGTAATCAGCACAGTCCATTCATGTGTCGATTACGTTCTTCGATATTGATTTGGGTCGATTTTGGTAGAAACAGTCAAAAAAATGGTGAACAGCTCATCAGTCCTTTGTAGCTCTGCTTACTATTTACATTCTCTATGCATAGAAAAGCACACGTTTTATTTCATTGTCGGTTAATCTGTTGATTATTTTCTACATTAGTCGGTCAGCTGTTTGGTATACAATGTCAGAAAATGGTGATAAATGTCCATCAATATGTCTCAAAGATGGTAAATGTCTTGTTTTTCTCAAATATATCCAATTTACTGTCACAGAGGAGCAAAGAATCTAGAAATTTTTCACATTTAACAAGCTGCAATCACAAAATTTGTATTTTCCCTGAAGAGTTGCTCAAATTGATCAGCTGATTATCAAAATAACTGATGCTTTATAATAATAGAGAACTACTCAGTTACTCATTGCAGCTGTAGTTGTGTTTCACTGCACACAAATTTCTTGGATACAGGGCTGCAACTAAGGATTATTTCCATTGTCGGTTATTCTGTTCATTATTTTCTGCAGTAATCGATTAGTTGGTCAATAAAATGTCAGAAAATGGTGAAAAATGTCAATCAGTGTGTTCCAAAGATGGTACATGCCTTGTTTTGTCCCCATCCCAAAGATATTTGATATACTGTCCTAAAGGGGCAAAGAAAC
The DNA here is from genome assembly GCA_027123335.1 of Amphiprion clarkii. NCBI lineage: Eukaryota > Metazoa > Chordata > Actinopteri > Pomacentridae > Amphiprion > Amphiprion clarkii. Next base: position 4,108,905 of record CM049573.1, read on the forward strand.
CAGGAAATACTCACATTTAACAAGCTGCAATCTCAAAATTTTGACATTTTTCATAAGAAATTACGCAAACTAGTGAGGATGAATTAAGTACTAATAGATTTCTCTTTGCAGTTTTACATAATATAAGCATTTCAACCATAACACCACTAGGTTTTTGGAGTTGGTTTTAGCGAAGTGTAGCAAACAAGTTGACAAATGCCTATAAATTGGAAACCCTTCATACTATCCTTCATGTAGAAAATGTGTCAGAAGTAGAGCTACAACTGATATTTCCATTGTCAGTTAATCTGTTCATTATTTGCTGGATTAATCAATCAGTTGTTTGGTCTATAAGTCAGAAAAGGGTAAAAAAAAATAAAGAAAAGAATAAATATAATTCATGTTTCCCAAAGCCTAAGATGGTAAATTTAGGTTTACTGTCATAGAGCAAGAAAGAAACTAGAAAATATTCACATTTAAGAAACTGCGATCAGAGAATTTTGACTTTTTTTTTGCTTTGAAAAAAATACTCAAACCATATAACAAAATACCTAATAGTTAAAATCTGATCACTTAATCATTGAAGCTCTAATAATATGGGACAAACATCCCAAAATATTTCTTTAAAATCTTCAAAATATACACAAAGATTAAAAAGAAATACTACCAAGTTGCTGAAAAATCACCACTTTTATCACATTAACCACAAAAATAACTGTCCTGCTTCTTTCCTTCCATGTTTCTCAAAAGTAGCTCATGTTGCTTTTGATTTCCCATCTTTTTTTTTTGTTTGTTTGTTTTTTTGCCTCAAACCTAAGATCAAGAATAAACTGCAAAACTTTTGGCATTTTTGCACCAAACAAATGTTTAAAGACATTGTAAAACTTAACTTTTCATGGCTACTCACTGCATAATCAACTAATCTTTTCAGTTCTAGCTTATATTTTTCACTGCCAATTAATTTGTTTATTCTTATTATTTCCCCGATTAGCTGGTAAGTTCTTTGCTAAATGTTTCTGAAAACAAGCCAGATAGTACTCACTTTTGAGATGATATGAGATCATGTGAATTTTCTAAAACAAATTACTGAAACTGATTAACTGATTCTCAAAATACCTGATGATTATTTATTGGCTGAGAACTAATCAATAGATTGTTACAGCGCTAACCTTCCCCTATCCTTGCCCTGAAGCTGTTTCATGTATAAATATTCATTTTCACAGCGAGGACTGTCCTTCATGGCTCACTTTGCTGACTGTATTTCATCCACTTCTGCCTCTGAATAGCTTGGCTGGCTTTGTGCTGCGTCACACAGCTTCCAAAATCGGTGTGGACAGAAAAACGTGTGTGTAGCGGTTTAATAAAGCGTGCAAAGCAGAGTTATACATTTGTAGTCAGTGAGTTGGAGGGAGGTTTGTTACCGCGCAGGAACCGCTCGGCTCTGGATTTTATCACACCAAGGGCTGATAAGAAAAGAAAAGTGGAGTGTTTTTTCTCTCTCACGCGTCACCCTCCCTTTTTCCACTTTCTGTCTCTCGCCTCGGAAAGCTGTGAGTGGAAGTGTAAGGTGCAGAGCGGCGAGGTCAGGAGGGAGTGTCGGAATAGTTGTGGAGTGAGTTTAATGAACCGTACCATTGTAATGACACGGGGATGAGATCTAACAATGTGACCTTACACAGTTATTAATCAGTACCTGGAACGTCCTGTTCGGCTCTTTATACCGTTGCCAGAGACAAATAAGCTCAGCCGAGACTTAACCTTTACACAGGTGCCATCAGTGGATGCATAATATCAGATTTTGCCATCGTTCGTTATCAGATTGAGCAAAATCGAGTCAAAAAACAACCCAGAAACTGCACAGTGGAGGAACAAAAACAGCGGTTACTAGTTGCTGCCTGTCTGAGTTGAAGCTGTCGAAGTTTTGTTGAGGGAATTAGCTTTGGTATCTGGCTGGAAAGTTCCAAAAGTTTGGAAAGGCTTAGTTCCTCACAAGGGGAAAGTGATATGTGGGTGTGTGCACTCAGGTTAATGACTAATGGAGAGCACCGAGAACAAAGTCCACACAGGCAGTCAAGAGGCAGAAACTAAGTGTTGCTGCCTATAAATCTGTGTCCCTCTGTTTGTTCAAAGCCGGCCTGAATCTCTGAACTTTTACTGCGAGGGCACTCTCTGTTGGATTTTCTCATTAGAGAGGTTTTTTGGGGCCTGAAACGAGTTATATTTTTGTACGTAAGAAATCAATCTTGATGCAGACCCCTTAGATTTGTTTTAGACTGAAATATAATGTTAAAAACTATGAAAAATCATCCCATCAGTGCTGTTCTGATGGATAAAACTGCATGACCCACATTACTCAGACCAGTATTTTAAGTAATCTCATATCAGCTGATGTATGATGGAGTCTGTTTTGTGTTTTTAGTAAATGTGGCCCAGCAGAAATCTCTCTTTTTTTTTTTTTTTTTCTTTTTTGCTTTATTTCTGTTTTGCTTTATTCAGTTTCTGGGCATTTTGGTCTCCTGTCACATTTTTCCTCACTGTGCTCTCATTTTTCACTGCAATATAAAGTCTTCAACCTCCATGGAAACCATGTCTAAGAGTAGAGAGATTGTAGATTTTACAAAAATTGGAACACATAACATTTTTACCAAATGTCCACGTCTGTTACTGAAAAAGTTGGCACCACACACCATAGATATTAAACTGTTTAGATCACAGCAGCCTCTACATAGTTTTTCTCTCTACTCTGCACATCAGTTCTAGAAAGATGTTTCACCATGCTGAATGTATCTTCCAACAACTTGCTATTCTGTTTACTGTTTTTGAGCCATGCTGCATTTATTTTATTGATCCAGAAGGTTTTTATTTCCCTCTCTGCTCTGAGAAAACACTGCCTGCAGTTCACCTGAAAACTTCTGAATTTTTTGTCATGTGACTATTGGTCACAGCTGAGTGTATCATGGCTCCTCAAGTGAACTGAGGAGGATTATTTTCACAGGATGTGATGATTTTTTAAAAATTAGACATGCAGAATAATGAATTTTTATAATGAAATATCACAATTGAAAGCTTAGGTTTGCGTATTTTTCAAGACTGAGCCAATTGGCCGACATGATGTCTTCAGAGATGGTCAAAAAATTCAAACTCTGACAGTTATATTTGTTTTCACCATTTCTGACTTTGCTAAGTTGTGTAATTTTGGTGATTTTTTAACATTTTTTTTTTTTTAGATAAAATGACTGTCAAGCCCGCCAGCGTATTTGAGTTCATATAGTTTATATAATAATGAAAATGTGTGCAAGACACTGAACTCTTTGGTTTAGAAGTTTACATTTTAATTGTGATAATGTGCGGTTGGAACAAAAAAAGCCTCTGCTATAAGTATTTATTTTTTCTTCTTATCTTAGCGTCCTTGCTGCTCCGTTACCAGCATGAGTGCACCATCTTCAGGCCGAAAGACCCCGGTGGACTACGGCGTCCAGATCCGCTTCATCAATGATCTAAAAGACAGCGGTGGAGGGCAGCCCGGGCCCCAGCCCAAGGCCAAGACCCAGAATAAATACGGTGTCGCAGTGAGGGTGCAGGGCATCGCCGGCCAGCCATACCTGGTCCTGAAGGACGGACAAAAGGGGGACTCGTATGGGGTCCAGCTCAGGACCGATTACCAATCCGGCTACAGCAGCCTTCCCCGGAGGAGAGACAAGGCCGAACCAGGAACTGAGGGGGCAGATGTAAGAGGAGGAGGGCAGGGAGGAGCTCTACGTCGGGCTCAGTCTCACGGGTCGCTGCTAGACAGAGATGGCGAGTCGGGCAATGGAGATTTTCAGCTATCGAGACCACCAGGGGATGGGAAGTCTGGTAGTTATGGGAACCTGGATGCAGGAATTGGAGTGAGAGGAGACAGAGAGCAGAACTGGTCTGCCAGTAACAGAAATGGGAGCATGGAGAGGAATATGTGGGGTGGTTCATATCAAACCGGGTTGGACAGATCAGTGAGAGACAACCAGTCACACCCTGAACCTCCACAACAAGCAAACCACTCTAATCAGAGAGCTGTCAGCAGACAGAAAAACAGATTCGATGGTGTTAATGCCGGCGGCCAGCAGAGAGGACGAGAATCTCCTCTCCTCACCCCCAACGCCTACACCTCACCTCCGTCCTCAAATCACAGCAGCTTGGGACGCAACCAGCCCACTAGACCCCGGGTTAATCAGTGGACGAAAGAGGAAACTCCACCGGGGAGTCTGACCGAGACACAAGTAAGTACCCGGTCTTCTCTGGTTGGGCTTTACAGCTGATTTTCAGTGAGCTCCAAACACCGCAAAGCATGCAACATTGCAAGAGTAGTTTTCTGATCTATGTCTCAAGGTGACCCCTGACCTTTTGCTGGACCAGGGTCACAGTGCAGAGATGAGCAGCGAGGACGAGGAGGAGCAGATCATGAAGACGATTTACAACATCCTGAAGCAAGGGTACGAGCCTCCATCTTATCCTCATGTTACTGCCTCAACACATAGAGGTTTCATGAATTTATCTTAGTCAATTTACAATTACACATTACAGCTTTGTAAATGAGTCACATCTGGACCTTCTCACCTTCCCTCAGGAGCAGTGACAGCGATGTTATCATCCGGCACAAAGTCAGGATCATCTGTCAGAGGATTGAGAACCTAAAGGTTTATTCTTTATTTAAATCGGTGAATTCTGTGAGGAATTTTTCTTGTGCTGTTTAACAAAGAGACATTCAAAACTGCATAACCTTTTGATAATTGCATCATTTGTAAGTTAAGCATTTTGGACTGTTTCCTCTTATGAACAATCAAAAGCAAATAGTTTAGAAAGACTTAATTGAAAATTTATGCCACGAAGTAGAAAGTGAATGCAGCAAAAGTGAATGCAGCTGGGATCACTGAAACTAAACTGTCCACCTGTGATTTCTAATCAGTCTAACCACATGAACATTGTTCTGAACCTGCTGTTAACAGCAGATTCATTTATCAGTTTTTGACGTGTGGACTGTGTCTATCGGCATTGTGGCTCCACATGGAAAAGAACTGACAAAGGAACTAAAAAATCTGATGGTGAATCTTTAAAAAAGAAGGAAAAGGATACAGGAAAGATCAGTGAGTAACTAACAGTCAAACACAGTGTCAGCAGTAATCAGGAGGTATAGAAGGAGCCATAGTACCAGTAATCAGGGCTACAGTGGTTGTCCTCCTAAGGTAACTCCTTAAACAGTCAACTACTTTCACAATCTAGCTGTGAAAAACAGACAACAGCTGCTTCAGACTTGACACAGGGGTTATCAATGGAAATCGGAGTTTCTGTGAAGCTCAGATAGTGTGAAGGACACTTCAGAACATCAGCCTCTATGCATGGAGGACAAGAAGAAATAATCCTTGCTTCCTGCTCGTACAAAACTGCAGGAAGAAACTTTGTTAAATAACATGTAAAGAAGCCTGATGAATGTTGGGAGAACATTCTTTAGTCAGACGAAGATGAATTTGTTGGGTTCAGATGGAGTCCAGCATGTTTGGTGTGAACCTGACCAGGACTACCACAGTGGATGCATAGTCCTGACAGTGAAGCACGGAGGTGGAAGTGTGATGATGTGGGGCTGTGTGGATGTCTGTGGATAAACCAAAATACTGGCAGACAAGAAGCTGGAAGAAGAGGAATATTCCAGCATGAGAACCATCCAAGGAAAGCTATGAACCCAGACAAGTTTGAGGCCTGACTTGAATCCAGCGAACATCTGTGGGGGTATTTGAAGAGAAAGTTAGAGCAGCACAACCCCTCCAGCAAGGAGCAGCTGAAAAATGCAATCTCTGAAGAATGTGGGAATATTTCTGCAGAAATGTGGTGTCATCCATGCTGAGGAGGGTTTAGTCTACTATCAAAATAAAGGTCGACATATGAAGTATGGAAAAATAAAAGATTAGAATCTCTGTAATGAAAAATGGACTGACTTGGGTTGCGTTGATTTCCTACTATGGGACCAGTTTTATATTTTACATCAGAAAATAACCACCTGTTCAACTTAAAAGTGATGCAAAAAACTGTAAGGTAATACAGTTTGACATTTCAGTGATAATGCACAGAGTTGCACTCAGTTCCGTTGTGTATTGTCCGTCTCCCCTTACAACCTTTTCGTTAACAGCCCAAAGAAAGCCCCAGAGAGGAGTGGATTAGAGAAAAACGGGGGCTTGAGACAAAGGTGGCCAAACTACAAGCTGCCCTGCAGGAAGAAAGGAAGGTAAGTAGAGCTGAGAGAAAGTTGTGAGTGTCTTATGACCTTCGGTGTTAACATTTTAGTTGTTTTCTTTCTTTCCTTTTTATGCTTTTAGTCTAAAGTTACTAAAGGTGTCACTTTGAAGAATGTTTGCGACAGTTTCAGGTTGGCACTTTAGTTTTTGTGTCCTGGATCTCCCACCGAGTCTGGCTGATTGGAGCTGGCCGCCACCAGAGGATGTTAACATTCAGAGAGTCACCTGCCAAATTCACTCAGCTCTAATTACGTGGATCACATCCAGTGTCGCACATAAACTCTCCTCGAAATGAGAGCAACAAATGCCAATTGAAGGAACCCGCTTCCAGCAAACATCCTCAGAGTTTTTGTGCCTTTTTAACTAATCTAACCAGGAGGGCTGGGGGGTTCCTGGGAGTGTGCTTCCGATTAAGCCTCAGATTAATCCTTAAATCCCTGTGGCCTGGTCAGAGGTGCACTCGCACACACACATACAATAATCTAACTTCAATAATGACTCATTATATGTCGGCTTAAGGAAGCTGGGCAGGTCTTAAGCTCTAATAGCTCTTAATAACTTAAACCCTTATTCATATTGATCGGTGGGCAAATGCCGGCCTGCTTCAGCATTTCCTAAAAAGCCCTTTGTTTATGCCACCAGAGCCACCTGAAGTCTCATGTTTCACCGCCTCTCATTTATTCATCATGTCTGCTTGTGTGCAGGACTCCGTTAGCAACTCTGATCCCGCTCTGAAAGCCGAGCTGGAGTCCTGTCTGGATGAAAACGTGCAACTGCAGGAGATGCTGGGCCGCAAGAAAAAGGAATTAAACGAAACACAATCAGAGTGAGGACACGAAAGCACACACACACTCTCAGACACGCAGACAAAAGGCAGCAGGAGGGCGACGTGGTACCATTATCTGTGGGATGGTTTCACCAAACAAGCTGGCTACTGTGGCTTATTCACAAAACAAACAAGTATGCCAGTTATTTCAGCTCAAAGAATCATTCACTGGTGTGTTGTCTTTGCCCTGCAGGCTGACTCAGCTGCGAATGGATCGAGAGAACGCAGAGACTCGGGTCAGAACGATGGAGGACCAGCTGGCTGAGCTTCAAGATGAACTGAGAAGAGAGAACGGCAACAAGACGGTAGCATAAACACACGGTCACACAAAACACACAGATAATAAATCTTGACTTTTCTAAAGAGTAGTTTTATGTGGATCTTTTTATTTGAAGCTGGCTAAGTTGAAGAAGCCTTTACTGTTAAAAGGAAAATTTATTTTGCAAAGGAGCATTTTGCTCTACGTGCACAAATCTTACGAACATAGAATTGTTGCAAGCAAGGCCCACAGTTTTCGCAAAGCAGAAATGCTCTCTGCAAGGGATGTTTTCCATTCATGAATGTTGTTCTCTGAGCTCTTATCACATGCGTGCTCCTTATATGCTGTCGTGAGACTAAATAAATGGCATATATCAGCTGTATTTTCCTCGTGTCTGCAGGACCTGGTGTCCTGTCAAACGCAGCTGATGGAGGTCTGCCAGCTGAAACAGAAGCTGGAGGAGACGCTGAGGCAGAGAGAGAGGGAGCTCACGGCTCTGAAAGGCGCTCTGAAGGACGAGGTGGCGACTCACGACAAAGAGATCGAAGCCCTTCGGGAGCAGTACAGCGTTGACATGGAGAAGCTCCGCAGCAGCATGGACCAGGTGTCCCAGGTGGGAAACACCTGAACGTCACTCACATTTAACAGGAAATTTTGGAAAAAGTTCAAGACGAACCAGAAAAGTTTCTTTCTCTGCAGTGACAGTATATGTATTTTGTAGGGCTGTGGCCTGTTTCACAAATGCATGTTGCAACTACTTAATATTGATGTAAATGGTGCCAACATCCAGTAACTCTATCTGCAAAATGTAGATCTTTTTACCAACTTAACATGAGAAAAGATCTTCTCAAGTCCATCTGACACTACAGGAGTTTTAAAATCCCCCCAGATTTTGAAATCAGGTTGCACAAAGAGAGAAACTTCACATATATTCGTCTCTATTCCTGGACATACTGCAGGCAGAGTCCAGTTTCATTGCAAAGAGAATGCTCAGCCTCGGTGTTCTGTCTAGCAGCATTTTTTGTGCATTTTTCTTGAATATTAGAAAGAAAAAAAACATTTAAATTTGATCTCTTCCATTTAAATATTGCAAGTCACAAACCTGTGGAATTCAAAGGATGTCATACAACCTCGACTCAATAATTGCGCCTCTTCTTTCAGTCTCATGCAGGAATCGAGGCCGAGCGGCTGCGTGTAAATGCATCAGTTCGCACTTTGCAGCAGCAGCTGGAGGACTGCAGAGACGAGAGCAGCCACTGGATGGAGCAGTTTCACGCCACCAGAGACGAGCTGCGAACAACTAAACAAGAGTGAGTCTTCTGTCATTCACACCAAATAATTTTTGTCACAATTACTACCCACCCGGCTTTCACCTGGACGTGGATTTTGTCGTCGTCTTTTCATGGTTCCTCTTTGCACCCACTTTACTACTAATGTGTTTTTTCTCTCTCATCACGCCTGGTAAATGTTTCTCCCCCTCTCTGTCAGAGGGCCACCCAGCAACCCTGAAACACAGTGAGAGTCACTAATTAAATGGCGTTTGTGTTTAGATAAGCAGAGCTGTAGATGTGGCTAACTGTGCTAACAGCTGTCTCACTGTAGTGTCAAGGCCATTCACGCTCCGCTCGCCTGATGTACCACTTTTAATTTATCGCGGTGTAAAGTTCTGTTTGCACCTGAATGTGGCTGAGGACAGACTGCGCTAAATACCAGTCACAGTCTGAGGCTTCAGGAAATTATATTTTTACATTCTTCATGGTGGGTTTAGTTTCTGTGAACGCTACGTTTAACCCTCTGAACCCTAAGCAGTTACTGACCAATTCTTACTCACTGCAGGCTCATTTTTCACTGCAGTATAAAATCCTTCGCCTCCATGGAAACAGCATAACCATGACTAGAAGGAGAGAGAACTCCGAAATGAGTTCTGTGCAGTTAACATAAATCATAATAAGTGCATTTCCTGTGAATATCTGTGTCACAAAAAGTGTACAAAACTGAAATCAACATGTCCAACATTTTTCTAAGAGCCTACAGTTGTTACAAATACTTAAAAAATAGCAGTTGTACACATTATTGACATTGTATGACATGTATTCTATCTGCTTCCTTACTTTTCTCCTAACTGTTCTGTGTAAACACGTGCTGCAGTCCCTGAATTTCTGTAATGTTACTGTTGGCTGCAGCTGAATCACTAATGACTTCCCGGTTATGTCAAGGAGTGCAGAATTTTTAGTTTTTTAGAGAATCATGTCAGATTAAATGGAGATTTTTTTCAAGACATTTGTAGAATATAGTGATTTTGCTAGAATATAATGCCTCTTAACCAGATGATGAGTCTTTTAAAGACCATCGTAAAGTTAAAAACCTGCCGATTCTTCCTGTTTTTATAGTTTCTGGCTGAAAAATTGTGTCATTTTGGTGATTTTTTTTTTTTTTTTCGATCTGCCAGTGGATTTTGGGGTTCAGAGGTTTAATGAGAGACTATTAAGGTGCATCGGAGTGATGTGGATGGTCTTCTGTTTGTGTTTGTGTTTGTTTTTCCTGTGGATATATCTCACTGTGATGTGCTAGCAGAGAACGCTGATTTATGTCGTGTTGTTTGAAGATTAAATAATCACTTATTTGCTCATTGACTACACCAGAGTAAATTATCCACACTTGTCATAAATCGCATATCCAATCCAGCTGCTGTTGATGTGTTAATGAAGCAGCGTTTAGAATAATTAAAAACGGTATGATTTGTTGTGATCGGATGTATGCGCACATTTCTCAGACTCCTGCAAGCTCGTCTGGAGAAAGAGGAATTTGAGGAGGAGCTGAAGGAGCTCCAGGATAAAGTGAGCACCATGAAACAGCAGATGCCAGATCCCAGCCACGCACAGAGCCTCAACCAGGTGCAGCAAACATCCACGGAATTCCACATAATCCCTGGTGCACCGGGGAATGACCCGTTTTTACTAAAACGAAACTAAACTGTTCACATCTCTGCTCAGGAGGTGCAGCGGTGCAACGCCGATCTGCAGAAGACCAGGTCTGATTTGGAGAAGCAGAGGACGGAGTATGACAAGAAGGTCATGGAGGTCATCTCCATAAAAAAATCTCATCAGGACCAGGAGGCTGAACTCAAGTATGAAATCGATCGACTGAAGGAGCAGTTACAGAGAGCGAAGGATGACTTCAGCAAGGCACATGAGAAAAATAAACGGGTTGGTTTAGTCTCACAGTAAAAATGTCCCTGAAGAGATCATTTATTTTTTTTTGTAAAGTAATCAGTTAAGCACTGAGTTATTTATTTATCCCATTGCCAAATTTTAATTCAGAGTGGATTTTTATTTGATCAAAAGGTTTCTTCTGGCTGGAAATGATATAAAAAGGTGACAAAATACAGTAAAACATTGTGTTATAGAAGTTAATAATGAAATGTACCTATTTCCATGTCCAAAGTTATTTATATTCTTTCCCAGTAAGCAGTGCTAAAGCCTTTATTCTCCTCCACATGTTCTAGTTGCTAACAGTCTTTCTGCAGGTCTCCACTTTACTGTCACCTGTTTATGTAATTTCCAGCCAGAAAAAATACTGTTAATCAAATAAGAAATGACTGTTAATCAATAGTTGATGAGCAAAGTTAATGCATCAAAATGTATAAACTAGAAAATTACATAAATTACAACAAATTGAGACATACAGAAAGACTGCTAGCAACCAGACCAACTGTTGGACCGATGTATAGGAAAATAAAGACTTTGACACTGATTTACTGAGAAAGAATTCAAATAATCTCATCATTATCCTCTTTAACACAATGTCTTACCCTGATTTGTCACTATTTTTAATTAATTTCCAGTCAGAAGAAAAGTATTGGTCAAATATAATTCACTGTAAATCAAAATTTGGCATAGCACCTGGCTAACACAATAAAGTGTGATGAGTATGTAGTAGTTCTGAGGTTGATTGCATGATTAGATTTGTGTTTAAATGACTGGTAGATCATAAATGTTTAATTTTAATACTACTATAACTCTTGGTTGCATCCTTCCCTTGTATTTTTCCCGTAGCTCCCAGATCCAGCCAGCATTACAGAGCTGGAGCAGAAGCTCGGCGATGCACAGAGTGAAGCTAAGCAGCTCAAAGAGAAACTCTCATCGGCTGAAGACGAGCTGGAGGCCAGTAAAACCCGTCTGAGTAGAGCTCAGATCGACATTAACTCCCTCCGAGACGCCCAGGAGGAGCAGGAGGAGGCCAACGCTCGACTCAGAGAGAAACTCTCAAGATTAGAGGTAAAGTTCCCTCCTGACAAACAGCACAGTGTGGTAGATACCCTGAGAGCAGTCAAGCATAACTGGATCTCCCCCGCGGTTCACTCAGGCTCAGCTGCAGACCAACGCAACGGAGAGCTCAGAGGCGGAGCTCGCCCTCCACGCCGAGGCCAGAGGTCTGAGGTCTGAGCTGGACGAGGCCAAGAGAAAAGCTTCCAGAGTGAACCAGGAGCACCGCGAGCTCAGCCAGCGTCTGGAGGATTCAGAGAAGGACAAGGAGGCGCTGAAACAGACCATCAGCCAGCTGGAGGAGAGCAGACGGCAGCAGGAGAGAGCTCTGGAGAAACTCAACAAGGAGGTAAGAATGGGAGATTCCCGTACAACCTGCTTTAACCTCACTGGAGAATGCAAAATATTAAATCTCTTTTTGTTTTGTCCTGTCAGTATGAGTCTCTGACGGCCTCGTCCAGAGAGGAGACGCAGGTTCTCAGGGCTCAGCTGGAGGACCAGAGGGAGAGAGCTCGAAAGGAGATGCAGGAGGCGCAACGTCATGGAAACGACGCTCAATCTGAGCTGGAGAGAAGCAACATCAGTATGAGGAGACTGGAGGAAGAAGTGCGTGTCTGAGTTTTGAATGTTTGACATCATGTTTGCTTGTTTTTATTGTTAAAATCAAGCAGCACCTGTTTTATAAAGCCAGTTTACCAAATATGCCGGTCTTATGTCAGTTATTCTGACTTATTATCAGCTTATTTGGGGTCTTTCAGACAAGTTTAACACAGTGTCAGCTCAGTTACTCTGAGGCTGCAACCTTCACTGTAAACACAAACCCTATATTAGACTGATAGTGGTGTGCAGCCAGGCAGTAACATACTACAGAATAGAGCTGGCTAAGTGAAACTACCATGTTATTTAACGTCATTAACTAGTATCAGTCCAAGATGAAGTTCAATAAATAGCCTAAATAAATTGTATGATGATGATTAATAAGTTGTAGGCCTACATACATGTATAATTATATGGCTTAGACTCATGCTGCTAAACTCTAAATTTTCAAATTGCATGATAATGGCTACATTAGTAGGACAGTACAACAGCAAAACGTCATATTGATCTAACATATCAACACTTTGTAAACTGCATCAGGATTTCAAGGAGTTTTTCTACTGTCAATAATTTACTGAATATTTTACCAAAATTCCAGGATTTAATCAGATATTTCATACTTGCATTTAATCCAGCTGCGGATTCTTGCAGCTTTTCTCTCTGCTTGTGTTTCTGGCAGCTCTTTGACCTTGTTTGGTTCTTAGGTGTTTGAGTTCTTCATGCTTCTGTTTGGAGTCGCTGCTGTTTGCCAATAGATCGATTTTATCCCTGTTTGACCTCTCGGGCTGCTGAAGAATATCGCACACCTGCAATTTTCTCATCTACTGATTCCATGTCAGATTGATCTGATTGCGTGAACTGACCTTTCTAGAGTCGTTTCAGCCCCGAATGATTTGTTTGGTTCATTCAAGCCAGGTGTTGGAGTTTATTCCGCTAATTTTCCTAGCATGTTTTATGGAGCAGGGCCCAGGTCTAAGTTTCATGCCGCCTGCTTGGCTGATTGTATGCATGTATCTGTGTGTTTCTAATGTCATGTTAAATCCAACCAGATGTCCAGACAGAAGAAGGAGCTCCTGCTAGCTTGTGAGGAAAGAGACAACCACCAGCTGGATAAAGAGCTTCTCACCAACAGACTGCGACACCTCGAGGGAGAAATAGAAACCAGCAAGAACAGCCTCAACGAGAAAAGCAGGGAGATTCGTATCCTGGAGGTGAGACGCTCATCTGTTCACCTGCTGGTTTGAGAGAATAAACTAAACCTACAGGCCTCTGAGCTTTAAGATTTCTGCTCTGCACACACACTTCTTCACGTCTTACTCCGATCTTCAACCTTCTAAACTCTAAGCAACTTCTGAGTGTTTTCTTTTGCTACTGCCGTATTTTTCCTCACTGTTTTACTGCAATAAAAAGTCAGCCATAGCTAGAAAGAGAAAGAAGTTTTTGAAATGGCACAGCTATAATGCCATTAATCATAAAAAAGAAAGAACATTTAAATTTGCTTGATTAATTGTTTTACAAAAATATGAATAATAAATAATTATTATGAATTATGAATAATTCTGGAATTAACATGTAAGACAGTTTTGAGGTGTTTCAAATACTGGGAAAAAATGGGAACTCCACGTGTTATAAATATTTCACTACTTAGATATTTACAACCTCTACAAACTGCATTTTTCACTGTACTCTGCACCTCCACTATAGGCAGACGCTCAGTGTGTCTTCCAACAACTTGCTCTTCTGTTTTTGAGCCATGCTGCATTTATTTTATTGATCCAGTGTGTTTGATTTGGGAAAACACTGCCTGCAGTTCACCTAAAAAAACTCTCCGAATTATTGTTATGTGACTGGTATTCACAACTGAGTCACTATTGGATTCTTCTTTGCACCAAGGAGTGCAGAATTTTTAATTTTTTACAGAATCTTGTGCAGATTTTTTAAAATGAGGCTTGGAGAATACTGTAATTTTGATAAAATATCAGGATTTACAGCTCTGATTTGGTCATTTTTTTCTGACAGAACCATGCATGATGTGTTTAAAGACCACTGAAAATATGACAAATGGTTTTGTTTTTACAGTTTTTAATGTAATTTGCATGATTTTGGTCATTTTTAAGCAAAGATTTTGGAGCCTTTCACACTTCGTATGGTTTTGGGCTTCAAATGGTTAAAGATGCCTTCTTCGGCCTATTTATTAGACTGCATGTGATGGAACATGATCTCCTCTCTGAGCTGCTGATTAAATTGATGTGTTTCCTGCGTCTGTCAGGACAAGCTGAAGCGTTTTGAGTTGGAGCTGGAGGAGGAGAAGAGCAGCGTGGAGATGCTGACAGACCGAGTGGCCAGAAGCAGAGACCAGATCGATCAGCTTCGCTCTGAGCTCATGCAGGAAAGATCCTCCAAGCAGGACCTGGAGCTGGACAAGAACGCCATGGAGAGACATGTACGTCCAGCAGTGATTTATCCTTTTCACTCTTTGCACTTTTACATCCTGACGTCAGTTTGAGATGAGGCCTTCAGTGAAAGTCCAGCTGACCTTCCTCTAGAGCAGTGTTTCTCAACTGGTGGGTTGCGAGCCTTTTTCTAAAAAGAGAGAAAAATAAAGATAATCCAATTTAGTGGCGAGTCATTGTAGTTCCCCTCCGCACCCGCAGGGGGTCGTCGTGTCAGCAGCGACCGGTGAGGACACTCGTATTACTGTAGAAGAAACTGCATGTTTTCATAGCAACAGCAGCAATAAACTTTTCCAGCGGTTTAGCGACTACTTTCCCGATAAACAACCCGAGGACGACTGGGTGCGCGACCCGTTTGGAATAAACATGGAAAGCATCACGTTGCCTAGCAGCGATGAATGTCAGCTGGTGGAGCTATCATGTGACCGCACTCTCAGAAAGAAATTCACAGAGGTAAGCCTTTCCCAGTTCTGGTGCAACGATGTGATGAGAGAGTATCCCTCCATTGCTAGTCGAGCTGTAAAAATCCTCCTACCATTCAGCACCACATACCTCTGTGAATGTGGCTTCTCAGCTCTTGTTCAGCTGAAAACAAAATACCGAAATAAACTGAACATTGAGCATGACCTCAGAGTTGCTTTATCATGCATACGGCCAGATTTTGAGACTCTTGTAAAGGCCAAAAAGCATCCTCAGCTAAGCCATTAGAACTTCATGTAGTTCTGCAGTACTTTTATTGTGACTTTTGTTTATTCGTAAGTGCTTAAAAACACACTTTTCTTTCAATATTGCACACTATTTCCCCCCCCAAATATTGGCTTTCAAATATAGTTAAGCCCTTTGAAAAATGTATTATTGTGTTTACATTTTGAGATTGATCAGAACATTAAGCATTTCTTCACTTTAATAATTTGTTGAATGCACTTCATCAGTTTTCATGTTTTGGACTCTTTTGCACATATTTCTATACATAGTTTCTCCAGCTACAACAGCAATGTTGCAGACTAGTGCAGTATTATGAGAAGCTACTGGTTTTGTTGAATTGCACTGTTTTTGTAGAAAAAAAAAAGCACTTTTGTATATCCTGAGAACTACTTGAGGCTATTGTTCTACTTGTTTCAAAGTCCTCAGTACTTGAATTAGTATTGCTGCTTGATTTTGAGTTGTTGTGAAGTACTTGAGTTCAGGTTTAAAAGTTTTGTCTTCGAACGCTCAATCAATATATTGTTGATTTTTGGAGAAATATTGTTTGGGTCACGACTTGTCATTTCAGTTTTATGGTGGGTCCCAGGCCCAGACCAGTTGAGAACCACTGCTCTAGAGTATATTTGAAGTCTAATTGAAGTGCTGTTTGTTCCTGCAGCTGAAGGAGTTGAGGAGTCGAGTGGCGGACATGGAGGGTCAGTCTCGCTCCTCGGCTGGAGTCTCTCAGCTGGAAAACAAAGTCCAGGAGCTGGAAGAACGGCTGCGCAGTGAAGAAAGGTACAGATGAAAACAGAAAACCTGCTGCACTACAGTAGATGCTCCTTCTGGGTAGCGTTTTTCAGCTAGGCAGTTTATTTGACAAATGACAGTCCTAAATTTATTATTTTTTAAAAAAAAAATAAAATTCAGATGAAGACTATTTGATTATATTTGCACCATACATTTTTCTGGTATTTAAAACTCTGTGAAATTAAGTATAATGTGGTTTTACTCGTCATGTTAAACCTTTATTTTGACTTCATGTTCATCAGACGTAAGAGAGATTACTCTAATACTGTTGAGCCCCAAATTAGTCAAATATTGTGCTTTTATAGGGATTTTGTACTTGAGCAAAAGGTTTCTTCTGGCTGGAAATGATGTGAACAAAAATACAAAGACATTAGAACATTGTTTTAGCTGAATTTGATCTATTTCTCGGTTTTTATTTACATTTTTACAAAAACAAAAATGTCCAAAATTATTCATACTCCTTGCAAATTTTTGAGAAATGCAACCTTTATACCTTTCCAAATGGTCATGGTAATGTCTAGAGCGTTCTGCAGTGCTTTCGTTGTGAAGCACTGTTTAGCTTTGTTTTGTGCTATACAAATATAATAATAATAGTAATAATAATAAGTATTATTATTAATAATCAGAGGCCAATTGATTCTGGGTTTTTGGGGAGGAAAAAAAATCAGTGTCATTACTTTATCTGATTGCACATTGTTGCTGCTCACAAGATGTTTAAAGGCTATAAAGTGGTATCCAAGTGTTTTCAAGGTCCAGTGGACACAGTTTGAAGCATCATTAAAAAGTCCAGCAAAGACAAAAATGAGCCCTGCAGTGGGAGAATGGTAGAGGCCCGGAAGAATCCACAATCCAAAAATCACAGAAATGGTTCAAAGTCATCATTAACATCTTTAACACAGTTTCTTCTCATCTTCTGTCACTTGTTAATATAATTTCCATCCAGAAGAAACCTGTTGGTCCAATAATAATTCACAATAAATCAAAGTGTACTGGGGAAATGAATAATTTGTACAGAGCAGCTCATTAACATGCTTTCTTTTTCTAAATTAAAGAGAGAAAAACACCGTTTTGGCGTCACAGCGGCGACTGGAGCGGAAACTAAAGGACCTAAACATGACGCTGGATGAGGAGAGACACACACACAGCGAGCAGAGAGACCAGGTATAAACATTCACCATGTAAACACTGGGAGCAAATCAGCATTATGGCGCATTTAAACCCTCGTGTTGTGTCGTCGCAGCTCGCTCTGAGAGTCAAGGCTCTGAAGAGGCAGGTGGACGAAGGCGAGACGGAGCTGGAGAGGATAGACGGACTGAGGAGGAAAGCTCAGAGAGACATGGAGGAACAGATGGAGCTCAAAGAAGCCCTGCAGGCTCGAGTCACAGCTCTGGAGACCGAGCTCAAGTAAGCGCATCCTCCCCTTTTGTCTGCTCACTTTGTCCCAGTTCCAGTTTGTTACTCGCTGCGAGCTTTTGATTACGCAAGAAAGTCTCCCGGCAGCCAGATTATCACAGTGACTAAGAGACAGACACCATCTCCTCCTCCTTTATGTCACTGGGTGAATAAGAAGCGCATGTAAACGACGCCATTATGGGATTCCTCAGCCGTGACACAATGTCAGAGACACCTGGCAGAGATCCGCTGGGCGTCCCCGAGGTGCACTTCTTCTCACTGTGATGTGTGTAAAACATACCGGCAAGCAGCCACGTGTGAAAGAGGTATTTCATTAACCTGCAATGGTACATTGCTCATGTACCACAGGGGAAATTAAATTACAAACATGCTCCAACTGGCACGGAAGGAGTGCATGCTGTTCCCTCATTTCACCAGCAGAGGGGGCACCGTGACCACAGCCACCATCGGCATCATCCACTTGTTACTGTCACAGTTTTACTCACTGTGGTCTCATTTTTCACTGCAATATAAAGTCCTGAGCCTCTGTGGAAACAGAACAACCAGTATGACATTCTAAGTGTGCAGTATGACACAGTTAGAATGCCAGGAATCGTAAAAAAGAAAGAAATCAAAGTTGAATTTCTTGTCCCTTTCTCCTCTGTGTAAGCACTGCCTGTAGTTCAGCCAAAAATGTCCCTGAAGAATTGTCCCTGAACACGACTGTCGGTCTCTACAGTCAGTTGTGGCTTTTCTGAATAGAATCCAGTAAATGAGGCAGGTGCAAAAGGAGGGTCAAAAAGACTTAGAAAAGCTTTTATTCTCAACTTTTTGGGGCTCAACCTTAATTAGACCAAAGAGAAAGATGTTAAGTTTGTGTTGTATCTCTCAGATGTACGTCACTTTGGATTAAAGCATCTGCTAAGTGAAACTGTGGAAGTGGAGGAGTTGCTTGTAGAATTTTTAGTTTTTACCAAATCTTCTTACTGCAAATGATTTTTTATTTTTTTTTTATGAGTGACAGGTTCTTTCTGTTTTTCATGCTTTCTGGCGGATAAATAGTGTCATTTTTGGCATGATTTTCAAACCTGCAAGGAGCTTTCGAGGTTCAGAGGTTAAAAATACTCAGCAGCCCTAGCCTAGAGTTTGTGAGTATATTTACTGATGATACCAGTGAACCTGAACAGTGGATGTAAAGATGGTTTATCTCGTCTCTCAGGAGGAAAGCTCAGGCAGCGATGCGTCCTGCTTTGGATTCGTCGGCCCTGAGCTCGGACGACGACGACAGCCTGTACGACCCGTCCACCATCACCTCCATCCTCACCGAGAGCAACCTGCAGACCAGCTCGTGTTGAAGCTGCACCTCAGGGTGGGAAACACTGCTGGGGTCACACTGGAGGGAGGTTAGCTGCTCTGTAGGCGGGGAGTAACGTACTGGTATGCACTACGGACAATGAGGGAGGAGCGGGGAGGTAAATCCCACAATGAGGTTAACGGGGGAATGATTTTCCACACCAGAGTGAATGACAGGAAACGAACACATCCTCAGCATTTCAGGGAATTTCCTTCAGTCTACGATATTCACAGATGCTCTCCACGGTACAGTTAGAACAGCTAAAGCATTTAATTGGTCTCAGAACACTGGCGGCGTCTCTTTTTATGCTGTTGTGAAGCTGTGTCGGCTTCCACAGCTGGTTAGAGGTTCCTGCTTTAAGAAAAGAAAAACTAAAACACTGCAGTCTGACAAATACTGTACTTTTTATTCCATGACGAAATGATGACGTATTATTGTTGCAAAGTCCTGCAGTTATCCCTTATTATTAGATTGAAATTAAACTTTATTGCTCCCCATGTAGAGGGAAATCTACAAAATCCTCACTTTTACCAGCTGCAGCATTAAATTAAATCAATAATTATAAAACCTAATCCTAAAATGGATCGCTTTACATAAAAAGTACTTTTAGTGCTTTCATTGTAGTAAAAATGTGAATGCAGGACTCACTGTGATATTAGTATATTTACTTAAGATAAGATCAGATTATTGCAGCTGTTCCTTGTTTTTTGGGGGGTTTGCACAAGTTTTGACACTAATTTAATGGCAAACTAATCCATTTCAATACAAAGCACTACACAGGGTACTACACATGTAAAATCTCAGTCAGTAGCTGGATTACAAAGAGAAAAAAGATATAAATAGAAATACCTCTTACACTTTATTGGTACAAATTCACAGTCGGACCATTTCGGGGTCAAGCACTTCTGTAAATGCAGAAATTCAGTAATGTTCTCATCTTATCCTGGTGGAGGTTTACATTTTAGTTTTCTATGTCAACACCTGACTGAACTCGTGACTTCTTTAGTACACGCTGCACAGAAATTCAAGAGAAGCACCTGAACCAGTTAAACTACAAACAATGTCACATTTCATTATCAGTGTTGAGTTCAGTCACTGATGTGACTGAATGTGATGGTTCAAGCTCTGCAGATTGTTCTTACTGAATGAAATCTGGATTTTGTTCACTGAAAAAAAATCTATATTTTTGTTTATATTTTTAGAGTTTTTCCTAGAGCACTAGAGTCGACTCCACCGTCCAGTCTTTAAAGTCACATAGACACTGAATTATACAGAAAAAATAGCATCTGAAGTGGATTCGCCTCTGAATTCTGCTTCCAAACTAATATTAAATCATGCAAGTGTGTTAGAAGCTTCACGTTGCTGTAGAGGATTATTTCAGACTTAGCTGGAAACTCTTTACTCGCTGTATTTTAAGCAGTTTCCTGGTGAAGGTACGGCAGGTTTTGTGGTTGATAAGTGATGACAGAGAGCCGTCTGCTCAAAAAAATGACTGACTTTATGAAACAAAACGTTGCTTTTGGACATTTAAATCAAATTAATGGCCAAAATATCTTCTGTCAGCTAGAAACTTCAGTGTATTTCTAGAAGCTGCACAATTTCTATGCATTCCTTTGTGTTATGTCAGTAAAATATACAATTACAATGCCTTAAAAATATTAAAAAATCATTTGTAATTGACTTACTATTCTATGATTTTTTTTGTAAAGTGTATTTAACATTTGTAGATTTTTCAGAGCTGATTTTGTGAACACTTTGAGCAATCAGTTAAAGTTGTATTACATTTTCCTGTAATGTAATGTTTGTTCTTTTCAGTGAAACTGAAAAATGGTACTGAATATGATTTGTTGTAAGTTTCAGTTTAATGTGAAATTTAAAGATGTCAGTATATTCTATAATTGTCGACTGGAAATCAAATCACACTGACTGTACTTAAGAAAGATTTAGATTTTTTTTTTCTATTACACAATAGTTTAGCAACAATAAATCTATTAAGTTAAGCTGACGACATCTTTGTCTTGTCATAATCTCAAATTTGTACATTTTTTACTGTATATTTTTGATATTTTGCAGTTCAGGATAGTACAGAGACCCCTAAAGATCAGGGTGAAGATTTCTTGAGAGCTACTTTTGCATTATCTGACAGTAACTTGTGTGTTACTATTTTTGCGTTCCCCTGCATCAACTGGACTTGACCAGCATGACAACTGTTCGTATGGGTCAGAAGGAATGGAAAGCATCTTGCAAGTGAACACAGAAGCGTTGCTAGATAACGCAAAGTATTGCAACAGAATGACAAATTTATGGCGACGGATTACACAAAGTAGTGGGAAGTGTCACAGAAGTTATTGCAAAGGAATGTCTAAGTATTGCGAGCTAATGAAAAAGTATTACACTGCAAAGCAAAAATACTGAGAAGGCATGCAAAAGGTACTGGGAGGTATCAAAAGTTACAGCAAGGGAACAAAAAATCGCAGCAGAATGGAAGATATTGCAACGTAATTTATTGTTAAAAAAAAAATGGCTTAACTATTGCTGAACTATGAAAGTTGTGAGGCAACGTACATTTTTTTCAGTGGAACCCAAAAGCTTTGCGAGGTCAAGCAATAGCATCATGAGGTAATGCAACAGAGAGCAAAAGTTATTGCGACGAAATGCAAAAGATACCATGAGGTGTCACAAAACGGATTATTAAGGATTATAAAAGTATTGCAGCGGAACGAAAAAATATTGCAAGGTTGCGCTAAACTATTGTGAGCAAACACAATGATTGCAAGAGAACACAAAAGCTCATGCGAAGGAATGGAAAAGTTCCTGTGAGGTATGCAAAGTTATAGCGAGGGAACGCAAAAAACATTTAAAAATTTGCGGCGCTAAACTATTGAAATGAATGTGAGGTAATGCAAAAGTTATTTCCAGGGGCTGCTGAGCTTTTGTGAGGGAAACTAAAGGTTACTGCAAAAGAACGCAAAAGTAATGCAACAGAATGCAAAGTTACTGCGACAGAATGCAAAAGGGACTGAGTGATATCACTGAAGTTATTGCGAGGTGAAGCTTATCTATTGTTAGGGAACAGTGAAGTATTGCTGGAGAACACTGAAGCAAAGTAAAGCAAAAGTACTGCGA
The DNA here is from genome assembly GCA_027123335.1 of Amphiprion clarkii. Lineage (NCBI taxonomy): Eukaryota > Metazoa > Chordata > Actinopteri > Pomacentridae > Amphiprion > Amphiprion clarkii. The sequence continues at coordinate 4,130,913 of CM049573.1, forward strand.
GGTAATAGAAAAATATTGCAGTGCAAAGCAAAAATTACTGCAATAGATTGTGACAGGTTCTGTTAGTTGTCCCAAAAGTTCTTGCAAAGGAACATAAAATTATTACAAGGTTTTCAAAAGCTATTGCGAGAGAGCATAAAAGTTTATGCAAGGTATCGTAACATTTTTCGAGGGAACTCAAAAGCTTTACGAGGTAGCTCAATCATGTTATGAGGAAATGCAAAGCTACTGCAACGTAACACAAAACTTATTTTCCAGCAATGCAAATGAACAAAGGGCTCTGTAGAACACCCACCCTCTAGCTGTTTTTTGAGTGTGTGTTTTTTTTTTTCGTTAGTTTGTTTTGGCATTTCCTTTTGGCAACTGGATACAAACATATTTGGTTTTCTTCCAACTCCAGTGTAAGGTTTATAGTCTAGATTCTTGACCCGCTTTGGTTAATTTTTAAGGAAGATAAGCTTCACTGGAACAGACTCCTGCTGGAGGAAGGCAACGACTCTGTCACCGCCCAAGTCAAAGTACAACAACGCTCCAAGTAAGTCCACTTCAGCAGTATGTCCTCAAGAATTCACTGTTTAATTCACTTTGTGGCCGTAAAAGAATAACGCATAGAACATGATGGACAGTGTTGTGGAAGTTCAGCGATGTCGAGACAATGAGGAGGCAGACAGAGAGATGATTTAGGTTGTAAGTTTACTGATATCAGGAGAAGTGACACCAATGGAGCATCAGTTCTGAGGATTCTCTCTGATCTTTGGGTATATATTGTAGTTAGGAGAAGGTCAAATTTAGATTACAGACCAATATGGAGACAACTAGTCTGCTTAGTCATGTCAGAGTAGACAACATCTAACCTCGACCAGAGCAGAGAGTCCTGACATATCTTCTTCCTACAGCGTCTGCATGTCTGAAGATGATTTAGGATGATGTCAGCTAACCGCTGCAAGGACAAGAGTTCTTTTTCCTTCACTGACAAAAGCTACAAGTTAAGTTTCAGTAACTATGTTCAGAGTTTTCTACAAGCAGATTAAATAAATGCTACAACTGCTACCGTTCCCATGTTTGAAGATGCCCACGTGACTATTTCAAAAGAACGAATATAATAGCGACGGTTTTGTGTGTTTTGCCTGCAGGGCCGAGCTTCTATGGAATCGCAGGCATTGTTTGTCACCTGAGTCTGAGTTGCATGGAAGTGAATTTCCAGTTGAGCTGTTAAGGAGCAGCTACCGGAGCCAGTTCCACCTTTTTAGTAGGTATTATCACTTCATCCTGGACGCGGATTTGTCTTGTTCACAGTGCAAACATTTGATTTGAACAAAGTATCTGCTGAAGTGTAGCAAGAAAAACACTTTAATTCCACATTTATGTGGTTTTATGTGCTGTTGCTGTACATGTTGACTCATTGAGACCATTCACTGGGACTTTCATGGTACAAATGGTATCAAATACACCTTCTCTATGTTAAAATGTGCATACACAGTTTGTCCTGTATTTGCAAGTACACCAATTTCTAATTCATGTCTAATTTGACACCCTTTCAAATGTTCTTAAATCCACTCATCCTGTGTGTAGAAACTATAAACTCTGTAGAGAATGACATAGTTTGCTCGCTGTACTACCAAGTAAGCACCATAAATTACTCAAAGCTGCATAAATATACAGTGCAACTTGTTCCAGAGGCCACAAATATGTGTCACTGTTGTTTTGGCTTCTTATCTGTTGTTGCAAAATAGTTTTATTTACATCATAGCTGTGATAAGCATCGAATACAGTCAGCTGACGCGCTGTTAGGAGAGGACTGTGATCTCATTTATGGACAAACCTGGATAAATGTTTCTGGCCTTCTTTGGTTAAACTTCTCCTTTCTGTCGGTAGAGTTACCCAGGACACAAATTCTCTACATTCCTCTCTTATCCCAGTCGTGCACATAAAATCTGCATGTGGAGCAGCATGCCGGGCCAAAATATGTGAGCAAGTCCTCAGGATTCACTGACTTCAAAGAGCCGAGATGATAAAAAACAACCCACACTGCAACACACTGACAGGACTCAGGTCAAATGAATAGATCAATTATAATATGAAATTCTAAAATATATGATATTTAAATTATTAAGTTATAATATAAATAAAATATATATATTTATCTTTACAGAATTTATCTTTTTTTAATTTTATATTTATTTACATTTATTTTTAACAAAAATGTATTACAAAAATACATTGTAAATGTAGACCTCTAATGTAAAGTACTAAATAGAATGTATAATAGCTATACAAATTTCTGATGTAAAAAAAAATTAAAGTGCATTTGCACATTTTTTTGCTTCCTTTCAAGTTAGTACACAAAATTATAAAATTTTATATTATTGTAAATATTTTTATAAAATTTCTCACAAACCTTACTTATCATTTTATGTTAATATGTGCCAATTAACATGAAAAGAATTACTGCCTCTATATTTTTTTTGTAGAGTTGTTTGTTAAATCCGAGATATTTGATCATTACTGGAGTTTTTCAACCAAAAATTTAGAATAAATCTGTTTAGTATAGTATCTGTGAGTATAATGTGTCAAAATGCCCATGCTTATAATATTTATATATATATATATATATATAAAAATAAAAAAGTTAATATAGTGAAATATTTTCTAAAAAATTATAACAAAAATATCATTGATTATATATGCTTTTATTTACACTGTGGTCAATATCTATAAAGATGCAGACAATTCTAACAGTGGTTTACTGATTATCAAATATATGACCAAAAACAATAATGACTGTTAACAAAAACTGCCATTTTTCCATTTTTATATTAAGTTCAATTATGTTTCCTTGGTTTCAAAAATGTATTTAATAGACTACAATTTGTCATACATTGCTGTCGTTGTAAAAATATAACATACTTTATCCACTATTTATTTCAAAATGTTTGATAAATCTCCATTCTGGATCATTGATGCTATTTATTATGTATCGCTTCAGTGTTTATATGTTTTTAAAGTCAAAAATGTTGTAATTCACAGTTAACAATAGTTACAATTATTGTTGATTGAGTAACAATATTATGAAAATGCAGTATTTTATTGGAAAGTGTCTATATTTTACTGTAGAGTCGCTTCAAGAATAATTAACCATTTTAGTTAAATTACAACTATAAACTATAAAATACTGGCAACCACAGTCATACTATTGGTATATATTGCAGGTCATTTCATTGTTATTGTTTTTTTTTACTTGGAAATATCCTTTATGAAACATTTAAAAACTGAAAAACACACATAATCTCATGGAAAATTAAAGCTAAAAAGCATTAAAATAGAATTTGATTATGGAAAATTACTGTATTTCTTAAACGATGCTATTTTCTATAATTTTACAGTATTTTTTTAAGCACCTCGCTGCCAGAATAGTCGCACTTCTTCACGTTTTTTACAGTGCAGTGTGTGTTTGTCGAGCTGTACCAGTGTCAACAGGATTACAGTGAGTAATTCTGGCTTCCACAGATGGGCTGCAGTCTTCTAGCCGTGGGTTCAGTGATGGATGTCGTGTTGCTGCCGCGGGGCGAGGCACGTCAGGAATGTGTCGTCTTGGAAAACAGGGTCAAGGAAACTTCTCTAGAACTGAGAGAAATCAAATCTGACACCAGAAGACAAAGACGACAATCCCACTTTTAGCACCTAAACATCAGAGAAAGCTCTTCCCGGTTCAGGGAGTAAAATCCGGGACTCTACTCTTCCTGACAAAACATTTTTATGACCTGCAGGCGTTTGTTTTTGATGAGAGTCGGATCCCTGGTGGGACTCTTCACAAAGTCCTCGGGTTATTTATGTGTTTACATCCGATTCGGCAGGTTTTCAGTCAGAGTTCGACTACTTTCAGACGCCACGCTCGCGTCTTTTCTTTAGTGTCTTGCTGATTTCGACGACACTCCTCCACCTCCTGCTGTGCTATTGTGTGATTGAGCCACAAAAGATGTGAACAAGCCCCTTTTGTCCTCTCCTGCACACCAGAAGTTAAAGTCTTTACTGGCATGAAGTCACACCTTCAGTGTTTTTTTCCATCCCATCCAGTGAAACCAGCATCAACATGTTATGTACGGTACCTGTTTTGCCGGACTGTAAACTAGCGAGCGAACATACTTTCCATGGGTGGGATTGAGTTTCCATATCATTCCAGCTTTCCACACACATTTTTAATAAACCCGAGGGCTGGTTTGCAAACAGTTTGGGTGTGTTGGGTTTTGAAATGTTTGCTATTCTCACATATGTTGTTCAGAAAGAATGCAGGTGTCAAAATATTTTGGCTTCAGGCCTCGAACAGCCAGAAATGCTAGTTTTATAAGCTCAAATGAACCAGACTCAATGAAAAATAAGTTTATAGTGGTTCTACTGTCATTAAGATTCAACAATTGACAAATAAGGGAAACAGTGAAGAGGAGACCGTCATCATTTCAGTACGTCACGGCTATAAATACCGATCCTCGTGTTCAGCAGCACTGTCAAGAGTGTAAAATTCTGAGATGACGACACCACAACGACGGCATTGTGCAAACTTTATGTAAATGAAGCTTCTGAGGAAATCAGGAGCTTCTCCCAAACTCCAAATTGCATAGAATTAAATGGTCAGTGCTGCCAGGAATTCAACTCTAGCGTCTTAAATATTCAAATATACTGTGTGCAGATGGTAAAATAAGCATTAAATGAATAGAAAAACACAGAAGATACGACCTCAGTGGTAGCCACAGCCCTGATAATATTAATAAAGGAGTGAAAACCACAAAAGCAACACTGCATTCCCCCTGTTTAGATCACTGGCTAAGTCTGCATACATGACTACTTATGGTGTCATCAGAGTTTTTGAGAAATCGTCACCATTTTATCAGCTCACATGGACTTTTGGCCCTTCCTGTTCCCACATGCAACGTATATTCCTGTGTATTCGTCAGACTTCTCATTGACTGAACCTTTGCCCTTTTCATGACCTTTTATTCTGAATTTCTTTAACCCTTTGAGCCACAACAACTTTTCTGATTGTGTAATGTTGACTATGATCCACCATCAAGTCAGTTGAGTTTTCTCTTTTGGAGAACTAGAACAATGTGTAAAACCCAACAAATGCAATTTTATACCAGACATAAACATCCACCTACGATAATTTCTTTTGCTTGTTCAGGATTGGGTTTTGAAGGTAGCAATCTATGGACGTTAGGTAATCTCCTCCAAGTCCACGTATGTCCATGTGCAGCCCAAAATATGTAGACATGGAGGATAATCGAAGCCTAAGCAGGGCATTCCAGACATTTCTCTTCCCTGTAACATTTTCCAGCTCCTTCTTGGCAATCCTGAAGCGTTCCCAGGCCAGATGAGATATTTAATCCCTGCAGTGAGTTCTGAGTTTACCTTGGAGTGTCCTTCCAGTTGGACATCCCAATAAAACTTCCAAAGAAGGCACCCAGGAGGCAACGTAATCAGATGTCGATGCCTTGTGGCATAGTCGGACTGTTTGGACGTACATTTTGGTCTGCAGGTGGATGTCCAGGAAGGGGTTGGCATGGACTCTTGGGCATATGACAAAGTGTACATCATGTGAACCTTGCAGACCAGGAACATTAATTCAGGCGTCCCTCTCCTCAACGTTTTCCATCTCCTTCTAGGAAATCCTCAGTCCTTCTGGGGAAAATCCCAGGCCAGATGAGATATTTAATCCCTCGAACAAAGGTCTACCCTGAGGTTTCCTCCTAATTGCTTGGAATTTGTCCAAACTAAGGCGCCCAGGAGGCCTCCTAATCTGACACTTAAACCAACTCAGCTGGATCCTTTTGACACGAAGGAGCATTGACTCTTTCCAAGGTCCTCATCCAATCTCTAAGGCTGACCCCAGCCGTCCTACAGAGGAAACTCATTTCTATACGCCATCCCTTTCTTTCTGTCATTGCTACATTACAACACCACCCATCGCTGCACCAATCCATCCTTCTGTTTTCATTTTCCTGTCACTTATAAACCAGGTTCTAAGTCCTTCGCTTGGGGCAGTGAGTCAAACCAAACTTAGATGAGGCAATCAGATGGTTTTCAGCAGAGAGCTATGGCCTTAAACAAGAAGATACTGACTCTTCCAACTGTAAACCCACCAAAAGTCTCGCTCTGATGAATCCAGCCGAACCACGTCATTTGCACAAAGCAGAGATGCAATTCTAGGGTTCACAAACTGGACACCCTCCTCACTCTAACTCACAAACTGGATCAAAAACACAAAAATCCAAAGTAATAATCCGCAAAAAGTCATAAAAAATAATGTCATTTTTGTAGAAGCGGATCAGACCTGCTCACTGGGTTGATCATGAAACAACATCTGTGGCTGACGGATCTTTTTCTTGTGGTTTTCCAGGAACTATTCCTGACTCAAACCTTCAATCTGGACTCTTTCTTTAGATTCTACAGAACCACAGTGCAACCTGCGACTTCTTTCTGACAACTAAATATAGTCATAACCTATCCAAGTGTTTTAGTCTTCTGGAAAAGCTTGTATAAAACAGCACAGTGCAAGTTTCTACTGCTTGTTTCTTCTGTATTTCGTCCTTTTAAGCCTTCTATGCTTGTCATTTGCTGCATGTTTGTGCATAACAAGATTTTTTTTACTGCAATCACTGCAATTTTGAAGCTGTGAATGCATTTCAGTGTATATTCACAGAAGTTTCTAACCTATACAGCAGCGTAGACATCTGAAGAGGTGAAGTGTGAGCGATTTTGAATAGCAGAATCGTGACTCACTCCATCAGACGTGGACGTATTTGACTCTCATAACCGTCTGCCGTCTAATCTGAGGATCAGGGTGTCTGAGTGTGGAGATGAAAACACATAATTACGTCTGAGGTTGTTGCTCAGTTCGTTGGACTCATGAAGACACAACGCGGTGGTTTAGGTGTGTTTGGTGTGGAGGATCCTCATTCCTAATGAGAAATCAGGCGTTAAATGATAACTCCTTCTGTGATATAACCGCATTCCTGCTCAGTGATGTATTTCAGTTTACTTATTGACTTTAGGGAAATGCTGATGAATGTGCTTGTTTCTGCCATTTCAGATTCTCTTAGCGTCTCTAAGTCTCTTGTGTGCCACTGTGAGCTGTTGTTTGCTCCTAATTAATGCCGTTAAAGTCTTTATCCAATTTGAGGTCAATGCCGGCTGATCAGCTGCTGCCATCAGCTAAACGCCAGCAGTCCAACGCTCTGCTGCTCTGCTGCTCTGCACCGTCATCTTGTTCCTTCAGCTTGACCTCAGTGACTCCTGACAACATGCAGCTCAGGTTCCCAGCATTAAAACACACACATCCATACCAGCGATAGTTTTATATACCTGCCAGTCATTTTGTTTGGAGTTAAACATCTAGTGAAATTATTCTGCAGCAGTTTTGATAATCAGTCAAGATGATAAACTAATCCCTGCAGCACTTCTTCATAATGGAGTACTTTAAGTATTGGTCAGCAGTTCACAAGAAATTTTTGCTCCTGTCTCATTTTTCCTCACTGTGGGTTCATTTTTAGCTGCAATATAAAGTCCTGCACCTCTATAGAAGCAGAACAACCAGGACTAGAAGTAGAAGTAACTCAGAAAAGTCTCCTGTGCAGCATAACAATGTTAAAATGCCATTAATTATATAAAAAAAAGAAAAACAAAATTGAATTTCTTCAATTATTTATTTTACAAAAAAACCTGAAATCAACATGTGCAACATTTTTGAGGACTCTTCCTGTTTTTCTGTTCTATATTGTTGTAAAATTAAGTTTTTGGACTAAAATGAGACACTTGAAGATTCTGCCTTGAGGAGATTTTCCACTTTTCGTGTTTATTAACTTCACTAAAAATAGATTTGAAGCTGATAATGAAAATAATCTCTAGTTGCAGCTCTTTTCAGAAAACATCACAGGTTTGAGTAACTCTGTGTTTACTTAGCTGTGATGATACAGTTCTAAGTACAGACTGAACTGTTCTGTCTGAATCACGGCTATTTAGTAACTTTGACAAAACTAACAGCAGCACGATGTTCACTGTGACTGATTACTCATCTCTGGAAACACTAAATGTTATATTTTGTCTGGAAATTAACGGGAACCTTCAAAAACTTGACAGTGATTTTTAGTAAATGCTGAAGTCCAACATCAAGGATTTGTTAACAAGATGTAAATCTGTGCTTATATTCATCCATCCATCCATCCATCCATTATCTATACATCGCTTAATCCTCACTAGGGTCGCGGGGGGGCTGGAGCCTATCCCAGCTGACTCGGGCGAAGGCAGGGGACACCCTAGACAGGTCGCCAGTCTGTCGCAGGGCTACATACAAGGACACACAATCACTCTCACATTCACACCTACGGGCAATTTAGAATAATCAATTAACCTCAGCATGTTTTTGGGCTGTGGGAGGAAGCCGGAGTACCCGGAGAAAACCCACGCATGCACAGGGAGAACATGCAAACTCCATGCAGAAAGATCCCGGGAAAGCCGGGACGCGAACCAGGGACCTTCTAGCTGCAAGGCGAAAGTGCTAACCACTACGCCACTGTGCAGCCTGCTTATATTCAATTTAGTTAAAAATACAGAGTGTCTCATTAAATCACTGAATTTAATCCTTGGGTTTCCATTCCTCTGTAATCTAAGGAGACTCTTTAAACAAGTAGCCGCAGCTTAAACCTTCGTCACTTAATAATTTATTGGAGAGTTGAGCAGAGAAACATTTAGCGGAGGGTTGACGGCAGGAGAAGGTCACATTCAATACGGAAATTCAGACATCCTCTTCAGTATAAATTTAATATTTAACACATGCATTCATCTCATCAATACATGAAAAAAGCAGAAGACTTTTGCAAAAACACTCATACATTTCTCATAGATGCAACAAAGTCTCAAACACAGAAGTGTGTGTGACTATTAAAGTCTAAATTTATATAAATGATTTAAAATGGCATTTAAAGAGGTTCCATAGACAAACCAACAAAAGACACTAAAGAGGATAAGAGTGGCTTTGTGTGTGTCGACTAGCATGATGATATCAATTAAGAAGTTAATCAACCAGAGAATAAACTAATGGAAGAAGTACAGAATATCTTAGAGCCTATTACATTATATTCCATTATATTATGAGTTACAGCCTGAATTTTGCACTAATTCAACCTCAGATTGAAGCAGAAAAGGCACAAATTGGTGCATAAAAATTCATCAGAATGCAGGAAATTAAATGTTTGAATGGCCTCAGCATCTGCGGATGACAAATATTTTACTTTATTTTATTTTATTAATTTTTTTAGTTCTATTTTTTGTGTTGTGTTTTATTGACTTGGATTTTTATTTTATTTTAATTAATCAATTTATTTATCCATTTATTTTTAAAATATTTTTGTTCATTTATAATTTTATTGTTAATTCTTTTTATTTTTATTTTTTGTTTTGATTTGTGTTGTTTTGTGTTGTGTTTTCTTAACTTGATTTCTTTATTTATCCATTTATTTATTTATATTTTTATTTTTAATTATATTTTTAATTTATTTTTGTTTGGATTTGTGTTGGTTGTTTTATTGAGTTGGATTTTTATTGTATGTTGTTTTATTTTGTTTTATTTCTTGCACAACCATCACATCTAATAACTGTTCAGTACAAATTTCTAAAAACAATGGAGAATTTTTTTCTGTATTTCTATTCTCTGACACAAAAATGGAAATTAAAGCAATGATAATAACACATTTATTTTCTGTAAAGGAGAAGACAGAAGATAAACGCATTGTAAAAAAAAAAAATCAGCAATAAAAATAAAAAAGGAGGTAAAAATATCAGCAGATAAGATGAGAAAATAAACTACACAAACAATTTCAGGTGAAGTGAAACTTTTAACACGACGCTGACACTAATCACGCCTACTTTTATGATAGAAACTCAGATTATATTTTATGGCCTCCATAAAGTCCATGTTTGGAGGTTTTGTTGCTCAGCTCCAAGCAGCAGATTCATCTCAGGATTTAGTGTTATTTATGGGACTCTGTTGAACCTTTTCTCACCTGTTTCTCATCATCTGAACTATTTAAAAGGTCTGTTATCCAAATTAAATAACCATTCAAATTAAAGTTCTCAATTAGTAACCTGTGAGATGTGCAGTTTCACTCCAGCTGGAAGCTAAAAGTTGGTATTTTTTTGTCACTACAAGCATCTTTGCATCTGATTCTAGCCGTAAATCATCATAAACAGGACAAATTTGGACTGAAATTGACTTATAGCTTGAAAACGGTGCAATTATGGGATTAAAATCTAGATGTGATGCCTTTAAATAATGTGAAAAGATGCCTTTACATTTAAGGAAGCTCCAAACAAAAGACGTAAATCACGTGTGTATGTATGTTTTGGCTCATTTTAAATAATAAAAGTTGATTATCATGAGGATAAATGTTGGAAAGCAGCATGAAAACACTTGTATGCTCTCATGTTCTCATTTATTTATATGTTACTTTCATGTTTGTTCCTTTTTCCAGGGAACAAAGTGTGTTTTGGGGTCAAAGCTGTCGCTGTTTTCAGAGCTTTCAGAGCTTTCAGAGTTACATAAGAGTCCAATAATAGGGTCAGAAGAAGCTGCAGGACCTTGTAGGGAGAAAATGTCTTTTCATCAGTTTGTCTTCAGAAAGTAACGTTTCTCATACGGTATCAGAAACTAACCCGAGGTGAAAGCAGCAGAATGGAAGCAGAGAGAGGTTTGTGTTCGCTGTGAGATAAACGAACGGCAGATTCTGCTTTTATTCCCTTCAGCAATAGATTTATTAGACTTACAAGGCAAAGCAAAGTGTTTCTTTAGTTTTTCCACATTAAATTTTAATTTTAGAATTTGAACTTACAAGTTCCATTTCTTTGTGTTTCACTTTCTTTGTATTTAATTTAAAATTTTATAAATTGTCAACTTTTTTCTTGTCTTTCAATATAATGTAATTTTTATATATTTTTATGTATGTTATTTATTTTGTTTCAAAAAATTGATCTTAAAAGTTTTTTATTTTATATTTATTTTATTTTGAATTTTGATTTTAAAAGTGGTGAATCAGTTTCTTGTATTTTTTTTTATCTTGTATTTATTTTATTTTAGGTTTTGATCTTACAAATTGTCACACTGTTTTGTAATGTTCTTTTAGTATTCCAGATTTTTATTTCTTTAGAATTTTATCTCTTTTAATCTAGAATTTGACTTTATAAGTTACACATCTATTTTTAATGTATTTTTTATTTACTTAATTTTAGAATTTGAACTAACAAGATGCATTTCTTTTTTCTTTCTTTGTATTTCATTGGAATTTTTGATCTTACAAGTTGTTAATTGTTTTATTTTTTAAAATACATCATTTTAAATATATTTTTCAATATAATGCAATTAATTTTATTTAAAAAATATGATTTTACATGATTTTTTTGTTTATTTTTAATGTTTTATATTTATTTTATTTTTTATTAATTAATTTTACATTTTTTTTTGCTTACTTTTGCCAATATTTTTGTTCCTGCCCATCCTTTGGTCAGTTTGGGTTTCTTTAAAATGTCCTATATGAATAAACTTGACTTAATTAGACAAATTGGTGCTTAAAAATTGACCATGAATTCGTTTTTTTAAGTATTTGATGCTGAAAATTCCTCCCGATTGTTTCCTCCTCTGTGCTAAAATGAAATCTACACCCGAACAGTCTCTTCTTTTACACCCAAACATTCCTCCCGGAGTATTTTTCCCAACCCAACCACCACAGCGTAGTATCATGTGATAAAAATATCTGGAGGCTATTGTTCCAGAAGTTGTTGTACCGGTGGCAGCAGGTATCTCCTCCCTCCCCTCTCAGATATTCCCTGCTTCTTTCCTCAGTTCCCTATTTGGCTGTTTCACTCAGTGGGCGGTTCTCTTCTCTTCTCTTCGCTTTTTTTTTTCTTTCACTCCCACAGTGACGTGATGAGGAACTTTTATTGCACAGAGCCGAGAGGGAACAGAGAGAATCGCTCACAGCGGACAGGAGAAGCTACCGTGGACGCAGAAACACTCCGGGAGGGAAGCTTTAAACTCTTTATTTATTTATTTGTGGAGTATTTATTCTGTCTGTGTGAAAGATGAATGGAGTGACGAGAAGCCTGTGCACGTTTGAGGACATCAGAAGTCAAGAATATGGGGTAAGTTACTGAATATTATTCATTTATTTCATTCTAATTGTGTGGATTCATAATGAAGTAGATATTTGTGTCTGTATTTTTGTCATTTTTACGTCTTTCCTTTACATTTCCCTGCTCTGATTAGTTTTAAAAGCTCTCTGTTATTCTCTGATTCTGCCACATCCTCAGTCTAAGTGTCTTCATCTGCTCTAAGTGCCGTATTTACTATTAACTCTGTGGCTTTGTAGTAATTAAAGTATTAGCTCCTGCCCTCCTACCGGCTCAGAATTAGTCCAAAGTAACATCTGTGTCTGTCACAAGCGCCTTCTGGCTGCATCACTTCAGGGCTTAGGGTTGCAGTTGTGACAGCGAAGGCGGCTCAGCACCTGGAGCAGCTTTGCTCGGCCAGAATGTGCACCACCTGTGAAGTTCGGTTCGAACGGGATTAAACGGCAAACCTGTAAATGAGTGATGAGCAGGTTCACATGTCGCAGAGGAATCTAAACTGTGTGACCTTTAGAGTAGCAGCGTTTTTCCTGAGTTGAACAGGATTCGACAAAGATGTTCTGCTGGGTTCAAGTCAGGAAACATACTCGTCCAGGTCGTAGTTTCTTGTGTGATTTAGTTCTTTGGATGGTTCTGCTGGAATATTCCTCTTCTTCCAGCTTCTTGTCAGACAGTTTTATGGTTTATCCACAGACATTCATCTGTAAATGTCGTCTCCCCAACACCTTTTCTATCGTCATACTTCCACCTCCGTGCTTCACTGTCAGGACTATGCATCCACTGTGGTAGTCCTGGTCAGGTTCACACCAAACATGATGGACTCCATCTGAGACCAACTCATTTATCTTCATCTGACCAAAGAACGTTCTCACAACATTCATCAGACTTCTTTTAAAGTTTTTAGTAAGGTTTCATCTTGTAGTTTTGCACCAAACGGCAAGCAAAGGTGTTTTTTCCTTGTCTTCTGCCCATAGAGGTTGATGTTCTGAAGGGTTCTTCACAGAAACTCTGATTTCCATTGATAACTCCTGTACCACGTCTTAAACAGCTGCTGTGAGGCATGATGCAGACATAGATGTAGCTCATAGCTCCAAAACTGAGAAAGTTCTCATGTTCACAGCTCAGTTTATGACCATTTTCATGCAGTTAGACTGATTGAAGATCACAGCTGAATTCACTTTGAGTTTCTACTTTTTAATATAGTCTTTCTATAGGATTTGTTTTTGTTTGCACACAGGGGGAAACACTTGACTGTTCAATTTAGGAATCCTGTGATTTTCAGAGTTGATCCAGTTTCACAGTCATCTTTTCAGCGACGTTGACAGCGGTGTCTTTGGTTCTGACGTCTATCTGTGCCAGTCACGGTTTAATAATTCACTCACCTGAACAAGCAAACTGTTATCCTGCTGGCTGGTTTATGAGGTCGCCGAGCAACGCGACACTTTCCCCTTCCACCTCGGCAGCCTCCTGCTGAGCCCAGATCAGCTGCTTTTACAGAAACACTCGGCCGAGATTGTGTCAAACGACACAGAACTGAGTGGAAGGGGTGCATTTAAGAGCCGCGTTGTGAATTTGTGCCAACAGTCTAGACCTAAATGTCACTTTCTGTTGTGTAACCGTGCAACTGAAGGTCAAGGTGCACCGAGGGCACACCTAATAAACTGATTAACAGCTCTGAGGAATGTGCTGTGGAGCAATATATGAAACTCTGTGTTTGCTCAGGCTTTGTCTAATCGATCACGCATTACATTTCAACACCAAGCCGAGAGGACATTTGATTGTCTTCATTGCAAGTCAAATCCAGCAAACAGGCCCACACCTTCAGCATTTGCATGTGTTCTGTTCAGGTCAGACTGAACGAAGACATTTCACCTGAGATTAGAAACGACTGCGGCTTCTTATCGGGGATTCGTGAGGAGATAGAATGCGTCTGATGTAGCAGAAAGAGGCCACAAGTTGTTGTTTTGTTGTTTAGTTTCCTGGAATTGAGGAGGTGTCATAAAACGGGAGGAACAGGCAGCACAAACTGCGACAAAATGTTCTATTTAGTTCATAATCGGCCATTTACCAGCGATTGTTTGAAACTTTTAGCGCTTTCCTGTCACTAAAATCACAGATTTTATCAACTTCTTTTAAAACCCTCTGACCTTCAAGCAGGTTCTGGGTTTTTTTTCACATTTTCCATCAGTGTGAGCTCATTTCTCACTGGAATATTGAGTCCTATACCTCTATGGAAACAATGGCTAGAAGTACAGAGAACTCAAACATACATTTTGTGCATTAGAAGGCCATCAATCATTAAAAAAAGAAATAAAAGTTTAATTTGTTTGATTATTTCTTTTGCAGAAATTAAAGAAAAACTAGACATGCTACCACAACTGACAAAAACAGTGGCTGCACATGCTCTAAATATTTAGCTTTTTCATATTTTTACATTTACAAACCCCCATTTCTAATGGGTTTGTCATTTTTAAACAAGTTTTAGATCATTTTGGGCACATTTTTGCAATTTTGGACAAATTAAGTCAATTTGGACACTTTTTTTCAATAATTGTTGACAGGTTTTTCTCATTTTTCCCAATTTTGGGTCACTTTGAATATGAACATTTCACTTTTCTGCTCATCATCTGTAGAAAGATGTTTCACCATGCTGAATGTATCTCCACCACCTTGCTCCTCTGTTCACTGTTTCTGAGCCGTGCTGCATTTATTTTATTCATCCAGTAGCTTTGGTTTTCCTCTTAATATGCTGAATTTGTTTGTCTTTCTGCTTTGTGTGAACACTGTCTGCAGATCAGCTGAAAAGTCCCTGAATTTTTATCATGTGACTGTTGATGGCATCTGAGCCAGTCATATAGCTTCAGTTGGCTTCAGTATCTGGTTCAATCAAATGGTCAATTTTTGACAAGTTTTTTTTAAAGGAGACATATAGGATCAAGTGATTTTGATGAAATATTACAGTTTTATACTTAGATTTGTGTCACTAGTTCAAAGATCCATTCAAAATCCGATGTTTCTTTTAGATTTTTCCAGTTTCCGGCTCTGATAAATGAAGTAATCTTTGCCACCGTTATCCCTCCAGACATTCAGTAGCTGAGCACATTCCCGGAGTCTTTCCTCATCCTCAGTCGCAGTCAGAAGCTGACATCAGCGGCTGGGCGTCGGCCAAGCATGACATATAGACGCATGTATGCCGAGAAACCACGCTAACGCGCCAGAACACACCTGGCTGACACGCAACACCGAGCAGGGGGAAAATGATTAGCATTAAAAGTGAGAGGATGAAGGAAATTATAGAGTGAAGTCTGTCCTGATGGCAGCTCTCACCTCATGACTCAGATCCCTTTTACCTGGACCAAATATTGACCTGTTCACCTGCTCAGGTTCTCATTATGGTCTGCAAACAACCCGACATTTAGCTTCGCACGATCATCTCTTTGTTTGAGATGGATTTAAGCTTTATTAGCTTTCAACACGCTCCAAACTAATCCCAACAAGGGTAATACTTAGAACTGGAGCTCAGTCTAACAGGTATTTCTATTCCAAAGTATCATTTAGTTCAAGAAATCTAAAAACAAAAGCACAAAGTGACACCTTAAGAGTCCTTAAAACTGAAAAATAATTGTTTAATGCCACAAATGATGAAAAAAAAACAGTAAACCTTTAAATTTAAGAGGCTGGAACCTCCAGAATTTATTCTTTGAAGGTCTAAAATGACAAATTGAACGTCAAAATATTCAATCTTTTGATAAATTAATTGATTAATCGTTAAAACTACTTAACCAGTTAAAACTAGAGCTCAATCTAACAGTTATTTCTATTATAAAGTATCATTTTGTCCAAGAAATCTAAAAACAAAAATAGGGGAAAAATAGTGACATCTTAAGAGTCCTTAAAACTCAAAAATAATCGTTTAGTGTCATAAATGACAAAAAAAAACAACCCAGCAAATCTTGAAATTTAAGAGGCTGTACCTTCCAGAGTTTGTTCCTTGGAGATATAAAATGACTACCTGATTGTCAAAATAGTCAAACTGCTTATCTTTGGATAAATTTATCGATTATTTGTTCACTCTACTGGCTCAGGTTGGATGTCGAGGACAAAAGGTTTCCACAGAAAAGTCCTGATAAGTGAAGAAATTTGGCAGTGAGACCGAGAGTTTAGTTCACCTGCTGTTTGATCAAACACTTCCTGATCTTTAGTCACAACTCTGAAGCTTAAACTGTGTTTTCTTCACACAAAGATCCCGTTGAGCTGCTTGTGTTGGATCAGCTCAGACGTTTGGCCGGTTATGTCTATTTAAGTAGAGGGCTTATGTGTGTTTATATTAGTTTCTATTAATAAGGAGCAAAGACTGGGTTATGTAATAGACGATGGTGTTGAAGATGAACTCATACCTGCAGCTGTTATCTTAGAGTCTTTATGGTTCAGCTGGATAAAAGACAGAAGTGACATCTGTGCAGCGAAGCAGTTCAAGAGAGCCACAAAGTGATTTATTTCATGATGAGGTTCACACACAAACACACGTGAGGAATCTTCAGTGGTATGTAGGAACGACACTTGAATATTTTACTATTTATGGTCATAACAGCTGCTTCAAAGTCATTTCAAACACTTTTGAGTCAGTTGATTTAACTTCAAAACCCTGAAACCTGCTGGTGGCTTTGAAAAGTGTGTTGTTTTTATGAAAAATCACCAAAATTGCACAATTTACCAGAGCAAGAAACTGTAAAAACAGAAAAAAATCTCCAGATATTTCCCTTTCTGACAATCCTCAAACATATTATGTGTGATATGCAGTTTTGTGAGGAAAAATGCCCAAAAATAAGCCAAAAATCATGATTTTTCGTGAAAAATCACGTTATTCTGTGTCTCATTAAAAAAACCGACAAAATAAATGTATTGGCAGTAGTCATATTCTGTTAAAAATTAAAAAAAAATCTGCACTCTTCAGTCCAACTGTGAAGCCATGAATGATTTAGCTGCAACCAACAGTCACCAGACAAGAATTCAAAGAGTTTTCAAGTAAACTTCAGGTGACAAGAGAGACTGAGAGCAAAATAAATGAATCAAATAAATGCAGCATGGCTCAGAAACAGTGAACAGAGGAGCAGAGTTGATGTGCAGAGAGGTGTTTTTAGAGATTGGAAAAACAAGTCTATAATATCTACAGCTGCCATTAATTTTTTTGTAGTGTTGGTAACGCCTGTGGAAAAGAGCATGTTGCACATGTTGATGCTCGTTTTTAAATTCATGCAAAAATAAGCTACCAACGAGCTAATTTCGTCTCTTTATTCTAGATGTCTCATTTAAAAATACGCCAAAAATAAACAGTTTGCTCTAACTTCATTCTGTAAAAATCAGAAAATTTTGCACTTTTCAGGCCAATGGCACAAAAATTAGTGGCTCAGGTGAAACCAGCAGTCTCATGACAAAAATTCACGAACTTTTTTGGCTGAACTGCAGGCAGTGTTTACACAGAGCAGAAACAAATTAAAAATGTAAGTAGTTAAAGACCTATAGCATGTAGAGCTACTAATTTTCCCAGTATTTTTAGCACCTGTATACACTTGGAAAAATGTTTTACATTTAGATTCAAGGTTTTTTTTTTGTAGTTTTTGCAAAATATGCTAATAAATTTAACTAAGAAAGTAGCTGTATCACTTTATTCTAGATGTCTCATTTTTAAAAAAACACACTAAAAATCAAACATTCAGTCGAACTAGATTCTGTTAAAAACAAAAAAAATGTACATTTTTAAGTCCAACTGTGAAGATATTAGTGGCTCAGCTGCAACGAACAGACTCATGACAAAAATTCAGGAACCTTTTCGCTAAATTGGGCTTAACTGCAGGCAGTGTAGCAGTAAAACATCTATAGCATGTAGAGCTGTTCATTATTTTCCAGTACTTGTAACACCTGTAGAGGCTGGAAAAATGCTTTATAAGTTCATTCAAGGTATTTTTATAGTTTTTGCGAAATAAATAAACTCAACTTTTTTTGCGATTTGTGGCATTATAACAACTGAACAGAAGCTTTTTCTGACTGCTTCTTTGTGGTTGTTCTGTTTCCATAGTGGTGAAAAATGAGCCCACAGTGAGTAAAACTGTGAGAGGAGCAACAGAAAACACCCAGAAACTGCTTGTGGCGTTAAAGATCTCTAAGGCAGAGCTTCACAATCCTGCTTACGTCCCCTCGGATAGTTTAACTCGGATGATTTTCAGGCCTCCTGATGCCAAAAGTCCAACACAAAGCGCCTCCATCTCCCCTGATCTTTCGGCCGGAGCTCCCGGCTGTGCCTTCGCTCTCATGTTTCTGCCGTTACAAAAGGCTGCGTGCACGAGTGTGTGTCTGCGTTGTGTGTTTTCTTGTCTGCGTCACCGTGCGTGAGCGCCGGGCCTTTTGTCCGTGTTCCCGGGAAGTCTAGTCTTACAGGTTGCCGTTTCTGTGCGTCGGTGGACATAAAGGAGAAAACAGAGCAGGGAGGCCGGCGTTTAAATAGCTGCTGCTCGGCCGAGGATCAGCCGAGAGGCCACAGAAGTTGTGTAATGACGGATTCCTGCTCAACAAACACTCCCCTGTTCTCGCCCGCCTCCCTCCCTAACCGGTGTTCCCCATTACAGCGTCTGCAATCTGAGAGGTCTGGCTTCGGTTTGTCGACCCCCTGCAGCACCTGTTTCCTCCGTCCCTTTCTCTGTTTCTGATCTCCGCTGGTTTGCTCTGCATTTTCCGTCTTCCTGAGCAGATAAGCAGCCGATCTGAAGGCCCTCTGTAGTCGCCACACACAGCCCTTCTTTGATAAACGGCCTTTATCTCGGCGTTACGTAACACGCCGTTTGCACTGTTTGCATATCAGACAAACAGACGGACAATTTATTCACGCTTAAACTGCAAAGGAGCTCAAACAAATGTAAAAGTGAGACGCGAAAGTGAAGTTTCTGAGAGGTTATCTGAGGTAAATGTTAGCTCATAAAACACAGAAATAATCTGTACAAACAGAAAACAGCGTCACTAAACATGGTCTCATTGAGAACTTACACACAGTTAAACCCAGTTATTCATTCTCATGCCAAGTTTTGATTTATAGTGGCTTTTTATTTGACCAACAAGTTTCTTCTGGCTAGAAATGACATAAACAAGACAGTAAGACATTGTGTTGGAGACGTTAATGATCAATTTTATCCAGTATTTACCTCCACATCAACTAAACTCTTGTTATATTTGCTGCATAAATGGCATTTTTAGGAGAAGAGTTCATTTAAAACATGGAAACTGATATAATTCACAATGTCTTACTGTTTTAGTCACTTGTTTGTGTCATTTTTTTGTATAAATGAATTGTATAAATGGTATTTTGGGGGGGAAAACGTACATAAAAACATAGAAAAAGGTCAAATTAGTCATTAAATTAGATTGATTAGAGAATTTACACACAGTTAAGCCCAAAGTTATTCATTCTCATGCCAAGTTTTGCTTTACAGTGAATTTTTATGAGACTAACAGGTTTCTTTTTAAAAACATATAAATTGTTAAAAATCAAGAAAATTGTAACTTGTTGATGTGTTTTCCAGGCAGAAGAAGAGTGTAAATGGCATTTTTTTGAAAAAAAAGTTAAATAAAAACAGAAAAAGTTCAAATTAGTCCTTAAATTAGATCGATTGGAGAACTTACGTACGTACAGTTAGACCAAAACAGGTTCAAAACGTTGCTAAATTTGGATTTATAGGGAATTTACATGTGATCAGCTGGTTTCTTTTGCCTGGAAATGACATAAATTAGTGACAAAATGTCATTTACACAGATATTTATGGTCATATCATGTTTCCATGTTTCGGTTACTTTTAGCAACTATAGCAACAGTTTGACTGATGTGGAGGAAAATTAAGACTTTTGAGAAAGAGTTAGTGTTATTTTGGACATAAACATGTTTTAAAAACACATAGAAATAGTTTAAATTCTTCACTAACATCACAAACATTATGTTTACCGTGTTTTAATAACTTGTTCATGTAATTTCCTGTCTGAAGAAACATATTAGTCAAATAGAAATTCACTCTAAATCAAAATTTGACAGGTAAACGAATAAGTTTGGTCTTAACTTTATGTCTATCTAATGATAAATTTGAACTATTTCTATGTTTTTATTGCAAATTTTTACTAAAAAATGAATTTTCACAATAATTTCTACCATGTTTCTGTTACTATTAGCAATTTAAACAACAGATTGATTGACATGGAGGAAAATAAAGACTTTTTAAGAAGAATTAAAGTTATTTTGGACATAAACACATTTTAAAAACACATAGAAATAGTTCCAATTCTTCGCTGACATCTCTAACATGATTTCTTACTGTCTTTTATCACTTGTTTATATTATTTCCAGCCAGAACAAACCTGCCAGTCATATTAAAATTCACTATAAATCTGATTCTGGCTTTGATTCGGGATCATCCTCCTCCAGACGTCCTGCTTATTAACCAGTTTATGTAATATATCAGCAGTTGGTCTGCTTGTTGTTGTTTGTGGCTGCAGTGATTTCGTGTGTTGGATGTTTCTGAGCTGACAGAACACTCATGGGAGAATAAACAGAACAGGCTGGCCGGGTTATATAATGTCACTGACCTCCTCCTCCTCCTCTTCCTCCCTCACATGCTGAGCTCCACTCAGACACTTAAAGTCACTTCTCCACTCTTTCAGTTTGCTTTTCAAACTCCTGCATCTGCTTCTCCTCCTCCCTCGTTTACGAGCATCGCCACCGTGCCAGATTTGTGGCGCTTTATGGCCTGCGCGAGGTTTTGTTGCTATGGAAATATTACATTACATTTTCCTCCCACTTCCCCAGAAATCTTCCGATTGGTCTCCGGCGTCTGGAGGGTTCCCGCCTGAGTCCCTCTGACGTCTGTAGCACATCATTTAAATCAAACAATCCGTCTCTGTGCAGCTGTGAAGAACTTTTCTCTGTGACGTCGTCTCCGTCCTCCCTCCCTCTTTCTGCTTCATGACTCAGTCTCTCCCCTCGTCCTCCTCAAAATAGTCCTCCATCAGCCTCTCCATCTCACAGCCGTCTCTTTGTGGGGATTCACTTCTTCTTCTTCTCCTCCTCGGTTTTATCCAGGAGGGCTGCAGGCGGCTGAGGCTCACGCTGCACGACCAGAACCAGGCGGCTCGGAGCTCGGAGCAGACCAGAGACAAGGTAAGAACATCTGGAACATCTGGAACATCTGGGCTTCAGAGCAGAGAACAGATGCAGTGATGGGCACCAGAACAGAAGGAAAGAAGTTGGGACGAGGTGCTGTAGCTCCTTTATGTGATGCCAAAGTATGTGCTTCAGGATTTTGGATGTTTGAACGGACTTTCTGCACGGATTTTTGTAAGATTTAGAGATTTATGGTGAAGGTGAAGCATCTGAAAGTTCAGACGGCGTGTGCTGCTCATAGTTAAAGGAAAAATCCACACTAAGACATTGTGTTAGAGACGATGATGAATTTTAACCAGTTTTTACCTCCACATCAATCAAAGTGTTATTATAGTTGGCAACAGCATGTTAGAAATCACCACTAATAACGAAAAATGTTAAAGAAAACTATGGAAATTGTTAAATTTGCAATGTTTTACTGTCATTTCTCACTTGTTTATGTCTTTTCCAGCCAGAAGAAGATATTTTTTGTGTAAAATAGAAGTTACACACAGACAGTTCAGCCCAAGCTTATTCATCTCCACACCAACTTTTGATTAATAGTCAATTTTTATCTGACAAACAGGTTTCTTCTGGCTGGAAATTAAATAAACAAGTGACAAAAGAAACTAAGACATTGTGTTGGAGATATTAATGATGAATTGGTATATTTGAACAGACTTCCTGCATGGATTTTTGCAAGATTTAGAGATTTATGAAGGATCTGAAAGTTCAGAAAGTGTGCATAGTCCTCCTAGCTACAGGAAAAATCCACCCTAAAACACTTGAACACGATTTCACGGTGCATCTTGCATGATTCCTGCAGAGACGTCTGAGCTCTGAGACACTATGAGACGTGTTGAAATCAGTTTTGGTATTTCCAATATAGATATCACATAATGATGGACAGATGTTAGAACAGTTCATCCTGAATCTAATCCTGTATCAGCTGCTTGTTTTACTGCATTTTAAGCTACTTTACATCATGCTTTTACTTTGAAACAAGAGCGACTGAGTGTTATTCACATGATACAAAACACGTAGCAACACTTAAATGCACACAAATAATCTTAAAACTCAAAATGGTGCCGAGATTTATTACAAATATTGCATGATCATTTTGTATAATTGTATTTAACATCACTGTGAAGTTAATATGAAAGTCACAAAACCCAAAAAAAGGTTTCTTTTAAGAAGTCTGCTTCCTCACAGTCTTCACAAATGAATCATACAAGCAGATCTAGTTAAAAAAATAAGACATAAAGTGCACAGATACAAACAGAAAACCCGTCTTTGTGTACCAAAGTGACACATTTAGAGGCGTTTTTCAGTGAGTGGCGGCTAAAGCTCAGCTCAAACACTTTGACAATCACAGCAATAACTGCACAGCAGCTCACAGCTTTACTAGCCTGCTTCCCACACACACTCCAAATGTCTGAGGACGACCGTTGTTCTGCCAGAAAGCAGCCGGACCACCAGAGCAGCTCGGTTACATAACGCCTCCCCACCTCCTCCTTCTTCTTCTCTGGTTCTGACCACTTCCAAAGCAGCACCACATGTTTACGTCTCCATGGTGATTACCGCTAAACGCCTCCTGATTATAGACCGCGGCACAGGAATAGCTGCTAACTGCACGTTCTTCTCTCTTTTTTTTAATTTTTGGGGAGTTTTTGCGAGTTTAATTGCATCATTCGTGCAGAAATTTCCCAGCAGATCATTTCGTAATGATTGCTGAGCGGATGCACTTCTTCCCAGATTCTGTGTTGCAATATCGTGCAAAAGCCATCCAACAATCTGTTTGCTGTGTCCCGTAATTCCTCTGTTGTCCCATCTGCAGCCCATCGGGAGAGCTTTTGCGTTGGTGCAGCCGGCCGCTGACAGAACAGCTTCCACCCCCGAACCGGTGAAGTCCTCAGAGGAGCAGGTGGAGGTTATAAAGGTGGGTGTTTGTCCACGTTTTTACTCACTGTTGGATTCATTTTTCTCTGCAATATAAAGTCCTGCACCTCTATGGGAACAGAGCAACCAGGACTAGCAGCAGAGAGAACTTCTAGCTGTCGTTTTACCTAAATAAATCATTGTAAAAAGGCGGGGAAAAGTTGCATTTCTTTCATTATTTATTTTTGCAAAAATTTTAAAAATCTGAAATACCCATAAAGTCCTGCACCTCCATGGAAAAAATACAGTTTTGAAGAAGGAGCGAGAACTCAGAAATGTATTTTTTGTGCAGTAGGACACAATGATAATACCATAAATCACAAAAACATGGGAAAAAAGTTTAGGTTCTTTGATTATTTGTTCTGCAAAAACTGAAAACACCTGGAGTCAACATTCCTACAGCTGCTACCAACACTGGAAAAAACAGGAGCTCAACATGCAATAAAAATGTGCATTTTACAGCCTCTTTTACAGCACATCAACTCTACAAAGATGTTTCATGCCAAATGTATCTTTAAGCTATTTTTGCTCCTCTGTATCCCATTTCTGAGCCATGCTGCATATATTTTATTGCTCTAGTATGTTTTGTTTACCTTTCATACTCAGCTTTTCTCTTTTTGCGCCTGCAGTTCAGCTGAAGACGCTCTGAATTTTTGTTATGTAACTGTTGGTCACAGTTGAGTCACTAATGGCTTCATGGATGCACAGGGGAAAGCAGAATTTTTCGTTTTTTACAGAATTTGGTTCAAAGAAAGGCTTTATTTTTGGAACATTTTTAAATGAGACACAGAATAAAGTGATTTTGATGATATATAAACATTTTTAGCTTCATTTTAGTTCATTTTTCTGATCTGAAAGCTAAATATCAGACCATTATTTCTGTTTTTGGTGTCATTTCGGGGATTTATTTTGCCGTTTAACACCCACAGGCTAATTTTAAGATGCAGAAGGTTAAATCTGTATTAAACATCGACTGGTATTCTGGTTCCAGGTTTATCTAGAAGCCCGCAGACAGGAGCAGCAGAAACACCAGCAGAGTCTGAAGATGCTGTCGGATGAAGTTTCACAGATACAGGAGGTCAGTTTCTGGACGGCGTCAAGCTCCGACTGTTTAACTGAAGCACAAACACAAAGTTAATCATCTCTGTTTCCCGGATTAAGTAGGAATTTGCATGTTTGCATCATGTAAATTCCAGTCATTGCTTCTGTCTGTTCCTATCTTGTTTCTACTTTCGGCCACTTATGCAAGTAGAAAACACAGTCGGTCTGTAAGAAATGAATAGATTCATAGTTGTTTGATCTATAAAACTGTTCCGTAATGCTTCAAATTTCCTATTTTCTTTGCCAAGCTGTACATGTTCTATTGACCTCTTATGCAACTAAGTGCTGTTACACTGAACTATGAATTATCTCTTATTAAAATGAACTTAGATAACTTGCAGATAATAAAGCAGATGAACTTGTCCTTTGAAATACAAAGATATGAAAGGAATGTGAGGGCTGCAGCTAGCAATTATTATAATTATCAGTCATTTTCTGGATGTTTTTAGGCTATAAAATGTCAGAAAAGGGTGAAAAATGTCAAAGATCCTCATTTTACTGACATGGAAGAGGAAAGAAACCAGAAAATATTCACATTTTAGAAGCTGCAATCAGAGAATTTACTGCAAACAGTTGAGTTCGAATTGATTCTTCTTAAAAAATCCATGATAATACCACAATAAGTGATAATATGTGTGTGTTTCTTGCAGGTGAGGTACTGTCTGAAGAATCTGAGGGAGCAGATGGCGGCTAAAAACAAGGTGGGCGTATGTTTTTGTTTTCTCCATTGTTAACCTTCCATCCTGTCCGCTCACAGGCATTTCCTTCACCTCTGTAGTCTCCACACTTCACTCTTTACTCACCGGCTTCCTCCTTTTCTCTCTGCAGCCGCACACAAACGGGTGGAAGGTCGGCATTCCCTTCAAAAAGAGCAGCTCAGCTGCACCCAAAGGTGGCGCCAAGGCCGACGTTCAGGTGAGAAGTCCGGGTTAAGATCAAGTTTCTGCTTGAAAAGAAGCTGATTTGATCATCAGGATAGTTGCATGGCAGCTTTCTGCAGGATGTTCTGCAATAATGGAGCATTTTTCATTGGTAAATTGTAATTCTACCACTTTTTTTACATTAAATATAAGTACTTTTTCCAATTTGTAAACTGTTTAACGTGAAGGTTTTGCATGAAAAATGGTGCATAAATAATAATGCAGAGTTTAAAGGTGAGGAAAAACTGAGTATTTTCAGCAAATCAGAACTCTGTGTTTTTGTGATGACACTGAAGTGGGTTAAAGGACAAATTAATGAGAAAAATGTGATTAGAGAATAAAACACTGTTAATAGCTTTGCCGCTGCCGTCTTTAAACCCCAAACTATGACTTCTTTAGCGACTGTGACTATAGCAGAAAGTTTCTGCAGGATGCTGTGTGATAATAGAGCATTTTTCATTGAAAATGTGTAATTTTACTACTTTTCTTGCATTGAAAATGAGTGCTTACATACAATCTGAATGCCTTATCCAACTTGTAACCTGTTCAATGTGAATCTTTTGCATGAAAAACGGTGCAAATAATGAAAAACACAGTGAAAAGGTTGAGTATTTTCAGCATGTCAGAACTCAAGTCTGTGTTTTTTTTATTCTTTTCAACCGTTTACCTCCCAGATGAACTGATATGTGTTAAAGGGGGGAAAAAATGAGAAAAATGCGGTTAAAAGACCCCAGAGAGAATAAAGCTGTGTTCCAGGACACTCTGTTCCTCTTCCTGTTGCGTTCAGGAACCTCCTCATTCCACACATCCTTTAATAGTTTTGCTGCTGCCATCTTTAAACCACAAACTTTTGGGATCCACTGTGACCGCCGCTGTGTTTTTATTGTGCAGACACAACAACAGTGCTGACACCGTTGTGTTTGCTTTGTTTGTGCGCCACTTATAGCAGAAATGTGAGTCACTAGCGTTAGTGTTTCAGTATCAGGAGGGAAACATCCAGCTGCTCGGTGACGCATGACGACACGCCTGTTTTCTTTATGAGGGCCGAACCCACTGAGATTACACGAAACGAAAACAAGACTTTTTATTACATCACCATAAAAGCATGTGTGTCTGTCGCTGAGCTCATCTGACGCTTCGTGTTTCTGTTCAGGATGCAGATGATGAAGCAGAGAGAACCAAACTGAGGGAAGTCAGCAAACGGCTTTACGCACAGCTGCAGGAGGCAGAAAAGAAACATCTGGAGGAGAAAGAAAGGCTGCAGGTAACATATTTAAACGCACAGAGCTTATTTTAATGCATCTTTATAGTATAGTTCAGTTGTATGGAAGCAGAAAATTTCACACATTTTCCACAGAAAAACTAAAAACAATGACTGAATTTCAACAAATTCTATGATGCTTATGTAGTGTAGAGACTAAAAACTTAAAAAAATCACATACTTTGGTTCATATTTTACAGTTTGTCTCATTAATTATCTGATAATTTTGGTATATTTTACTTATTTTCATGAGCACCGTTCAAAACAGTCCAGGAGAACAGATGCTGGGGTGCATTCGAGGGGAAAAACCTCACCTATAAGCAAGAAATCCAGAATTTATTCATGGTTTGAACTGCAAATTCTGTCCATGTGTGATGATCATTAAATATGGCAGCAATTAATGTTGAATTTTAGTTGATTCTCGGCTACCTGTTGCTGTATTTTGGTAGTTATTTTATTGATTAGAGAGACAATGTTCTATAAAGAATCACGAAACACAATTATGTCACTGCTGTGAAATAATAGAATAGTGTGATACAACAGAAAAATATTTAGAGTTTAGTAAATGAATCTGGCTTTTACAGTGAAGAAAAAAATTAAAAAATAAAGTAGATGTTGTTATTTACTGTTAGATCCCGTCTCCATTGCTGGCATGATTTATAACGCTTCATCTAGCAAATGTTTTTATTGTCGATTATTTTCTTAAGTTGTTTGGTCTATAATAGGTCAGAAAATATCAAAAAAATTTATATTGGATCAGTTTTTCTCAAAGCTTAAAATATCAATTTTCATATAGTTTTCATTTTACTGTCATAGAGGAGAAAAGAAACCAGAAAATATTCACTTTTCAGAAGCTAAAATAAGAGAATTTAGACTTTTTTCACTTAAATGATTCAAATTACTACTACGATCATTACTGCCTACATAGGCTTAAATTTGTGGTTTAAATGAACTAATACTGATTAATTTATGTTCATAAAAACTGGCATTTTGCCTGGAATCTAGTGATAATGGCCTACAAAAAATCCAAAAAAGGATAAAACTTCTGCTGAATTTGGTCAAGAAATCCCGCATATTCTCATACCCATAAATACTAATCATTATCATCATAATAATCAGAATAACAAACTTTTAAAAAGCCATAGAAAATGACAATAAAACATTAAACAAAGACAATGAAACACGATTAAAGTGATGAATATTGGTGAAAAATAGAACAGGCAAAGAAATCTTTAATGTAAATGGCAAAAATAATACATTCAAAGTAAGAAATAAATCAAAATGTGGCACGAAATCAATCTAACAAACAGCTGTTTTCTACCAATATGAACAGAAAACCTTGTTACCAAATCTTCTTCACCCAAAATCAGCTCAAATTCTCAAAATGGTTGACAACTGATTTAATAGCTGACAAATAACTGGTACATTTTTGCAGCTCTAATAATTTCTAACCATCAGTTACTGATGAAGTTACTGCTGTTGTGTGTAAATGTGTGATGCTGCAGGTATTTAATCAACTTAGAGGAAAGACTCCTAAACCACTGGGAGCAACAAACTAAACCAGTTGCATTCAGGGAAACTTAAACTTTGCCATTTCAGTGCCTGAACTTGAGTTATCAGATCTGCAGGGGGCGCTACTGTATGAAAAAGAAAACTTACTTGAAATGATTTCGTCCTGCAGGCTGAAAGCAGCAGGCTCAGGGATCGTCTGAGCGACCAGGAGGAGAAGCTGAAGGTCTCGGAGGAAGCCGGCGAGAGGAAAGACCGTCGCATCGAGGAGCTGCAGAGGCTGCTGGGAGGGATGGAGCAGGAGAGCGCCACCCTGAGGGAGGCGATCCGCAACCGAGAGGACGAACTACGAGAACTACGCAAGATCAGAGAGGAAGGCCACGGTGGAGAGCAGAGGTAATACAAACATTAATACATGTACAGAATGACCTTCATCTGTCTGTGATGAACAGCAACATACTATATGACGTGTTTTTAGCATAGCATGTTGTTAAAAAAACGTCATAGTATAGCATTTTGGGAAAAAAAAATGGCACAGGGTAGTATATCGCTAAAGAAAGACAGTATTTTTAAGAAGAAATTTCATCATGTAGTATTTAAAAAAAAAACACGTCATAGTATATTATGAAGCAAAAAAAATGTCTTAGTATAGTATTTTAGCAACATACTATACTGTGGGTTTTTTTTCCGAAATACTATATTGTGAAGTTTTTAATATATTTTTTATACTATGACTTTTTTTAAAGACATACTACAACGTTTTTTTAGCGACATACTACACTATGCTGTTTTTTGGGCAAAATACTATACTACAACATTTTCTGAACAAAATACTATACTATGATGTGTTTTTAGCGAAATACTATACTATGAATATTTTTGAGGAAAATATTATACTACGACATTTTTTTCGCGACACACTATACTAATACTTTTTTAGCAACATACTATATTATCACTTTTTATCGACATGCTATACTATGATGTTTTTAGAGCGACATGCTATACGATGACGTTATTTTGGCAATATGCTATGCTATGACGTTTTTAGAGCAACATGGTATAGTATGGCGTTTTTAGAGCGACATGCTATACTATGACGTTTTTAGAGCGACATGCTATACTATGATGTTTTTAGAGCGACATGCTATACTATGATGTTTTTAGAGCGACATGCTATACTATGACGTTTTTAGAGCGACATGCTATACTATGATGTTTTTAGAGTGACATGCTATACTATGATGTTTTTAGAGCAACATGCTATACTATGATGTTTTTAGAGTGACATGCTATACTATGATGTTTTTAGAGCGACATGCTATACTATGACGTTTTTAGAGCGACATGCTATACTATGACGTTTTTAGAGCGACATGCTATACTATGACGTTTTTAGAGCGACATGCTATACTATGACGTTTTTAGAGCAACATGCTATACTATGATGTTTTTAGAGCAACATGCTATACTATGATGTTTTTGTGGCAACATGCTATACTAAGATGTTTTTAGAGCGACATGCTATACTAAGATGTTTTTAGAGCGACATGCTATACTATGACGTTTTTAGAGTGACATGCTATACTATGATGTTTTTAGAGCAACATGCTATACTATGATGTTTTTAGAGTGACATGCTATACTATGATGTTTTTAGAGCGACATGCTATACTATGACGTTTTTAGAGCGACATGCTATACTATGACGTTTTTAGAGCGACATGCTATACTATGACGTTTTTAGAGCGACATGCTATACTATGACGTTTTTAGAGCAACATGCTATACTATGATGTTTTTAGAGCAACATGCTATACTATGATGTTTTTGTGGCAACATGCTATACTAAGATGTTTTTAGAGCGACATGCTATACTAAGATGTTTTTAGAGCGACATGCTATACTATGACGTTTTTAGAGCGACATGCTATACTATGACTTTTTTTTGGCAACATGCTATACTATAACGTTTTTTGAACAACATGGTATACTATGATGTTGCTTTAGCGACATACGATACATTTTTTGAATGACATGTTATACTAGGACGTTTTTTAGCAACATGCTATACTATGACGGGTTTTTTTTTGGTGACATGCTATACTATGACGTTTTTTTGAACAATATGCTATACTATGACGTTGCTTTAGCGACATACGATAGTTTTTGAACGACATGTTATACTAGGACGTTTTTTAGCAACATACTACACTGTGATTCTTTTTGAACCAGAAGTTTTTTTGAACCAAATACTATACCTTGACTTTTTTTTTAGTGGCATACTATACTATGATGTTTCTTGGAATGACACACTATACAATGATGTTTTTAGCGCCATACTACACTTTGGCATTTTTTTGGGCGCCCTACTGTACCATGATGATATAACTGTCTGTGTGTATTTTTAGGGCTGAGCAGTTGGAGAAGGAGGTGGCGATTCTCAAGGAGAAGATCCACCATCTGGACGACATGCTGAAGAGCCAACAGAGGAAAGTCAGACACATGATTGAACAGGTGAGAGGCACATGTGCGAGGCTCAGCGAAGTAAACACTTAGTCTGCGAGCGCCTGTTTGCGCAGCGATCTTCTCGTTGTTTGACTTTTGCGTTTGCTCGTCTGCAGCTCCAGAACTCTCGCATGGTGATCCAGGAGAGAGACCGAGTGATCAAAGAGCTGGAGGAGAAAGTGGCATTTTTGGAGGCTGAGGTGAGGGGAAAAAAAGAGCTCTGAGGAATTTAAAGTGACGATGCTGACTTCTGCAAAAACTTTTTACTGGTTAGTTGTATTGTACATAACCTCTGAAACCCTTCTGTGTGTGCAGAACCGAGAGATGCATGACCAGATGGACTACTTTCTGGGAGGACAGAGGTCAAATTCCTACCTTTCGTCTGACCGTAACGCCCAGATTGTCTACAGGTAACTTGTTTTGCCCTCATTCCTCCAGTGTTTCACCTGCCACACTTGAGTTGTTTGAACTGCAAGTTTTGCTTCTAAAATCTGTCAGAATTAATGCAAGAATAAATGATGTCATGCTGTGATTCTTATCCTATAATTTACTCCAAAAGGAGTCAGAAATTTACAGCGTCACAATGTGGGTCTTTTAACTCACTAGATCTGTATTTTAACTGATGCTGCATAGCTAACCTGTTAACATTTCACTTGTACTTTTCCAGATGTTCTTTCTAAGGTTTTTATCTGCAAACGTACGTTAATGATCCCACTGAATTAAGGCGCGCTGTCGCAGTAGCACAGATTTTATGCACTGCTTGGCTACAGAAACCTACATAAATTCAGCTAGTGATGGAGAAAATGCATAAATATGTCCTGATCAGCTGCCAAATCATTTTTCTTTGCTCATACTGCAGCTATTTGAGAACAGATAGAAAACATAGAGAATATTCAACAAGTAACCTTAATTTCACTTGCATTTGGCCAGAAACTAAGCTGAAAAGCCTCAGAATTTTTGTCAAGTGGCTGTTGGTCCTAGCTTAATCACTAATGCCTTCCTGGTTGCACAAAATAGCACAGAATTTTTAGTTGTTTGCAGAATTGAATTGGCGCAAATACTTCATTTTTGGTGAATTTTTGTATTAGACACAATTTTATGCTCGAATTTGGTCAAATAGGTCACAGATGAGTAGTTCAAGGCCCATCCGAAAGTTGAAAATCCGAGGATTGTAACTGTTTTTAAGTTTATGGTTCTGGGAAAAACGCATTTTTCAAACTTGCCAGCAGTTTTGAGGTTTCAGACAGTTAAATATAAAATTTTAGAGCTGCCACATTTGAGATAAGCAGCTGCATTGCCAGTTGTAAAATAAATCGATTAACTTTAAATTATTAACTTTTCACTAACAGCCTGTTTCTGTTGAATGAAGGAGGTGGCAATTCTAGGTGCATTTTGTCCTGGAAAAGTGAAATAATGTGTCAAAAACACCATTTTATGGAGGAATCTGACGAAGAAAACCTGGTTAACAAACAAAGCTAACAACTACCTATTATGTCTGATTATGTTTAAGGTTTAGTTGAGCCACATGACTGGTTTATGTCAAATTTACACAAATTCATGCTTAAATATCCTCCTAATCTAGCTGCAAATCTGCATTCTGATTGTTTTAAACTCAACTTCTCCTCTTTTTACTCGTGCAGCAAACCCATCAAGGTCTCAAACTCGTCAAACAAGCCGCTTCCGTTCATCAAAGTCATCGAGATCAAGTCGTGAAGTGGCTCTGCAGGAGGAAGCGTCCAGTTACTGTTTTAGAAGACAAAGAAGAAGGGCTCGGAACCACCAAACCTTTAGTGTGCAGAGCGAAACCAAACGTCAGCTCTACTAACCACCACCGAGTGAATATCTGCAAGACTGCATTAATAATAATAATTCACCTTTACAGCACTTGAAGGAAACAGTTTGGCGACACACTCTGGGGCTCGTTGTGTGTTTGTGCATAATGAATCAGCTTTAACGTAGATACTCAGTGTCCTGATTTCATATTTGAACTTTGAGTGTATGACATTTTGTGCATCGAAAGCGTGCAAAGTACAGGATAAAGCTCATACAGCAGTGGAGCATCATTATACTGTCATTAACTCCACTGTCATGTACAAATCTTTAACCAGATGATCTAAATTGTGTTATCAGTCGCCCAAACTCGACTCTGTTCACCTGCCGAGTGAACAGTTCAGATGCTTTAACCTGTAAATACTGATTGTAGCCTCCAAACACATGAAACCCTGTGATTTTTTTTGTAGTAGTCGGCTACTTTTTATGTTTTTGAGTTGTTTTTTTCATAACTAAATGGTCTTTAAGCCCCTTAATACCAACATGGCACTTTATGAAACCGTGAAGAAGCAGAA
The DNA here is from genome assembly GCA_027123335.1 of Amphiprion clarkii. Taxonomy (NCBI): domain Eukaryota; kingdom Metazoa; phylum Chordata; class Actinopteri; family Pomacentridae; genus Amphiprion; species Amphiprion clarkii. The sequence goes on from CM049573.1 coordinate 4,163,838, forward strand.
GGATAAATGAAGATGTTCAGAGAAGCGTAAAGCATTTCAGTTCCCTGTCAGTGTGTTTTATTTGTTTTGTACATATTATTATTAATGAATGTGATTTGATGTTTTGATTTCTATCTAACATCTTTTCTCCTTTGTATTTATTTATATTCGCCTCTAGGCAGCCTGCTTGGTAGAGGAGCTTTTGTATGAAGTACTTCTTAATCTGTTATCTGTGTTTGTGGTTTTCAAAATAAAGTCCTTAAATGTTAATATGCTGCTTCGTGACGTTTTTTTGAACGACATACTATACTATGATGTTTTTTGAATGACATACTATACTATGACGTTATTATACATTATATATTACTTCATCATATGACATGTTTTCACATGTTGAAAAATGACTATTTTCGACATAGTAAACTATGGAGTTTTTTTGCGCCAAAATTCATGATGACTTTTTTTATGGCTTCCTTTACATTATTTCAACATATGGTACGTTTTTGCAACATGTTTGAAAAATCGCATTTTTTTTCGACATAGTATAGTAAGGCGTTTTTTTTGCGCCAAAATTCATGATGATTTTTTTTTCAAAGAAAACCTTTCTGGAGTGTTTTTCACGGTCTCCTTTCCATTATTTCATCATATGGCACGTTTTTACAACATGTTTGAAAAATCGCATTTTTTTTTCGACAGTATAGTAAGGCGTTTTTTTTGCGCCAAAATTCATGATGATTTTTTTTTCAAAGAAAACCTTTCTGGAGTGTTTTTCACGGCCTCCTTTACATTATTTCATCATATGGCACGTTTTTACAACATGTTTGAAAAATCGCATTTTTTTTCGACATAGTATAGTAAGGCGTTTTTTTGCGCCAAAATTCATGATGATTTTTTTTTCAAAGAAAACCTTTCTGGAGTGTTTTTCACGGTCTCCTTTACATTATTTCATCATATGGCACGTTTTTACAACATGTTTGAAAAATCAAATTTTTTTTCGACATAGTATAGTAAGGCGTTTTTTTTGCGCCAAAATTCATGATGATTTTTTTTTCAAAGAAAACCTTTCTGGAGTGTTTTTCACGGCCTCCTTTCCATTATTTTATCATATGGCACGTTTTTACAACATGTTTGAAAAATCAAATTTTTTTTCGACATAGTATAGTAAGGCGTTTTTTTTGCGCCAAAATTCATGATGATTTTTTTTTCAAAGAAAACCTTTCTGGAGTGTTTTTCACGGCCTCCTTTCCATTATTTCATCATATGGCACGTTTTTACAACATGTTTGAAAAATCGCATTTTTTTTCGACATAGTATAGTAAGGCGTTTTTTTGCGCCAAAATTCATGATGATTTTTTTTCATAGAAAACCTTTCTGGAGTGTTTTTCACGGCCTCTGTTCTGTTTATGTTGTAATTGTTAGAACTGTCTGCTGTGAAGTCATTTAAATTTATTCATAGTCATTTGTCGCCATCTAGTGGCAGAAGTTTGCAAAGCGTTGTGTCTGTTTCTGGTTGGTGACATATCATTCTGTGACAAGCTTGCTGTGAATCAGAGCATGAGGCTCAGCTCCCGTTAAGTCTTGACAAGTGAACATATAAAAACGTTAAATACCTTCCAGTGTTTCAAGGTAGCTTTGAAGGCATCGTCGGTGAGTTTTAAGTTACAGATATGGACTTTGGAACTAATAAATACGACATAATTTTAACATGAATGCCATAAGCCACATTGCGTTTAATTTGAGTTAGGCTAGCTATCTCTGGCATACATTTATGTTGTATTCTGAATGTGCTGTATTTTATGTTACAGTTTTACCCTACTTCTTTGGACCATAAAGAGTTGAACCAAGTCAAGCATCTGCGTGGTTTATTGAAGAGGAGTTATCTTGCTGTTTACCTTGGCAGGGCGTTAGGGGAGAACAGTACAGCCTCCTTTACATTACTTCATCATTTGGCACGTTTTTACAACATGTTTGAAAAATCGCATTTTTTTTCGACATAGTATAGTAAGGCGTTTTTTTGCGCCAAAATTCATGATGATTTGTTTTTTTTTCAAAGAAAACCTTTCTGGAGTGTTTTTCACGGCCTTCTTTACATTATTTCATCATATGGCACGTTTTTACAACATGTTTGAAAAATCGCATTTTTTTTCGACATAGTATAGTAAGGCGTTTTTTTTGCGCCAAAATTCATGATGTTTTTTTTTCAAAGAAAACCTTTCTGGAGTGTTTTTCACGGTCTCCTTTACATTATTTCATCATATGGCACGTTTTTACAACATGTTTGAAAAATCAAATTTTTTTTCGACATAGTATAGTAAGGCGTTTTTTTTGCGCCAAAATTCATGATGATTTTTTTTTCAAAGAAAACCTTTCTGGAGTGTTTTTCACGGCCTCCTTTCCATTATTTCATCATATGGCACGTTTTTACAACATGTTTGAAAAATCAAATTTTTTTTCGACATAGTATAGTAAGGCGTTTTTTTTGCGCCAAAATTCATGATGATTTTTTTTTCAACGAAAACCTTTCTGGAGTGTTTTTCACGGCCTCCTTTCACATTATTTCATCATATGGCACGTTTTTACAACATGTTTGAAAAATCACATTTTTTTTCGACATAGTATAGTAAGGCGTTTTTTTTGCGCCAAAATTCATGATGATTTTTTTTTCAAAGAAAACCTTTCTGGAGTGTTTTTCACGGCCTCCTTTACATTATTTCATCATATGGCACGTTTTTACAACATGTTTGAAAAATCGCATTTTTTTTCGACATAGTATAGTAAGGCGTTTTTTTGCGCCAAAATTCATGATGATTTTTTTTCATAGAAAACCTTTCTGGAGTGTTTTTCACGGCCTCTGTTCTGTTTATGTTGTAATTGTTAGAACTGTCTGCTGTGAAGTCATTTAAATTTATTCATAGTCATTTGTCGCCATCTAGTGGCAGAAGTTTGCAAAGCGTTGTGTCTGTTTCTGGTTGGTGACATCATCATTCTGTGACAAGCTTGCTGTGAATCAGAGCATGAGGCTCAGCTCCCGTTAAGTCTTGACAAGTGAACATATAAAAACGTTAAATACCTTCCAGTGTTTCAAGGTAGCTTTGAAGGCATCGTCGGTGAGTTTTAAGTTACAGATATGGACTTTGGAACTAATAAATACGACATAATTTTAACATGAATGCCATAAGCCACATTGCGTTTAATTTGAGTTAGGCTAGCTATCTCTGGCATACATTTATGTTGTATTCTGAATGTGCTGTATTTTATGTTACAGTTTTACCCTACTTCTTTGGACCATAAAGAGTTGAACCAAGTCAAGCATCTGCGTGGTTTATTGAAGAGGAGTTATCTTGCTGTTTACCTTGGCAGGGCGTTAGGGGAGAACAGTACAGCCTCCTTTACATTACTTCATCATTTGGCACGTTTTTACAACATGTTTGAAAAATCGCATTTTTTTTCGACATAGTATAGTAAGGCGTTTTTTTGCGCCAAAATTCATGATGATTTGTTTTTTTTTCAAAGAAAACCTTTCTGGAGTGTTTTTCACGGCCTTCTTTACATTATTTCATCATATGGCACGTTTTTACAACATGTTTGAAAAATCGCATTTTTTTTCGACATAGTATAGTAAGGCGTTTTTTTTGCGCCAAAATTCATGATGATTTTTTTTTCAAAGAAAACCTTTCTGGAGTGTTTTTCACGGTCTCCTTTACATTATTTCATCATATGGCACGTTTTTACAACATGTTTGAAAAATCGAATTTTTTTTCGACATAGTATAGTAAGGCGTTTTTTTTGCGCCAAAATTCATGATGATTTTTTTTTCAAAGAAAACCTTTCTGGAGTGTTTTTCACGGCCTCCTTTACATTATTTCATCATATGGCACGTTTTTACAACATGTTTGAAAAATCAATTTTTTTTCGACATAGTATAGTAAGGCGTTTTTTTTGCGCCAAAATTCATGATGATTTTTTTTTCAAAGAAAACCTTTCTGGAGTGTTTTTCACGGCCTCCTTTCCATTATTTCATCATATGGCACGTTTTTACAACATGTTTGAAAAATCAAATTTTTTTTCGACATAGTATAGTAAGGCGTTTTTTTTGCGCCAAAATTCATGATGATTTTTTTTTCAAAGAAAACCTTTCTGGAGTGTTTTTCACGGCCTCCTTTACATTATTTCATCATATGGCACGTTTTTACAACATGTTTGAAAAATCAAATTTTTTTTCGACATAGTATAGTAAGGCGTTTTTTTTGCGCCAAAATTCATGATGATTTTTTTTTCAAAGAAAACCTTTCTGGAGTGTTTTTCACGGCCTCCTTTACATTATTTCATCATATGGCACGTTTTTACAACATGTTTGAAAAATCTAATTTTTTTTCGACATAGTATAGTAAGGCGTTTTTTTTGCGCCAAAATTCATGATGATTTTTTTTTCAAAGAAAACCTTTCTGGAGTGTTTTTCACGGTCTCCTTTACATTATTTCATCATATGGCACGTTTTTACAACATGTTTGAAAAATCAAATTTTTTTTCGACATAGTATAGTAAGGCGTTTTTTTTGCGCCAAAATTCATGATGATTTTTTTTTCAACGAAAACCTTTCTGGAGTGTTTTTCACGGTCTCCTTTACATTATTTCATCATATGGCACGTTTTTACAACATGTTTGAAAAATCGCATTTTTTTTCGACATAGTATAGTAAGGCGTTTTTTTTGCGCCAAAATTCATGATGATTTTTTTTTCAAAGAAAACCTTTCTGGAGTGTTTTTCACGGCCTCCTTTACATTATTTCATCATATGGCACGTTTTTACAACATGTTTGAAAAATCGCATTTTTTTTCGACATAGTATAGTAAGGCGTTTTTTTTGCGCCAAAATTCATGATGATTTTTTTTCATAGAAAACCTTTCTGGAGTGTTTTTCACGGCCTCTGTTCTGTTTATGTTGTAATTGTTAGAACTGTCTGCTGTGAAGTCATTTAAATTTATTCATAGTCATTTGTCGCCATCTAGTGGCAGAAGTTTGCAAAGCGTTGTGTCTGTTTCTGGTTGGTGACATCATCATTCTGTGACAAGCTTGCTGTGAATCAGAGCATGAGGCTCAGCTCCCGTTAAGTCTTGACAAGTGAACATATAAAAACGTTAAATACCTTCCAGTGTTTCAAGGTAGCTTTGAAGGCATCGTCGGTGAGTTTTAAGTTACAGATATGGACTTTGGAACTAATAAATACGACATAATTTTAACATGAATGCCATAAGCCACATTGCGTTTAATTTGAGTTAGGCTAGCTATCTCTGGCATACATTTATGTTGTATTCTGAATGTGCTGTATTTTATGTTACAGTTTTACCCTACTTCTTTGGACCATAAAGAGTTGAACCAAGTCAAGCATCTGCGTGGTTTATTGAAGAGGAGTTATCTTGCTGTTTACCTTGGCAGGGCGTTAGGGGAGAACAGTACAGCCTCCTTTACATTACTTCATCATTTGGCACGTTTTTACAACATGTTTGAAAAATCGCATTTTTTTTCGACATAGTATAGTAAGGCGTTTTTTTGCGCCAAAATTCATGATGATTTGTTTTTTTTTCAAAGAAAACCTTTCTGGAGTGTTTTTCACGGCCTTCTTTACATTATTTCATCATATGGCACGTTTTTACAACATGTTTGAAAAATCGCATTTTTTTTCGACATAGTATAGTAAGGCGTTTTTTTTGCGCCAAAATTCATGATGTTTTTTTTTCAAAGAAAACCTTTCTGGAGTGTTTTTCACGGTCTCCTTTACATTATTTCATCATATGGCACTTTTTTACAACATGTTTGAAAAATCAAATTTTTTTTCGACATAGTATAGTAAGGCGTTTTTTTTGCGCCAAAATTCATGATGATTTTTTTTTCAAAGAAAACCTTTCTGGAGTGTTTTTCACGGCCTCCTTTACATTATTTCATCATATGGCACGTTTTTACAACATGTTTGAAAAATCAAATTTTTTTTCGACATAGTATAGTAAGGCGTTTTTTTTGCGCCAAAATTCATGATGATTTTTTTTTCAAAGAAAACCTTTCTGGAGTGTTTTTCACGGCCTCCTTTCCATTATTTCATCATATGGCACGTTTTTACAACATGTTTGAAAAATCAAATTTTTTTTCGACATAGTATAGTAAGGCGTTTTTTTTGCGCCAAAATTCATGATGATTTTTTTTTCAAAGAAAACCTTTCTGGAGTGTTTTTCACGGCCTCCTTTACATTATTTCATCATATGGCACGTTTTTACAACATGTTTGAAAAATCTAATTTTTTTTCGACATAGTATAGTAAGGCGTTTTTTTTGCGCCAAAATTCATGATGATTTTTTTTTCAAAGAAAACCTTTCTGGAGTGTTTTTCACGGTCTCCTTTACATTATTTCATCATATGGCACGTTTTTACAACATGTTTGAAAAATCGCATTTTTTTTCGACATAGTATAGTAAGGCGTTTTTTTTGCGCCAAAATTCATGATGATTTTTTTTTCAAAGAAAACCTTTCTGGAGTGTTTTTCACGGCCTCCTTTCCATTATTTCATCATATGGCACGTTTTTACAACATGTTTGAAAAATCTAATTTTTTTTCGACATAGTATAGTAAGGCGTTTTTTTTGCGCCAAAATTCATGATGATTTTTTTTTCAAAGAAAACCTTTCTGGAGTGTTTTTCACGGCCTCCTTTCCATTATTTCATCATATGGCACGTTTTTACAACATGTTTGAAAAATCTAATTTTTTTTCGACATAGTATAGTAAGGCGTTTTTTTTGCGCCAAAATTCATGATGATTTTTTTTTCAAAGAAAACCTTTCTGGAGTGTTTTTCACGGTCTCCTTTACATTATTTCATCATATGGCACGTTTTTACAACATGTTTGAAAAATCAAATTTTTTTTCGACATAGTATAGTAAGGCGTTTTTTTTGCGCCAAAATTCATGATGATTTTTTTTTCAAAGAAAACCTTTCTGGAGTGTTTTTCACGGCCTCCTTTCCATTATTTCATCATATGGCACGTTTTTACAACATGTTTGAAAAATCGCATTTTTTTTCGACATAGTATAGTAAGGCGTTTTTTTGCGCCAAAATTCATGATGATTTTTTTTTCATAGAAAACCTTTCTGGAGTGTTTTTCACGGCCTCTGTTCTGTTTATGTTGTAATTGTTAGAACTGTCTGCTGTGAAGTCATTTAAATTTATTCATAGTCATTTGTCGCCATCTAGTGGCAGAAGTTTGCAAAGCGTTGTGTCTGTTTCTGGTTGGTGACATCATCATTCTGTGACAAGCTTGCTGTGAATCAGAGCATGAGGCTCAGCTCCCGTTAAGTCTTGACAAGTGAACATATAAAAACGTTAAATACCTTCCAGTGTTTCAAGGTAGCTTTGAAGGCATCGTCGGTGAGTTTTAAGTTACAGATATGGACTTTGGAACTAATAAATACGACATAATTTTAACATGAATGCCATAAGCCACATTGCGTTTAATTTGAGTTAGGCTAGCTATCTCTGGCATACATTTATGTTGTATTCTGAATGTGCTGTATTTTATGTTACAGTTTTACCCTACTTCTTTGGACCATAAAGAGTTGAACCAAGTCAAGCATCTGCGTGGTTTATTGAAGAGGAGTTATCTTGCTGTTTACCTTGGCAGGGCGTTAGGGGAGAACAGTACAGCCTCCTTTACATTACTTCATCATTTGGCACGTTTTTACAACATGTTTGAAAAATCGCATTTTTTTTCGACATAGTATAGTAAGGCGTTTTTTTGCGCCAAAATTCATGATGATTTTTTTTTCAAAGAAAACCTTTCTGGAGTGTTTTTCACGGCCTTCTTTACATTATTTCATCATATGGCACGTTTTTACAACATGTTTGAAAAATCGCATTTTTTTTCGACATAGTATAGTAAGGCGTTTTTTTTGCGCCAAAATTCATGATGTTTTTTTTTCAAAGAAAACCTTTCTGGAGTGTTTTTCACGGCCTCCTTTACATTATTTCATCATATGGCACGTTTTTACAACATGTTTGAAAAATCAAATTTTTTTTCGACATAGTATAGTAAGGCGTTTTTTTTGCGCCAAAATTCATGATGATTTTTTTTTCAAAGAAAACCTTTCTGGAGTGTTTTTCACGGTCTCCTTTACATTATTTCATCATATGGCACGTTTTTACAACATGTTTGAAAAATCAAATTTTTTTTCGACATAGTATAGTAAGGCGTTTTTTTTGCGCCAAAATTCATGATGATTTTTTTTTCAAAGAAAACCTTTCTGGAGTGTTTTTCACGGTCTCCTTTACATTATTTCATCATATGGCACGTTTTTACAACATGTTTGAAAAATCGCATTTTTTTTCGACATAGTATAGTAAGGCGTTTTTTTTGCGCCAAAATTCATGATGATTTTTTTTCATAGAAAACCTTTCTGGAGTGTTTTTCACGGCCTCTGTTCTGTTTATGTTGTAATTGTTAGAACTGTCTGCTGTGAAGTCATTTAAATTTATTCATAGTCATTTGTCGCCATCTAGTGGCAGAAGTTTGCAAAGCGTTGTGTCTGTTTCTGGTTGGTGACATCATCATTCTGTGACAAGCTTGCTGTGAATCAGAGCATGAGGCTCAGCTCCCGTTAAGTCTTGACAAGTGAACATATAAAAACGTTAAATACCTTCCAGTGTTTCAAGGTAGCTTTGAAGGCATCGTCGGTGAGTTTTAAGTTACAGATATGGACTTTGGAACTAATAAATACGACATAATTTTAACATGAATGCCATAAGCCACATTGCGTTTAATTTGAGTTAGGCTAGCTATCTCTGGCATACATTTATGTTGTATTCTGAATGTGCTGTATTTTATGTTACAGTTTTACCCTACTTCTTTGGACCATAAAGAGTTGAACCAAGTCAAGCATCTGCGTGGTTTATTGAAGAGGAGTTATCTTGCTGTTTACCTTGGCAGGGCGTTAGGGGAGAACAGTACAGCCTCCTTTACATTACTTCATCATTTGGCACGTTTTTACAACATGTTTGAAAAATCGCATTTTTTTTCGACATAGTATAGTAAGGCGTTTTTTTGCGCCAAAATTCATGATGATTTGTTTTTTTTTCAAAGAAAACCTTTCTGGAGTGTTTTTCACGGCCTTCTTTACATTATTTCATCATATGGCACGTTTTTACAACATGTTTGAAAAATCGCATTTTTTTTCGACATAGTATAGTAAGGCGTTTTTTTTGCGCCAAAATTCATGATGTTTTTTTTTCAAAGAAAACCTTTCTGGAGTGTTTTTCACGGTCTCCTTTACATTATTTCATCATATGGCACTTTTTTACAACATGTTTGAAAAATCAAATTTTTTTTCGACATAGTATAGTAAGGCGTTTTTTTTGCGCCAAAATTCATGATGATTTTTTTTTCAAAGAAAACCTTTCTGGAGTGTTTTTCACGGCCTCCTTTACATTATTTCATCATATGGCACGTTTTTACAACATGTTTGAAAAATCAAATTTTTTTCGACATAGTATAGTAAGGCGTTTTTTTTTGCGCCAAAATTCATGATGATTTTTTTTTCAAAGAAAACCTTTCTGGAGTGTTTTTCACGGCCTCCTTTCCATTATTTCATCATATGGCACGTTTTTACAACATGTTTGAAAAATCAAATTTTTTTTCGACATAGTATAGTAAGGCGTTTTTTTTGCGCCAAAATTCATGATGATTTTTTTTTCAAAGAAAACCTTTCTGGAGTGTTTTTCACGGCCTCCTTTACATTATTTCATCATATGGCACGTTTTTACAACATGTTTGAAAAATCAATTTTTTTTCGACATAGTATAGTAAGGCGTTTTTTTTGCGCCAAAATTCATGATGATTTTTTTTTCAAAGAAAACCTTTCTGGAGTGTTTTTCACGGCCTCCTTTACATTATTTCATCATATGGCACGTTTTTACAACATGTTTGAAAAATCTAATTTTTTTTCGACATAGTATAGTAAGGCGTTTTTTTTGCGCCAAAATTCATGATGATTTTTTTTTCAAAGAAAACCTTTCTGGAGTGTTTTTCACGGTCTCCTTTACATTATTTCATCATATGGCACGTTTTTACAACATGTTTGAAAAATCGCATTTTTTTTCGACATAGTATAGTAAGGCGTTTTTTTTGCGCCAAAATTCATGATGATTTTTTTTCATAGAAAACCTTTCTGGAGTGTTTTTCACGGCCTCTGTTCTGTTTATGTTGTAATTGTTAGAACTGTCTGCTGTGAAGTCATTTAAATTTATTCATAGTCATTTGTCGCCATCTAGTGGCAGAAGTTTGCAAAGCGTTGTGTCTGTTTCTGGTTGGTGACATCATCATTCTGTGACAAGCTTGCTGTGAATCAGAGCATGAGGCTCAGCTCCCGTTAAGTCTTGACAAGTGAACATATAAAAACGTTAAATACCTTCCAGTGTTTCAAGGTAGCTTTGAAGGCATCGTCGGTGAGTTTTAAGTTACAGATATGGACTTTGGAACTAATAAATACGACATAATTTTAACATGAATGCCATAAGCCACATTGCGTTTAATTTGAGTTAGGCTAGCTATCTCTGGCATACATTTATGTTGTATTCTGAATGTGCTGTATTTTATGTTACAGTTTTACCCTACTTCTTTGGACCATAAAGAGTTGAACCAAGTCAAGCATCTGCGTGGTTTATTGAAGAGGAGTTATCTTGCTGTTTACCTTGGCAGGGCGTTAGGGGAGAACAGTACAGCCTCCTTTACATTACTTCATCATTTGGCACGTTTTTACAACATGTTTGAAAAATCGCATTTTTTTTCGACATAGTATAGTAAGGCGTTTTTTTGCGCCAAAATTCATGATGATTTGTTTTTTTTTCAAAGAAAACCTTTCTGGAGTGTTTTTCACGGCCTTCTTTACATTATTTCATCATATGGCACGTTTTTACAACATGTTTGAAAAATCGCATTTTTTTTCGACATAGTATAGTAAGGCGTTTTTTTTGCGCCAAAATTCATGATGTTTTTTTTTCAAAGAAAACCTTTCTGGAGTGTTTTTCACGGTCTCCTTTACATTATTTCATCATATGGCACGTTTTTACAACATGTTTGAAAAATCAAATTTTTTTCGACATAGTATAGTAAGGCGTTTTTTTTGCGCCAAAATTCATGATGATTTTTTTTTCAAAGAAAACCTTTCTGGAGTGTTTTTCACGGCCTCCTTTACATTATTTCATCATATGGCACGTTTTTACAACATGTTTGAAAAATCGCATTTTTTTCGACATAGTATAGTAAGGCGTTTTTTTTGCGCCAAAATTCATGATGATTTTTTTTTCAAAGAAAACCTTTCTGGAGTGTTTTTCACGGCCTCCTTTACATTATTTCATCATATGGCACGTTTTTACAACATGTTTGAAAAATCAAATTTTTTTTCGACATAGTATAGTAAGGCGTTTTTTTTGCGCCAAAATTCATGATGATTTTTTTTTCAAAGAAAACCTTTCTGGAGTGTTTTTCACGGCCTCCTTTACATTATTTCATCATATGGCACGTTTTTACAACATGTTTGAAAAATCAAATTTTTTTTCGACATAGTATAGTAAGGCGTTTTTTTTGCGCCAAAATTCATGATGATTTTTTTTTCAAAGAAAACCTTTCTGGAGTGTTTTTCACGGCCTCCTTTCCATTATTTCATCATATGGCACGTTTTTACAACATGTTTGAAAAATCTAATTTTTTTTCGACATAGTATAGTAAGGCGTTTTTTTTGCGCCAAAATTCATGATGATTTTTTTTTCAAAGAAAACCTTTCTGGAGTGTTTTTCACGGTCTCCTTTACATTATTTCATCATATGGCACGTTTTTACAACATGTTTGAAAAATCGCATTTTTTTTCGACATAGTATAGTAAGGCGTTTTTTTTGCGCCAAAATTCATGATGATTTTTTTTCATAGAAAACCTTTCTGGAGTGTTTTTCACGGCCTCTGTTCTGTTTATGTTGTAATTGTTAGAACTGTCTGCTGTGAAGTCATTTAAATTTATTCATAGTCATTTGTCGCCATCTAGTGGCAGAAGTTTGCAAAGCGTTGTGTCTGTTTCTGGTTGGTGACATCATCATTCTGTGACAAGCTTGCTGTGAATCAGAGCATGAGGCTCAGCTCCCGTTAAGTCTTGACAAGTGAACATATAAAAACGTTAAATACCTTCCAGTGTTTCAAGGTAGCTTTGAAGGCATCGTCGGTGAGTTTTAAGTTACAGATATGGACTTTGGAACTAATAAATACGACATAATTTTAACATGAATGCCATAAGCCACATTGCGTTTAATTTGAGTTAGGCTAGCTATCTCTGGCATACATTTATGTTGTATTCTGAATGTGCTGTATTTTATGTTACAGTTTTACCCTACTTCTTTGGACCATAAAGAGTTGAACCAAGTCAAGCATCTGCGTGGTTTATTGAAGAGGAGTTATCTTGCTGTTTACCTTGGCAGGGCGTTAGGGGAGAACAGTACAGCCTCCTTTACATTACTTCATCATTTGGCACGTTTTTACAACATGTTTGAAAAATCGCATTTTTTTTCGACATAGTATAGTAAGGCGTTTTTTTGCGCCAAAATTCATGATGATTTGTTTTTTTTTCAAAGAAAACCTTTCTGGAGTGTTTTTCACGGCCTTCTTTACATTATTTCATCATATGGCACGTTTTTACAACATGTTTGAAAAATCGCATTTTTTTTCGACATAGTATAGTAAGGCGTTTTTTTTGCGCCAAAATTCATGATGTTTTTTTTTCAAAGAAAACCTTTCTGGAGTGTTTTTCACGGTCTCCTTTACATTATTTCATCATATGGCACTTTTTTACAACATGTTTGAAAAATCAAATTTTTTTTCGACATAGTATAGTAAGGCGTTTTTTTTGCGCCAAAATTCATGATGATTTTTTTTTCAAAGAAAACCTTTCTGGAGTGTTTTTCACGGCCTCCTTTACATTATTTCATCATATGGCACGTTTTTACAACATGTTTGAAAAATCAAATTTTTTTCGACATAGTATAGTAAGGCGTTTTTTTTGCGCCAAAATTCATGATGATTTTTTTTTCAAAGAAAACCTTTCTGGAGTGTTTTTCACGGCCTCCTTTCCATTATTTCATCATATGGCACGTTTTTACAACATGTTTGAAAAATCAAATTTTTTTTCGACATAGTATAGTAAGGCGTTTTTTTTGCGCCAAAATTCATGATGATTTTTTTTTCAAAGAAAACCTTTCTGGAGTGTTTTTCACGGCCTCCTTTCCATTATTTCATCATATGGCACGTTTTTACAACATGTTTGAAAAATCTAATTTTTTTTCGACATAGTATAGTAAGGCGTTTTTTTTGCGCCAAAATTCATGATGATTTTTTTTTCAAAGAAAACCTTTCTGGAGTGTTTTTCACGGTCTCCTTTACATTATTTCATCATATGGCACGTTTTTACAACATGTTTGAAAAATCTAATTTTTTTTCGACATAGTATAGTAAGGCGTTTTTTTTGCGCCAAAATTCATGATGATTTTTTTTTCAAAGAAAACCTTTCTGGAGTGTTTTTCACGGTCTCCTTTACATTATTTCATCATATGGCACGTTTTTACAACATGTTTGAAAAATCGCATTTTTTTTCGACATAGTATAGTAAGGCGTTTTTTTGCGCCAAAATTCATGATGATTTTTTTTCATAGAAAACCTTTCTGGAGTGTTTTTCACGGCCTCTGTTCTGTTTATGTTGTAATTGTTAGAACTGTCTGCTGTGAAGTCATTTAAATTTATTCATAGTCATTTGTCGCCATCTAGTGGCAGAAGTTTGCAAAGCGTTGTGTCTGTTTCTGGTTGGTGACATCATCATTCTGTGACAAGCTTGCTGTGAATCAGAGCATGAGGCTCAGCTCCCGTTAAGTCTTGACAAGTGAACATATAAAAACGTTAAATACCTTCCAGTGTTTCAAGGTAGCTTTGAAGGCATCGTCGGTGAGTTTTAAGTTACAGATATGGACTTTGGAACTAATAAATACGACATAATTTTAACATGAATGCCATAAGCCACATTGCGTTTAATTTGAGTTAGGCTAGCTATCTCTGGCATACATTTATGTTGTATTCTGAATGTGCTGTATTTTATGTTACAGTTTTACCCTACTTCTTTGGACCATAAAGAGTTGAACCAAGTCAAGCATCTGCGTGGTTTATTGAAGAGGAGTTATCTTGCTGTTTACCTTGGCAGGGCGTTAGGGGAGAACAGTACAGCCTCCTTTACATTACTTCATCATTTGGCACGTTTTTACAACATGTTTGAAAAATCGCATTTTTTTTCGACATAGTATAGTAAGGCGTTTTTTTGCGCCAAAATTCATGATGATTTGTTTTTTTTTCAAAGAAAACCTTTCTGGAGTGTTTTTCACGGCCTTCTTTACATTATTTCATCATATGGCACGTTTTTACAACATGTTTGAAAAATCGCATTTTTTTTCGACATAGTATAGTAAGGCGTTTTTTTTGCGCCAAAATTCATGATGTTTTTTTTTCAAAGAAAACCTTTCTGGAGTGTTTTTCACGGTCTCCTTTACATTATTTCATCATATGGCACTTTTTTACAACATGTTTGAAAAATCAAATTTTTTTTCGACATAGTATAGTAAGGCGTTTTTTTTGCGCCAAAATTCATGATGATTTTTTTTTCAAAGAAAACCTTTCTGGAGTGTTTTTCACGGCCTCCTTTACATTATTTCATCATATGGCACGTTTTTACAACATGTTTGAAAAATCAATTTTTTTCGACATAGTATAGTAAGGCGTTTTTTTTGCGCCAAAATTCATGATGATTTTTTTTTCAAAGAAAACCTTTCTGGAGTGTTTTTCACGGCCTCCTTTCCATTATTTCATCATATGGCACGTTTTTACAACATGTTTGAAAAATCAAATTTTTTTTCGACATAGTATAGTAAGGCGTTTTTTTTGCGCCAAAATTCATGATGATTTTTTTTTCAAAGAAAACCTTTCTGGAGTGTTTTTCACGGCCTCCTTTACATTATTTCATCATATGGCACGTTTTTACAACATGTTTGAAAAATCTAATTTTTTTTCGACATAGTATAGTAAGGCGTTTTTTTTGCGCCAAAATTCATGATGATTTTTTTTTCAAAGAAAACCTTTCTGGAGTGTTTTTCACGGCCTCCTTTACATTATTTCATCATATGGCACGTTTTTACAACATGTTTGAAAAATCGCATTTTTTTTCGACATAGTATAGTAAGGCGTTTTTTTTGCGCCAAAATTCATGATGATTTTTTTTTCAAAGAAAACCTTTCTGGAGTGTTTTTCACGGCCTCCTTTACATTATTTCATCATATGGCACGTTTTTACAACATGTTTGAAAAATCTAATTTTTTTTCGACATAGTATAGTAAGGCGTTTTTTTTGCGCCAAAATTCATGATGATTTTTTTTTCAAAGAAAACCTTTCTGGAGTGTTTTTCACGGCCTCCTTTACATTATTTCATCATATGGCACGTTTTTACAACATGTTTGAAAAATCAAATTTTTTTTCGACATAGTATAGTAAGGCGTTTTTTTTGCGCCAAAATTCATGATGATTTTTTTTTCAAAGAAAACCTTTCTGGAGTGTTTTTCACGGTCTCCTTTACATTATTTCATCATATGGCACGTTTTTACAACATGTTTGAAAAATCAATTTTTTTTTCGACATAGTATAGTAAGGCGTTTTTTTTGCGCCAAAATTCATGATGATTTTTTTTTCAAAGAAAACCTTTCTGGAGTGTTTTTCACGGTCTCCTTTACATTATTTCATCATATGGCACGTTTTTACAACATGTTTGAAAAATCGAATTTTTTTTCGACATAGTATAGTAAGGCGTTTTTTTTGCGCCAAAATTCATGATGATTTTTTTTTCAAAGAAAACCTTTCTGGAGTGTTTTTCACGGCCTCTGTTCTGTTTATGTTGTAATTGTTAGAACTGTCTGCTGTGAAGTCATTTAAATTTATTCATAGTCATTTGTCGCCATCTAGTGGCAGAAGTTTGCAAAGCGTTGTGTCTGTTTCTGGTTGGTGACATCATCATTCTGTGACAAGCTTGCTGTGAATCAGAGCATGAGGCTCAGCTCCCGTTAAGTCTTGACAAGTGAACATATAAAAACGTTAAATACCTTCCAGTGTTTCAAGGTAGCTTTGAAGGCATCGTCGGTGAGTTTTAAGTTACAGATATGGACTTTGGAACTAATAAATACGACATAATTTTAACATGAATGCCATAAGCCACATTGCGTTTAATTTGAGTTAGGCTAGCTATCTCTGGCATACATTTATGTTGTATTCTGAATGTGCTGTATTTTATGTTACAGTTTTACCCTACTTCTTTGGACCATAAAGAGTTGAACCAAGTCAAGCATCTGCGTGGTTTATTGAAGAGGAGTTATCTTGCTGTTTACCTTGGCAGGGCGTTAGGGGAGAACAGTACAGCCTCCTTTACATTACTTCATCATTTGGCACGTTTTTACAACATGTTTGAAAAATCACATTTTTTTTCGACATAGTATAGTAAGGCGTTTTTTTGCGCCAAAATTCATGATGATTTTTTTTTCAAAGAAAACCTTTCTGGAGTGTTTTTCACGGCCTCCTTTCCATTATTTCATCATATGGCACGTTTTTACAACATGTTTGAAAAATCTAATTTTTTTTCGACATAGTATAGTAAGGCGTTTTTTTTGCGCCAAAATTCATGATGATTTTTTTTTCAAAGAAAACCTTTCTGGAGTGTTTTTCACGGTCTCCTTTACATTATTTCATCATATGGCACGTTTTTACAACATGTTTGAAAAATCAAATTTTTTTTCGACATAGTATAGTAAGGCGTTTTTTTTGCGCCAAAATTCATGATGATTTTTTTTTCAAAGAAAACCTTTCTGGAGTGTTTTTCACGGTCTCCTTTACATTATTTCATCATATGGCACGTTTTTACAACATGTTTGAAAAATCACATTTTTTTTCGACATAGTATAGTAAGGCGTTTTTTTTGCGCCAAAATTCATGATGATTTTTTTTTCAACAGAAAACCTTTCTGGAGTGTTTTTCACGGCCTCCTTTACATTATTTCATCATATGGCACGTTTTTACAACATCTTTGAAAAATCGCATTTTTTTTCGACATAGTATAGTAAGGCGTTTTTTTTGCGCCAAAATTCATGATGATTTTTTTTTCAAAGAAAACCTTTCTGGAGTGTTTTTCACGGCCTCCTTTACATTATTTCATCATATGGCACGTTTTTACAACATGTTTGAAAAATCGCATTTTTTTTCGACATAGTATAGTAAGGCGTTTTTTTGCGCCAAAATTCATGATGATTTTTTTTCATAGAAAACCTTTCTGGAGTGTTTTTCACGGCCTCTGTTCTGTTTATGTTGTAATTGTTAGAACTGTCTGCTGTGAAGTCATTTAAATTTATTCATAGTCATTTGTCGCCATCTAGTGGCAGAAGTTTGCAAAGCGTTGTGTCTGTTTCTGGTTGGTGACATCATCATTCTGTGACAAGCTTGCTGTGAATCAGAGCATGAGGCTCAGCTCCCGTTAAGTCTTGACAAGTGAACATATAAAAACGTTAAATACCTTCCAGTGTTTCAAGGTAGCTTTGAAGGCATCGTCGGTGAGTTTTAAGTTACAGATATGGACTTTGGAACTAATAAATACGACATAATTTTAACATGAATGCCATAAGCCACATTGCGTTTAATTTGAGTTAGGCTAGCTATCTCTGGCATACATTTATGTTGTATTCTGAATGTGCTGTATTTTATGTTACAGTTTTACCCTACTTCTTTGGACCATAAAGAGTTGAACCAAGTCAAGCATCTGCGTGGTTTATTGAAGAGGAGTTATCTTGCTGTTTACCTTGGCAGGGCGTTAGGGGAGAACAGTACAGCCTCCTTTACATTACTTCATCATTTGGCACGTTTTTACAACATGTTTGAAAAATCGCATTTTTTTTCGACATAGTATAGTAAGGCGTTTTTTTGCGCCAAAATTCATGATGATTTGTTTTTTTTTCAAAGAAAACCTTTCTGGAGTGTTTTTCACGGCCTTCTTTACATTATTTCATCATATGGCACGTTTTTACAACATGTTTGAAAAATCGCATTTTTTTTCGACATAGTATAGTAAGGCGTTTTTTTTGCGCCAAAATTCATGATGATTTTTTTTTCACAGAAAACCTTTCTGGAGTGTTTTTAACACCCTCCTTTACATTATTTCATCATATGGCACGTTTTTACAACATCTTTGAAAAATCTAATTTTTTTTCGACATAGTATAGTAAGGCGTTTTTTTTGCGCCAAAATTCATGATGATTTTTTTTTCAAAGAAAACCTTTCTGGAGTGTTTTTCACGGCCTCCTTTACATTATTTCATCATATGGCACGTTTTTACAACATGTTTGAAAAATCAAATTTTTTTTCGACATAGTATAGTAAGGCGTTTTTTTTGCGCCAAAATTCATGATGATTTTTTTTTCAAAGAAAACCTTTCTGGAGTGTTTTTCACGGCCTCCTTTACATTATTTCATCATATGGCACGTTTTTACAACATGTTTGAAAAATCAAATTTTTTTTCGACATAGTATAGTAAGGCGTTTTTTTTTGCGCCAAAATTCATGATGATTTTTTTTTCAAAGAAAACCTTTCTGGAGTGTTTTTCACAGCCTGCTTTGGCTTGCTCTGGGGGTCAGGCATATGGGTTCTGTAAAGCGTCTTGAGACAATTAGAGCCAAAAGGCGACAGTGGCAAGGAAAACACTCCTTTAACAACAAAAAAAACCTCGAGTAGACCCCGGCTCTAATGTGGTCTATATTGAAGGATTTTTTTCTAAACCACCCTTTCGGGTCTATATTTGAGGTTTTAGGTGGAATATTCCTTTTAACCAGCCCTGGTCTCTTTGAGGATTTTGGATGGAATACTCAAGTTTTCCTTCACTAACCCAGCCCTCTGGACTTCCAGTAAGCTGTGTTCCTATTGGCTGTCCAGGTGGCTGCTTGGTGTTGTCAGGAACACCTGAGCAGCTTGGTGTTATCAGGAACACCTGAGCAGCTCAGTGTCTTCCTGCTTTATTTAGCTGCAGACAAACATTTCCTCTGCTTCTCTTCACCACTGAAGCGGGTTCGGCTCCGTTGCTTTAGTTTGTTCTTTAGGCGTTGGCTTGCAGCTTCCAGCAGTAAAATAGACTTTAATGTGTTTCTTGGTGTGTTTTAGGGCTTTGTACTGGATAGTTGTCTTGGTAAATGTGGTTCTTCAGCCACAGTTAGCACATGGTGCTAATGTGTGCAATGATTAGTGGATTTGGTGCAGGTGAGTTGTGTCTTTATCTTGGCTGTAGTGAGTCTTCAGAGGTTTCTGGTCAGACACATTCTGTGTTCTTGTTGTGAACCAAGGTTGGTTGTCCAGAAGGTAAGAGTTCCTGTCCTGATTCTCTGTTCTCAGAGGTTCTCTGGTAGGCTGCAGGAGACTTTAGCGTTTGGGTTGTGCTAGTTTGGTTTTTGTACAGTTTCATTTGGACGACTATCTTGAGGCCCCTCCATGTGGTGTAGTGAGGTTTTCTGGAACAGTTCTACAAAGCAACCTGCAGCAGAAGAGACTTTGAGAGTGTTTAGGAAGTTCTGGAGACCAGACTTTAGAGCAGCAGAAACATTTGTCAGCAGTTTGAGCAGGAGAAGGTGAGCTTCAGAGTAGAAATGAGACGGAAACCTTCTTGACCCTTGTGGTGAGGTCCTGTACCAAGAGTTTGAGCAGGTTGTGAAGAGTCTGTAGTTCTTTGGTCTGAAAGCACAAGAAGAGTCGAATCATTAAAGGAGAAAACAGGAGATATTGTTGGTTCTTCTGTCACTCTGCAGTTTCCAGTTTCCTTAGACTGAATATCAAGTTTATATTTTAAATGATTTCCCATGTGAGCCCAAGAAGACTTCAATAAACTCCCTCCATCCCCTGGACACAACAGATTTTATTACAATGTTAAATCTTTCTTTTTTAAAATATGTTTTTGAGTTTTAATTATAGTTTTAGCATATTTTTTTCTCTTTGCTTGTTTAGTTTTGTCATCTGTGTGAAAGGTGCTAAACAAATAAAGCTGAATTGATAAAGTGAATAATTGATTAACTCATGATTGTGACAACAGAAGTATTTTCATTGTGATTTAAGGGTTTGTTTCATTTTTAAGGTTAGGGTTAAAATCTTGAAAGAAAAAAAGATTAAAGAAATAAACTACATTAAAAAAGCAATTAAAGGACAAAAGTATTTAATACAATAAAACTTTTAAAAAGAAAATTAAACATGAAATACAATTAAATTATATTAAACAGACAAAATATTTAGATAATTAAATAGAATATACAAAACATGTAATTATGAACTTAAACAAAATTTTTTTAAACAAAAATATTAAACATTAAAGATGAAATATTTTAGAGAATTAAACATTTAAAAAATACAATTAAACAAGAATAT
Source organism: Amphiprion clarkii (assembly GCA_027123335.1). Lineage (NCBI taxonomy): Eukaryota > Metazoa > Chordata > Actinopteri > Pomacentridae > Amphiprion > Amphiprion clarkii. Next base: position 4,184,362 of record CM049573.1, read on the forward strand.
TAAACATTAAAAAATACAAAACAATTGGATTGTTAAACCTTGAAAAAGACAAAGCATTTAATTAACAAAATAAATGTTTAATTACAAAATTAAATCTTAAAGACAAAACTTTAAATGAGAGTGAAACAGAAAATACAATGAAGCATTTAAAAAGAAAATTAAACATTGAAAGGTGGTAAAACATTTAAAAAGAAAAACCTGAAAGATTTAATCGAAAAATTAAACACGGGGGAAATTTTTCAAACAAGCCGATAAAACATTTGAAAAACAACAATTAAACATTAAAAAGACAAAACATTTCTAAATCAAATCAGACATTAGAAAAGAATAAAAGGAGAGAAAAGAGCAAAACTAAACATTTAAGAAGAATCAAACTAAAGACAAAACATTTGAAAAGACACCAGTTAAACTTTAGAAGATCAAATTAAACAGGAGAGAATAAAACGATCAAAAAGAGCAAAAACAGATAAACGTCTTATAGCGTTTTCTAGTCTGAAATGAAAACATCAAGTTGTTTCTTCGAACGTTTTCTCTTTCTGTGTTCTTGGTTTGATTGTGGACAGATTTACTAAGAACTCATTTATGAAAACTGCTTTCCAGATAAAGTCTACTAGTAGTTGAAGGCATTGATCAAACTAATGTTACCTTCTGATGTCCACAAACTTTACTGTTCAGTGAAGAGAATCAAAGTTTGTTGAGGATTTCTAAAAAACCCACAGGTGAAGGTCTGAGAAGAACTCAGATGGATGGTCTAAATGTGAAATCAAGACTCATGGTCACAAGTTTTAAGGGTTCTGTTAACCAGAAAGTTCAAACTAACAGAGAAGTACTGAGAAACTTCTAAGATTTCAGTCCTCAGACTGTCTGAAGGTTCAAACTAACAGAGAACTGCTCAAGAACTTTTAGGTTTTCAGTCCTCAGACTGTTGAAAGGTTCAAACTAATGGAGAACTACTCAGGAACTTAGAAGATATCAGTCCTTGGACTGTCTGAAGGTTCAAACTAACAGAGATCTACTGTGGGACTTAGAAAATTTCAGCCCTCAGACTGTCTGAAGGTTCAAACTAACAGAGAACTACTGTGGGACTTAGAAAATTTCAGCCCTCAGACTGTGTGAAAGCTCAGGTCCTGAGGACTCGGGAGGTGTGGGGGCTTTGGAAAGTCTTGGAACTGAGGGTTCCACCCTCCAGCACAGGCTGAAGTCCCACCTCCTGAGAAAAACGGGCGAGAAAAGAGAAAGTAAAAAAAAAAAACTCTAAAACGACAAAAAATAGATGATAAATGCGCAAAAAAAACTAAAATTAGTATCTGAGCGAGTAGCTCAGGAGGATAAGAGGATAGACTACAGATTGGAAGGTCGCCGGTTCAAGACCGGCCAGTGGCAGTTTTCTTTCTTTGTCTTTGTCAGAATTTTGAGAAAATTTAAGAAGTGTCTGGTCTTGAACCCGGACCTGCAGCTCCATAGGCAAATCCTTAACTCACTGAGCTACAGATCATATAAAAAGAAATAAATTCGTCCTCCCTTTGACATCGTAGTTGGTGATGTCACCACATGGGCGGAGCCAGGGCGGAGTCTGGGTGGAGTCAGGGCGGAGAGTAGGCGGGGAGGTGGGTGGTGGCCTCACGCCCCTCTACTCCACCCACCTCCCCGCCTACTCTCCGCCCTGACTCCACCCAGACTCCCCCACCACACCTTCCCCCGCCCGACGAGTTTTCGAGTCTCCACGAGTTCTTCGAGTCTCCACAGGTTTTCCCGAGTTTCTGGAGTTTCCACCAGGTCGGAGGCAGAACAACTTGTCATGAAGAGGTGTTGAAGTCGGCCAGGATGGACTGACTTTTTACAGCGACTAGAAGGAAGACCACTAGAAGAGCAGGTCTTTAACCACCATCCATAAAATCCATGGAGTCGCTCCAGAGAAATGAAGGGACGTCAACTTTTATCAACCTCCATCCACATATTCAACTTCATATCTTTACTTGGACATTTTTAGCACCACAAACCTTTAGTATCACACTTTATTATCATTTATTAGGACTTTAATAGAATCCACCAGCAGATTTAGTTTTTCTTGACAAACTTTCTTGTCGTCGTGGGACTGCAGCATTTAAAACTCTTCCTTCTATTTGACCTCATGTTTATTAGTTTTAGTGGAGAAACTTATTTTAATTGTCCATTAATCTCTTAAAAACTAAATAATAAATTGGATTAGTCAAGAGGTTTAAATTTCTTACTTTGTCATATTTTAAATATGACAAAAAAATATAAAAATAAAGTGTCTTGAGACAATTTGACCTGTAATTGGCGTTATATAAATAAAATTGAATTCAAATTGTATGTATCTTGTAATGTTGTAGTAATTCAGTCATATATGTTGGAAAACACATTTTCTTTGTCCATTAATCTGTCGTTTTCTCCAGTAATTCAGTTCTTGTTTTGGTTTATAAAATGTCAAATATATTCAGTTTACTGCCATAAAAACCAAAATGATTTACATTCATGATGCGGGAATCAGGCAGTTTTTCACTTTTTACTTTAGTCAGAAAGATAGTTGATAATGTGTGAATTGTTGCAGCTTGTGAGCCATACAAGGTTTCAATCTTTGGGGCCGAGTGTCAAAAAACATTTAGAAACCAACATCAACAAAACACTCAACAAAGATTTGAACATTATTAAAGGCAAATCCAACTTTTGCATGACAACGTCTAATTAAAGGACATTTATTTCCCATGTAAATGTGTGATATTCATCCTCTGGAGCTTTCTCTTCACATCGTCTTCCACCTGGACTGGTTTGGTCGGGAGCATGTGCAACAAACATTTGAAAAACTGCACTTTAACATCAATGAATGACACTGAAGTTTAATCTCTACATAAATGAGACTGAGTCTGGATGTGCTGCTCTGTCATTAACTCCTAAGTTTAGGGAAAGTTCAAACAAAAGAGGACAGTTCAGATAAGACTTGAGAATGAGCTTATTTTGAACAAACATCTCAGACTTTCTGAGCTTCAGCACCTCTAGCAAGATATTTTAACAAGCAACTCCTATTTCCTATTTCATGACAGAGCTACACATCTTAACTCAGTCTCATTAAAACAGACTCTAATTCAGTGTCATCCATCCATATTAAAGTGCAGTTACCCAAAATGTTTGTTGCATGAGCTCCAACAAAACCTGTCCAGGTAGAAGGCCACTTTGACAAACAGGAAGTGGAAGATTCCAAGCAGATTTATAGAAGGGGGAACCGGACTGTACTAAGTGTGGTCGAGTATAGAGGGGTGTTTTGTGGGTTTTTAAGGCTGATAATGATTATTAGTGAGACATTTGGAGTAGATATTCATTTGCAGAAAATGAAAGTATTTAAAATCTTGGAGTTAAACTTAGAAGAACACAAACTCTAACAGAAAAATTTGTTGATATGTTTTTGTTTTGTTTACAGATGTTAAGTTAAAGGACTTTCATTCGTGACATATAACCAATCAAATCACTCCAGAAGACAGAGCGACCACAGGTAGATAAAGGCTCAGAGCCAAAATAGCGCCATTTTTAAATGTATTTATTATCGTAAATCAGTAAAAAATAAAATACTGATAATCAGTAAATCAGTCAGCCCACAATTACTACAATTCTACAATGTATGTCTCTTTCCTTTGACTTGTTATTTGTACAATATACGATGTATATGATGGCGTTTTTTCATACCAAAGGCTATACTATGATGTTTTCTAAGAGACATACCATGCTACTCTGGTTGTTCTGGCCCTGCACTCCTCCTCTGTTGTTTTCTGGATTGTACTCAGCTTCATGCCTTCGTCCACTCGGCCTCCGTTGACTCGTCCCGCCTGCCGTCTCTGGAGCTGAAGCTGGATTGGAACAGACCAAAGTACAGTCCAATCACGATGCCAGCTGCCTCTCAAAAGGCTCCTTCATCTGGCAGGTGGCGGCACTTCTTCTGAGGGGAAGCTGAGCTGGCCCGGCAGAACTTTGGAGATGTGTTCCAGTGGTTGGTGGATGTGTAGAGAGATAGAGAGGGACCTTTGAATCGTTCAGAAAGGAAACCAGAGAACCCATTGGTAGTTTTAGTTTAGGGTGCTACTGTGGTGTGTTTTTGGGTTTTAAGAGGTGGACAGGAAGAGATTTTTTTTAGCACTGATTATCTTTGACTTTGTTCCTGGTTGGAATGTCCATCAATGTCAACGTGAAGTTCACTTTTAGTTCTGTTTATTTATTTTTATTTTACTAACACCCATTTGCTTTTAACCCCCTCACATGTTGTGTTGTTGTAAACTTCCTCTTTCAAATAAATACTCGTCTAACCCTCTGGAAACCAGCGTTTGGACTGTTTTTGTGTTGCTCCTCACCGACTTCAGACAGCCGGGACATAACAACGTTTTGTGGACTAAAGGCTTGTCTATGATGTTCATAGAGCGACATGCTATACTATGACGTTTATAGAGCGACATGCTATACTATGATGTTTTTAGAGCGACATGCTATACTATGATGTTTTTAGAGCGACATGCTATGCTCTGATGTTTTTAGAGCGACATCCTATGCTATGATGTTTTTTGGACGACATGCTATACTATGACATTTTTTTGGACCAAAGGCCATACTATGACATTTTTAGAGCAACATGCTATACTCTGATGTTTGTTGGGTGACACGCTATACCATAGGCTTTTTTAATTGACATATTACTATGACTTTTTTTTGCTTTAGTTTTTTGTTGTTGTTTTTTCCCAACATGTTATAAGAATTTGAACAGTTTTAAAAATTACTATACTTTTACTTGTGCAATGCAATATTATTCTATGGCATCTTTAGACAACATATTATACTCTGATGTTTTCTTAAATAACATACTATTTTGACAATATATTGCACTATGACATTTCTTGAACCACATATCATACATGACAATTTTAGGCAACATCCTATCATTTTGCGCTTCTTGAACCAAATAATAATCTATGGGGTTTTTTTTGCTGACATGCTATACTATGAACTACAGGCCATACTTTGTTATTCTTGAAAAGTATACTATACTTTGACGTTTACTGAACTACATCCTATACTATGGCGTTATACACCGAGTGCTTTGGTTACATGTTGATTTATAATCTAGACTTTTTTCTGTTTTGTTTTTTGACAGGATTACCACAGACCTGACCGTGAACACCGTTGATACCCACCTGAGGGAGACGCTGCCTAAGATCTCAAGGCTGCTTGGTCGTGGTCTTTCTGGTCCTGCTCCAGAACGCCTTCATCAACTACATCTTCTTTTGAAGAGGCCCTCAGATGCTGCAATCTCTGACCTTCAGGAGGAACTGCTACTTTCACTCTGTAACGAGACGGCGGTTATTTTAAAGACCCAGGTCCTGGCAGCTTTGAGTGAAAGTTTAACATCCATCAAAACACAACTACAGATAGTTAAATCTGAGCTGTCGGTCAGTATTTCAAACATCAAGTCCGACCCGGGTGCCCTAAAGCATGCTGTGGGTGAAACGGAAACTTCACTCTCCACATCACCGACGACATCGTCACACTCCAAAGCAGAGCACCTGTCTGCTGAACTTTTATAAGTGGACTATAAATGTGAAGAATGTGAGCAGCAGCAGCCTGTGAGCAGCAGAACAGATGTGATCAGAAAGAAGTAATTTTTTTTCCTTTTCTTTCTGGTTGACTTGATGCTGTCAGATGTAGATGTTGGAGCTGATTCTGATCTTTCAGGATAAAAAGCTGCTTTTCCTTCACAGCTGTTTCATTGCATTATATTTTAATAATATCACTGTAAATACAGATAATTGAAAAGAAAAAACTGGCTCTGAAATATGAACTGATGCGTCATCTAGTGTTAAACTGAATAAGAATTCTTAATAATATAAAATGTAACTTACTGAGCTGTATTAATGAAAACGAGATATTTCAAATTGAAAGAAACACATTGACTGAAAGATTTCAGTCAATTAAACCTTGAATTCATTTAACTAAGAAAACCATCCTTTAATGTCTTACCTTAAAATGACCTACATTTTAAAAAAATATAGATGCAAAGTAAAAGTTTCACAAAAGATGAATCACTGATGAACATTTAATTGCATTAACTAAATTATGAGGAAACAGAGATCCATTTCTAATATTTGTATCAAATGTTTACGTCTATAAAATGTACTGGACATCAATAAAAATGTCTGCATAGTGAAATATATGAAGTCCATCTGCATTTATACATCATATTGATGTTTAAATAACGGGAACTGCAGCCCATGTTCAGTCAAGTTACTGGAATTACGGATAAACGTTTCCAGAAATCTCTTTCAAAATAAAAGCCGTGTTTTGTTTTATGGAAAAATTACGTGATTTAAACAATGTGATTTTGAAAATGTAAATCAAACTTTAATAAGCATTAGCGAGCTGCTCCACTTGCTCTGAATATTTTTGTTCGCGTCTTTGTCAAGCCCAAACGAAAAATGAATCCATATTCTGGCTAAATTACCGACAGCAGCGTCCCTGGAGTAACCGGAAAGGTTAGCCGACCTAGAAGAAGTGCTAATGAGGTCTGCTCTGGCACGGATTATTACCGTCACACATGCAGCTTTGAAAATAAATCTACAAGACACAGAGCTGTAGCTCCGTTTCAGTGTGAGGCCTAATGTTTGTGTGACTGTGTCTGACTTCCACTAATACAATTCTCCCGTTCACTGGGAGCTGCAGCTACCAGAGATATGAATATCTATGTATGGGTCAGACTGACTGAGAGCCGGAGAGTAGTGATTGGGCAGACTGAGAGCCGGAAAGCAGTGATTGGTCAGACTGACTGACAGCCGAGGACTCTCTGTCCCGCCCACATTTACGGCTTCTGCCGTTTACCTGCTGCTGCTAACAACGTTAGCCTCCAAAAGTGAAGATACTACTACAATATGTGAATCAGTCATTAACCAACGAGACTCAGCAGATATTCAGGATTACTGACAGCACAGAACCTTAACCTTACTGTTTTAATCACATTTAGGTTTTCTAAACGTTACATTAATGTGAACCAGCATCTCCACTGACAATTTTATTAACTAAATGTACCACATTACAGTAACACAACACACTTCAGCTGTTTACATGAAACTCAACACAAACATCGTTAGCTTAATGCTACATTAGCTTTAATCAGGCAGCGACTGAGCAGCTAGCTCGGTTAGCACCGCTAACATAAACACTAATATTTACCAGATGCTAACTCTCTTCTCTGGTCAACACACACTGAAATAAACTCCACCAACATCTGGAGTGCACGGCACACATTACATCTGACACTAAAGCTGCATATAAGGTGCATTAAAAGCGGCACCGATACGAAAATGAACACTTACTTACCGAACTATTACAGTCCTTTCAGTGTCTGCTGGTAGAATCAGCCGAAGGTAGAAAACTGGTTAAAACAAGCCAATGGGCAGAAAAACTGTCTGTGGAAAATGTTGTGCTGCTCCACCGATAAATAAACCAACAGTTATTATATCAGAATTAATCCAAAAGAGGAGAGCAGAGTCTCTGCTGCCTCCTCCATAGGACCTGTGAATCATTCCAGACCAGACTGTCAATCAAGTAGTCCCGCCCCCTGGCTTCGCAAAACATTAACGCGCTAGAAAAATTCAATTTTGATTTAAGATCGACCACCTGATCTCTGATTTTGACCATGAAAACTAACGAAAAAAAAAGTATATATATATGTATGTATGTATGTATGTATGTATGTATATATATATGTATATATGTATATATATACATACATACATACATACATACATACATACATACATACATACATACATACATACATACATACATATATATATATATATATATATATATATATATATATATATATATATATATATATATATATATATAGCCTATGCACCGTACTCTGTTTGGCTCCACACTTGCTGATGACCACTTCCGGTCTCAGAAAATGAAAAAACCGACCTTTTTTCGTTTCTCTCTTACTGATTTTATTTTCTTGTTATTCTAAATATAAAATGAAAATCAAACCGTGTTTAAAAATTCGTAGAAATTAGTATTCTACATACAAACTGTAAGACATTGAACTCAAAATTTACCTTGAATTAGTCAGGTACATTTTAAATTAGTCCTGGTAATTTGTTTTTCCTAACCTTAATATTTGACTTATTAGGTAAACTCATAATCCCAGTCTCAACAGGAAAACACTGTTGTTTTAGATGAGATTGTTGATGATTTGACTGACTTTTCTATGAAAGGAGCTCCCTCTGCTGGACAACATTCACAAAACATTCATACTAATCTGATAAGAAAACTCCACAACACTTGGTCTGTACGTCACACTTCTATTTGGATGGTAACTTGTACAGAAGGCACCACAGAAAAGACACTTACCCTGATGCAACACCTCACATTCAGAATACATTAATGCACTAAAAATACTGTTAAAGTCACATTGCACTGAGATAAAATCCTTTAAAAAAAAAAAAACAAAACACTTCATGATCACAGTTTCTGAAAACAAATATGGCTTCCGTAACACAAAAAGCTTAAGGCTTTAAAAATAAACATTTTGCAGCAAAAAAAAAAAAGCAGCTAAGATGTACAGCACATTAACTGAAGTAAACAGTGTGTTGTTCTCAGTATGACGCTACCGTTAGCTTAGCATTTACATACAATTAGCTCATTTAATACGTCTTGCATAGGCTTTTGCATTGTGCAATAAATACTGATTGTCTTCTGCTGCTGCATAGCCTCGAAGCTCCGGTTTTGTTTTGGTCTAATCAACCCTCCTTCCTCATTATAGCCATTTTAATACCCGAATATAGCACTTAAACATGCAGTATTACAGTAAGTAAGCTACACTTAGGTACCAGGAGTCTGATATGCATGATACTGTAAACTAGGATGATTATTTCCATTAATTATTTTATATATTTCTTGATTAATCAATTAGTTGTTTGCCTTTAGAAGTCCGAAGCTGTCAAATGTATTGTTTTTTCCACTTTAAAGACCTGAAATCAGTGAATTTGGACTTTTATCTCTCCAGCAGGATCATTAAACGCTTGACAACTAATCGATTAACCTGTGCAGCTCTACCCTGAACCAGGCGTTAGTACTTCAAGGCAGTTTGTTTGTCTTTCCACACTGAACTCACCTGTAGGCACTGGAATACCTGGCAGTACTACCTAGTCCTTGACCTTTCCTTTGACTGGGCGTTTTTACAGCGTGCTGTCCAGCGTGTTGTAGTTGTCCTTGAAGCTCTTCAGCTCCAGGAAGTGTCTGGGCCTCTTGCTGCGATGCTGCATTGAAGAGGTGAGGTAGGTGGTCTGGGTGGGGGAGGAAGGGGAGGTTCCTGCAGGCTCGGAGCTGATCGTCAAGTCTTTGGCTGCAGATTGATGGCGTTGGCTCGGAGTGCCGCCGCCTCCACCACCGTGAGACTTCACACTGAAACAACGCAGGGATAAACGGATTGTTCCCGCTGCATAATTAACATTCCACGTCGGGATTAGCTTAAAAAGAAAAGCAGCGAGAGGAAAGATTTTGTTTACTCACATAGAGGCCAGTTCGGTTAGAGCTTCCTGGTATTTCACATATTCTGCTTCACCAAAGGCCTTAAGATAAAAGCAGGAGATGAAGAAACACCAACAGTAAAGACACTCACACTTAACTTTCCTCATTTTCCTTTGAAAAGAGAGGAGGCACAGGATCATGAATCTAAAGGCTGGGTTATATGGTAAAAACAAATATTAAGGACTGTATATACAGACATGAACTCAAGTTTAACCCTCCTGGTGTCCTCATTTATGGGCACCAAAAAATACTGTTTCCTTGTCTGAAAAAAATCCAAAATAATTGGCCAAAAAAATCCCCAAATTTCTGAAAATTTGCACCCTTCAGGAAGAAAATTCCAATAATTCCTTAAAAGGTTCCCTTAAAAGCTTCATTTTTTTTTAATCCCCCAAATTTGTTTAAAAAATTAAAAATAAATCTTGTAAATATTTTCAAAAAATGAGTGAAAACTTTCCCAAAAAAAATCTTAAAAATATCTAAAGTGATCACATATATATCAGTAAAACTTCTAAGATTTTCTTGAAGAACATTCACAAAACATCAACCAAAATCCAGTGAAATTTGCTGGATTTGGATTGTTTTTTTTTTTTGTGAATGTTCTTAAGAAACATTTTTAACATTGTTTTTTCCCACCAAAAAATGTTCAAAGATTTCCCAAAAATGTTGAAAATGTGGACATCAGAAGTTTCACCGTGAAAAGATTTTTCTTTTCCACATTTTCACCCTTTAAAACGGGTCAATATTGACCTGCAGGATGACAGGAGGGTTAAATACACCTGTAAAGACCATATATCATGTCACTCGAGTTTTCAATGACTCCTGTAACTCAGAATTTTCTAAGATTGATTCACTGAAACACATGAATCTTTTTCACAACACTGCAAACGACTGCAAGCTGCTGTCCAGCAAAAAGGATACACAACTGACTAATCATCAAGGATGAGCATCAAGAGGGCTAATAATTCTGACCCTGGTAGCTTCTGCTTTTTGTTCAATAATTTGTTTCAGTGTGCAAAGTGAAATAATGAAAGCATCCAAAACAAAAACTCGGACGTTTGGAAAAGCTGTGTTAAAAATTCCTTGATCTGCTAAACAGCACTTTGGATTTTTTTGAAAAAAAAAAAAAAATTCATAGGGGGGCTAATAGTTTGTCTTCAACTGTACATGGTATTTACAAGTGTATGAAAATTTTAGCTCACAACTGTACATGTTGATGCGTCTGCAGGTTGGATTATAACGTAAAATGCAAATTTTAAGAACTGTATACAGGAGGTCCTCGTCTTACGTCGGAATTCCGTTCCTACGGCGCGACGTAACTCGATTTTCATTGTAAGTCGGAACTCGCACATGTCACATATGTGGCATACAACCAACGAATGTAAACAAAGCCATGTTCCTTGTATAGCACCGTGTGACAACGTATTCGTTTGCTCCGTTGGTCAACTAGTTCTCGTGCGAAATTCGTTTTAACATTGCAAATGCCGTACGTCGGAATGAATGAACAAGACTTCATAGGAGACAGCGATGTAACCAGGAAACGCCGTAGGTCGGTTACAGTTGTGTGCTGTTGTGCTAAATTCATCAAGTTAAGTTTTCCTCTTTTACTGCTGAATCAAGCTCAATTTAATTTGGCTTTATACAAATACATATCAAATTTCAACTAGACCAAAAATCAGAATTTGCCTGAATAAATTTAGCTTTGCCTTTTGGGAGACGGATGTTGTGTACTTGCTCTAACAGGTTTTCTATTTCAGCAGCTGTGGGTTATAATCTGTGGCTGGAGAAGTGAAATTAGACATGAATAGATCCTTCAGAAGGCAGCTGTTTAAATTAATGACAGAGAATGCAGTATTTGAATTAATCAATCTAAAATTTTACAGGTGTCATTTTAAATATCCACAGTTTATGATAAAAATGTTTCAAGAAAATCAGAGATGGTTGAGCAGAAGGAACCTGATGACTTAAGATGTAAAAACCTGGCTATCATTTTAATATGTTTAATGATAACATATATGAGAGTATTGAATTAGTGCCAGTGAAAAACACACATAGAAACCACTGACCTCGGCCCCGTGTCGAGCTTTATTGTACCCGTCCAGCACCGTGTCGATCACAGACCTCTGCTTGTCTCTGAACATGCAGTGGGAGTTTCGGAGCTGCAGAAGCCACGTACGAAACCGTTTTCCTGTCACAGCCGTGGACGTTCCTCCCAGCTCACGGAAAGGAAAGTCTGAAGACATGAAGTGGAGATGTTGAGGTAACAGCGACGTGTGTTGTCACGGCAACGGAGACAAAAATAAGCTCACCTGTGTCCCTGATGGCATCAAGTGCTTTCATCCTGTACAGGTAGTCGTAGGAACCTGCAACACAAACACAGACTGTTCAGGAGTGTTGTGTAAATGTGTGTGTGTGTGTGTGTGTGTGTGTGTGTGTGTGTGTGTGTGTGTGTGTGTGTGTGTGTGTGTGTGTGTGTGTGTGTGTGTGTGTGTGTGTGTGTGTGTGTGTGTGTGTGTGTGTGTGTTCCTCTAACCCGACTGCTCTCTCTGATTCAGCCGGTCATCGTCTGGCGACAGCAGACGAGGCTCAAAGTGGATTTTCTGAACGAGGCACAGTTTGGCTTCAATTTCTTGTCTCCGTTCCTGCAGCAGAAACACAAGAAAAAAACAACAAGCTGTAAAAAAAAAAGACACCTAAATACAACAGAATCCAACTTCTGGTGTGTTTTACCTTCGGTGCGTTGTGGCCGAGAGGAACATGAGGTCCTCTACGAGATTTCATGGCAAGTCGCATAATTTGTCTTTTGACGAAGATAAAAAGCAAAACAAAGACCTGGAAGAAAGTGAAGAGTTAGAAAAATCTTTCACTCTTATGAATGTGAAATCTGGACTAAATGATGATAAGGTTTGAAATAAACTAATGAATTCAATTTGCTCACAGCACAGACAAAATATAAATGATACAGCTGAAGCCAGAAGTGAAGGACTAAAGCATCCCACAGAATCATTTTTTTTAAATAATGTAAGTTAAATACAGTTTATCCCATATTATTCATGCCCATGTCAATTTGTAATTTATAGTGATTTTCTTTTTTTCTCAAAGGGTTTCTTGTGGCTGAAAAAGATATAAACAAGTAACAAAAGACTGTAAGACACAGTGTCAGAGTTACTAATCATGATTATTTTTTAATATTTGGGGATTTTTTTGTATTTTTATTGATTAAATTCAATTGTTGCAGTTTTTTGAGAGTTTTTTGGTAATTTCTACCATGTTCAACAGCGTTCTAATCCACTATAAACTGAAAACTGCTCATGCAGTAGTTCTCTAATCAGTAACTAGTCTGACTAGCTTAGAGCTTAGTGAGGCTGCACATTGTTGCTGCTCACAAGACATTTAAACTCTATAAAGTCATATCCAGGTGTTTACATGTCCAGTGTCCACAGTTTGAAATGTGATGAAAAAAGTCCCAGCAGCTCCACACTGTGAAACATGTCAAAGGGCTGCTAGGAAGACAGACGTGAGCCCTGCACTGGAAGAATGGTAGAGGACAAGAAGAATCCAAGGATCAGCACCAAGAGCATCCTGATGGATGTGAGCACTGTTAGACACTAGAACTACTGGTGGACTGATATGGAGGAAAATAAAGACTTTCATACTGATTACTGAGAGTAACATTGGACAAAAAAACATAGAAATAGTTAAACATTCATCATTAACATCACTAACACAATGTCTTACTGGCTTTTACAACTTATCTATGTCGTTTCCAGCCTGAAGAAACCTGTCAGTCAAATAAAAAATCACTATAAATGAGAAGTTAATGTGGAATTACTATGTTGACATTAACTTAGCAGCTCTTAAACATCTGATAGAGCTTAAACATGTAATAGCTGACAGTAAAGTCAGACTGAGACTCACCAGACTGCCGTAGGCCATCACCAGCACCACGTTAATTCTTGACAGAAGAGAATCGATCCGCATTTTCAGACTTTTTTACAAAACTGACCTGAGAAATTTCTGCTCAGAGTTCGTCTCCGGGTCGATTTGTGAAAAACAGGAGGTTTCATTTAAATAGTCGGTGTTTTAAAACATATTAAACTTACAAAAAAAAAGCGGAAAAAGAGGGAAGTTCCTTCAAGTAAAGTGCTTCTTGTTGTTGTCGCATCTCGCTGCCTGATTTGTTGACTTCCGCGGTGGTCATGTGACCGGTACGGACGGGACTGACGTCACCGCCCTGACAGCTGCTGACCCCTGCTGGTCAAAGAGACAAACAACAAACAAACAAACAGACAAAACATACAAATATTTTTCACTAAACATCAGCTTTCTAAAAATGTAGAAACTATCTGGAAATGCGATGATGGATTATTTGCCAATTTTCATATTGATTCAGATTCATAAGGGGAAAAAACGTCTAAATTCTCTGACTGCAGCTTCTTAAATTTGAAGATTTTCTGGTTTCTCTCCTCTACACTCACAGAAATGAATAAATACGTACTGAGGGTCCATTAGACCGGCTTTGTCTCACACAGAACATTTTCTGCAATTTAATGGCAAATCTACAATCTAAAACAATAGCATTTGATACTATTTAATGGTGTATCTATTGATAAAAAAAAAGAAGGAACATTTTTCTGTTATTACAGAATTATTTTTTAAAAAACACAACTGTCATGTAAATCTGTAAAATGTGCTGGCAGCTCATTATGTGGAGTTTGTTCCATAATTTAAAAACAATAAAGCAAAATTCAAATTTTCTGTTAATCAACATTAAAAAATAAACAAAAAAAGAGTTTTCTAATATTAATATTCTAATAAAAATTTTTATTTTATTGGTACGTTTGTAACAAATATGGACATTTGCTATTTTTTGATTGTATGCTTACAGTGGGAAAAAATGTCTGTTTTTTTTAAAAAATGTTCATGTTGCTTGACTCTAAATCACTGTCAGACTATTTATACTCAGCCTGGTTAAATACTGTACTTTCTCACAACAGTGTCACATGTTGTCTTGTGTTTTCTGAGTCCTACAGCCTCAGGAATGAATCTCCAGCCTCAGCAGTCAGTCTGAGTGACTCTGTTCTTTACATCCATCCTGCAGAGACACTGAGAGTCTTTCTTCTGTCAGGAACAAGGGTGGGAGTCTGTGGAGATATTCAGCCTCCAGTCTGACTCCAATCTGCCCCAGGAGGCACCGAGCAGCCCGTCAGCTCGACGTTTTCCTGCTTCTGATCAGCGATTAATCAATAATCGTCAGCCTCGGTGTGGTCTGAGAGACGTTGAGACATCTCTGAGCTGCACTTTGCTTTGTGCTGACCACAGTTTCCTCTTTGTCAACGGAAGACAGTAGAAGCAGCAGCAGGTGCATGCAAAGCAGCAGCGGTGACAAAACTAGAGTCTTCGCGCCAAACAGCACCGTAAGTAACGTTTTAAAAATGTCTTTTATCTGGTTTTTCATCTCACACTTAAGGGATATTTCTTCTGTCTTTGCAGAATAGTTTTTCACACAAATAACTCTTATTTTTACTGTAAAACCTCAGTACTTTTCCCTTTAGTCAACATTACAGGCGCTCTGTCTTGTCCACAGCTGGAGGTTTATTTCAAATTTTGCTTGGGACTCGTCAATTTATGCAGGTCAAACAGCATTTTCTGTGATATTTTCAGTGGTTGCATGAGTTCATAGTTTATTTTAATGGTTTTAAGAGCAAAAAAAGAAGAAAAATGCTAATGTCAGAGGTATAATTTGGTTTTGTGCACAACATTTATAAGTTTCTGTTGTGTTCAATCCAACAACTTCGATTCTTAGTGCAATAAAACAACAACAGATTGTATTTCTGAATGGAACTTTGGTTCTATGACTGATAGAAAGTGGAATTTTATGGTAAATTTTAACATTTTAGATGGTGATATTAAAGATGAAACGACTGCTACTGGATATAGAGAGCTCAAAAACATGGTGCTGGTTTCCTCTCCAGGTTTAAGCAGGCAGCATTAAAACCCACACAGGAGTTTTTCATCATCACTGCCATAGATTAGGTACTTCTTTCTCACAAAAGTGGCACTGAAAGAGGAGTTATTCTTGTGGTCAGATCATGCATATAAGGTTGACACTGCACAGATGGTACAGATGTTTACTGGAATCAGATTTTTAGACTTTCTGTTTCTGTTGCAGTGTAAAATCTCACAGGTTTGAATGTAGCATTAACTCTGAACGCAACAAAACAACAATAAACGGCTCTTTTATTAAATTACAGATAATAAAAAAGTCAAATCCATAAATAATGTTAACATCAAAAATTATAAATTGACCAAAAAAATTATACTATTCTCTATTAAAATAAGCAAAATGTATTAATATTTCACAGATATTTGCTGTTACATAAATGCAAAATTAGGTATATTAAGGATTTAAAAATCGTAAATAATTTTTATCATCTTTTATTTCACAAATTTTTCCTGTTTGTGAAATTAGAGATAACTAGTAAAATCAGAGGAATCTTTATTTTTATTATTAAAAAAAAAAAATTATATTAGCCTGAAAAAAACAACCCCCCCCAAAAAAAACAAAAAACAAACACAAACAGGCCAAAACCATAAATAATGCTAACATCAAAAACTGTAATTTGACCACAAAAATATACTATCCTCTATTAAAATAATCAAAAAAAAGTGCTTCTGTTTAACAGATATTTGATATAATGTAAAGGAAAAATATGTGTATATAAGAACTAAAAAAGTGTACATGACTTTTTAAAATTGTTATTTACTGATTTTCCCTTTTTACAGTATTTACTAGTAGTTTAATTGTATTTAAATCAGCTAACAAATTTTATTTTACAGATACTTGTAATTATATGAAAGAAAAAAATGTGTATAGTAAGGATTTAAAAGATTGGAAATCATTTTTATTATCTTTTATTTCACAGATTTGTCCTGTTTTGTTAAATTACAGATCATAAGGAGTCAAAAAAGCCAAATCA